>CM061750.1:43826914-44472667 GCA_030979885.1 Lolium multiflorum | reverse complement strand
GCGCTCATGTACTCTCAGTATGTTGCTCCATGCTTTATACAGTAACAACACGACAATATCTATATGGTGTATGTTAGTGGAAGAGCATATACCCATGGCTTACCGTAATGTGACAAGATTGGGTGATCCAACAAAACCAGAAAGTTAGAACAATTGTGTGAATTTTCACAAAAGCACCTTTTAAAGCTGTAAATATGGTGGTAGGTGAGTATGGTGGAAAGCCAAGAACGAAATCCAAGATCAAGTATGTTGTTAAAAGTGGGTGAAATCCCGAAAATTCAAATCTTGAAAGCGATGATCACTATAAACACGGAAAAGATGTGGAACGCACACACGAGATAAGCGGTTAGTGCGGCCAAGGAATGAGCGGAAAAGTGTAAGAAGCCCTTAAGCAAGGGTGCTCGATGTCACACTAACACGAGAGAGATCAACGGTTTGCAAAGAGAGAGACAAAAAACAGAGATTCACCTGCGGCCTCTCTTCTCTTACTCTCACTTTTGCTTAAAGCTTTTCTCTTTTGTATTTGGTGGCACTTGACACTCTTTTGTATTTTGTGGTGGCACTTTGTACACTTTTGTATGTATGATGGCACTTGGCACTCTTTTTGTGCTTTTCTTTCTTTTTCACGCTCTATGTTAGCGTTAGCTCGCTCTTGCTATCTTGCCACACGAGTTTGTAGAAGCTTGACTCCACACTACACACACACCTCACAATGCGGGGCCACGTGCAATGCGCAACACTAGATAAGCAATGCTCGATAGGATAGATCGCAAAAGAAGAAGAGGGGTCACAAGGGAATACAGGGTCATACCTAAGATGTTAGGTGATGAACACACAAGTTGCGATGAAGGTGGTGGAAGTGTCAGGAAATGCAGTTGCAGTCCAGGGTGCCGAGGATGTCGTCGCTTGCTTGGGAGCTGCGGGTTAGTTTCTAAAACAAGGAAGGCACTCAGCCGAACTGACAAACACAAGTTAGCGGGAGAAAACACGATTAAAGTAGCTCAGCGGTGGTGGCGGTGGTAAGCCGGTGGTGGTGGTGTCGTGCTCTTGCGGGATCGGCGGTGTTTGTTGAGACGCGGTGGTGTTTACCGGTGGGTTGGGGAGGTGGCGGTGCTTGCCGGCGATGGGGAGGAGTGGCGGTGGTTGGCGGTGGAGGTGGAGGGAGTGCCCGGTCCGGGGGGGCCCGGTTGGGCCGGACACAGGGCGGCACAGCTGATCACACGGCCGATCGACCGGGTTCGCCTGGCTCGGCCGATCTGCAGCCCGGTTGACCGGATTTCTCAACCGGGACGCAGACTTTCTCTCTCCTGTTCTTCACGAAAATCGACCAAATTGACCAAATCGGAGGGGAAACGATGGAATTGGGGGCTAAAAGTTGGGGAGATAGTAGATCAAGCACTCCAACACCAAATCCATGGACCAAAACCACTCAAAACGCAACCAAATCACAGATCGGTCCAAAGGCAAATTAGGGCTATTTTTGGGGATTTTGGGGAAAATTTTTTTTAGAGACGAAATTGGATGGGTGGAGGGTCAAATCCGCGGAAACAAGGCTGCGATACCATATCGTGAGGTCTAAGACCCCGTTTGTGGCCCGATCTTGCGGTTGACCCGAAATCCAAAGAGGGATGAGAGGGAGAGCGCGAAGAACACGATGAACACGAAGAACACGAGGAACTCACGCACGCACACCAACCCGATACAATCGATACTTACCCCGTGGCTCGATGGACCACGCCAATAGAATCAACCGGAGACGCGAGGTAGAATCCGGAGCGGAGAGATTAATTGAGGGAGATGAATCTGGGAGTGGGAGAGAGTGGTGGCACTAGAATCTCACACACAAAATCCAATCATCCAACAAGGGTAGCCTTGATACAAAGGGGATGAAGCCCTAGGGAGAGACAAAGGCTCAAAGTCATCTCTAAGCCCAAATCATGTCTTGTCTAAAGAGGTAAGGGGGCGACCGGGGTGCCTGGGCATACAAGGCGGCATGGGTCGAAAGAGTGCAAGTTGAGTGGGTGAAACCGACGATCGGTCACGGGGCCGGTTGGACCGGGCACGAGACCGGCCCATCCGGTCCACAACCGGATCCTGGACCGGACGGTGACCGGGCGGTTCGGGAGCCCCGGGATTGCTTCCGGATGGCACCGGTCGACGTTCGGTCAGCCGGCCCGGGCAGTCGGGAGGCGGTCAACCGAGTCACCGGGACCGGGTGGAATGCTCGCCGCTTGACCCGGAGCCTTCCTCATCGCCCTCCTCGGCAGCTTCTTCTTCCTCTTCCTTCCTTCTTCCTTCATTCTTCTTCTTCTTTCTTCCTTGCACCATGGGAGTTCCTTCTCTCCGGTTCCTCGATGACTCTTGTACCTAATGACATGTAACACACCGACATGAGGTAGCATTCCATCCAAGGTATTGACGAGGTCGAGTGTCGAGAGGAAAGAGTTCACCTTGACGTATATGGCGGGGGTTTGTGTTGTTGGTCCACTTGGGGACTCCTTGGCCATGGTGTAGCGTCGATGATAGGCGGGGCTGCACTTGACGGTCTTGAGGCGTAGGTGTCCGAAGGCCACCCCGCATCATCATATAGATAGATACATCATTTTATCTTTACTTAGGCTTGAAGCATTTATTTACGGAATCTTTTATTTTCTTAGTCCGGAAAAAAATGATTAATTTACTCCAGATTTCTTACTGCCGTGTCTATCTCTTTGTCTTGGAAATTATTCTGTGCTTGATTTCTCCATTCCATATTTATCCTTGCATAAAAGAACTTTTTATCGGCTCTAAAAGCTCTTCGACTGCACCATCGATGTTCAATTAGGCGTATACCTCACCTGGGAAAAGTCTCATTTGTATCTTTGCACCATCGATGTTCAATTAGAACTTTACTCACCTGCTTGGTTCCACTTTGTTATACAGACCAGTTAATCCACCTTCCGAATCCATGAACTTGCCCCTTATCGTTGAATCGGATGCCTGATTTCTTAAAAATGAGCTTTGTTAATCAGTCAATGGACATCTCATTTTGTTTGCATGCATAATATTTCATAACCTCTAATTATTTTGATAGATACATAGATATGGAAACACGGCTACAATTTCAGTTTGCTCAACTCGAGTTTCTGGTTGTATACGCAGCCGGTGTCACTAACTGAGGTTTGTCTGATCATAGCATCCATCTTATTCTTATTCACTACTTAAGAAATAGGACTAATAAATAGTACTATAAAATAAGTATGATGGACGTCATACAAAATTTTAACAAGAGTATCGAGAGGGTGTTGCCTGCTTCATCTGAGACAAAAACAGTTCAATGTTACAAGTTGACTTTTGGGTCTTCCTTTCCTTGACTAAACTTTTATGTTTCTGGTTAACTGAAAGAGATAACTGGTTATGCTTGGCACCATGGTTCTTTGGCCTCTTGGATATCATTAAGCGGTATTCAGCCAGTTCTCTTTAAAGAAAAATTGACTCGGATACGATTGCCTATCCTAAGCCCCCGTGATGTTGATTTTGCAATAAATATATTTCACTTGTGAATAGAAAGAGAATGCATTGATTTACTTTCTTCTCAAAGTCTAGCATTTCTTTGTGTTCCTTTTTCTAACTCAAGAGTATGCTTATATGTTTTCCTTCAGTTTTGGTATTCAGCTCTGTATATGTTAATATATTTTGCCTCTAAATGAAGGAAATACACTTCATTTAATCCAGAATTTGAGTGAGCGCTTCACTACGGTAGTCACACTCTTTGCATCTAGAAGTAGTGGATTACTAGGTTTAGTCAAAGTCAAACTTTATAAAGTTTGACTAAATATATATATATGAAAATATACTAATATCTAAAATATAAATTGGTACTATTAAGTCCATAGCAAATGTACTCTAATATTATATAATAAATATGTAATCGTGGATGTTGATATTTTTTTATTTACATCTTTGGTCAAACTTTAAATTTCTTGACTTTGACTAAAGCCAAAACGTGAAGGGTAAATAAAAACGGAGGGAGTACATTTTCATCATTCTCCTACTTACTTATTTGATGAATACTTATCATTGTTTTGTATTGAATGACAGATAATTGTGGTATTAAACTATTAATGATGATTAATATTGGATTTTTCTGAAATGACTACTCACGGAGAAAAATGGTGAATTATTTTTACCAAATGAATCTATTTTCCTTACATTGATGTTGACTCTTCCTGGGATAGATTGTAAGCAGATTGTAAGCACATTTAGGCCACTAATACCTTTCGTCATTCTCGGGGCTTGCTTCTTTGTGCGGGGCAGGAAAAGTTCTTGTTCTTTCATGAAATGTGCGATGGTGTTCAATGTGTGCGATATTGTATAAATGCAAACGATATAGAATCTCTACGCGATATGCATGTGAGTATATTTTGGTATGGCTATCTCTCAGGCCTTTTTCCTTGTTCATTGTGCAATCACAAGGCAAAAAACAACCAGTCTAAAGGAATGTAGCATTTAGAAATAAAGCACATTGAAGCTTCCGGTAATTTCCGGCATTTTGATTGCACCTCCTGTCTGCACAAAATTATGAATCACGAATCGTAGGTGTTTGTCCCTTATTGCCTCCTTCTTACTTTCTACTCAAAGTCTGTATCCTTTTGTGCAATACGAGATATTTCATGAAATAAAAATGTTTATAGGGCTTTCTACAAATGTCTGGATCTTACATGGCAATGGTCGGTGCTAATCAACATCTTATAAAGAACTTGCATAGTCTCTTTGCCTTTTGCTTCTGACCTAAAACTTGCTAAAACCACCCAAGTGTTGAGGAGCTTTCCTTCCATGTGACAAGAGGTAGCAATTTTATCCATGACCGATTCAAACCACTCTATGCATGTGCCCTGCATCCTTTAGATGCGCACCATTTGTTATGACTAAATAGGTTAATGATCGCTTGCGGCCATGGATCTTAGACTATGAGTTTGGTTGCTGGTCCTAGCATGGTTGTCCATTATTCTTAGCTACGCTTATTTATGTTCGAGAAGATTCATTACTCATTGATTAGGCCTGTTGTGTCTTGGCTATACATATTATCCAATGGCTCCTCTTACATTCTCTAAGTGTACTTATTAACTCACAGCACATCATTGATTTATGTTATTAGCTTCACATATCATTTACCGTTGTTTGCAGTCAAATTCTGAGGCGCGCGGCAAGCCCGCGCTCTATCTCATTTCGATTAAAGCTTAGAATGTGAGGTGTGTAAATATTCACTATAGCTTTTCCGGCAAAAAATCACTACAGCTTGTGATCAGTGGCAGGATATTGCATACAACGTGGATCAGGCTGTAGACTTAAGAGCTGTATGCCATGGATTCTTTGTTATTTTTCTACTCAATAAATACAGATTATTTACGCGATGCAGGTAGGTTAATGCTCACAAGAGCAGGTAACTCAGTTTCTACGATTTCATTTCTTGTGTTTTGATTTGAAAACTGCGCTATGTTATTAGGGGAATAATTGGTGAGTCATTTCTTTGTGCTATTTTTGAACTAATATTTTCATTATTTCTACTTGGCAATTGTTGTGCTCATGTTTAATCTCTTGCATCATATACTTTGCACCTATTAATGAAGAAATACATAGAGCATGCTAAAATTTGGTTTGCATATTTTGGTCTCTCTAAAGTCTAGATAATTTCTAGTATTGAATTTGAACAACAAGGAAGACGGTGTGGAGTCTTATAATGTTTACAATATGTCTTTTATGTAAGTTTTGCTTGCACCGCTTCATACTTGTGTTTGTTTCAAATAACCTTGCTAGCCTAAACCTTGTATCGAGAGGGAATACTTCTCATGCATCCAAAATCCTTGAGCCAAACACTATGCCATTTGTGTCCACCATACCTACCTACTACATGGTATTTCTCCGCCATTCCAAAGTAAATTGCTTGAGTGCTACCTTTAAAATTTCCTATCCTCTACCTTTGCAATATATAGCTCATGGGACAAATAGCTTAAAAACTATTGTGGTATTGAATATGTACTTATGCACTTTATCTCTTATTAAGTTGCTTGTTGTGCGATAACCATGTTCTTGGGGACGCCATCAACTACTCTTTGTTGAATATCATGTGAGTTGCTATGCATGTTCGTCTTGTCTGAAGTAAGGGAGATTTACCACCTAATGGTTAGAGCATGCATATTGTTAGAGAAGAACATTGGGCCGCTAACTAAAGCCATGATCCATGGTGGAGGTTTTAGTTTTGGACATATATCCTCAATCTCATATGAGAACATTAATTGTTGCTACATGCTTATACCTTAAAGAGGAGTCCATTATCTATTGTCTATGTTGTCCCGGTATGGATGTCTAAGTTGAGAATAATCAATAGCGAGAAATCAAATGCGAGCTTTCTCCTTAGACCTTTGTACAGGCGGCATAGAGGTACCCCTTTGTGACACTTGGTTAAAACATGTGCATTGCGATAATCCCGGTAATCAAGCTAATTAGGACAAGGTGCGGGCACTATTAGTATACTATGCATGGGGCTTGCAACTTGTAAGATATAATTTACATAACACATATGCTTTATTACTACCGTTGACAAAATTGTTTCTTGTTTTCAAAATCAAAGCTCTAGCACAAATATAGCAATCGATGCTTTCTTCTTTGAAGGACCATTCTTTTACTTTTATGTTGAGTCGGTTCACCTATTTCTCTCCATCTCAAGAAGCAAACACTTGTGTAAGCTTTGCATTGATTCTTACATACTTGCATATTGTACTTGTTATATTGCTTTGCATTGACAACTATCCATGAATATGCATGTTACAAGTTGAAAGCAACTTCTGTTGAAACTTAATCTTCCTTTGTGTTGTAATACCTCTACTATGAATTTATTGCTTTATGAGTTAACTCTTATGCAAGACTTATTGATGCTTGTCTTGAAGTACTATTCATGAAAAGTCTTTGCTTTATGATTCGATTGTTTACTCATGTCATTACCATTGTTTTGATCCGTTGCATTCATTACATATGTTTACAATAGTATGATCAAGGTTATGATGGCATGTTGATACGTCCAAAACGTGTCTACTTTTCCCGAACACTTTGCTATTGTTTTGCCTCTAATTTGTGCACTTTGGATGCAGCTAACACGGACTAGCAGCATTTTCGTGAAGCGCATACAGTGTCTCGTTTTGTGCAGAAATCCAACTTTAGGGAAAATCCTCGGAATTTATGCAGAAGGCCCTATTTTCCCAGAATAATGACGGAGCCAGAAGGACAATTAAGGTGGGAGACCGAGGCCCCACCATAGGGCGGCGCGGCCCGGGGGGGGCCGCGCGGTACGTGGTGTGGCCCACTCCCGGCCGGCCTCCGAACGCCCTCATCGGACTGTTGCTCGGCCTCGACCTAAAAACGCACGGGAGAAGTCGAAGTCGCCGGAAACCCTCGGACGCCGCCACATCGCGAAACTCCGTCGCGGGAGCCAGAAGTCTCCGTTCGGCTCGCCGGGACGGGGAAGTGGAGGAGATCATCGCCGCCATCACCACCAACGCCTCTACATCAACCAGCCATGTTTCCCCCATCCATGTGTGAAGTAATTCCCCCGCTGTAGGCTGAAGGGATGGTAGGGATTGGATGAGATTGGTCATGTAATAGCATAAGATTGTTAGAGGACATAGTGCCTAGTGTCCGTAATTGGTACTTTGATGATATTGTTGCAACTTGTTATGCTTAATGCTTGCCACTAGGGCCCGAGTGCCATGATCTCAGATATGAACATGTTATTGTTTCATCATGATATTCATTGTTTATTGATCTTACTGCCAAGTTGTATACACATGTCAGCATGGAACCAATGGCCCCAGTGACGAAATCGGGACAACTAGGAGGAATGGTAGTGATGTGGGGATCACATGTGTTCTGAGTGTTAATGCTTTGCTCCGGTACTCTATTAAAGGAGTAAATATCCGGTAGTTTCCCTTGAGGCCCGGTTGCCACCGGCTGGTGGGACAAAAGATGTTGTGCAAGTTTCTCATTGCGAGCACGCACGACTATATATGGAACATACATGCCTATTGATTGCTTTGTACTTGGACACCGTTTTATTATTATCTTCAAATGCCCCTGCTATGATTGTTACATGAGTTTCTCTCATCCATGCAACGCCCGTCATCCGTCCCCGTGCCTACAGTATTTTAATCCTGCTGTTTACTAAAATCACCACTGCTGTCTTTGTTACTCTGCTGCTGTTATTTCACTACTGCTACTGCTATAAAACTGTTACTACTGATAAACTCTTGCGAGCAAGTCTGTTTCCAGGTGCAGCTGAATTGACAACTCATTTGTTAAGGCTTCCAAGTGTTCTTTGTCTCCTTGTGTCGAATCAATAAATTGGGTTTACTTCCCTCGAAGACTATTGCGATCCCCTATACTTGTGGGTCATCAAGACTATTTTTTGGCGCCGTTGCCGGGGAGCATAGCTTTATTTGGAAGTTCACTTGGATTGATATTGTTCGCTGCAAATTCTCCATCATGGGTAAACCTCGTGATACTAAGATCGCCATATTACCATCCACTACAAGAAAAGGTACAATTCTGAATACCTCTGCTGCTCTTGATTCACCATCTGTGATTGATAAACTTGTTTCACCGCCGCATGCTTCACATGCGGGTACTTCTGCTTGAATCTGAAAACTCTCATAATATTGATAATATTTCTGTTGTGCTTGATGATAGTGGTTCATTGGGATCTTTCTAGATGCTACAATTGCTAGGTCTAGACAAATTAAAAATACTGAAACTCCTAATGCTACTACACCTGTTAATTCACCTGAACTTGATTATTTTAGTGATGATCCTGATGAAGATTATGTGGAGCTTAATGATGATTTTATTGAAAAATGCAATGCTACTGCTGATGCAAGAAAAATTAAAAAGTTGCTTGCAGAACATGCTGTTAGATATAAACTGTCTCCTGATCCTAAGTTTGCCACATCTCCTATAAACATTAGGGATAAAGATTATGATTTTTCTCTTGATCTATCTCATATAGCTATTGTTGAGAAAACACCCTTTTGTGGTGCAAAAAGAAAGTGTTGTTGAACACATGATTGAGTTATCCACTCTAAGTAGCTTGTTTTCTGATGATGTCAAGATGCGTACTTACTTTGTTGCTAAAATATTTCCATTCTCATTAAAGGATGACGCTAAAACTTGGTATAATAGTTTGCCACCTAATTCTATTAAAAGTCCAAAAGAATTGCTTGATGTTTTCTTCCGCAAATACTTTCCTGCTAGTGCTCAACATATTGCTTTGCAGAGAATTTATAATTTTGACCAGGGAGATGAAGAGAAATTGCCTGAGGCTTGGGCGAGATTTTGCTCTCTTATTAGAGCCCGGCCTGATCATGATTTGGAAAAGCATGATTTACTTGATATATTTTATAGTGGACTAACCATTGAGTCCAGGGCATACCTGGATAGTTGTGCTGGTTGTGTTTTCAGGAAAAGAACTCCAGACGACGCTGAAGAATTATTGGCTAAAATAGGCCGGAATCATGATGATTGGACTACTCCTGAACCAACTCCAACGCCAATATTGAAGAAGAGGGGTTAATTAAATTGAATGATGAAGATATGAGGGAAGCCAAGAAGTCTCTCAAGGAGAAAGGTATTAAATCTGAAGATGTGAAGAATCTACCTCCCTATAGAAGATATATGTGAGATAATTCCCCCTTCATCCATGATTGAGGTAAACTCCCTTCAACGCTTTACTAGGGAAGATATTCCGTATTGAAACCTCCTGCACAATGCTTAGATGAGTTTGATAATTATATTGTTAAGCAAGAAAATTTTAATATGAGAGTAGAGAATCATTTAATGGAAAATTCTCGAGCTATTAGTGAATTACATGATATTGTGGAGAGAACCTCCAATGATGTTAAGATGCTTGTTAAACATTTTCATATGATTCAAACTCAAATTGATCAACTCACTAAAGTGCAAAATGACTTGTTAGGAAATAATTCTAAAGAGAAACATGCTTATGAAGTAACAACTAGAGGTGGTGTCTCTACCAAGGATCCTCTATATCTGAAGGGCATCCCAAAAGAATTGAACAAGATTCTCAACGAATTGAACCTAGTGCTCCTTCTAAGAAAAAGAAGAAGAAGAAACATAAAAATGTTGTAGAATCCTCTGAACCTTTTAATGATCCTAATAGTATTTCTATTTCTGATGCTGAAACTGAAAGTGGTAATGAACATGATAAAGATAATGATAAGAATGATATTCCTGATAAAGAAGAAGTTGAAGAAGAACCTGAAAAGCATGCTAAAAATAAAAAGTACACTAAAGAAGATTTTATTGCTGAGAAACATGGTAATGAAAGAGAACCTTGGGTGCAAAAGCAAATGCCTTTTCTGCTAAGAAACTAAAATCAAGGAAGAAGAACACTATAATAAATTTTGCGATTGGATAGAAACCTTTATTCTTTAAATCCCTTCAGTGATGCTATTAAATTGCCTCCTTATTCCAAGTATATGAAAGATATTGTTACCAACAAAAGGAAAATCCCCAATGAGGAAATTTCACTATGCTTGCTAATTACTCTTTCAATGGCAAAGTTACAAAGATGGGTGACCCGGGTATACCTACTATTCCTTGTTCTATTAAGAATAATTATGTTAAAACTGCTCTATGTGACTTGGGAGCCGGTGTTAGTGTTATGCCTTTTTCTCTTTATAAGAGACTTTATTTAGATAAGTTGATACCTATTGATATATCTTTGCAAATGGTTGATAAATCTCTGCTATTCCTGTTGGTATATGTGAGAATGTTCCTGTTCAAGTTACTACTAGCGCTTGATATTAGCTGATTTTGTTGTGTTGGAAATGCATTAAAGATGATAATATGTCTATTATTCTTGGGAGACCTTTTCTTAACACCAGGAGGGGCTGTTATTGATTGCAATAAAGGAAAGGTTACTTTCAATGTTGATGATAGGGAGCATACCATTTATTTTCCCAAGAGGATTGAGAAAGCGTGTGGAGTTAATACTATTTCTAATGTGAGAACTATCAAAGTGGGAACTATTGATTGCCCTATATATGAGCCTAAAGAAGAATATCAAACTCTCGTGATTGGATCCATATCAATACAATTCAAGGTAACATGATTGATTTGAGGTTTATTTCTTCTTATGCTATGTAAAATTTATTTGGTGACAAGACTTGATCAACCTTGTTAACGAATACCTTTTATATGCATAGAGGAGGTAAACAACATCTCTTTCTTCCTCCATTTGCTCTAGTTGCTGTAGCATTTTTAATTTGCAAAGTTCCTTAGTTATTTGGAGATTTCAAAAAATTTCCTGGCCAGTAATAATAAACTAAATACCCAGAAATGTGCATTTTTCAAAGTTTTTAAAAATTCACAAAAATTATACCGTTGGTCCTATTTTTCGATGAGGCACCTGGGAGCACCAGAGGATGACCTATGTAAGGGCACAGAGAGGCGTAAACCACGAGCCGACGCGGCCAAGGTGGTGGCCGCGCCACCGCCATGTGGTGTGGGCCCCTCCTTGCCCCACTTTGCCATCTCTTTCCCAACATCTTCTCTCTCCCGAAAAACTCGGTTCCTCTCACTCGCGTTTTTGCTCAAGAACTCCAGTTTCTCGATCTCTTTGCTCAGCCCAGTTTCTGTCCGAAATTTGGCACATTTGCTCCTTGGTATGTGACTCCTCCACCCATCAAGTAGAATTTTGTTTGGTTGAGTATATCTTGAATATTTTTCTGCTGTTATAGGTAACATGTTTAGTGAGCTTGCATGCTTGTTCTAAGTGGTAGAAACTAGTTTTGATGCATGATTAGTACTCTAGCAAGTTCCTATGGTAGTTCCCCTTGATTATATGTCACCAAACCAAATTTTATATCACTTGTTGAAAATTTCAGAGAAGCTATGAAGAAGTTCAACTTTGGAGAGTTGTTCAAGAAAGGAACAACCAGCACCGGGAGGCCTTCTAGGGCCGCCACCCGGATTAGGCGATCGTACAATGAGGATATCATCGCGCCTAGCTTCGCGCCCGAAGAGGACAACGGGGCTCCTAATGCTTCGTCTTTTCCATGCTATGATTTTCTAAGGAATGCAGGAATATTGGAGGATTTCTCTACCCTTGTCAACAGGGCGGGCTTAACCACCTATGTGGGAGATGAAAGGGAGCAATACTACATGCTCACCAAAATCTTCGTTGAAAGCTTCAAGTTCAACAACAAGCAATATGAGCCGACAGTGGCATTCAAGATCTATGGTAATCCTGTTACTATGGCAATTGAAGGATTTTTGTCTTGCTTTGGATATTGTCCCTGCAGGTACAGCAAGTAGGATTGATGACAACCCTCGGGACTTGTTGGAGCTCTATCGAGGGATCACCGATGATGATTGTCGCACCATTCAGCGTGGCAAGATAAGGAACATTCAACTCCCCGCCATTAAATATTTTGCATATTACATTGCTACTAGCATTCTTGGTAGGGAGAACACTAGCAATATTTCTAGTTACCATCTTGCTTTCTTGAATATTGCACTTACTGGTCAGACATCTTATCACCTTGGTGCTCTTATTGCTCGCCGCCTGACTAACAGGGGGCCTATTTTTGGAGGAACTATTGCACTGCGCGTTTTAACATATCTAAGGCTTCCTCTTGATCCTAATGATGTGCCATTGGCCCCTAGGAAACTTGATATTGCTGCTATGAAGAGTCATCATTTTGTTACCACTGATTCTACTTTAGATAATATGGTCTATAGAATGTTGTTTGCTGACGGGGATGAGAAGGAAATCCCTCTTCCCCAGCCAGGTTTGTTCGGTATTGACAGGCAATCATGGTCGTGCACTAAGGAGGAGGTGGATGAACATATGAAGATACAAGATTTCCACCAGCAGCATGACTCCGAGGACGCCGAGCCCTCCTATGATTACACCGTCACGTATCCGGGTGCCTCTTCTAGCACATACCCGGAAGATGATCCATCTTCGTCGTACTACGGAGATACTACCTCATGGGATCGATGGGATTGAACTCCACTTAGGCCAAAAGCCTAAGCTTGGGGGGAGGTATACCAGCATCACTCATTCTTTGCATATTATGGTTGCTGGATACTTGTACATACTTGTTTTGTTCGTTTGGTGGTTTTCTAATGAGAGGGAGATGATATTTGGGGAAGTGCTGCCTGAAAACAGATTCTGGACTGTTACTAGAAAAATTCGTGCGCACAGCCAGAACGTTATTTTGAGTTGCCAATTTTTGTGCAGGTTCCCCAGGTTGTTATCTAACTTTCATTAGTTGAACACTTTTCGATCTGAGCAACGTAAGATTTTTGTAAAAATCAGTTTCTGTACTGCTGTCAGGTTTTGGCAGATTTCTGCCATCTCACTTTTCTGTGTTTCTTTTAGTTTGCTATTTCTTGTTTTTGCTTTGTTTCTTTCCCAAAACACAAAAAGACCAAAAATATTTCTGTTGTTTCTCTTCACCATTTGTTTTGCTTTGGTTTCTTGCATTTGTTTCACTTTATTTGCTATTGCTAGTTTGCCATAAGAAAACCCAAAAAGATTTTGCTTTGTTTTCTTGTTTCTTTTGTTCTTGTTTCCAATTAGAAAACACCAAAAATATTTGCTGTTCTTCTTTGGTTTGTAAAGTTCATCTTGAGTTCAATGGTCTTCGGTGGCTGGAGCGTGGTTTTCATTTCATATTATCCAAGCTACACAAGTGAAAAGGCAATAATGACGACCTACGACAATCTGATTGTGGTGAGAGGCTGGTATGAACTCTATTTGTTTTCATTTTTGTACATATACTCATCCATGTGAGCATGCTTAGTTGGTTCATGAGAGGTATATGTTATTTGAGAAAGTCTAGTAGTTCATGATCTCTCATGTTTAGTTCCAATCTATTAATATGAGTAGCATGTCATGGATGTTTACTTGCATTGTTTTATTCATAAGTAAGTATGGCATTGTGGTATCCTCCTCGAATAATTCATTTATATCGACTTGGCACATGCTCACGCATGCATATGGCTTGGACAAAAAGTCAATTAAGCCTGGATGATTTATATTGCTTCCGAGTTCTTGTATCACTTTTATGCCTCAGATTAATTTATTTTGCCGCAAGCATGATTATGGCAGTTACTGCTCTCTTGATTTGTCGCTCCCTAGTCTTTTGCTAGCCTTCACTTGTACTGAGCGGGAACGCTGCTCGTGCTTCAAACATGAAAACCAAGTTATTCCAGGGTGTCCACATAAATACCTATCCATGGCATTTCAAACCATTCCAAGTAAATTCTCGTGCGCTACCTTTAAAACCTTCAAAATATTTCTCAATTTGTGTTTATGTTTCATAGCTCATGAGGCTATGTGGTGTTTAGCTTTCAACCTTGTCATTTACTTTTGACGGACTCTCATATGGACTAGTGGCATATCCGCTTATCCAATAATTTTGCAAGAGCTGGCAATGGGATTCCCAGTCCAGAATTAATTAACTTAAATAGACACTCCTCCATGGTTTGTGATTGATGGACGGCACCC
Source organism: Lolium multiflorum (assembly GCA_030979885.1). Classification (NCBI taxonomy): domain Eukaryota; kingdom Viridiplantae; phylum Streptophyta; class Magnoliopsida; order Poales; family Poaceae; genus Lolium; species Lolium multiflorum. The sequence continues at coordinate 44,458,101 of CM061750.1, read as the reverse complement.
GAAGGATTCGGTTAGCCATGGCTTGTGTAAGCAAGGGTTGGGGGGAGTGTCATCATCATAATAAAACTAAAATAAAAAGGCACTCCTTCATGGTATGAGATTGTTGGCAGGCACCCGAGGATTCGGTTAGCCATGGTTTGTGAAAGAAAGGTTGGAAGGAGTGCCACCCAAAAATAAAATAAAATGGGAGCCGCTCTTGAAAGTCTGGTTGGCAAGGTAGTTAGTGTACCCATTACCATTCGTTGACAACAACAAACACCTCTCAAAATGATTTTACTCCTGATTTCAAAAATGAAAAGCTCTAGCGCATGTTAATCCCTGCTTCCCTCTGCGAAGGGTCAATCTTTTACTTTTATGTTGTGTCTCCATTATTTCTTTGAGCACTATCTTGAGAGCATAACTGTCATTCTTAGTATAATATGCTTGTCTCAAAATATGATTGATTGTGGTATAACTTTGATGCATTTATCTTTTGACAATCACTACTTCTAGTCTTTCTATGAACTCCAAAGGTGCCCGGGCATTTATGTTTTGCCAATCAAATACAGGCAAGCGAGATACCACTTTATCATACTCTCTTATGAACATTGCAATCATGCTTATATACATGATTCATGATGCTTATTATTAATTGTTGGTACCTCTCCATGATTGACATAGTTGCTGTTAGATGATCTTATTTGCATGTATCTCATTATGAACTGCTTAAGTATTAGCCATAGCATGAGAATATATACATCATATGAGCAAATGTGTTCGTGAAAGTTCTTTTATCGCTCAGTTGTTAATTGAATTGCTTGAGGACAAGCAATAAGCTAAGCTTGGGGGGAGTTGATACGTCCAAAACGTATCTACTTTCCCGAACACTTTTGCTATTGTTTTGCCTCTAATTTGTGTATTTTGGATGCAACTAACACGGACTAACGCTGTTTTGAGCAGAGCTGCTCTGGTGTCTCGTTTTGTGCGAAATCCAACTTTCGGAAAATCCTCAGGAATTTATGCGAAGGCCTATTTCCCCGAGAATAATGACGGAGCCGAGAAGGACAATTAAGGTGGAGGCGAGGCCCCACACCATAGGCGGCGCGGCCCGGGGGCCCGCGCGGCCACGTGTGTGGCCCCCTCGGCCGGCCTCCGACGCCCTCCTTCGGACTATTTATCGGCCTCGACCTAAAAACGCACGGGGAGAAGTCGAAGTCGCCGAAACCCTCCGAGCCGCCACATCGCAAACTCCGTCGCGGGAGCCGAAGTCCCGTTCCGGCACTCCGCGGGACGGGGAATTGGAGGAGATCATCGCCGCCATCACCTTCGCGCCTCTACATCAACTAGCCATGTTTCCCCATCCATGTGTGAGTAATTCCCCCGCTGTAGGCCGAAGGGGATGGTAGGATGAGATTGGTCATGTAATAGCATAAGATTGTTAGGGCATAGTGCCTAGTGTCCGTAATTGGTACTTTGATGATATTGTTGCAACTTGTTATGCTTAATGCTTGTCACTAGGGCCCGAGTGCCATGATCTCAGATCTGAACATGTTATTGTTTCATCATGATATTCATTGTTTATTGATCTTACCGCAAGTTGTATACACATGTCGCTGTCCGGAACCAATGGCCCCGAAGTGGGAAATCGACAACCGGAGGGAATGGTAGTGATGTGAGGATCACATGTGTTCACGGAGTGTTAATGCTTTGCTCCGGTACTCTATTAAAAGGAGTACCTTAATATTCAGTAGTTTCCCTTGAGGCCCGGCTGCCACCGGCTGGTAGGACAAAAGATGTTGTGCAAGTTTCTCATTGCGAGCACGCACGACTATATATGGAACACATGCCTATTGATTGCTTTGTACTTGGACACCATTTTATTATTATCTCAAATGCCCTGCTATGATTGTTACATGAGTTTCTCTCATCCATGCAACGCCCGTTCATTCATCCCTGTGCTACGGTATTTAATCCTGCTGTTTACTAAAATCACTCTGATGTCTCAAGTCTCGCTGCTGTTATTTCACTACGCCTATCGCTATAAACTTATCGATAAACTCTTGCGAGCAAGTCTGTTTCCAGTGCAGCTGAATTGACAACTCCGCTGTTAAGGCTTCCAAGTGTTCTTTGTCTCCCTTGTGTCGAATCAATAAATTGGGTTTTACTTCCCTCGAAGGCTGTTGCGATCCCCTATACTTGTGGGTCATCACATGTCACTCCAGAAATTATCTTTGTTATCGTTACATGCTCGGGACGAGCAGAAACTAACTTGGGGATGCTGATACGTCTTCGACGTATCGATAATTTCTTATGTTCCATGCCACATTATTGATGATATCTACATGTTTTATGCACACTTTATGTCATATTTATGCGTTTTCGGAACTAACTATTGACGAGATGCCGAAAGGCCGGTTCTGTTTTACTGCTGTTTTTGTTTCAGAAATCCTAGTAAGGAAATATTTCGGAATCGGACGAAATCAACTCCGGAGATCTTATAATTCCGGGAAGCTTCCGAGCAGGAGAATAGTCGGAGGGGAGCGGGGGGCCCCACACGGGCGGCGTGGCCCGGGGCGCCCTATCATCCGGGCACCCCGTGGCCCCTCCGACCCGCCTCTCCGCCTATATAATCGTGCGACCTAAAAACCTCGACCGGTTCGACGAAACCGGAGAAAACCATCCGAGCCGCCGCCATCGTGAAACTCCAATTCGGGGGACGAAGTCTCCGTTCCGGCACGCCGCCGGGACGGGGAATTGCCCCGAGTCATCTCCACCGCCGTCTCCACCGCCATCTTCACCATCCTCCTGTCTCCATGATGAGGAGGAGTAATTCACCCCAGGCTGAGGGCTCAGCGTAGCTATGTGGTTCATCTCTCTTTCTGATCAAGTTGAATATCATCTATGTGCTACTCTAGTGATGTTATTAAAGTAGTGTATTCCTCCTGCACGGTGTAATGGTGACAGTGTGTGCATCGTGTAGTACTTGGTTTATGCTATGATTGTGATCTCTTGTAGATTATGAAGTTAACTATTACTATGATGGTATTGATGCGATCTATTCCTCCTTTCATAGTGTGATGGTAGAAGTGTGCATGCTATGTTAGTACTTGGTTTGGTTGTGTTGATCTATCTTGCACTCTAAGGTTATTTAAATATGAACATTGAATATTGTGGAGCTTGTTAACTCCGGTATTGAGGGTTCGTGTAATCCTACACAATGGTGTTCATCATCCAACAAGAGGGTGTAGAGTAGTCCTATTATGTGATCATTGTTGAGAGTGTCCACTAGTGAAAGCAGGATCCCTGGGCCTTGCTTCCAAGCATTGAATCTCCGTTTGTTTACTTGTTTTGTTGAATGTTTACTCGCTGCCATATTTTATTCAGATTGCTATTATCACTCATACTCATCCATATTACTTGTATCTCACTATCTCTTCGCCGAACTAGTGCACCTATACAACAAGTGTATTGGTGTGTTGGGGACACAAGAGACTTCTTGCTTTGTGGTTGCTTGAGAGGGATATCTTTGACCTCTTCCTCCCCGAGATCGATAAACCTTGGGTGATCCACTTAAGGAAACTTTTGTTGTTCTACAACCTCCTCTTGAGGCCCAACACCGTCCGGAAAGCTCCCGGGTTGGATCGGCAAGAACCTTGCTAGACCTGGAAGGGTCATCCTTGCGAAGACGGTGCTCATGGCCACTGGCGTTTACCACGCCACTGCCATTCCTCTGCCAAAATGGGCTCGTGACAGGATCAACAAAATTGCCAGGACATTCGTCTGGGCCGGTGAAGAGGGCGAACATGCCGCCCAGGGGAAAGCTCTTGTGAATTGGAAAACAATATGCAGGCCAAAGAAGCTGGGGGGTCTCGGCATTCCGGACATTGAGAGATCTGGACGTGCCCTGCGTTTACGTTGGCCTTGGCTCCAGTGGACTGATCCGGACCGCGCTTGGTCTGGCTCAAAACTTCCATGCGACGACACCGACATGTCCCTCTTCAGAGCCGCCACTAAAGTCACCATTGGAAACGGGGAGACGGCCAAATTCTGGCACGACAACTGGTATGCTCGGGGCCCTCTATCTCAATGGGCGCCCGACCTCTACAGAATTGCCTCGAGGAAGAACCGTACGGTAGCCAAAGAGCTAAGTGAAAACAACTGGATCCGCTCTGTCGCGTCCCTCAACTCGCCTCAACAGCTGGCGCAATATATCGACGTTTGGGAGGCCGTTCACTCCATCAACCTTGCCCCCGAGTTGCCGGACACCATCAACTGGACGCTTAATGCCGATTCAACCTACACCGCTAGCTCCGCCTACGAGGCACAATTCCTTGGCTCCCATGCCCGCTTCGATGCCATGAAGATTTGGTCGGCACACGCCGAGCCCAAATGCAAGTTGTTTGGCTGGCTAGCCCTTCATGGAAAGCTCCTTACCGCCGATATGCTTGCCATCCGAGGATGGCCTCACGACCCTCGATGCCCATTGTGCCTCAGCGAGCCTGAGACAGCTGACCACCTTTGCAGAAACTGCCCGTTCACGGCGGCTGTCTGGAACCTTGTCAAATCTTGGGATGGCGACTCCTCTGATGACCGACGCCTTGACTTCCAATCCATATCTGACTGGTGGAACGACATGATAAAGGAAAAGCCACAGAAAGAAAAGAAACGCATCAGCGGCCGGTTCTTATATGTGCTCTGGAACGCATGGAAGGAACGAAACCGGCGCATTTTCACTGGACAACGTCTTACCTACCTTGAGGTCGCAAGCATAGCAAACGAGGATATCCTCCAAAGGGATCGTGCTATAAATAGCTTCGGACCGGCCATCCCGGCGATCCGGATTAGTTTTCTTTTTGGTAGCTCGTCCTTCATGGTGGGTTTGGGCATTTTACCACCTTAATCTAAAAATGTCCTAACATGTGCTTTGGATTACCTCTGCAATGAAAGGCGATCTCAGGTTGCTAAAAAAAATTTCTCACCGCCCCGATCGACGTCGTGAATCAAGGCAAGGCAACATGTTTTCGTACCCCTCTAGAGGCGCTCACACTCACTAGCTCGTGAAGTGGCATGCAAAGCAAGTGTTGTTTGTTGGTAGGGGTAGTGCGGCGATGTGCCAAACAAACAAACATGGCGCAAGAGGCCGCAGGCGCACACGAACCGGTCCACGGCCGCGGCCTAGGTCCCACCGCGTTCTCCGTACAAGTACGCACTCGTCGACGGCCGACGTGATCGACCAAGCATGTCCCGCCGTACAACACACGGAATTCATCGCGCACATACACATGGCACCCGCACTTCAAAGCTAGCCACCACTAATCTATAATCTCTCTTTCTTAATTGATAGCCCATTTGCTGATCTCACATTGAGCGCGTCATCAATTAAAAAAATTCACCTTCCCTCATGGTTGGCCGTAGTTCACGTTTTTTATACCCCGACCGACACGGCACGAGCTGAACAACAACAACTTCCTCGCTATCGCTATACCACGCGCAGGAGGCGAACGGACGGGCTGGACGTCCCGTGGCATGGGCTACCTACCTCGGGCTGGACATGGACGAGGCCCAGTTCACTGCCCTACCTTGGTCGTGTGAGAAAAACTTATCATTCATCTCCCCTCGATGGTGCTCTCCGGTCTGAACCGCGCCATGACCTACCACAATTTCACCACTACGACTTCTGCCATTCTCGCCACAAATGCTCGTTTAATCGCACCATGATGCTCAGCATTCAACAGCCATCATTGCCCTACAAATATAGAAGAAAGCTACTACGTTTAACTCACTCCGCCGCCTCCAGATCTGAAAAGCTCACCGTGTTGTCATGGAGTATCAGCTTGCCTGCCTATACATAGCAGCCATCTCCACTCTGCTAGATTTCCGCTCGAGATTCCCCTTCCCCCATTCCTTTTGTTATCCCCTCACCATGTTTGTCAACATTTTAGGTTGCTCACTCGATTGATGCTCGATATTTTGCATGCCCCAATTTCATTGTATTTCGCCCCACTGCTTTTGATTGGATTTGATTGGTTTCCAAGTGTTGGCGCTCAAGCAAAGAGGATCGCCACGCGACTACGATGGACAACAATACCTTCTTACATTGGTACATAAAGCCCTTATCTCTTTTACTTAATTTTTAGTTTTGGTTTCATCGCTGAGGCTTCTTCAATTTTGTTTACTCTTGCTGGTTGCATATGTTTCTTCGCCTCAAATGTCCCGCGCATTCGAAAGTTTTCTGTACACCATCAATATCTACGGGGCTTCTTCCCTCCATCGGATCCCACTCGCCCAAGAGACTCGCCACATTATCCCCTTTTCGGGCAACAGATGAAATATGAGGTCAGAACAAAAGCTTTTTTTTTTTTTTTTTGAAAAGAGGGCAAAAGCCTTGCCCAATTCCATTAATTAAGGAGAGTTACAAAGAGACCCAAAAGGAAAACAAAGCGACTACTCTCGCGGCATCAAGTTCACATGTTTAGCTCCCGCGAGAGCCCACAATTTAGCCTCATTTCTAATCTTGTCGAAAACCACCGTAGGGGGGGCGTGCTTGTTCTTGAAAACTCTAGCGTTCCTCTCATTCCATATTTCCTGCCACAAGAAGAGTGATGGACGCCACGCCTTATGCTTCGTCATCAAGTACCACCAATCGATGAAGGGAGAGTAGTCCAAGTGTTGGGGAAAGAAGATGAAGACCAAGCCAATCCTTGATGCTAAGCCACACCCTTCTTGTGAAACGGCAAGTGAAGAGAATGTGTGCCGCGGATTCTTGAACTTGGTTGCAAAGCTTGCAATTTCCACAATTTTGCCACCCCCGGCGCTCTAGCCTATCCGCCGTCCACACTCTATTTTGAAGCACAAGCCAAGTGAAGAACTTGATTTTCGGCGGAGCCCAAATCTTCCCATCTTGTTCAAGGGGGATGTGGTGGAGCCGAAGAATTGCATCTCATAGGCCGATTTGGTGGAGTAGAGGCCATTTGCCGTGAGTTTCCAAGAAATCTCATCGCTCACCCCGGGGTTGAGATGTATGGTAGTAAGCCGCGTCCATAGGTCCACAAATTGCATGAAGTGGTCTAAGGAGAAGGTGCGTTGTAGGTCAATCTTGGCAATCCAAGCATCTTGGTGAAGAGCTTGCGCCACCTTCCAATTCTTTCTCTTGGACACCGCATAAATGAGAGGGGCGACGTCGATCGGCTTTCTACCATGAAGCCAAGGGGCTTGCCAAAAGGGGGTCTTCTTCCCATTACCCAAGGTAATCGTGGTTGCCGCATAGAAGATCTCCATGTCGTCTTCGGAGCATGGATTTCCAAAGCCAACCCAAATCTTGGAGGGGTCTTTCCACTCTAGCCAAGGCCATCGCAAGCGAAGGGCCGTGGCGAATTTCTCTAGATGAAGAATCCCAAGCCCGCCAAGTTTCTTCGGCCGGCAAACAACTTCCCAATTAACCTTGCATTTTGCCCCGGTGGTGGAGTCCTTAGCGGACCAAAGGAAGGCACGTTGAATCTTGTTGATGAACTTTATGGTTCCCGGGGGGATGGAGAGTGGTGTGAGGTGGTAGATAGCTTGGGAGGTGATCACGGACTTCACAAGGGCGGCGCGGCCGGCCGTGGTGATAAGTTTTCCGTTCCACGTGGGTAGCTTGTTCACACACTTATCCTCGAGATGTTTGAAATCCCTCCTTCTCAAGCACCACACCGAAAGTGGCAGGCCAAGATACTTGAGAGGGAAAGAAGCACGCGAGGCCGGTATACCCTCAAGCACCTCATTGAGGTTGATATCTCCATCGATCGGACAACCGAGCTCTTTGAAGTTGGTGCAAAGGCCGGTGACGTCCCAAAAGTTTAAGATGGCGGCAAGGTTCGGATATATCGTTGATGGAGCCACAAAAACCGCCGCGTCATCCGCATAGAGGGAAGTCCTACGATGTGCTCCGCCGGCGAATTTTTTTGTAGGAACCCATGAGGTAGCCAACTCTAGGAGCTTGGCGAGCGGTCAATGGCGAGCACGAAGAGGAGGGGGAGAGGGGTCGCCTTGGCGGAAGCCCCGCCATGCCGGATGGGACGCCCGGCACCCCATTGAGGAGAACTCTCGAAGAAGAGTGATGAGCAGATGCACAATCCAATTCCGGAAACTACTTGGGAACCCCCTCTTTGCAAAAGGTCCACAATGTAGTCCCAACGCACGGAGTCAAAGCCTTGCGGATGTCGAGCTTGAAGAGAAGTGCCGGAGTCTTGCTTCTGTGTAGTCTAGTGGCAAGGTTCTTGACATAGAGGAAGTTGTCATGAATACTCCGCTTCTTGATGAAGCGCTTTGGGCCTTAGAGACAAGTCTATTTTTGATGGAAAGATCTAGGACGAGTGGATGATCTTCGCGGGCATGAATCAAGCTAATGGCCGGTAGTATTGATCTCCTATGCCCTCCTTCTTAGAAGAAGGACGATGTTGACGGATCGAGCCAATGGAAGTTTTGCGCATGAAGGTTCCCAAAAAGGTTGACCACCTCCATGACGTCCCCCAATGGTATCCCAACAATGCTTGAAGAAGGCCCCGTGAAGCCGTCCGGACCCGGGGCCTTGTCACCGGCAATTGTTTAATAGCCTGCTTGACCTCCTCCTCGGAGAAGGGTCGCCAAGGCAAGCAAACTGTCCTCAAAGTCAAGAGCTCCTGCATAAAGTCATAAGCCGGGGCCCTTCCCATGACGGCCTGAAATGGTCAAGGAATCGTTCTTGGCCTCATGCTCGGTGACCCAACCATCATAAGCTTCAAATGGATGTGATTCTTCCTTTTCTCGCATTGACCTTCATGGAAAAATCTCGTGTTGGCATCCCCTCCTTGATGTTGGCAATGCGAGCACATTGTTTTGCAGCCCTTTCGATGACCGCAAGGCGACAACCTTTCCTTGAGCATGCTACGGAGGTGCGCTCGCCAGCCGAAAGATGGCGACTTTTGGGCAATATCAAATTGAGAATGACGAGAAGGCGGCATGATGCAACCTTTGTTGTTGGAGAAAGACCCCTGCCCCATTTGGCAAATTTTGCCAGTGCTTTAGCTTGTGGAAGAGCCTTTGACAGGGCTCCACGTGTGGAGGGAGCGTTCCAAGCTTTTGCCACATCAAAGCCCAGGAAACCGCACCATCCAGTTTTCAACTTGAACGGCCTTGGCGACAAGGTCCCTATCATCGCAAGAAGGAGCGGGCAATGGTCCGACAAGGACGATGAGAGGGCGAAAAGGACATGGGAGTCAAAGTGAATATCCCATGCGTTGCAAAAGAAGGCGTCGAGCTTGCACAAGGTGGGGTTAAGCCTCGTTGCTCCAAGTGAAGCGGCGGTTTTGAGATGGCCTTTGAGCTCGCAAGTCGGCCAAGGAAGACGGAACGATTGACGGCCACGGTTGATAGCCCTTATTCTTGTCGCGTGCCCTATGTATTTGGTTAAAGTCGCCAAGGGCAAGCCATTTAACCCCGGCGGCGGCTTCAGGCAACGAAGCTCATTGAAGAATTCATCTTTCCTATTGAGGTGGAAGGCCCGTAAACATTAGTGATTTTGAATTCATCCTCGAGTCGATGGTTGACATGGCCGACATGGAGAAACTCCTAAGATGGTGACATTGGATATGGACCACGGAGTCGTCCCAAAGCATCAAAATACCCCTTAGTGCCCCAAACACCGCTTGAAGGCGAAATTCTTAAGGCGGTTGCCACCCAAAAGAAAGCGTCAAAGGCGATATAGTCTGGGCTTCGTCTCTGCAAATGACGATGTAGGGTGGACGTGGAGATGATCTCATGGACGGTAGCACATCTATCCGGGTCGTTTAGTCCCCTGACGTTCCAACATAGAATGTTGAAGAAGATGTCACACACAAACCAGGGCAACCCGGGCCAAGCCGTGGGGAAGGAGAACATAGAAATTAAGCAGTTGGCAAAGCACTTCATAGGAACACAAACAACCGCATCTACGAAGCCGGGACATATTCCGGCACGACACGCGTCAGCCCCGGGCCAACAAACGAAGGGAGAGCTTAACATAGCGATAACTGGACCCGACACACAAGCATAACTAGGGCGTCAAACATACGCAACCTCTTCCTCCTCCACCGCATCCGGGGCAGCAGCACCACCATGACCGATCGAGCCTCGTCGATCAACGGCGCTGCGGTCATCAAGCTTGAACAGGCGCAGCGCGCGGCGGCCTCTGGGGACTGTCCTTCAAAGCGGCGCGAACTCGGCGAGGGCTGTGCGGTGACCACCGGCCGTTGCGATGATGCCAAGGGTCGGCAAACTAGGGACTCGGCCTTCGGCCACCGCTTCCTTGCGACGAGAGCCGACTGGCCGTCGCGCGCTGAGGAGAAGCCGTAGGTGCGGCAATGGTCGTGCCGACCAGAGTCTTGCGTCTGTCACTGGCGCCGCGGGGCGAGGACATCGGTGGCGAAACCAGAAGTGGGCGCTCCTTTGGGCGAACGGGCGCCAACGAAAGGTGACCACGGTTGTGCGGCGCGAGGAGGTGGCGTGCGCGCAGCGGCGATCGGGCGGAACACCGGCGTGCGCCGCGAAGTCGGAGGAGTGTGGAACACCGAGACGCGGGCGCGGAGCGGGCGTCGGGCCGGAGGGAGGACGGAGAGCGGGTGAGGACGACGGTGAGCGGCGACTGCACTGGTGCGAGAAGACTTCGCTTGTCGGAGATGGAGCCAGGCAGAGCGCGGCGGGCTCCCTTGAGGCCGACGAGGCGGCAGCACGGAGGTAGGCGAAGATGGCGAGCCGGGGAGGAGGGCGAGTCCGGCTGCACGCGAACGACGACGGGACGCAGCGGGGAAGCACTTCGAGCGGCGTTGCGGCCCCGGCGAGAGGCGCGCAGCTAGCAGTGTCGCCGTCGAGCCCTTCCATCATGATCTCTTCATCCACCTCTGGAGTCCTCCGCGGCGGTGCATAGGCTGCAAGGGAACCGCAGCGGGAGAGAGCACGTGATCTTCGAGCGGCCCGGCGTCGGAGGCCGGCACGCCGATCGTCGGCGAGCGAAGGGGAGCCGCCGGGGCCAAGGACGCCGCGGCAGCAACAGGCAGAGGTTGACATATTCTACTGGTTGTTTTGCCTTGATGGAGGTAATTATGTTTTGGTGGTCAAGGTTGACATAGACAACTGCCGTTAACATGCCAAGTTTTATGTGAACAAATCTGATACGGTAGAACAAGATACTCCAGAATTTCTAGCAAATATCCTAATCTGTGAGACATATGATACCTAGGTTCTGTTTGATTCTAATAGTTGTAGTAACTATTTTACCTGTTACATTTTGCAGCTTGCAAGCCCGTCCCGTTATATATTGATCTAGAAGACCTATTCCTTTGCATCAAGCATGAAGTGTCTGTTCATTGGAGAGATGTACTGGTATGCAGTCCTTTAAGTGGAGCCAACAGCAGATCATGCTAGCATAAGAAAGCAATACCTCAGACTTGCCTTTTCACTCCGTCTATTAAAAACTGTTTATATGGTGCTGAAGATGCATTCAAGTTGGTAGGTGATGCTCATAAAATATTGTGTGATCAAACAATGCGATCTCAATATGACATCAGAATGCATAATGCTTCCAGGGAAGCGCCAAAGCAAATTACACATCAACAAAAGAAGAGTAACGCAAGTAAACAGAATGTTCCTGGATATGTACTGACCATTTGGACCATATGCTCCCATTGTCAGATGCGGTATCAATTATACTCCATGATTCGTCAGTAATTCCCTCCTACAGAAGATACCATCTGCTTAGTGCCTCTATTTCATGCAATTTGTGAGTCCTAAATTTCAGTTTTTTTTTTTTTTTTTGCTCTTTCGGTTTCTGAATATGTGATGTATGCATTCTCACAGTATCAGTCCAGTACAAGTACACACCCTTTTCTGAAGTCATGCGTGATACCATTTAGGAAAATATAGTTCAACATTGTTTTGCTATTTTAAAAAATATTCTTATAGCTTTCCGCGCATGTTTCTCATTTATCTGAAAAATATTCTAGGCCTAACAGTGGATTTATTTCCACAGGCATGAAGAAGCAGGACATGACAAAGTCATCGATCTATTTCCATGTGCTTGCCACTTGCCAGTGAAAAGTTTCCACTATTAATGTTCATGCCTGAATAAATAGAGTAGGTCTATATATTAGTGTGTCTACCAAATTGTTAAGCTAATTGCAAAAATTGACTTCCAGTCGTATGGCAAATTGCCGAATAACCAAACTAATGTCATCTTACTTCTAGATCAGAGCTTCTAATCTTTGTAACAGAATATATAGTGGTTCAATATGAATGCCTCGTCGGTCTCAGTAGTATGTACCAGCAGCTTCGCCTGATGAGATGTAGTAAGGTCTGGGGACACATATGTCTTACATACCTTCTCTTTCACTTTACTTTGGGTTTTATCCTATTGAAATATATTTATAGTACTCAAGGATTGTCATTTTGTTTAACCTTTTTCATTATGACCATATTTTATATTATTATTACTTAAATAAATATTAAAGCCAACCACGCGTATCATCCAAGATCTAATAGGGGAACCCACTAAGTTGATTTCTCTCAACGTACGAGATGTCAACTCAAATCCCCCTGACCAATCCTAGCATGCCATCTATGATAATCTCCCACCTAACAATTAAAAATATCCCACGGGATGTATAGCCTTCCACATTTCCAGATCAGCCGCACAATCTTCTTTCATCCGCGTGACTTTTATGAGTTCATTTTCAGTCAGTATCTCCTTGCACAGCAATAGGACATGTCCACTTCTCTCTTTATTTTGTAACCGATGGTATCTAGCTTCAATTAAGCCAGCGATTCAACTCCAATCCATCCTTACCTCCTCATCTTCTTTTCCCATCATCCCCCGTTGCCTTTCACCTCTCCTTTTTAAGACCACTCCTCACCATTTTACCACCCAATCCATGTTCTTCCATCTCCTTCTCCTCCTACTCAATATCCATTTTCCTCTGCTATGAGGAAATCACAGCGCCACTAAACTGCATAGGTTGCCTCCCTCCGGAGGCCGGATTCCTCAAGGTCCAGACTAAATCTCCTCACTTTCCCCCGATTATGTGTTAACCTCTCAGCACCTAACGTACCTACAGATTTTCAATATGTCCCTTCGTATCTTAGTTGAACTAGAACGTTATTTACAAGGATTGAGGATTTACATGAAAACTAATGGATTTTTGTTACAATTGGATCTTTGGTGAGTGCTCAGTTTCAGGGTGTTGTAGCTCTTTGGGATTATTCTTTACAACATCCTATTTTGATGTTTATATTTCCTGATTTTTAATCTTTCCTTGCTGATTTATGTTAGCAACTTGGAAATGACTAATTAATTTAAGTTCTTCTGCCATTGTAGATTCTCTTTTAAAGCTATTTAAACTCAGGCGAGAATTAACTAATTCATTTTATTCTTGCACTGCAGATTCAGTTCAAGACTACTATTTCTAGATTGATCATTGGCCAGTTTTGGATGTCAACTTGCAATAATTCGAATGTGATCGCAGCATTCCACATGAAGTTTATTTATTACTCTTATGGTTGGCCTCAACTTTATGATGTTCGGATATCCATCAACTCACAACCTTGCTATGTACTGTATGATTGCACAGTACGTGCAAAATGGTATGCGCTTACTCACACTTATTTTAATGGCCCAGCGTTATTTTCTTGCTGCGGGTTAAGACACCAATGATGGAGAAAGCAAAAGTTCTTACGCAAATGATGCAGTGGAAAACATTTCTGATTTCAGAAAGCCACATTTGTTGTGTGATGTCTGATGACCAGTATAAATGGTAATTCATGCATCTTTGGGCCACCTAGCTATTGCTTGGAACGCGATACTCTTTTGGGTATACATCAGATATCAATAGCTGATCTCACAAAAAAAGATAGCAATAGCTATATAAGTATATATTTCAGAATATTTTATCTAATTTGTAACTATATATATGAAGCAATAATTCTATATATCCCCAAAATTTTGTCTTTCCGTTGATGTAGTTGATATAAATAATTACAAATCATCTCTAATATTCTTTTGGTGTTTTCATATGTACATGTAACATTTGTATACACAATTATGCTACTGTTGCAACACTAATTTTCCTTAAATGTGTCGTGTTGTTCTGATGTATTGGTGTTGCTTTGCATTACCTATTATTTTATTTTTAATATATCTAAATATTCTAGCAAAGCAGGGGTGTTATCTAGTTCGTCTTATACGCGTCTCTACTTACTGCGTGTGTGTGACGCATGCCTTCGCGCATAAATAAATAGGGTCAGGAGCACAAGCGATGCATCGCGCGCATGGCATGGCTCGAACGGGTTATTGTCTCTTGTGCCTTCAATTGGAACGGTGAAGATGATACTGCTGTTGCAGGGTACTGCTACGGTGGTAGCACCGGCGTCGCCGGCTCCTTCCGTGCAAAATCTACGAGCGGGTACATTTTTCTTGAACGGCAGAGGGCTCGCAAAGACCCAATGCTGCATTAAGATAGCCACAGTGGAGTACTAGCAAACCACTGATGCTGTTGATGCCGCAACCACTGAAGCTTTGGCGATCAGATATGGTTTATATCGAGCAAACTAGTTGGGAGTTAATACGGTGATGCTTCTATCCGATTATCTCCAAGCAGTTGAAATCACGTGGGATGGAGATTTTTCATCTACTATTGCAGCACCAATTTTGAAGATATTTGTGTTCAGGCAACAACATTCAGTAAAGTTGAATTTTGCAAACAAAGTACTCCAACCATCCCAAAACACAAGGCATTTAAGGATTAGTCAATAGTCAACGCTAAAGTTTAACCAATTTTTCACACAAAAATATAAACATTTGCAATAGTGAATCAATATAAATAGATTCACCATAAAATATATTTTCTTAATGTGTTCATTCGATATTGTAGATGTAAATATATTCCTAAATATTTGATCAAAGTTAGTAAGATTTGACTTTCCACTAATTATTAGCTGCTTTACATTTTGAAACGGAAGAAGTAGCTCATACTTTAGCTAAAGTGTGTTTCTCAACCAAATGTTTGGTTTGATGAACCGCCTAGATTTATTATTCCTTTGTTAGTGGATGATTTTAGTGTTCTTTGATTAATAAGATTTCGGGACTTTCAAAAAAAAGATAGTGATGGTGGAGTACATTTTACAAAAAAGGACTCAGCTTACAAGAAAATTACAACAAAGTCCATAAAATTTGCATTACAGATTTTGGATCTAAAATGGAAAAGGGAATCAAAGATAGGTCTTCATTTAGCTCAGACTCCACCACAATGACAACACAACGAAGCACATCCATCCGCTTCACCACCAGGGTCTAGGCTACTTGGGGTGGAACTACGGGAGTGCATCGCCTTGAGCAGAGAGAACCTCCACATCGACACCGAAGAGTGGAGGAAGATCACCTTTGCCAACTTGACGACAACCAAGGAGGAGTGTCCGCCATACAACCTTGAAGTTCAGCAGTTGGACGACACCAAGGCGTCGACAAAGGATTGTCGAAGAACTCCCAAGAACGATGAGTGGTTGCCCTCAGCTGACAACGTCAACCGCGGTATTGTTGTCAAGATGTCGCTCCTATCTGAAGCAACACTAGAGAATCCTTACCCCCATCTCCAGGACACCACATCACCCGGAGAGCCACTCCCCTTCCCCTCGCTGCCAAGAAGATGGAGATCAAGCTGCTCCATGTTTGGCCGGCGGTCGGGCGATGCATGTCGTACTTATTTTTGGAAGGAGGGAGTAGATAGCCCGCCGCCGCTCTTCCGACCTTGCGATCCTGTCGGCCGAGCCATGAGGCGGCCGATTAGCGTAGTACGACTGAGGTGATCGCCGGCAGGCCAGCCACCTACAACGGTTTCCTTGGCGCGTGTGTCCTATGTCTGTGTGCGCGTCTTAACTCTGGTAGAGTTATAGGTCCTCCTCCCCCTAGCGCATGTATGCTTCGGTCCATCTCGAAGCCAAGGTCAAATAGTGGGTGCTCTATGCTACCAACGTAATCATGTCTGCATGCTTTACCGTACGGACAGACAATTCAAACACAAATCAACGCATATGCTAGGGATGATCCGTTTTACTTTGTTATCATCCCAACGCTTGGTCAACCCTACTACGACATAGCTCCAGGATCTAGGTGGTCATTGTTGTTGACTGGTTCAAACGAGATAAGTAATTGTTAGAGTATTAGTTTCCACTAGTTCTATCTTCATTTGCCATCTCCTTTTATGGATACAAATTAGATTCTTTTGTTGGCCACTCGAAATACATGCTTAGTCGTGTAGCTAATATGTAAATAAGACATATTTTTATCCATTGCCACATAAACAAGGTCTTCTAGGACATGATGAAGGGTCTTTTTGGTCAATTTCTGTTGTTGTATTGATCCCCCATCAGTCTTGTTGTTTTTATGTTTCATCGACTGCATCAACTTATGATGAAGGTCTCGGTGATAGCCTATTCAAATTCCTCGAGTCGTTTCGACTAACTCACATTGCAACACAAACATGTGACCAGTCAGGCACGGTTCACTTCAACAACCTCTTGTTGTAGTTCTTGAAGCACCGGTTATCGAACCATGTAGAAAAATATTACCACCTCTATCGGCCTTATTCAACTGATCTTTTCAATATTATTAGGGTATCGTATAAGATATACAAATGTGTTTACTATCTCTACATGTATCACATTGAGCTCAAGTTAGCTAAACAAGAGCGAGGTGAAAAAGTGTCATCGCGCGTTTGCTTAACTTCAAATACAATGACCTGTGCTAAACTTACCAAGACTAAAACCAAGCCAGCTTTATATTAAACCTGTTTACATGTTTATTTTAGTGTTCTAAATAAAAAATGTTACCAAGTATAGTTTATCTTGCAATGTTGATCACATAATGTTGTTGATCCGTATTACGATACAACTACTCTCTGTCTCTTGTTGCAAAAACATTCCACGAAACTACAACATTAATTTCCATAAAGTTCCTTAGTGGTTTCTCTTTTGATGCATTGCTTAAAAAAATATTTTACCATCTTGAGATGCCTTAGATAAAGAGAAATGGAACACGATGCGCTAAAACCATATGCCTCAATAATTTAGAATATAATTTATGCTACAAAAATAAAATCAATTGCATGTTTATGCTTTGGGTCCATATTAATATAATGAAATATCTTAACAAAGAGATCTAAATCGACAACACACAATCAATATCTTGAAAGAGGTCTATGGAGTACAAGAAATTTTTGGATGTAAGTACATCAAGAATATGTACATTATTTGATATTTCTCATCTTTCGTGTGAGTAGAAAGTTCTAGAGTGTATGCTGGTCAAATATGTCATCCAAAGTCTTGTAGGTTTACCAATTAAGCAATAATGCATGCTCTACTTTTTAAAGCATGCATATGTGTGATCTATACTTTCTACCCCTCTAGTCCACAGGAGGTGCGCGTCAACTTAGTTAGGAAGTCAATATTTGCGAACTTTGACCAAATATATTGAACAACATATTAACTACTATAAAAATATTAAATAAGTATATTATGAAAATATATCTTATGATGAATCTATTGATATTGATTTGATATTACAAATCTTCATATTTTGGTATATATTCTTGGAGGCAGTATTGAAATATGGGCTCACTTGTAACGTACACAAATGAGAAGATCAGGTGGAGCTAAAACATGACACATATATCATAGTATCATGCACCTTTTTCTCTTGGTTTCATGGAACTCTGCAACTAAACCAAAATAACAACATGGAATTCAATGACTCTTGTTCGATTAAAAAACAACCCAACTCATCAAGGTTTATGCATTTTTGTGTTGTTGTTTTTTTAAATCCATCTAGTAGTTGTCAAGTCATGGATATGTGATTCTACCGAGTCACTCTAGAACGTCATATTCGGTCACCTTCATTCGTTACTAATCAGCCATATTGCCGAGTGCCACCATGTTATCCGAGTGCATTTTATCGAGCACTCAACAAACATGCAAATTTTCTGAGTTTACGACAAACAAAAACAACCGACAACTTTCCTTGACACGTGGTCATTTTAACCAAAGTTGACGACATATAAATGACGGGATCGGCTTTGCCAGTTCTTTTTAAACAATCTGCAAAAAAGTAATACAAAATAGGATGCACATATTTATATTTGGATTTTGAAGAGTATACGTTGGAAACAAAATGGTACTTGTTTCATGATAATGTGCAGATTTTCTATTATTTAACGGTCAAAATGGGGGAGGCAGTTTTCACGAAAAGTAGATCATACTGGATTCTCAATTTATAGCTATATTCACCAATTTTAATAAATGTTAGTTGATCTTTTAAAACAACTTTTTAGTGTAAAAAGACAAAATTTGACGCAAATGTAAGATATTTTAGGAGACAATTTTTTACATATGCCACAAAATACGTTTTTTCACGGAACTTTACGTGAGCACATAGGATGTGGAGATACACATACGAATATATTTTTGTAAGTTTTAACATTTTAAAAAATTGTTTCTCGGTAAAGAGAGCATGTGCACATGGGATGAAAAGTGTTTTTCTCTTGGGCTTGCACAGTACATAACCTATATTTTGGTGCTTCAATTTGTTGACGGATTTAAACCTCAATATCTAAACTTTACATAAATATGTACAGATGAAGTACTATAAGCAGGTAATCGACGTGATTTACCGAAGTCAACTAAATAGGTACGGAGTATAAGATCGCAAGTACAGTTCGTTTTACTTTACCGAACTCAATCATCGGCACTCTTGGTCAGCCCTACGTTATCCTCCATAAAAAAGTACTCCTGCTACTCCTAGACCATGTCTTTACTCTTTACAAATCTCCATTTCATGCTAGAGTCCGTGTCATACTGTCATCTCTAGCCGAACTAGCCATGTGATGGGTTTCATGCTGCGAGCGAAGAAACGAAGGTCCACCGCACAGTCAGGTCAAAGATAATACTGCAACCATGTTGCATATAGAAGTGCATGCCTGGTTTTGGAATTTCTTTAGGACCTAATTGACCATGCATGACGGCTGTAGTAGGACTTGCCTAGTTTTTCTTTCTCTTTTGGCTACCTAGCATGATGCGTACTACTAGAAGACAGACATCAGGGTGCACTGGAGAAGAGGACGATGAATGTAAACTGCTACCAGTTTTGGATGTCTGCTCTGTTGGGCAGGCCAGGACGGGCGAACTTAGACCCGAGCAAGTGTGTATATCAACGAGGAACTGCGGCTCGCAATTATTCATGCATCGTCGTTAGTTCGTCACACCACGTGTAGGAGTACGTACATTATTGCACCGTTGAAAATCGGTAAAGGCTAGCACGGAGTATGCATCCGCTTTCGCCTTTCGCTTGGTCTAATGTACAAATTCCGATGGACGATGAAAACAAAATAGAAAGCGCCGAAGCACACAGGAAATAATATTCCCAATCGGTCACGGCAAAGTATAAATGGACGTAGGAAACAGACGACGCGACTTCCATGGTGTGGTCTGGTCACTCGATCTATCAAAGCTGCAGCTGTATTCCACGCTAGCACGCGCTTGGAATCAGGGTCGCTTTGCAGCTAGCGTATCGTGCATGTGAAACTGACAACTGCGTTTGCACCAACGCGCGCGTTCGACGTCCTTCGCTGTACCCTAGTTATAGTGCACTGTTGGCACATGGCAGCTGCTCCCACGTTTGCAGTATTTTTTTCGATAAAGGGAATATATTAATATCAAAAGATACTAATTACACCCAGCCTCTGTGACAACGCCCACCCTAATGGTAGTACGGATGCACACAGCCAAAAAAAGAAAAAGAAAACTAAGAAATAAAAGTCCCTATAGCCTTCTAGACCTAGCAACAGCAATACACCAAACCGTGACAACACCTGAAGTACAGACTCCAAAAGCGACCTCCAAGAAGAAAACGGGCACTAGCGTCAGTTCGTCGACCAATGGTCTTAGGATTTCTCCCTGGAGATAGTCCCCACTCTCAAAACAATGCCTCCAACAAGAACATTGCCAGGCACAACCAGTTAAGGCAGACCTTGGGTTTTCACCCTGAGAGGTAAGACTCCGAACTTCCCTGTGCTGCCGCCCCCACATGCATACCACTGCTGCAAGCCCGGAACGCCAAGCAGATCCCTCAGCATCACGTTGACTCGAACCTCCTTTAGCCAGTCCACCAATCCAGCCTTCATGATATTCCTTCTTCTGACTTCACCATGGACCAAAAAGTCACCTGATGTCAACACAGAATATAGCTTCGCGGCGCTCCCTCCGGAACCAAACGGTCGGAATAAAAACATGGGTGCGCGCGACCGAATACCACCCGATCCAGCAAACTGCAGGCAAAATATGCACTGTTCCATTCGCCAGCGGAGCTTTCCGGAACTCATCTCTCCAGCCAGATCAAAGCAAACTGACCTCCGGTAGATCTTCATCTTCGCTTGCGAGAAATCCGAGGACCGCCACCAAAAACAAAGCAAGACCAGCAGCCCCCACGCCGCCAGTCCCTCCTGCCGGATCACCAGGGAAGAAGACGGCGGCGCGGATCATGCGTACCACCGCTGAACCGTCACCGGGGCGGAGGCCGCCACCGCTCCACCGAATCCTCCATGGCTACCGACGGAGAGCATCAGGCCCCGGCCAAGTAGCCGTGCCGCCCGGCTTCCTCCACCGGCGCTTCATCACCTCCCATGGAACGCCACCGTGGAAACCCTCTCCTCCCCCTCGTCGTTCGACGGAAGGGGCGCCGCCACCGCCGCCGTGGCCGAGGCCGGGGCTGTGGCCGGGCCGGGGCCGAAGCCGGGGCCAAGGCCAAGGCCGGGGCCGGGGCCGAGGCCGGCAGCAGCGGCGGCTGAGGTGCGGCGATCCGGGGGCGGCTGCTCGGAGCGGGGCGGGTAGATCCTCCGCCGCCGCAGATTTCGACAAGCCACTGTTGTCAGCAGATTCATCTGGTTCGTGGCAACAAAAATAATATTATTTTTAATTAAGGGCATCGGCGGCGCGACGCATTTCGGACGCCCAAAGTGTCCGCGGGCGTCCGTTTGCGTCGCCTGGCGGACGCGGAAATGGTTGTTTCGTTTGCGTCGGGGTTGGCTCCAGCGGGGCGACGCATTTTGGGCGCAGGCCAGAATTCAAAAAAGATGAAATAGCGTCGACTTTGCACGAAATTACAGCCGCAAATTGAGGGCTGAAACAAGTTCATCACACTTTGCAGCTCGTACGGCGCAAAGTGGAGCAAAAGGGGCACAACAAGCAATAAAAAAAAGTCCAAAAGGAGGCCAAGGTGCTGGGCGCATGGCGCCGGCGATCAGGCGTCTCGCGCGCGGATCCATTCTGGCTATGGTCGTGGCTACGAGGGAGTGTGGGGCGGCGGCGGGTGCGAGGGTTTGCTCCGCATCCATGGCGGTAGCTGCGGCGGCGAGGACGTCCATCGCTTCTGGGCTGCTCGCGCCGGTCTAGTTTCAATTTCGCGCGGGGAATGGCCAGTGGCGGGAATAATATCGCCCTCCAGCCACTGACGCGCGGGTCCTACGTCCGGCGGACACTCGGGAGCGACCGCAGCCCAAGGAGACGCAAACCCAGCGCATATTTGGGCCAGGTTTGCGTCTCCGCGACGGGCACGGCCCACTGAACAGCCCCCGACGCATTTCCACTAAGGTTAAAAAAAGAACGACCCCAACCAACCACGATGGCAAAACGCTCCTTTTTTTAGCTATTTTTATTTTAATAAAAAAAATCTTGTATGAAAATACATGCAAGAGGAACACCCTTATCATTTGAGCGAAGTGTAGGCAGAAAAATATAAATATGCAGTAAGGTCTATTGAACAAATAGAATTTGTAGGAGGATAAAGAGACCTATCTATCTACAAATTCTATTTGTTCAATAGACCTTTGTCAATGGAAATACAATGGTAAGAAAACAAATTAGATAGAAAAAGTAAATAAAATAGGGGCTTATATTGGATTGGCACGACATAAATCCAAATAGGACTAAGAAGGAGGTAAATTATGTCTAAATAATTAGAGAACGAGGAATACTAGTGATCTTCTTCTACTTTATTTATTCATTTAGTTCTTCAATAAACTCAAAGCTCTTTCTTTTTCTTTAAAGAATTCTGCCTTCCTTAAAATATCATAAACAGTTCTTGTCGGTTGAGCACCCTTTTCAAGGAAATAGAGAATAGCTGGAACATTTAAACAAGTTTGATTCTTTATCGGATCATAAAAACCTACTTTTCGAAGATCTCTTCCTTCTCTTCGAGATCGGACATCAATTGCAACGATTCGATAGACAGCTTATTGACATATTGAAATATACTCTATAATATACTATACTAAATATCATTTATGATCATTTTATTCTGAAATTTACTTAAACTTTAATTAAAAATAATGATTTTGTGAATCTGTTGAACAGATGAATCGGTGGTCCGACTAGCGAGTCAGTGAACCTGTTACTTCAGTGTTCATGTCTGGTCTTAAACTATGGTAAGTACTGATCTCAACTGTCTGGTTCAGTTCCGGTTGGTAAAATGCATGGCGTGGCATCAGTTCACTGAAAATCTGGTTAGTATCTCAATTAGTTGTTTTCGAGTTCAAACTCACTAGTAGAAAATCTCTCATCAGTACCGGTTCCAGAGGGGCATTAGTACCGGTTGAGCAACCGGTATTAATTATCCGGCACTAAGGCCCCCCCCCCCTTTCGTACCGGTTGCTTACGAACCGGTATAAAAGGCCCTCCACGTGGGCCACCAGGAGAGCTCAGGGCCAAGGAGCTTTGGTACCGGTTGGTAATACGAACCGGTACCAAAGGTTCCCACCCGCGGCAGGGAATTTGCCCAAATCTCTGCCACGGAGAGAATTGGTTTTAGGGTTTTTGGAGGGGTTTAGGGATATCGGTTTGTTTCATATCGCGTCGATGCACCAGAAACGCGTTTGGGTTTAGGTAGTACATGAAGATCAAGATGATGCATAGCAAGTTGGTGCATATAATATAACACATGTTATTGCATAAGATCGCAAATTAAGTAGCACTATGCATGAAGATCGATCTTCATGCATAGTGGTACTCTCCGAGGCGTACTCTATATATGTCTATTACATGTAGCATAGTGGTACTCTTCGAGTCAACTATATATGTAACATGTACATCTTCATTCATAGTGGTACTCTGCGAGTGGTGGTATGACGTCCCGAAGGAAAAATCCCGCCAATTCCTCGCCTATTGCTATGAAGCGGTCATCGATTGAGAGCTTGTTCCGCTTTCTTGCCAACTATAAAAGAATAAGATACAAATGAATACATGAAACAACTATTACTGAAACTCAGCACAACTTATGATAACAAAACAAATTTGTGAAGATTGTTTTTGTACCTCTTTATTTCTTTCATTATTCGTTCTCTCGTTGACAATTCTGCGGATGTACTCGCAAACGAAGAATCCACAGAGATCGGTCCCCGGAGGTTGTTGCGGGCATTTCTTTACAAGAATATAATTCAATCAAACAATAGTCAAGTATGATAATTAAAAGGTGTGTGGACCTAGGTAGTACTACTTACTTTCGCACGCCATCGCAGCTTCGGTGTCCATTCACGGGACGTATCTTCCTTGATGAAAGTTTGCCATACGCTGCTCGACAAAAGAAAATGCATAAAAGAGTCATCAATTAGTTCAAAGCAGGAAATTAACGAAACAAACCGATAAGAATTAAAATTACCTTCTGAGCATTAAAAAACAAGACACGTATAGTTCCGATTTTTTGCTTAGTGAGTCAAAGACTTCAACTTCTCCAATTTCCAAATTGATGACGAGAAGAATAAAGTGAAACCTACGCACGTTTCAATATGTAGTGTCATATATATAAGTCATTAGTTAAAATTTTGACATACGGTGAGCAAAATATAATGTGTTATAAGACAGTAAGACTCACTCGAAGTTGTAAGGCCAAATTATTAGCTTTTTGTCACGTTGTCGCTTCAAAAACCTTAGCAAAGTCTCCGGTGTATCCTTGTTATAGAGGGGATTCTCTATGGTTTTAACATGCATTGTGTGCGGGTCAATGAACCCAATGTCTGTGATATCGTCCCTTTTGCATTCGAGCATCTTCGATCTGCATAATATAGCGCACAAAAGATTATAATCTGCAGACAATGAACGAGCTGAGCTAAAGACTTCTCAAATTAAATAAATAAATCACTTACAGACAATAGCAACTGATGATTGATTTGTCGAGGGCCCGGAGATTGTATAACTGAAAGAGTTCGGCGAAGTCAACGTTCACACAGTACTCCTGGAAGTAGTGCTCTTCCCTAACTCACACCATGATAGTCTCGATCCCTTCCTTTGAGGCCTTAAGGTACCACGAATGCAAGTTACGCATACATGTTGGTACCTTCCTGAGATTCTCGACCAAATCTTTCCCTTGAACAAACTGATATGCTCGTTCAGCTAAGGCGTAATCAGTTGCGTCTTGTCGAGAACTTTGAACGGTCTTCCCGTCAAACACCTTGAGAGGGGCGACCGATTGAAATTGTTGTCCAATAATGTAGAATGGATGCGTTTTGGCAATATATGAACATTATGGATAACAACGGACACTTACTGGCAGCATGGCTCCCGGGCAACGGAGGTTGCACCCGAGCGGCCGTGGCCATCGTGGCGGTGCCGTTCCGGCGCAGGCCACCGGGATCCAGATGCTTTTGTCGCTGCGCTTGCCTCCCGTGGCACGGACGTGCACTACGGCGACGGCCGCGCGACGTCCGGCTGTGCGCGCCGCGTGCAGGCCGGACGCGCGCACCGTCCGCCGCTCCACCTCCACTTCACCGCCCTCGGCATCCCGCCTTACGAGATGCCGCCCCGACCCGAGAACCCGATCGCGTGCCCCGTCCACCTGCAGCCGCTCTTCGACGCTCGTGACCACGCCGCTGCCTCAGGCGACTCCTCCGAGCTGGCCGCGACAAACCGCCGCGTCGTGGTCGTGCACGGCGGCATCACGGCCTTCCCGGCGTCCGAGGCGTCGCGGCTGACCTCGACCTCGACGCGACCGCACCCGCCCGTCGGCGCAGCCGCGGCACGAGTGCATGGGCCCAGCTTGACAAACGGCCGGTCTCTTCGGTGCGTACGTCTCGGGGGCGCGTCGACGGCAAGGTGAGGGGCAGCCGGCCATTTCGTCGAACGCGGTGGGCGGCCACGGTTGAGGGCGCCGCGGCACGCGCCAGCTGCACGCAGACGGGGCTAGCTGCTCCATTGATGCGGCGTCGGCGGCGGTTGGAGCAGGAGGCGCTGCGGCGTGGCGGTGGCCGCCGTGGCGGGAGGCGCCGGCCCGGAGGAGGAGAAGAAGGGGATCGAGTGGAAACGCTCACTGGTTGCGGAGGAGCGGCGGGTGACGGCGGCGTGGTCCTCGTGGCGACGGTGAGCGCGTGGCGACGACGGCGGACACGGCGGCGAAGCGAGGCTGGGTCCTTGGCGACGACGGCGGACACGGCGGCGCGTGCGGCCGGTGTGTGGTGGAGATGTGTGGTGTTTTGGCACCAAAAAGGTAGCGGCTAAGGGAACAGGCCAACCGGTACCAAAGGGTTTTTTGTTTTTTGTTTTCTTTTCTGTTTTCTTTTCTTTTGATGTTTCTTTTCTATTTCTTTTTTCTATTCTGTTTCTTTTTCTTTTCTTTTTTCGTTTCCTTTATGTTTCTTTTCTTTTCTATTTATTATTTTCTATTTCTCTTTTTTCTTTTCTTTTGCTTTTTCCTTTTCTATTTCTTTTTTCTTTTCTCTTTCTTTTCTTTTTTTCTGTTTCTTTTTCTTTTCTTTTTTTATTTTCTTGTATGTTTCTTTTCTTTTTTCTTTTTATGTTCCTTTTCTTTTAAGTTTCCCGCCACGACGCCGCGCGTGGGAGAAAAAAGGCGGGAAAGAAAGGGGCGGGAATAAAAATTTATTACGATTGAACTCGAATTAAAAGTACATAGCTCAACTGAAAATTAAGATACATGGCCAGATTTGACTGTTGGAGTCATTCAATCATACTCGTGCCTAGCCCTATAGTACTCGCCACTGTAGTCGTCGTAGTCGCCGTCATCATCGTCGCTGGCATCGGGGTCGCGGTAGTCGAACCTCGGCGGGAGAGCACGCGTGGGCTGGGACTGAGGGTAGCGCAGGCGGGGGCCACGGTAGGCCATGACGCCCTGGAGAGTCCGGCCGCACCACCACAGCCGACGGCCGGCCTCGTTGAAGTTCGAAGGAGGCGGGCCGCCCTCTCACGCCGATTGATGAAGAAGCTTTCCCAAGTCGGGCTGTAGTCGGGATGCCACTGGGGATTCCTCCGCTGCTCTGGCGTGAGCTCGAAGTAGTAGTGGTTCGTGATGGCCATCTCGCGCGCCACACCTAGAGGGACCGGAGGGACCGGTACCTCCGACGCTTAGCAACCAGCCGGTCGGGACGCGGTAGCCCGGCGGGCAGGGGTAGTTCGAGGCGCAAAGCGCCTCCGCCTCCCGGGGGGTTAGAGATGCGATGGAAGCCATGGGAGAGAATGATGAGGTTTGCAGATATGAGTCTAGATGTGATATGTAAATGGTGGCCAAGCCTACATATATATAGTGAAAAAATGGCGGGAAGACAGAGGCGGGAACCGGTGGAAAGCGCGGGAAGAAAATAGGCGGGAAGACAGAGGCAAACCTTTAGTACCGGTTGGTGGGTGCAACCGGTACTAAAGCTGTCGGCAGGATAAGGACGCCCTGCTCGATGAGATAAAGTATGTAGCGCACGACGCCCTGTCGGTGGGATAAGGACGTGGGTAACCTTTAGTCCGGTTGGTGGATGCAACCGGTACTAAAGCATCGGCGGGATAAGGACGCCCTGCAAGCTAGTGAAAGCCCTGACTTAACTAGTAAAACAAGCCAACCATCTCCATTGTTAATATCTTACATACAGTAACATCATTACACAAAAGTGATTTCCATATTGAGATACACAAGTTATGATCCCTATATGTAGCTAGCTAGTCTTCTGAGTTTTCTTCGCCCGTTTCCCTTTCTTCTTACTGCGACGCAACCATGGACAATCTTCATTGTTTAAGATGATGCTTGGGTCAATTTTTACCTTGAAGGGTGGAATATCGTCAAACTTATTATAATCTTCTGACATGTCTGTCTTGTCCTCTACTCCCACGATGTTTCTTTTTCCTGAAAGAACTATGTGGCGCTTTGGCTCATCGTATGATGTGTCCTCTTGCCTTTCTTTCCTTTTTTTCGGTTTGCTAGACATATCCTTCACATAAAAAACCTGAGCCACTTCACTGGCTAGGACGAATGGTTCGGTGTCGTACCCTAGATTCTTGAAATCCACTGTAGTCATTTCGTACTGGGTCTACCTGTACCCCGTCTTTCAGGTTGAACCATTTGCACCGGAACAAAGGGACCTTGAAATTAGGTCCATAGTCAAGTTCCCATATCTCCTCTATGTACCCATAATATGTGACCTTGTTCCCATTGCCATCTTCTGCATCAAAGCGGACACCACTGTTTTGGTTGGTGCTCTTTTTGTCTTGGGCGAAAGTGTAAAATGTGTTCCCATTAATCTCGTACCCTTGAAAAGTCGATATAGTAGAAGATGGTTGCTTGGCCAACAAGTACAACTGCTCGTCATCGGTGACATTCATGAGACGTGTTTGCAACCAACCGCCGAAAGTCTTCATGTGTTCTCCATCAATCCAATCTTCACGTTGCTCCGGGTATTTAGAGCGTAAGATCTCCTTGTGTTCCTCTTTGTACGGAGCCACCAAGATGGAATTATGTAGAACTGTGTAGTGTGCTTGAGTGAAAGAATGTCCGTCCATACACGTTGCTGATTTCTTTCCTAGCGTGCCTTTTCCACGCAGTCTCCCCTCATAGCGCGATTCAGGAACACCGATCGGCTTAAGGTCAGGAATAAAGTCAACACAAAACTCAATGACCTTCTCTGTTCCATAGCCCTTGGAGATGCTTCCTTCTGGCCTAGCACGGTTATGAACGTACTTCTTTAAGACTCCCATGAATCTCTCAAAGGGGAACATGTTGTGTAGAAATACAGGACCGAGAACGCCAATCTCTTCGACCAAGTGAACTAGGAGATGTGTCATAATATTGAAGAAGGATGGTGGGAACACCAACTCGAAGCTGACTAGACATTGGACCACATCCTTCTGTAAATTTTGTAGAGTAAGTGGATTGATCACCTTCTGAGAAATTGCATTGAGGAATGCACATAGCTTCACAATGGGTACTCGAACATTTTCCGGCAGAAGCCCCCTCAATGCAACCGGAAGTAATTGTGTCATAATCACGTGGCAGTCATGAGACTTTAGGTTTTGAAACTTTTTCTCCGACATGTTTATTATTCCCTTTATATTCGACGAGAAGCCAGACGGGACCTTGATGCTACTCAGGACTTCAAAAAAGATCTCCTTCTCCTCTTTGGTAAGAGCGTAGCTGGCAGGACCTTGATACTTCTCTGGATTCAGGTTGTTTCCTTCGTGGATACTTTGCTGGTCCTGCCGTGCATCCGGTGTATCTTTTGTCTTCCCATACACGCCCAAGAAGTTTAGCAGGTTCACGCAAAGATTTTTCGTCACGTGCATCACGTCGATTGCAGAGTGAACCTCTAAGAATTTCCAGTAGGGTAGCTCCCAAAATATCGACTTCTTCTTCCACATGGGTACGTGTCCGTCAACATCATGCGGAACAGATTGTCCGCCGGGACCCTTTCCAAAGATCACTTTTAAATCCTTGACCATATCATATATAACTTCCCCAGTAGGGCGGGTAGGCTTCGTTCGGTTATCTGCCTCACCTCCGAAATGCTTTCCTCTCTTTCTTACGTGATGTTGTTTTGGAAGAAATCGACGATGCCCCAGGTACACATTCTTGTTTCCCAAATAATTACTGTCAGTCTCACCTAAACAGTGTGTGCATGCATTGTATCCCTTGTTTGACTGCCCTGAAATGTTACCAAGAGCAGGCCAATCATTGATGGTTACAAATAACAACGCTCGTAGGTTAAATTCCTTTTGTTCGTGCTCATCCCACACAGGTACACCTTCGTCACGCCACAACTCTAAAAGTTCTTCAACCAATGGCCTCAGGTACACATCAATGTCGTTGCCGGGTTGCTTCGGGCCTTGGATGAGCACTGGCATCATAATGAACTTCCGCTTCATGCACAACCAAGGAGGAAGGTTATAGATACATAGAGTCACTGGCCAGGTGCTATGGCTGGAGCTCTGCTCCCCGAAAGGATTAAAGCCATCTGTACTTAGACCAAATCTTAAGTTCCTTGCGTCATCTGAAAATGACTTGAACTCTCTGTCGATTTTTCTCCACTGCGACCCGTCAGCGGGGTGTCTCAGCATCACATCTTTCTTACGGTCCTCTTTGTGCCATCGCAACAACTTGGCATGCTCTTTGTTCTGGAACAAACATTTCAACCGTGGTATTATAGGAGCATACCACATCACCTTCGCAGGAACCCTCTTCCTGGGGGTGGACTCACCCTCAACATCGCCAGGGTCATCTCGCCTGATCTTATACCTCAATGCACTACATACCGGGCATGCATTCAAATTCTCGTACTCCCCACGGTAGAGGATGCAGTCATTGATGCATGCATGTATCTTCTGCACCTCTAATCCTAGAGGGCAGACAACCTTCTTTGCTTCGTACGTGCTAGAGGGCAACACGTTCTCCCCTGGAAGCATCTTCTTTATTATTTTCAGCAACTTTTCAAATCCCTTGTCAGAAGTACCATTCTCTGCCTTCCACTGCAGCAATTCCAGCGTGGTACCCAGCTTTTTCTGACCATTTTCGCAATTTGGGTACAACAGTTTGTTGTGATCCTCTAACATTTTCTCCAACTTCAACCTCTCCTTTTCATTTCCGCAGTTCATCTTCGCATCAAGAATGGCCCGACCCAAATCGTCATCCGGGTCATCAAAAATCGGCTCATCGAAAATGGGCTCTTCTTCAGCTTCGTCTTCCCCCATTCTACTACCACCGTCTTCAGTGAATAAGGGATAGTTGTCACTATCCTCTTCTTCTTCGTTGTCTTCCAATATAACCCCTCTTTCTCCGTGCTTGGTCCAACAATTATAGCTGGGCATGAAACCGTTCTCCAGCAGGTGGACGTGAAGGGTCTTCGAGGTAGAGTAATCCTTCATATTCTTACAGGAACTACATGGACAATACATGAAACCATTCGACCGCCTGTTTGCCTCAGCCACGTTGAGAAAATAATGCATGCCAGTAATGAACTCGGGATGGCACCGGTCACCGTACATCCATTGTCGACTCATCTGCATTTTATATGTATATCAAAAATCATTAAATACACAACATCATGGATATATGAGTGACCAACTTAATTAATATTCAAGTTCATCACATAAAACTAATTGTTTTTATAAAAAAGAAGAGGGGCTCACCGAGGTGGTACCGTGCCGGCTAGGGGACGACGCTGGCGATCGACAGCGGTAAGGACGGGGATGATACTAATTAAAACCTACAAAACATACCATAATTTCAGCTCAAATTGCATATAAAAAAATAAAATCACTAACTTAGGCATTTCATCGAACACCTTGCTTGCACTACAAAAATAGTACGAGTTAAAACTACCAAAGAACTGAGCTAAATTAGGAACGCCGGAAGGAAGGATGATATTGCTAACCCTTGGATAGATGTATGCCGTTAATCTTGTTAAAATGGTGGAGAAAAATAAAGATTATTGGAGTGTGAGAGGTGCAAAATATTTGGAAATGTGAGAGGAGAAGTGAGAATGAGATATGCAGGGAGCTCGGGCGCTGCCGCGCGCTCATATAGGGCACAGACCCTTTAGTACCGGTTCCTTACACGAACCGGTACTAAAGGTGCAACCCTGGCCCCACCACCGCCTGGAAATCGGGCCCAAACCCTTTAATACCGGTTCGTGTTACGAACCGGTATTAAAGGTCCATAACGAACCGGTATTGATGTCCCACGCACGGAACCGGTATTAATGCCCCCTTTAGTACCGGTTCGTAAGGGAAGTGGTATAGTAATGAATGAGGGTTTTCTAGTGACTATTCCCTACGATTCAAATTAATTTACTCAACTATGTTTATATACGGATATATCTAGATATATTTGTTAACTAGATATATTTGTATCTAGACAAAGTTAAATCAACTAATACAAATCGGATGAAGTATTAGAAAGAGCTATGCTATGACATATCCACCATATGGTTAGGCGTATCGTTGCGCATCATCACCTGTCCTTTTTGCATGCATTAAGATGGGGTTAGGTGACGGTTCCTGCTGCCACCACCTGGGCAGATTGATCAGGGTTTGACCAGCTTGCTACATGGCTTTGAATTGCGATCCAATAGTTAGGAGAGTGTTGTTTTGTCCTGTGATCATCATTGAAGATCTAGCAGCCTCACAAAGCAGACGCCGTAGACCAGCAGTAAATCGCGGCAAGTGTCAGGTGCACATCTCACTGCTCACTGATCACTGGTGTCAAAGGCTCGAGGATCGATCGTATTGGTGACATAAGTCGATCTCCATTGTCGGTCGTTCTGAGGCTGACGAGAGTGTAGTGAAATCTAAACACGACCCCGAGCAGGACTACTACTCTGTTCTGCCAGAATTGTTCTGCCTTGCTGTTCTCGGTCTGGTCTGACACTGAAGCCAACCTCCAGTAGTGGAGTGGAATCAGCGGCTTGCAATGTGGTTCGTTCATACTCAGATCAGTTGGCATGGTACGGTCGAGCAGCTTTCTATTCCACTTAGAGCAGCCAAAGCATTTGGCGCCACCTCCTTGTTGTTATTGGGCCTCAGGCTTTCGGCAGCGGATGGGGGCCGGGGCAGCTCGATCGGGTGCTCGATAATGGCATGTGGAGTATGAATTGACCAGCGACAGTGAGAAATTATCCGATCAGATCACTCTCTCCACCGCCGTGACGTCAACGGGGATCACCGCGGCGCTGATGTGCTTTGATCCGATGAGCCGAGTCGCAGCATCACACAGGACGCAGGTCGATAAGCACTGCCGCCGCGCCCAGGCCACCGGTGACGAAGCGACGACTAGCGGTGCTTCCGCTCTGCCGTACGTTGGAGACAGACGTGAGCGAGGGTCGTCGTCTCGGGAACGTGGGAGCAGCAGCGCAGCATGGCGGACGGATCGTGTGGAAACTGGAAACTGAGGGTCTGCTCTTTGACTCTTTCAGTGCAGCAGTACGGCTGGTCAGTTGGTTTGAGGGGCCGTCCCGGCGCATACGGCTTGGAATTCATTTTGTCTCCTGACTTTTTTTTTTTTTGAGAGGAGTCTCCTGACTTTTTAGTCCACAAAGGTCAAAGGGTGATCATGGAAAGACGAGCGGACATGGCATTTCAGGGCTTTAGCTCTGTATTTTTTAAATCAGAGTCAAAAGCTTTGTCTTGTCTCATTAGCTAAGGAGTTTTAAGAGTTTTTTTAAAGATAGTTTTAAGAGTTTATTATAGCCGAGCAAAAAAGCTCGCAATACAAAAGTCTATTCTCACGGCATGATTGCATGCAAGTGCTTTACACCCACCCTACTCCACAATACCGCCTCGACCTTGATCTTCGAGAACACCGTGGTAGACTAGTCATGATTGAGATGTTACGAAAACCCGATCTTTTCTTTTCTTTCGTTCCAAATTTCCCGGAAGGTTAGCATAGTAAGGGATTCCAAAGATTTGCGTCGCGCAATGGATGTTGATGAAAGCCTCACACTAATCCTTCACCGAATAAAAAGTTGGCCAAAGAGTCGTATTAGCCGAAGGGAGCCAACACCAATGAAATACCGACATTTGAACATGAGATGCCCACGATATCCGGTCTCTTTTGCATAACTGACATAGACCACAATATGACCGCCCTTTCTTATGAAGACGATCGATGGTTCAAACCCGGTTTTGAAGGAGGAGCCAAGCAAAGAGTTTGCATTTTGGTGAGGCCCAAATTTTTGACACTGCCGTCGGCATAGAAGAGAAAAACCAGCCTCGAATTAATCCTTATAGGCCAATGAAGCCGAGTAGATTCCTGAATCGGTGAATTTCCGAGAAATGTAATTCGAAGTGCCCTCCAAAAGATGAACCTCGCCCACCTTAATTTATCCATAGGGCGACAAACTCCAAGATAAGATGGAGAGAAAACTCGGTGGTGGTGTTAGATGTTTGCAAGGCTTGCCCTACACTACTTGAAAAATAGATATACATAGATTGCCTACCCATGGCGTATCTTGAACGTGGTGCGCGACGGCTAACTAGTGGTGGCGCACCGGCCTGTGGTGCGCCTGCTGACATGTTACTACGTTAGTTATTTTCACTATCAGTAGTTTGATAAAAGTTTGACCTCACCTGCTTGCTCTCTCAATCTGTCCTGGCCTCTTAAAGTGCGGTCCAACAGTTAGGAGAGAATGCCGTTTTGGTCTATGGCCATCGCTGATGATTAACGTGGCCTAGAGCACATACGAGGTGTTGTGGGTATACTTTATGGGTGTACCATCGACAGTGCCTAGATCCGGCAAGTCCAGGTGGCCCACAGATGGTGATGTGCCATGTGGCCCATCGGACGGCTCAGTTGCTGTTGATCTTGACGGATGAAGTCCGGCCCAGGCAGAGGGAGCCGGATCCGACCGACCTTGAGGAGGAGCCCGGATCCATGAAGGCCCAATAAGGAACCCGGATCCGGTACGACATAGATGGGAAGGCGGATCCTTAACGTGGATCCGGCAAGATGTTAGGCAACCTGTATCCGGCTAGGACTCTCCGTGTAAACCCTAGATCCGTGCGCCTTTATAAGCCGGATCCCGGGAGCCCTAGAGGCACAACCACAACTCATTGTAACATCGCGAAAGCGCCCAGATAATTCCAGACAAGCAGCAGTAGGCCCTGTCATCGTGGGTGTTCCGAAGCTGGGTAAATCGCGTACCACCGTCCCGTGTGCACTCCGCCCTATGGCCCCTACTTCTTCTCCCCTCGTGAGGATCCCTCCTCCGAGGTACCGTCGATTAGGCAACGATGTTGGCGCCACCGTGGGCGAGCGGCGTCTGGAGGCCGGAACCGGGAGGGTTCCGCCATGGGAAGCTACGACGACACCATCGCTGTGGGGCGCGTCCTTTACGCCGGAAATCTGCCGTTCGTCCCTCCGGATGAGTGCTGGATTCCGGCTAAGACAAACCCCGTCAAGCTCTCCATCGTCCCAGTTGGCGGCATACACATCTTCATCGGGGAAACCGTCGATTCCGACGGAAACCCACTGGTAAGTAACGCAGACGCGACCGCCGCCGAGCTGGACGCAGTCGCGAAGATCCGATCTGAGATGCAGGAGCTTCCCAAGGAAGATTCCGCCTCGGATCTGGAAATTTCAAACCCCACCCAATCCGCCCCTGAGCAGGAAATAACGGTGGAAGACCAATGCAGATCCGTCTGGGTCTCCCAGGTGTTAGAAAAGCAGAGGTGCCACTTCGTACACTTCTTGGCCCATACCGCCGGAACCGCCCTCAAGAACGGTCCCGAGCAGGTCGAGGCACCGGAAAACGACGCTGCTCCGGATCAGGTCGAACCTGTCGGAGAGAGCGGAACTCCGGCCGAAGAGTCGATTTTGGGCAATCTAAGCCCAATTTCCGGGGATACCCCCTCCATGGATACTGAAGAGTTCAACCGCAAGCTAGGGGAGTACGGTTTCGGTGATCAGCCTGAAGTTGAATCCGCCCAGCCTAAGCAGGTACTTGCGACTGTGGCGGCGCTGGGAGAACCTGGATCAGAAGATGCAAACACCCAATCCGACCCTCAGCCATCCCGTCAAGGATCTCCAATGTCGCGGGAGCGACCCCGTAAGGATTCCTCCTCCGAGGACCTCCTGTCGCCTGAAGAGATGGTTGCACAAGCAGGCATGGATGCAGTTTATCGCTCGGATATTCTTAACAAACCCATCACTCCCGAAGATGTAGAAGCACTAGAAGCTAAGAGACTGGAGATGCTGGCCACAGCCAAGAAGTTCAAGGACACCGCAGCCGCAATGCTTGAGGAAAGGAAGCACGCCGCAGTTTTTGTGGAAGACTTCATCCAGCGCGAGCAGGAGGTGGACGAAGGACTGGCAAAGGTCAAGGAACTCCGAAAGCATTGGGAGGACAAGATCGTTGAAGCTCATCATGAGGTCGAAAGGGTTCGGCGAGAGTTGATAGCTCCCCGCAAGATCACCTTCGCAACGCCAACTGAGCAGCAGCCGTTCGCAACTCCAAAGGACAATATGACGAAGGCTGCAGAGATCTTGAAGAAAAAGAACGAGGAGATCGACATCGACTACGTTCGCGCGCTCGTCGCTTCAGCAGTGAGGCAGCAGAGTAAGGCAGACACTTCGCGCAAACTGGAATCTAACCCAGAGCATTGCGTCTCCACCGCGCAGAAGGACGCCTACGACAACCGCCATCGAGATGACGAGTCGCGAACCGGATCCTCGGAACGCAGAAGGAAAGCCAGAGAACACCCAAATCCAATCCCCGTTCCATCAAGGACGCCTCCATCAGATCCAAGAAAGGGAAAGGATGCAATGTACTCTGGAAGGGACAAGTACCGCAACCCCTCTCCTCCGCCTAACGGATATCCGCGTCCCCCTCGCCGCCGTAGTCCAGCCGGAAACACCAGGCCCCATGGGCATGGCGGAATCGTCATCCGCGACAACGTGCTGCCCTCAAGAAACAGGAACAGGGAGCGCACGCCGGAACCCCGCCGGAGCCAGCACAACGATCGTGAGCCCGAGCCTAGGAGGAGTCGGAATGAAGACCGCGACCCGGAGCCTCGCCGGAGCCGGAACGACCATGGCAGCCAGCGCCAAGGCGAAGGCAGCCACAGGAGCCGGAGCCAGCATCGGGAGGGCCGAGGAGAATCTGAAGGCGGAAGCAAGAAGTCGGATCGACCCCCTCGCAGGTCTCCCTCACCACCACCTAGCGGTGGCGGCGGAGGTGGCGGCCGGAGATCTCGCTCTCGCTCACAATCTCCTCGCCACGGCTCGCGTGACGCGCGGGAACGCCTCAACGAATACAGAACTGACTACATCGGACCGAAGTGCTTCGGCAGGATGATTCGAGAGGAACCAAAGCCAAGGATGAACCTCAAGCTACCCGGAAACCTGAAGCACTATGATGGCACCGAAAGGCCGGATACCTGGATAGAGGATTACTACAATGCAACCTTGCCGGAGGAACCCCTAATATCGCCTGCCGCATGCTTCAGTTGTACCTTGTAGGTCCAGCCCGGATCTGGCTCAGCGACCTCGAGAAGAACTCAATCTTTTGCTGGTTTGACCTGAAGACGGCTTTCGAAAAACACTTCAGGGGCACCTACAAAAGACCTGCCACAGCAAGCGACTTACAAGCATGTATCCAGAAGAAGGGAGAATCCTCAAGACACTTCCTCACACGATGGTTGGCATGCAGGAACGAGTGCGAAAATGTCGACCACACCACTGCCATGTACGCCTTCATTGGTGGACTGCAGAGAGGAGGATTGCTGAGGCACAAGCTCACTTGTTTGGCTAACGCAAATAAACTGACTTTGGATGACATGATCTCCATTGCCAGTGATCATACTGCCGCCGATGATGACGCAGGCGGAGATCTCGCAGCCACAGCAATTCCCCTACACCAACAAAAGAAGAACCGTGATAACGGCAACAGCAGCAGCCACAAGCGCAAAAACCCTGATGACCAGAAGAGTGGCGGATCCGAGATGGTCGCCATGGCGTTCCAACGCGGAGGTCCAGGAGGCGGAAGAGGACGCGGCCGTGGAGGCGGAGCCGGCAGGGGCCAGCAGCATGGCACCGAGGTCACAGCTGGCGGATCCCGCGCCCCGCAAACCTACGAGGAGTACAGAGACATGCCCTGCCTGGCCCACCTGGATCCGGTCACGGGAAGTCCACTCACACCAACCGCAACGCAAGTGGGTCAATGATCGAAGAACGACCCGGAGGCAGGATACAAGCGAGCCCGGAAGCACCGCCCACGCGGCAAAGGAGGCAAGGGCAAGAACAAGGACAAAGAGGAGGACAGTTCCGAGGCGATGGACGAGGATGATAACTCGCCGGATCCCAAGGCAGGGTCCGCAGGTAAATCCAACCCATTCGAGAAAAAGAGTGTGGGTGCTTACCACACCTTTCTCGGAACCCCAACAGTCCGCGCTACCAAATCAGCTATCCGGATCCTGAACGCCACAGTTCCGGCTGTGCCGCAGTATGTCAGGTGGTCGGAAGTTCCGTGCACATTTGATAGGAAGGATCACCCTACTATTGTGCCAAAAGAGTGCTACGCCTTGGTTGTAAGTCCCCGCATAGACGGGTATGACTTCTCCAAGTGCCTCATGGATGGCGGAGCCAGCTTGAACATCATGTACTTGGAGACTCTAGAGCGGATGAACCTTACCAAGGAACAGCTCAAACACAGCAACACTGAGTTTCATGGCGTGGTTCCGGGTAAAAAGGCGAATTCCCTCGGCAGCATCACACTTCCCGTGGCCTTCGGCGATGTTCACAATTTCCGCGAGGAGAAGATCACGTTTGAAGTTGTGCCCTTCAAGAGCTCCTACCACGTCATCTTCGGCAGGCCCACCTACCACAAGTTTCACGCAAGAGCGTGCTACATCTACAACAAGCTCAAGATTCCGGGTCCTAATGGTATGATTACCGTATCCGGAGATTACAAGAAGGCTCATGAGTGCGAGTTGGGCGAAGCCGCCTTCGCAGAGTCTGTGATATCTGGAGAAGAGCTGAAAGGCTACAGAGCCGCGGTGGATCCGACTGAAATGCAGACCACCAAGAAGCAGATCTCCGAGCATAAAAACTCCTTCAAGGCCGCGATAGAGACCAAGAAAGTCAACTTCAAGGAAGGCGACGATTCCAAGCAGGTCTCAGTCGGAGCCAACATGGACCCCAAATAGGAAAACGCGCTCGTCGAGTTCCTCCGCGCCAACATGGATATCTTCGCATGGCAGCCTTCTGACATGTCCGGAGTACCAAGGAAACTCGCCGAGCACTACCTCAACATAAACCCGGGGGCTAAACCGGTGAAGCAAGCTATGCGACGCTTTGGAGACAAGAAGCGTCGCGCCATAGGAATGGAGTTAGCAAAGTTACTAGAGGCAGGTTTTGTAATAGAAGTTATCCACACTGATTGGATCGCAAATCCCGTCCTTGTACCCAAAAAGAATTCTAAAATACTAAGAATGTGCATCGATTACTCTGGCTTGAACAAACATTGCCCGAAAGATCCGTTTCCCCTGCCGCGCATTGACCAAGTCATTGATTCGATGGCAGGGGCGGAACTTCTGTGTTTTCTTGATGCGTATTCCGGGTATCACCAGATCCGGATGAAGGAATCCGACCAAAAGGCGACCTCATTCATCACCCCATTTGGCACTTACTGCTATGTTACTATGCCTTTTGGCTTGAAAAATGCAGGTGCCACCTACCAACGTACGATGCAGCGGTGCTTGAAGGACCAGATTGGCCGGAACGTACACGCCTACGTCGACGACATCGCGGTCATGACTCGGAAAGGATCCGACTTGATCAGCGACCTCACAGAAACCTTTGAGAATCTCCGTCGGTACAAGATGATGTTGAATCCGCTAAAGTGCGTCTTTGGCGTACCAGCTGGAAAACTCCTTGGCTTCATTGTCTCTAATAGGGGCATCGAAGTTAACCCGGAGAAAATCAAGGCAATCCTGTGCATCAAAAGGCCAACTTGTCTCAAAGATGTGCAACGGCTAACTGGTTGTGTCGCAGCAATCAGCAGGTTTGTTAGCCGTCTTGGCGAGAAGGCACTACCCCTGTACAAGCTATTGAAGAAAACAGACAAATTTGTCTGGGATGAGGCAGCAGATGCAGCACTTCAAGGGTTGAAGGAAATACTCACCTCCCCACCTATCCTAGCAGCTCCAGGAGAGTCAGAGCCTATGCTCCTTTACCTGGCAGCCACCAACAGAGTCATCAGCCTCGTCATCGTCGTGGAGCGACAGGAAGAAGGTCATGAGTATGGAGTCCAAAGGCCAGTCTACTATATTAGTGAAGTCCTTACGGAGTCCAA
Source organism: Lolium multiflorum (assembly GCA_030979885.1). NCBI lineage: Eukaryota > Viridiplantae > Streptophyta > Magnoliopsida > Poales > Poaceae > Lolium > Lolium multiflorum. The sequence continues at coordinate 44,418,997 of CM061750.1, read as the reverse complement.
ACAACGCTACCCTCACTTTCAGAAGCTAGCTTATGGAGTATTCCTAGGTAGCAGGAAGCTAAGACACTACTTCCAGGAGCATCCAATAACAGTCGTGAGCAAAGCTCCGCTGTCAACGATTCTCAACAACGCTGACGCAACAGGACGCATAGCAAAATGGGGCATTGAATTATCCGCCTTCGACATCAACTACAAAGCCAGGACCGCAGTCAAATCCCAGGTCTTGGCAGATTTCGTCGCAGATTGGACGGAAGCTCCGGATGCAAATTTGGAGCCGGAACCAGAGACATGGGTGATGCACTTCGATGGATCCAAGCAGCATCAAGGCTCAGGAGCCGGAGTCACCCTGAAGTCCCCTACCGGAGAAGAACTGCAGTACGTTCTGCAGATCCACTTCGAAGCTACAAACAATATGGCGGAATACGAGGCTCTACTACACGGATTGCGCATCGCCAAGGAGATAGGGATCAAGCACATCATATGTTGCGGAGATTCAGACCTGGTGGCACAGCAAGTAGCCGGAACCTGGAACGCCAGAAACTCCATCATGGCGGCCTACAGAGACGAAGTTGACGAGATTGCCAAACATTTCCTCGGATACGAAGTCAAGTACGTCAGGCGAGACGACAACGCAGCGGCAGACATGCTATCCAAGCTCGGATCCGGCAGGAAGCCAATTCCGCCTGGTATTTTCCTGGAGCATCTGCGGATACCCTCGGTCAAGGGCGCTAACCCGGAAAACCCAGAGGTGGCAGTGTCTCCGGCCAAAGAAGTGATGGCTGTCATTCCGGCTTGGACACAGCCTTTCCTGGACTACCTCATTGATCAGAAGTTGCCGGAGGACGAGGTCCTCGCACGACAGATCATCAGACGAGCAAGATCCTACACAATTGTTGATGGACAGCTCTACAAACGAAGTGCAACAGGGGTATTTCTCAAATGCGTCTCTAATCAAGATGGCATTGAAATTCTCAGAGAGATCCATGCAGGGGATTGCGGGCATCATGCCGCCCCCAGGTCACTCGTTGCAAAAGCTTTTCGGCTAGGTTTTTATTGGCTCACAGCTAAAGAAGATGCTGACAAAATAGTCAAGACCTGCCGAGGTTGCCAGTACTACGCTACTCAACCAAACGCTCCAGCCCAAGAGCTGAAGACCATACCTATCACCTGGCCGTTTGCGGTCTGGGGGCTCGATATGGTTGGTAAGTTAAAAAGATCATCTCCTGGTGGTTTTGAATACCTTTTGGTCGCTGTTGACAAGTTCAGCAAGTGGATTGAGGCAAAGCCAGTGAGAAAAGCCGATGGTGCTACGGCACTAAAATTTGTCTGCAGCCTCGTGATGAGATTCGGCATCCCTCACAGTATAATCATAGATAACGGCACAAACTTCGCTCAGGGAGAATTGAAGGATTATTGTGAGACAGTAGGGATTCGACTGGACCTTGCATCTGTGGCTCATCCACAATCCAATGGCCAAGTTGAAAGGGCTAACGGTCTCATATTATCAGGAATTAAGCCACGCCTTGAAGAACCGCTGCGCGAGCAGCTGGAGCTTGGGCAGACGAGTTGGAAGCTGTTTTGTGGAGTTTACGAACTACCCCAAACAGTCGACTGGATTTACCCCTTTCTTCCGAGTATACGGATCCGAAGCCATGCTTCCCTCCGACATCATCCACGATTCACCGCGAGTTTCCGCCTATAATGAAGAAACAGCCGACCAGGCTAGACAGCTATCTGTGGACCTGATTGAAGAGGCTCGGAATTTAGCTGACCAGCGCTCCGCCATCTACCAGCAGAAGCTCCGACGCTATCACAGTCGTCGAGTTCGGAACCGCTCTTTCATGGCTGGAGACCTAGTCCTCCGCCTTCGGCAGGTGAAAGACCATAAGCTGCAATCTCCGTGGGAAGGACCTTTCGTCGTTAGCAAAGTGCTTCACAACGGTTCATACTACCTTGTTGATTTCTGGGAATTGAAGGACAGACCTGCTAATTGGCACCGGAAATGCAAGCGTGAGGATCCGGATGACATCTACGACGAGACAGATCGTCCTTGGAACATTGCACAGCTACGTCCTTTCTACACTTAGCATATTTTTCCGAGTTACAAACTCTGTAATAGTTATACATGATCAATGAAATAAAGCTTGTGGTTCACTCTGAGTCTTTTACCTCCTTTACTTGTTCATTTTTAGATCGTGTATGTTTTCCGACTAAAACCGCAGAGCTGGATATTTCCGCCTAGGCGTGTATAAAAGTTGTGATTTTCAAAAATCGTCCTTTAGGACGTAAGCTTAAGTTTTCTGATTGAATTGTTTTCTGTTGCGAACTCGTGGATTCCTAGTAGCGATTTCCGGCACCTATGCTTGGGGGCTTGTTTCCGCGGTTATTGACGGATTGCCATTGGGCTTCGTCGCCGCTGGCGAGTGTTTCCGGCAAAGGTCTTCCGGCTCGTGGAAGGTCAAGCGGGCAAGCCGGAAAACAATGAGATCAGCACTTGCTTTCCGACACAAAACGAAACATGCACATAATATTAAAGGATAGCAGGATAAGTGTTTCCGCCCCATGCATAGTTGTTTCGTTCCTAGCTACTTAAGAATTTAAGTTATATTACAAACCCACTCCGGGGCCAAAATGATGCAACATTGTTTCATTGTTTAAACAGGAACTCTACTCGGAGTCCTCCTCTTCAGATTCTTGGTAGGCGGAGCCATCGCCATCACTATCGCCGGAGCCAGCCTCGGAGTCGTCGTCAGAGCCTTCTCCGGAACGCTCGATGCTTGACCCGGAGCCTTTAATACTTCGGCTCACCTTCTTCCTCCTCTGCATCGGAAAACCCCTTGGGCAGATCGTATTTGTGATACCAGAACGAGTGGTTCACTCGCCTGACAAACAGCTGCTCATATCCTTTGGTTTCCGAGAGGATGGCGCCCATGTCGGAACCCTTTGGAGTTCCGCGCGCAACATCCGCAAAGCTGAGTGAAGGGAAGTGAGCCTTGCAGGTGGCTAAGACCAGGGAGGCGACTCCGCGAGCGGAAGACTCCTGCCAATCCTTGATGAATTCCGGCACTTGCTCCATTAGCTTGGTCATCGTGTCGATCACTGAAGTTTTGGCCCTCTTCAAAGACAGGGACTTGGCGATTCCGCGACAGGCTGCAAATAGCGAGTCAATGGAAATCCGCGCTTCATCATATGCCCCGTCCTCTTGAGGTTTGACTCTTTCGACCACTCGAAGCCAAGGCTCGCTGTGGAAGAATGGGGTTCAGTTCCCTCGCGGAGAGAATAGCATATGAAGTAGTCGGAGTAACAACAAGGAAAAAGCGCTTACGGAAGATGAGCTTGTCAATGGCCTCCGCCTCCGCTTCTTGAACTTTGTTTTTGGCCACTAAGGAAGTCACCCGACTTTGGCTCTTCTTCAGTTTATCATTCAGTTCCGCCATGTCGCGGGCATGCTTCTCGGAAAGCTCCTTCCTCGCCTCATTCTCCTTGCCGGAGGATTCTTTGATGAAGGCCTTGAGGGATTCGTTCTCCGCTTCGAGCACCTTAACTTTAGCGGACAGATCGTCGAAGGCGGAGTGCTTGGCAGTCTCTTCTGTAGGCGGAAAGTTGCACATATTATGCATCATGAACAATTATATCAGCATGTTGATCATATCTCGGATTTCGTACCTTGAAGGCGGGTCTCCAGAAGCTGGATAGCCTTCTGGCTATTTTCCGCGTTCTGACGCAGCCCCTCGATCTCCGTGATCTGCTCCAGCACATGAACGCGCATATCTTCGTGCAATTTCCGCGTGGTCTGAGAAGCAGAGAGGAGTTAGCCGGATATTTAAAATCTTGGGGGCTGGCGAGGAACTTAAAATCTTGGAGGTATGAAATTTAAATTTCCGCCTAAGGTGCAATTTGGAGAAAAGCATCGGCTAACACATGTTACACGGAAAAATGTCTGACCCAATGCTTGGGGGCTAGTGTTACCTGGCGCACTTCCTTGTGTTTGGCAAAAAACACCTTCAGACCATCCTCCAGTTCCGTGAGCTCCTGCATCTCCACGTTGGGCTTCCCCCACACCTTGTCCAACATGGCGGAAACTTCCGCGTGGCGTTCTGCAAGGGAACGTTTTTGCAGAGACGGAGCTGGTTGAGGGTTAGCCTGAAGCGTGCTGGAGGTGTGGATGAGCTGCACTTTCTGCTCATACTCTTCCTCCGTAGGCCCCGCGAAGGTGGCGCTTGGTTGATCAGGCGGAGGGGCAGACGAGGAGGCGCTGATGTCTACGCCCCCTCCTTTTCCTGTAGACAGTGTTGGGCCTCCAAGAGCAGAGGTTTGTAGAACAGCAGCAAGTTTCCCTTAAGTGAATCACCCAAGGTTTATCGAACTCAGGGAGGAAGAGGTCAAAGATATCCTCTCATGCAACCCTGCAACCACAAAGCAAGAAGTCTCTTGTGTCCCCAACACACCTAATAGGTGCACTAGTTCGGCGAAGAGATAGTGAAATACAGGTGGTATAAATAAGTAGTAGCAACAGCACAGAAGTGCTGCGGACAGTAAACAAGCAGTAGTAACGCAGTAAAACAGTAAACAAGCAGCGATAGCAGTATTTAGGAACAAGGCCTAGGGATTAGACTTTCACTAGTGGACACTCTCAACTTTGATCACATAACAGAATAGATAAATGCATACTCTACACTCTTGTTGGATGATGAACACCATTGCGTAGGATTACACGAACCCTCAATGCCGGAGTTAACAAGCTCCACAATTCAATGTTCATATTTAAATAACCTTAGAGTGCATGAAAGATCAACACGACTAAACCAAGTACTAACATAGCATGCACACTGTCACCTTCACACTATGTAGGAGGAATAGATCACATCAATACCATCATAGCAATAGTTAACTTCATAATCTACAAGAGATCATAATCATAGCCTACGCCAAGTACTAACACGGATGCACACACTGTCACCATTACACCGTGCAGGAGGAATAAACTACTTTAATAACATCACTAGAGTAGCACATAGATAAATTGTGATACAAAACACATTGCAATCATAAAGAGATATAAATAAGTACTTCACTATGCCATTCATAATAGTGAATAAGTATTCTGTGAAATATAGCCTAAGAGACTCACACGGTGCACACACTGTCACCTTTACACACGTGGGACAAGGAGTCTCCGGAGATCACATAAGTAAAATTCACTTGACTAGCATAACGACATCTAGATTACAAGCATCATCATATGAATCTCAATCATGTAAGGCAGCTCATGAGATTATTGTATTGAAGTACATAGGAGAGAGATGAACCACATAGCTACCGGTATAGCCCCGAGCCTCGATGGAGAACTACTCCCTCCTCATGGGAGACAGCAGCGGTGATGGAGATGGCGGTGGTGTTGATGGAGAAGCCTTCCGGGGCACTTCCCCGGCGGCGTGCCGGAACAGAGACTCCTGTCCCCCAGATCTTGGCTTCGCGATGGCGGCGGCTCTGGATGGTTTCTCGTACCGTGGCTTTTCCGTATCGAGGTTTTAGGTCGAGGGGCTTAAATAGGCGAAGAGGCGGCGTCAGAAGGTCAACGGGGCGACGACACCATAGGGGGGCGCAGGCCCCCCCTTGGCCGCGCCGGCCTATGGTCTGGCCTGTGGCCCCCTTGGCGACTCTCGGGTGTTCTGGATGCTTCCGGGGATTCTAAGATCTTCGGCGTTGATTTCGTCCGATTCCGAGAATATTTCTTTACTAGGATTTCTGAAACCAAAAACAGCAGAACAACAGCAACTTGGCATCTCGTCAATAGGTTAGTTCCGGAAAATGCATAATAATGACATAAAGTATGCATAAAACATGTAGCTATCATCAATAATGTGGCATGGAACATAAGAAATTATCGATACGTCGGAGACGTATCAGCATCCCAAGCTTAGTTTCTGCTCGTCCCGAGCAGGTAAACGATAACAAAGATAATTTCTGGAGTGACATGCCATCATAAACTTGATCATACTATTGTAAGCATATGTAATGAATGCAGCGATCAAAGACAATGATAATGACATGAGTAAACAAATGAATCATATAGCAAAGACTTTTCATGAATAGTACTTTCAAGACAAGCATCAATAAGTCTTGCATAAGAGTTACTACCTCCGTCCCAGTTCATAGGGCTTACGCGTATCCCTAGGTTCTCAATTTGGCCAACATAATACTAATTATACAACATAAAAATTATATCATTAGAAAATAGAACACGTGAGCTTTCTAATGATATATATTTTGTAATATATATCTTGTATTATCATTGTCAAATTTACAACCTAGAGACACGCGGGCCTATGAACTGGGACAGAGGGAGTAACTCATAAAGCAATAAATTCATAGTAAAGGCATTGAAGCAACACAATGGAAGATTAAGTTTCAGCGGTTGCTTTCAACTTGTAACATGTATATCTCATGGATAGTTGTCAATGCAAAGCAATATAACAAGTGCAATATGCAAGTATGTAGGAATCAATACACAGTTCACACAAGTGTTTGCTTCTTGAGATGGAGAGAAATAGGTGAACTGACTCAACAATAAAAGTAAAAGAAAGGTCCTTCAAAGAGGAAAGCATCGATTGCTATATTTGTGCTAGAGCTTTGATTTTGAAAACAAGAAACAATTTTGTCAACGGTAGTAATAAAGCATATGTATCATGTAAATTATATCTTACAAGTTGCAAGCCTCATGCATAGTATACTAATAGTGCCCGCACCTTGTCCTAATTAGCTTGGACTACCGGGATTATCGCAATGCACATGTTTTAACCAAGTGTCACAAAGGGGTACCTCTATGCCGCCTGTACAAAGGTCTAAGGAGAAAGCTCGCATCGGATTTCTCGCTATTGATTATTCTCAACTTAGACATCCATACCGGGACAACATAGACAACAGATAATGGACTCCTCTTTTATGCATAAGCATGTAGCAACAATTAATTTTCTCATTTGAGATTGAGGATATTGTCCAAAACTGAAACTTCCACCATGGATCATGGCTTTAGTTAGCGGCCCAATGTTCTTCTCTAACAATATGCATGCTCTAACCATAAGGTGGTAGATCTCCCTTACTTCAGACAAGACGAACATGCATAGCAACTCACATGATATTCAACAAAGAGTAGTTGATGGCGTCCCCAGGAACATGGTTATCGCACAACAAGCAACTTAATAAGAGATAAAGTGCATAAGTACATATTCAATACCACAATAGTTTTTAAGCTATTTGTCCCATGAGCTATATATTGTAAAGGTGAAGAATGGAAATTTAAAGGTAGCACTCAAGCAATTTACTTTGGAATGGCGGAGAAATACCATGTAGTAGGTAGGTATGGTGGACACAAATGGCATAGTGGTTGGCTCAAGTATTTTGGATGCATGAGAAGTATTCCCTCTCGATACAAGGCTTAGGCTAGCAAGGTTATTTGAAACAAACACAAGGATGAACCGGTGCAGCAAAACTCACATAAAAGACATATTGTAAACATTATAAGACTCTACACCGTCTTCCTTGTTGTTCAAACTCTTTACTAGAAATTATCTAGACCTTAGAGAGATCAATTATGCAAACCAAATTTTAGCAAGCTCTATGTATTTCTTCATTAATAGGTGCAAAGTATATGATGCAAGAGCTTAAACATGAGCACAACAATTGCCAAGTATCACATTATCCAAGACATTTTAGCAATTACTACATGTATCATTTTCCGTTTCCAACCATATAATAATTAACGAAGCAGTTTCAACCTTCGCCATGAAAATTAAAAGCTAAGAACACATGTGTTCATACGAACCAGCGGAGCGTGTCTCTCTCCCACACAAGCATTTATTCAAACAAAAACAAAAATAGAAACAAACAGACGCTCCAAGTAAAGCACATAAGATGTGATGGAGTAAAAATATAGTTTCAGGGGAGGAACCTGATAATGTTGTCGATGAAGAAGGGGATGGCTTGGGCATCCCCAAGCTTAGACGCTTGAGTCTTCTTGAAATATGCAGGGATGAACCACCGGGGCATCCCCAAGCTTAGACTTTTCACTCTTCTTGATCGTAGTATATCATCCTCCTCTCTTGACCCTTGAAAACTTCCTCCACACCAAACTCGAAACAAACTCATTAGAGGGTTAGTGCATAATCAAAAACTCACATGTTCAGAGGTGACACAATCATTCTTAACACTTCTGGACATTTCCCAAAGCTACTGGAAGTCAATGGAACAAAGAAATCCATCCCACATAGCAAAAGAAGCAATGCGAAATAAAAGGCAGAATCTGTCAAAACAGAACAGTCCGTAAAGACGAATTTTAAAGGGGCACCAGACTTGCTCAAATGAAAATGCTCAAATTGAATGAAAGTTGCGTACATATCTGAGGATCACTCACGTAAATTGGCATAATTTTCTGAGTTACCTACAGAGAATTTTGCCCAGATTCGTGACAGCAAAGAAATCTGTTTCTGCGCAGTAATCCAAATCTAGTATGAACCTTACTATCAACGACTTTACTTGGCACAACAAAACACTAAACTAAGATAAGGAGAGGTTGCTACAGTAGTAAACAACTTCCAAGACACAAATATAAAACAAAGTACTGTAGCAAAATAACACATGGGTTATCTCCCAAGAAGTTCTTTCTTTATAGCCATTAAGATGGGCTCAGCAGTTTTAATGATGCACTCGCAAGAAATAGTATTTGAAACAAAAGAGAGCATCAAGAGGCAAATTCAAAACACATTTAAGTCTAACATGCTTCCTATGCAAAGGAATCTTGTAAATAAACAAGTTCATGAAGAGCAAAGTAACAAGCATAGGAAGATAGAACAAGTGTAGTTTCAAAAATTTCAGCACATAGAGAGGCATTTTAGTAACATGAAAATTTCTACAACCATATTTTCCTCTCTCATAATAACTTTCAGTAGCAACATGAGCAAACTCAACAATATAACTATCACATAAAGCATTCTTATCATGAGTCTCATGCATAAAATTGTTACTCTCCACATAAGCATAATCAATTTTATTAGTTGTAGTGGGAGCAAATTCAACAAAGTAGCTATCATTATTCTTCTCATCAAGTGTAGGAGGCATATTGTAATCATAATCAAATTTATCCTCCATAACAGGTGGTACCAAAAGGCTACTATCATTATAATCATCATAAATAGGAGGCAAAGTATCATCAAAAAAATTTTCTCCTCAATGCTTGGGGGACTAAAAAGATCATGCTCATCAAAACCAGCTTCCCCAAGCTTAGAATTTTCCATAGCATTAGCAACAATAGTGTTCAAAGCATTCATATTAATAACATTCCCATTAGCATGCATATAAAGTTCCATGGGTTTTTAATTCTCTCTTCAAACACATCATGTCCTAATTCAAGATAAAGTTCATAAAGATCTCTCATATTTTTGTTGTTTTCCATTATGTCTTACTAGTGTAAACAAGAAACAAAAAGTTGCAATTGCAGGATCTAAAGGAAATAGCTTAGAGCACAAACACAATGGCGCCAGTTACCTGGAACCGGAGTATGAGTGCCTTTTACCTTTCCTCCCCGGCAACGGCGCCAGAAAATAGCTTGATGTCTACGCCCCCTCCTTTTCCTGTAGCCAGTGTTGGGCCTCCAAGAGCAGAGGTTTGTAGAACAAGACAAGTTTCCCTTAAGTGAATCACCCAAGGTTTATCGAACTCGGGAGGAAGAGGTCAAAGATATCCCTCTCATGCAACCCTGCAACCACAAAGCAAGAAGTCTCTTGTGTCCCCAACACACCTAATAGGTGCACTAGTTCGGCGAAGAGATAGTGAAATACAGGTGGTATAAGTAAGTAGTAGCAACAGCACCAGAAAAGTGCTTTGCCCAGGATAGTAAACAAGCAGTAGTAACGCAGCAGTAGTAACGCAGTAAAACAGTAAACAAGCAGCGATAGCAGTATTTAGGAACAAGGCCTAGGGATTAGACTTTCACTAGTGGACACTCTCAACGTTGATCACATAACAGAATAGATAAATGCATACTCTACACTCTTGTTGGATGATGAACACCATTGCGTAGGATTACACGAACCCTCAATGCCGGAGTTAACAAGCTCCACAATGCAATGTTCATATTTAAATAACCTTAGAGTGCATGAAAGATCAACACGACTAAACCAAGTACTAACATAGCATGCACACTGTCACCTTCACACTATGTAGGAGGAATAGATCACATCAATACCATCATAGCAATAGTTAACTTCATAATCTACAAGAGATCATAATCATAGCCTACGCCAAGTACTAACACGGATGCACACACTGTCACCATTACACCGTGCAGGAGGAATAAACTACTTTAATAACATCACTAGAGTAGCACATAGATAAATTGTGATACAAAACACATTGCAATCATAAAGAGATATAAATAAGTACTTCACTATGCCATTCATAACAGTGAATAAGTATTCTGTGAAATATAGCCTAAGAGACCCACACGGTGCACACACTGTCACCTTTACACACGTGGGACAAGGAGTCTCCGGAGATCACATAAGTAAAATTCACTTGACTAGCATAACGACATCTAGATTACAAGCATCATCATATGAATCTCAATCATGTAAGGCAGCTCATGAGATTATTGTATTGAAGTACATAGGAGAGAGATGAACCACATAGCTACCGGTACAGCCCCGAGCCTCGATGGAGAACTACTCCCTCCTCATGGGAGACAGCAGCGGTGATGGAGATGGCGGTGGTGTCGATGGAGAAGCCTTCCGGGGGCACTTCCCCGTCCCGGTGGCGTGCCGGAACAGAGACTCCTGTCCCCCGCATCTTGGCTTCGCGATGGCGGCGGCTCTGGATGGTTTCTCGTACCGTGGCTTTTCCGTATCGAGGTTTTAGGTCGAGGGGCTTAAATAGGCGAAGAGGCGGCATCGAAGGTCAAGGGGCAACGACACCATAGGGGGCGTGGCCCCTTGGCCGTGCCGGCCTATGGTGCAGGGCCGTGGCCCCTCTCGCGACTCTCGGGTGTTCGGATGCTTCCGGGGATTCTAAGATCTTCGGCGTTGATTTCGTCCGATTCCGAGAATATTTCTTTACTAGGATTTCGAAACCAAAACACGAAAACAGCAACTGGCCCTTCGGCATCTCGTCAATAGGTTAGTTCCGGAAAATGCATAATAATGACATAAAGTATGCATAAAACATGTAGATATCATCAATAATGTGGCATGGAACATAAGAAATTATCGATACGTCGGAGACGTATCAGGCGCCCTTGCCGGAATCACCGTGGCCGATGGGGTCTTCAGGAAGGTCATCGAGGTTGATGACGTCCTTGGGATCCGGCTTGGAGGAAGATGAGGCCTTGGGCGGGACCTCCACTTTAGGTGTAACAGGGACTGAAGCCGGAGACGGCTTGACCTTCTTCTTCAGATTCTTGGAGCTTTGGGGGCTGGCTTCCGGAGCTTCGTAAAAGGAAAAAGCATAGCAACTAAGTAAGGGTTTGCTTGTGAAAACAGAAGAATTTGTATTCCGGAAACGAAGCGCTTACCCGGAAGGCTTGAAGAACTGCTGGATGTCGGGCTGGCCTTTGTTGCTGGTATCGATAAGCTTGAGCCGCTTTTTCTCCGCCTCCGCTTTCCGAGTTGCCGCGGTGCTGAGCACTTCGCGGGCGCGTTTTGCGGCGGGGCTGGAGGTGAAAGAACATTTCCCGCCCTTTTGGGTTTTGTGTGTTTGATGTCAACACTATGTATATTTTTATGTGTGTTGATGTAGACAGGTACAAGCTATCAAAAATTATGTTGGATCGGTGAATTGGTATAGCTGTTCTGAAGTTCTGCAGGTTTTCTATGACTGGCGGAAGTTCCGGCCCCAGCAGGCGGAAGTTCCGCCCTGGCTTGTTCAGCAGAAGCTCCTCAGCCGTTTGGGCTCGCTCTTTTCTTCCTGACCGGAAGTTCCGGTGAAGTTGGCCGGAAGTTCCGCCCAGCGGAACTTCCGCCCAACTTCCGGACAAGTTCCGGAATTCCGAGTTTGTGGCTCAGTATAGTCCAGTAAGGTTTTCGCAAGTTTCCGGAACTTGGCCGGAACTTGGCCGGAACTTCCGGTCACCGGAAGTTCCGCCCAAGTTCCGCCCCATCTTTTGTTTTGCAGGGTTTTTATCGAAGGCGAAAGTTCCGGCTTCCGAAGCCGGAACTTCCGGCCATCCTGGCCGGAACTTCCGGTGTAAGTGAAATTCGTCCCCAACGGTCAGATCTGAAAGCTCCACCCATATAAATAGCTTTCTTCTCCAAAGGGACAAGTTGCTCAATCATTGCAAGAAAAATCTGCCAAGCTTCACCACCATTAGAGCCACCTCAAGAACACAAGATTTGCAAGATCTCCTTCCTCCCCCAACCAAAGCTCTTGATCTTTGGAGATTCGAAGGAGAAGACACCGATCTACATCTTCACCGAAGCGATTCATTTCCCCCTCTCTTGTTTGAGGGATCTCATGCTAGTGTTCCTATTTGGTTCCCTAGTTGATTTGTGTTGATGTATTGTTGTTGATTGTTGTGTTGTAACAGATTTGGGAGCCTCCAATTCGGTTGTGGATGTGTGCCCCAAGAACCTTGTAAAGGCCCGGTTTTCGCCTCGAGGAAATCCCTTAGTGGAAGTGGGCTAGGCCTTCGTGGCGTTGCTCACAGGAGATCTGAGTGAAGCCTTCGTGGCTGTTGGTTTGGCTTTCGTAGCAACCACACTCCTCCAAACGTAGACGTACCTTCTTGCAAAGGAAGGGAACTACGGGAATCATCTCCGTGTCATCGCGTGCTCCACTCTCGATTACCTCTATCCTATTCTATCTCTTATATTGCCTAGCTATATCTTGCTTAGTTGTTAGCCTTGTCATATAGGTAAATTCACTTAGTTGCATATCTAGAGAATTTACCTTTTGTGTCAAGCCTAAATTGAAAAAGAACTAAAAATTGGTTAGCACCTATTCACCCCCCTCTAGGTGCGGCATACGATCCTTTCAATTGGTATCAGAGCCTCGGCTCTTATTTCGGGCTTAACCGCCTAAGAGTATGCCGGACGATGGACCATCGGAAGGGGAGACTAGGCCGGTCACCATGGAGGATATCAACTCGTTGAAATCATCCATGGATGCTCAAATGGAAAGCATGAGAAAAATGATTTCCGAGCTTTTGGCCCCTCCCCGTCCCGTGGCTCCCACCATAGAGGTTAATATCACGGATGCGGTTGTAGAGGGTGATACTTCGGTATTACCCTCCGCTACCGCACCCATGAATGGTGATAACTTAAACACTATCAAACCCCCCATTGCATCTCCCAAGGGAACTAGTGGAAGTGAGAGCTACAATCGAGTAGCTCCACCTTTCCAATCACCCGATATACCGGTTCCCCATCCTCATATAAACATCCGGGGCGACCCACCTAAGTTTTCCGTTAATGATTACGATACTTGGCAATTTGAGTTTAGCTCTCATGTTTGCAGTGCCTCCAATGAACTTTGGAGAATCATCGAGGAAGGCTTCAATCCTTACAACCCCAGAGAAGTTGACTAGAAGAGAAGCGTGTTGATAGTGCAACTCAAACAACAACCTTGCCTTGCAACATGATTCAAATCCGCCGTGGGAGGACAAACAGGATTGATTGTCTCGTGCTCGGGCCCAAGAACAATCTTGCTACCAATGACAAGCGCCATTTCATTGCCGAATGTCCCTATGAGAATAGGGAGACTAATGGTGGAAGGCTCATCCCCAAGGACAAGAGCAAAGACTCAAAGGGTTCAAAGCCCCCCAACAAGAAATTCTATAACAAGAACAAGAAGGGCAAGAGGCCCTCAAGGATTGTGCTAGTGGCTAATGAAGAATACTCTTCCGATGAGATTGCAAGTGCTAGTGATGATGAAGAGGAAAGCTCAAGAGAAGTGGCCGCCATTGTCACCACCAACATTCCCTCTTCATCTCTCTTTGATTCACCCAATGAGAACCCTTGCACATTGCTTCATGGCAAGGTCCACCTTGGACACATCTATTGTGCTATCAACTCAAGAAGAGTATACCTCCCAACCTCAAATGGATTGGTTGCCCTTGCCTCCCTCGCTACTAACTCTTCATCAACAAGTGAATCTCCCAATGAGGTCATTCATGTGGAGGAAGAAAGTTGCCTCATGGCTAAATCCTCCGAGGTATCATCTCCTAACCCCTCTATGCCTAACATTGCTAATGATCTAGGGGTTGATCCCGCTAGTCTAAAAGTGAAACAAGAAATGCTAGAGTTTGATGATTTCATTAGTAACCTACAAGGTAACACTAAGAAGCATGTTTCAAGTCTCATGGTTCGTATGGCTCAACTAAATGATACTCTTGAGAAAAAGTGCCAAATAGAGAGAGAAGACTCTCTAGAAATACATGCTCTTAAAAATGCTCTTGAGGAATGTCAAGAAACTATAGCATCTCTTGAAGAGAAGCTAGAAAGTCTTGAAGAACCTCAAGATAAACTTAACAAGCTCACTAAAGCTAGAGATCTTGCTAGAGCTAAGACTAAAGTGCTTATAAAGGAAAAGGCCAAATTTGGTGTTGATCATGAGAAACTTGTGAAGGATCTAGATGAACTAGACAAGGCTCACAAAGCCTTGAAGAGTGAATACTCTCTCCTCTCCGAGTCTTATGAGCAACTTCAAATTAGGCTTGCTTCATATGACATACCTAGTACCTCTACTCCTTCATGTGATCATGCAAATATTATTGAGGAAAATGCTAGGTTGAAGGATGAACTTGCTAAGGCCTCCTCTCCCCAAAGTAAACTTTCCTTGGATGATCTTTTGAGTAAGCAAAGGTCAAACAATGGGAAGGAGGGACTTGGTTATAATACCAAGGCTAAAAAGGCAAACAAGAAAAAGACCAAGCCCGCACATGAGAAAGCTAATGGTGAAACCCGAAAGGGCAATACCATTAATGATGATGGTGCGGGAATAGATAACCCTCACTATGTTCTCTTTAAAGATTATTACAAGAAAAGTTTATAGACAACGTCTCAAAATCGTCCGCTAAGGGGTATTTTTCTTCGCCTATGGGCCTAACCCGACGATATGGGTTCTGTTGTGGAAACCGGTCGGCAAAGTCCTACGACGATTTTTCGGTCCGTCGCTTTGGCGCCCTTCCGCCACGGAAAATCGGACCGTTGCCCAAGTGTTTCCGGAGCCCGTTGACTGCCGACGTCATGCAACCGACACGTGGCGACGCCGTTAATGGCACTTAACGGCGTTAACCGGCTGAAACCCCGTGGTAGATGGTAGGCCCACACGAGGCCTGCCACGTCTAAGCGGGCCGGCCCATTAAGTTTGCGGGCCGCCGCTGACTTAGTTTGACCGGTCAACTATATGGTGGGCTGGTCCATTAGTTACGTGGGCCGGGCCTAACCTCTAAGGTTGACTGGTCAAAACTTTAATGGGCCAGCCCACTAAGCATGTGGGCCGGGCCGAATGCACTCGTTTGACCGGTCAACAGGCAAAAGGGCCGGCCCACAAGACATGTGGGACCCACTTTCTTGGTATCGGGCCGGCCCATTTACAAAGTGGGGTCCACATTAAGGCAATGGGCCGGCCCAAGAAGTTATTGGGCGGCCCAATTAGCATGTGGGTCCCACTTTCCTGCTATCGCCGCCCATTTAGTACGTGGGGTCCACATTTGATCAAATGGGCCGGCCCAACAAGCCGGGCCAAAGCACAGTGGGTCCCACTTTCCTATTAAAGGGCCAGCCCATTTAGTATGTGGGGTCCACCATATAGCAAGGGCCGCCAACAAGATAGCGGGTCGGCCAAAAACACGTGGGTCCCACTTTCTGTTAAAGGGCTGGCCCATTTAGTATGTGGGGTCCACCATATAGCAAGGGCGGCCCAACAAGATAGTGGGCCGGGCCAAAACACGGGGGTCCCACTTTCCGTTAAAGCCGGCCCATTTAGTATGTGGGGTCCACCATATAGCAAGTGGTAGGCCCAACATGCTAGTGGGCCGAGCCAAAACACAGTGGGTCCACTTTCTGTTAAAGGGCCGGCCCATTTAGTATGTGGGGTCCACCATATAGCAAGTGGGCCGGCCCAACAAGATAGTGGGCCGGGCCAAAAACACAGTGGGTCCCACTTTCGTCTTAAAGGGCCGGCCCATTTAGTATGTGGGGGCCACCACAAAAGCAATTGGGCTGGCCCAACTAGTTAGTGGGCCGGCCCAGTAGGGTGGGGTCCACCTTAAAGCAAGTGGGCCGGCCCAATAAAAGTGTGGGGTCCACAAAATCAAGTGGGCTGGCCCAATAAGTAAGTGGCCAGCCCGTTTAGTTGCTGTTTATATGCCGGCTTAATAGGCGCTTTAGGATTTTGCGGGGCACATATGTGATTTCGCTTAATTGGGCCGTTTAAGGGATGGGAATTCGTGATTTAGCTACTGAGAATATTTACGCAGCATTGATTTCTGTCGGATAGCCTCACTTACCACAAGCAAAGAAAAAATGTGCGAAAGAACTATAAAAACTAACTAAATATTACATCAGCTGCAAGGCATTGAAAAAATATTACAGAACCCAGAGAAATTGAATGGTAATTAAACCTAGCAATACAATGAAGGGATCCGGCAAATCTTTTAAGTTGTCCATGCAGCACCTATATCTGAAACAAAGACATTACAAGTTAAGACAGCAACAATGGAAAGGCAAAGACACTACAATATTGTTTGCCAAAGAATTTGGAACTCATCATTTCGTCGTTATAACAAGATCATTGTAATGCGCACAATAAGCAAACAAAGAGTGCATGCCGCATACCAACAGCCAATATAACAGAGCATGTTAGAATGAAACAGCAGACTTACTACTGTCGAGTCCCATGCAAACCAACATGTTCAGGGAGTACAAAATTGGCATGAACAACATAGTAGCAGGCTATAAATTTTGTAACAACGACTGAGCAAGATGAAGTTATGATGGCTCACTACAAGAAAAACCTTCCATAGAGACATTTTACTAGAGACACTTCCTACTTTGCCTCATTAAAAATCACATTAAGACACTTTGCATATTGTAGTGGCACTTTTTGAGACACTTCAGAAATAGTCTCAAATGTAGGGACATTAGTTGAGACATTTCTGTAAGGTATTGCAATTTTCATTCTATAGACAACTTATGAGACACTCCAAAAGTGTCACAGATAAGTTATCAAGAGGCAATCCATGAGACACTTCATTGTATGTCTTTACTTTTCCTCTAGAGGCAATGTTTGAGGCATTTTGCTTGTTCTCTAGAGACATTTGTTCTATGTTTGGGTCATGGTGGGCAATACTAATTAGAAATTTGTTCCAAGTATCAACATATACTTGTGAAAGGGTGAGATGGTTAATGGATTAAGTCTTAATCATTAAGGTCATGAGTTCGAGTATTGCTTTTCACATGGTTTCTTCACATTTATTTACACTAGAGACACAATATAATGCCTCTTTTATGTCTTCTAAAATGTAAAGATATTATTACTATTGTCCTTAGCACGTAGAGACACCGCCCGTAGTGACACTTTTGAGACAATATGGAAAGTGTCTTTATAACTACGTAAGAGCAATTTAAGTGTTTCTACTGGACCAAAATAGTGTCTCTACATGCCAATTCTCTTGTAGTGGCTACATCTACAGAGCAGGGAATGTAAACCAAAAATAGAAGTTACGATGGCAAAAGCTAAAGAGGAGGGAATGTGAACCAACATGTGCCAAGTGCAATTACTTCATTTTGGCCGTGAACTAAATAATACTCCTGAACTTATAGTGAAGGGGATGCAAATCAAGATGTTTCGGGATATAAACTTGTAATGAGCAACACATAGAGGATAGTTAATGCTGGAGCTTAGGATGGACCAGATACAGAATATAGTGGGATCACCTGTGAACTTGTATAAGAGGGAATGCAAACCAATATGTTCAGCTTTCCATATGTGAGCGTCATGCCAAGTCAGAGAAACAAGTCAATAATGCAGCTTTTGAAGAACAAGATGGCACGCAAAATTATTATCTAGTAGTATGACAAGTATATTTGTACTACAGGCTAGATAGCAGAGTGATAGCATGCCAAACTAAGTCCTTACTTTGTTAGCTTACAATGAACTAGATACAAAACAATGGCATCACCTGTAGTACAGGGAATGCAAGCCAACATGTTCATGGAGTAAAAAATTGGCACAAACAACATAGTAGCAGGCCATAATTTTTGTAACAACGACTGAGCAAGATAAAGTTATGATGGCTAGATCTACAGAGCAGGGAATGTAAACCAAATATAGAAGTTACGATGCCAAAAGCTATAGAGCAGGGAATGCGAACCAACATGTGCAATTACTTAAAATTGGCCATGAACTAAATAATAGCAGGATGTTACTATAATACCTATAATTTTTGTAACAACGACTGAGCAAGATAGAAGTTATGATGGCTACATCTACAGAGCAGGGAATGCAAACCAAAATGTTCAATCGCTTAAAGTTAGCAATGAAGTAGAAAATAGCAAGGTGTTACGGTCATAGCTAGGAATGAACTAAAAGAGCTTCAGACAAACAAGCATCTGAACCCAGAACATGGCGCTAAAACAAGGGACTTACATTAGGAGAAGCACTCTGTGGGAGTCACAGCAGATCTTCCTGGGGTTGATAGATCCGGTGATGAAGTACGCTACATGTGCTACTTGGGGTTGGAGAGACGGCCATTACACTTCATGGTTACTCATCTCATCTGCAAAACGTAACGGCGCGTCGTTAGCACAAACAGGTTCCCCAAGATTAAACAAGAACTTGCAGGCAAGCAATAGAAAAGCGACAGTAGAAGAGTTTAGATCATGCACGGCGCCGGTGAAGCAGATCCGGTTAATGCACAGTGGTGTCGGTGAGCTAGATCCGATGCGTTGGACGACGGATTCGGCGAAGCGGCTCCGGTGGGGTGGACGATACCGCAACTGAAACGACTGCGGTAGACTGCTGGATGAGTATATGGTTTCGAGGTTCGGCGGGGATGATCCGGTCCGGTTGATGACGGCGTCGATGAAGCGGCTCCGGCAGGCAGCCGGATGACGAGGATCGCGAGGCCTCGGGTAGGCCAGGGAAGTCCGGCGGGGATGTTCCGGTGCGGTGGCCGTGGAGGTGGGAGAGAGAGGGACTTGGGAAGTTCCGGTGGGTGGTCTCAGAGGAGAGAGTGAGGAAATGAATTTTTTCGGGGGGTTTCGGAGCTAGGGAGGTGGTGATCGAAAAAAATGATGGGTAGACCCCCCACCAACCGACTTATACATGGACATTGTTGTCATCTTTACGAGGGTAGAATGGGAAGTTAGAAGCGTGTGAAATATTTGTATTTTTCGGGCGGGAAGTTTTGCCGCTGGAATGAGATTTCGAATTTGGCCACAGTCCAAGTACTAAGTAATACAAAAATATGAGACCGTACTAGTACGGCCAAATGTCACATCAATTCATCATCACGTTGAAAATCGGTTACCACGATCATAATTATTGGCCGTTGGCACATCAGTTCTCCAACGCTTGATCCAACGGTCAAAGTTCCTTTTTTTAAGAGAACGGTCAAAATTCATTGGATTCGCTCGGGAACTGCGCGCGCCAAAACGAGTCTGACGAAGATGTTTCTAGAGTTCTCACGGACGCGCCTTGGCGATACATTGAATGCAAATCTTGCAAGGTCAAAAAAATGCAAATCTTGCAGGATCGTATGTGGCTGCTATGAGCTGAAGTACTCCATGAAACCATGAACATACATGTAGATGGGAATCCCATGTAGACGATCTGAAGAACGACCCGCTGCATCTTTCACAAATCCATCTACATGACATGATAAACTTTAATTAAGAAGCAGCCACGTAACAATTATTGCCCAAAATCTAACGGGTTCGACAATAAGCTGGTAATTCTCTATTATATATAAACACCAAAAAAATATAGCAAGTAAGAAAGGAGTGTCAATGCCACCAGGACTTACAAAAAAAAGGGAATTAGCACTTCGTAATCTCTTTGTTTTTACACATACCTTCTGCTCAGGAATCCAGGGCCTAGGGTCACATCAAGTCATAATCAGAAACCAAAGTCGGTTCCCATGTTCTCCAATTCAAAACGCGTACAAAATATTTCAGTGTGTGAAATAATTGTATTCAATAGGCAGGAGGTATATGCTACAGTGTTGAGATTTTGAATTAGACGGTTGTTAAGCTATTGATTATATGGAGTCGAAATTTGGTAGTATACATAAGTATCTTTGTTCACAACTCGCCTGTACAGAAGCAGGAACAGCTGTTGTGTTGCAGCACAACACAAAGGAGAAGCACTGTTCCGTTCATTGCACTCAATACAGCGATGAATGAACCAGACCAGTTGACAAGCTTCTAGACCTGGGCTATATGTAGAAAGCTGGAAATCAATGGATCACAGAAAATCATCAGTGTCAAGCTTTAATGCACTAGCCAACGCGACCAAAAGTCCGAACTTGAGACTATGGGCTCTGATACCATGTCAAGCTTCATCCACGAGCCAATGGAACCACAAGTCAGAACTGATGGAAAGGGCTAGGCAATCCACTTATAATATTAACAATCAGCAGGGTTCCGGTTCAAAAAAAAATCCACATCACAACAAGGAAACGACCACCAAGATCATAGCAATTGCAGATAAATGCACCTACAAAATATGCTCAGACTAAGGAACCATTTTACAAGACGAAGGTAATGACCTGTCACTGTCCCCGTTCATCTCCAATTATCTAGCAGATACTCTTCTTACTACTTACTAGCATTCCTAACCTGCTCCAGTAGGGCCTCCTTCTGTGCTGCTATCGTTCTAAAATTGTCGACTTCTAGTCTTAGCGCAGCTGATGCAGCTCGTTCTACTTGGAGTTGCTCCTCTAGAACTTGAGCATGCAAATACTTTGACTTGGACATGGACTTGCACTTCAGCAGTCCAGCATTCCGTAAGAAAGTGTTTTTGGCAATGCCTTTCTTTTTTATTGCCATAGAAAATGCCTTCACACATTCTTCATCGGTTTTTTCCAGACCGTTTTTACCGGGTTTTGCCATCTCTAATTTCATATCTTCCTGCAAAAAATTCAGTTCGTACACATGTGTAAACATGATAGTTACTACAGAGAAACTTGCTGATAGTAGATTTATCATGTGTATGACCTACTTTTATTCCTACAGTTTGGCATGTCTGATTCACATCACATGAATTTTAATAAACATATATAATATCATATTGACATGTACTTTACTACTCCTACATGTTGGGATGTGAGTCGTCACAAAATTTCAATCTTTTAGAAGACTTACAAGAACACTCTGTGCGACTTCTCCAATCACTTCAAGTTTGTTCTTCTGGCATGCTTCAAAAATCTCTGGCAGAGTCATCTCTTTGTTTGGTTCCCTTTTACTTGCATTATGTAACATCTGCATTTTAGTACTACCATTTATAAATCGAATAACATGGTTGAAATGGAGGATCATAATATAAGCTGCACACTGGTGTATATACTCTGCATGATCTTTTACTAAAATATTTCTAAATAGCAGTATAAAACAACATGTCCTTACTTTTTGCCGAATGTGCACTATAAGGTTACGAGATCCCGTACGGCTAGGTAAAAGTAGTTTACCGCGGTTTTTCTGATTCTATTTAGCCAAATTCTGCAAAAAGGAGACTAGTGAGACACTGCTATAAATAAGAATCCAAGATGTGATCTGGTCTCAGTCTTACAAATCATACCATATTCTTTGGATCAGACCAGTGCTTCACAAGATCTCCCCACTGTTTGTCAGTCATTTGCTTAAAAGGAGATATAGTTGGAACACTCCCAGTAATCTTTCCAGTGAAGTATTTCTTCTTTAGCCTGCTGCGATACTGGCGCAGACAGTCTGAGAATAGACTGTTGAGAACATGCTTTACTTCCTCTTGGTCCTCATCGAACTCGAACCTTAACTGTTCACAACAATATAAACCGTTGGTGCGATATACATAGAGCCAACAACAAGCTAGAAGGAACGGGACGTGCCAATGTGGTATACTAGTATGAGTAACATTACCAAGAGAAAGATGACTTACGTGTAACCTGTGCACTAATTTTTCAAAATGCGCAGAGGTGTCTACGTGCTCTTTCCATGTTGGGAAGATAGGAATTTCATTCCTGACGAAAATTCCTACATCCGATGCTAATTTACAAGATTCTTCTGGGTCCAGTGGCCTTCTGCCACCTACGATAGATGAAAGGCGAAATCTTGATTCCATCCCAGCAAGCTTAGCTACGAACATTTTCCCTACTGTTGGGCCCCTCGTTTTTCTTGATCGTGGTGCAACTACAAAGTTAAGCATTACATCAAGCTATCAAGGTAGATATATATATTTATATTTATATATATATATATATTTATTTATTTATCTATAAAGTATAACTTTATAACGGAGAATGAAACTATAAGCATTGGAAAATGTACCTTCTTCGGTGTGGGGCTCATCCTCAGGGGAGTTGTCTATGGCAGGACTAATATGGGTCAGTGGGAGATCATCAACAGTTTGTTGATGTTGTGCTAGCAGTGTTTGGCCAGTTGTGGTTGTGTCAGCTGGGACTGGTACAGTGTGTCCTTGGGCAGTATTTCCTACCACAGCTACTGCTGATCCCAATTGTGGCTGAGAAGTTGCCGTGGAAACTGGTTCTGCTGCCAATTGTTGTTGAGAAGTTGCTGTGGAAACTGGTTCTGCTGCCAATTGTGGCTGAGAAGTTGCTGTGGAAACTGGTTCTGCCAATTGTGGCTGAGAAGTTACTGTGGAAACTGGTTCTGCTGCCGATTGTCGCTGGTTGACTGGATTGGTAACAGGTGGCTGATTCAACCTCTTGGGGTGTTCACCACGTTTTTTTATTTCAGTACTCTTAGAGAAACAACATCAAGAGAAACAACTCAAGGGGTCCCTCAAGCTCGGGCCCAAGAACAAGATCTTGCTACAATTGCAATGACAAGCGCCATTTCATTGCCGAATGTCCCTATGAGAATAGGGAGACTAATGGTGGAAGGCTCATCCCCAAGGACAAGAGCAAAGACTCAAAGGGCAAATATTCAAAGCCCCCCAACAAGAAATTCTATAACAAGAACAAGAAGGGCAAGAGGCCCTCAAGGATTGTGCTAGTGGCTAATGAAGAATACTCTTCCGATGAGATTGCAAGTGCTAGTGATGATGAAGAGGAAAGCTCAAGAGAAGTGGCCGCCATTGTCACCACCAACATTCCCTCTTCATCTCTCTTTGATTCACCCAATGAGAACCCTCAACGCAAGAATGCACATTGCTTCATGGCAAGGTCCACCTTGGACACATCTATTGTGCTATCAACTCAAGAAGAGTATACCTCCGGAGATGAAGATGTTGATGATGAAGAAGATGCAACCTCAAATGGATTGGTTGCCCTTGCCTCCCTCGCTACTAACTCTTCATCAACAAGTGAATCTCCCAATGAGGTCATTCATGTGGAGGAAGAAAGTTGCCTCTGTTATCACCAGAATTTGACCAAGTCAGAGGTGGGCCACGATCAAGATGGGCTTGAAGATTATATACGGAGAAAATATGTAGATCGGCCTTATATGCAAAGTTGGGCTAGATTGCCCATATATCTGTAATATAATAGATCGTATCTTAGATAGAATTTTACCCGTGCACGGTTAGGTGCACGCCTAAATTAGAAAGTCCCCTGGACTATAAATATGTATCTAGGGTTTATGGAATAAACAACAACCAACGTTCAACCAACAAATCAATCTCGGCGCATCGCCAACTCCTTCGTCTCGAGGGTTTCTACCGGTAAGCAACATGCTGCCTAGATCGCATCTTGCGATCTAGGCAGCACAAGCTCCACGTTGTTCATGCGTTGCTCGTACTGAAGCCTTGTTGATGGCGAGCAACGTAGTTATCATAGATGTGTTAGGGTTAGCATAGTTCTTCGCGTAACATGCTATCGTAGTGCAACCCTTGCATGTCTAGCCGCCCTCACACCTATCTTAGGTGTGGGGGCGGCACCCCGCTTGATCGTTATTTAGTAGATCTGATCCGTTACGATTGCTCCTTGTTCTACAAGGATTAGTTTAATATCTGCAATAGTTAGGCCTTACAAAGGGGTGGAGGATCCAGCGGCACGTAGGGTGTCGTTCGCTGGCCCTAAACAGGATGTTCCGGGGATCAACCTTGTGTTGGTTTTTAGGCCTTGTTTAGGATCGGCTTACGATCACCATGCGTGGCCGCGAGGCCCAACCGTGAGTAGGATGATCCGATTATGCGGTGAAAACCCTAAATCGTCGTAGATCTCATTAGCTTTATCTTGATCAAGCAGGACCACCATATATTCGTGCACCTCGTACGAATCATGGGTGGATCGGCTCCCTGAGCCGATTCACAGGATAACCTGAGAGCCGATCGAGGCTCGTATTTAATGTTTACGTGTATGCCATGCAGGAAACTAAGCGAGGCATCTCCATCACCTTCCTGACCAGGTATAGGTCAGGTGGCACGCCCTTGCATCATCGGACGTGTGACCAGAAGGCTTTGCGGGCCGTCGCTCGGAGGGACCTCAGCCAGCCGTAGCTCTAGGTTGTTCCCGGCTCTACGTGTTGTCGCCCGTCGGTGGGTTTCTGACGACAACACATTCTGGGGTGGGACACCCGAAGATCTATGTAAGGATATTACAAAGCCTTCAGGGAGCGCTTCGATCCAGCGAATCGGCTAAAATTATCCTCACCACACGGTCGGCTTGGGTTCAACGGTGATCTAATGAACGGCGGCCACGTCGGCTACACGAATCCCAACGGAGCCGACGTGCAAATACAATGCCTTGGCATGATACAGAGCCGATATCTGCAGTCACCTGACAGATTCGGCTCGGGGGAGGCACATGATCAGCAGCAGACAGACGCATGGGCAAGGAATGTCAGGAGCCGACGGAAAATCGGCCAATAAAAAAACACTTTGAAACATCATCTGTCTCTGAAGGCCCTACTGAAGAAATACGCCGAGGGCGAGAAGGGCGTCAACACGGATGCGATCCGCCTCAGCGATCTCAGCCTCGTCATCCTCGTCCTTACCCGTCACCAGCTGATTGCTCAGGGTACGAATTTCAGCCAGATCGGTCTTCAGATCGGCTGTGAGGCCTTTTGCTTCGTCTTGAGAACGGGCAATAAGGGCTTCCTTGTCTTGGATGAGCTGTTTGGTCACCCTTACCCTCTCTTCAAGACTCTCCAGCTCCTTGCGCAGGGTCTCGAGTTCGGCGCGATTGGCAGAAGTGTCCGTCTTGGCGTCCAGAGCAGCCTTCTTCTCATTGAGCCGTCGACACTTTTCGGCAATGTCGGCTCTCAGCGAAAGCTGGGAGCGGCGAAGAGTAATCCTTTGTCGAGCCGATTGCACCCTTGACTTAAAGACCGACAGGGTAACAGCGGGCCAGAGCTTCACTTGCAGTGTCATAGGGAGATGGGGCTGGATGTCCTCGAGGATGCCTTTGGCTTCCTCGGAATTTTCAATCAGAGTCTCAGTTGAGGCAGAAAGCAAGTCTTTGAGACGCTGGAGCGGACCATGGACCGTACTAGGACTCGGCTCTCCGCTTGCCTTGGGAGGAGTGGGTTCGATGGATTCTGGATCGAACGTCAGCAAGCTCGAGAGATCACAACCCTGATAGGGCAAACGAAGTGAGTTAGCATGCAATGAAGAAATTGATGGAGCCAAGGAGGAGGGGCATACCTCTCCCATTGTAGGAGGAACAGCCGATGTCGTGACGATCGGCTTTTCTGTGGACTGAGATGGGTCAGCCACTTGGGCAGCCGCGATCGCCGAGGTGGCTAGGTCCAGGGTGGCGGACGGCATCGGTATCTCCTCAACGTCTCCGCTAGAAGTTTCTTCGGCCTGCAAGAGGAAGTGATTAGCCGATCCACCCATGACGACGGGAAAGCATGAAGTATGACCGGGGAGATAATTACATTTGAGACCTCCTGGCTTGATGGAGAGGCTCGTGGGTTCTTACGAGCCCTTTTGACGCAGCGGCGCTTCGTGCGTGACCCCGATCTGGTCGGGGCCTGGGGAGCAGGAGGTTCAGTGATCGACCTTTTCTTGGAAGCCGGCGCTGGTGAAGCCGTCTGGCTCTGGGTGGTGGACCTCTCGAATTGCCCGAGCTCGAGTCCCCCTGACTGGAATCTTCGGCCCTGCTGGAGGTTTTTTCGGTGGAAGTCTGTAGAAAAGGAATACGAGCGTATTGTAAAAAGCCTTTGAAGGTGGATAAATATGGACGGGGTCTGAGCCAACTTACACGCGGGCTTTCTTGGGCAGGAGCCTTACGCTTCAGGGTTTTCCTGGCAGCCACCTTCCTCACTGCCGTCCTCGCCTGAATCGAGGCTCGGGGGGCAACTGGCCCCGAAGATGCTTTACTCTTGGGAGCCGATTTCGGTGAAATCGGCTGACTCTGCATTATGACTTTCTTCAGGGGTGGCGTGGCAGAAGAGAACCACTGGTGCCGGAGGAAGGAATACGAAAGGGGAACCGTCGGCTTGTGTGGGAGCCGGACCATCTTGTTGCTGCCAGGAGAAAGAGTCAGGTCACAGACGATCACCATGGTGCGGTTACAAGAAATGCTTAAGTGATGGTACCTGGTCTGCAGGGATGTCATATTCGGCGTCAAGCTCTCTCAGCAGCGGTCCTAGAGCCCTCCTGAAGACGTGGGTCTTCCACATAGACCACCAAGTTTCAAAACCATCGGTAGTGAAGGAGAAACGGAGGTTGTGGGGAATTGGGATGGCCAAAGCATCAAAGAAGGTATAACACCTTTGGGCAGTAAGGATGTCAGGCAGTTCAGCTCTACTTGCTGTCAGGTGGTGTAAGAAGTGTGGAGGCACCTGTCCGAGACCAAGCTGTCGGGCTGCTACTACTTGTTGATAACACTCATAACCGGGCTTGATGATCCGGTTCGAGGTACTCATGCCAACAGGGAGGAAGCAAGGACGAATCATGAGGGAGTACAAATGCTGTGTGCTGGCGTCATCGGCAAAGTCATCCAATCGGAAAGAGACTGGGTTTTCAAAATTTGCCGATTCAGTATAAGGGTGGAACAGGGGGTTGTCCAAACCTTGGAAGAAAATCTTAAACCACCCTGCTGCTTCCTTGGGGATCAGCCTGCTGCCCGGGAGACCATACAGGGCTTGGCCGTAGCTGGTGCATCGAATTTCCTTTCCATTTACATCCGGAAAGGTGCAGGTGGTCAGCGATGGGAAGTCTGGGATTTGGTTTTGGAAGTATAGTTGGGCCCACAACTGAATGAACCACCAGGGGCCGCCAGTTTTAACTGTCTTTCGAGAGAACAGTTTGACAGACATCAGTTGAAGGGATCGATAAATCTCTCCAAGAAATAGTTTGCCTAGGCCGAGTTGGGTGCCTTTAGCAAGTTCATAGGCCAGGGAGAGGTAATTCTTGGTGGGAGCAAGTGATGGGCCGCAGAATATGAAGTGCTCCAGCCAGAAATTCAGGAAGGCTGTGTGCTCCCTCTCTGTCACGGGGCCTTTGGTTTTCATATAACGATTGAGATAGGCGCCCCAGCTGGTACACTCTTTTTTAGAGGAAAGAGTGAAAGGAACTTTTGGCAGTTTGAATGCAGAAGGACTGGGGGATGCAATGTCTAGCCCTGTGATCATGGCCACATCCAGCAGGGTCGGTGTCATAGGGCCATGACCAAACATGAAGCAGTTCAATGCATCAGACCAGAAGTAGCCGATGGTTTTCAGGATGTTCTCATTCTTCTCAAGAGGAGATAATGATAATGACAGGGCATCGGCTATCCCTATGGTTTCCCAAGTGGCATAGTGGGTTTTTGATACTCTATTGTACCATGCCACCCAACCCTCAGGAGGATTAGGCCAGGCTCGCAGGCAGTCGGCCCAGGAAGTCAGATCTAGGTTCTGGCTCACAAAGGGGATTCTGTTAGCTTCGCACGAAATTAACAGGGCGGGACTCTCGGAAGAACGAGGACCGAGGCACATCGAATTTGCGAGAGAAGGATGTGGCAGAAGAATGTCTGAAACCTAAATTAGTAGCGGAGCGAGACATTAATTCAGGTGTTTGCCATTAATCCCATGTCAAGTCGAACGGCGAGAGGAGGTTGAGGATTACCTTCAGTCCGGAAGCCGTGGTATCGGTATTGGATGATTCCGCCATGGGATGCGTTGAAGGAGCTGGGGGCGGCGCGGTCGAGATCTGTGTAGGTGGTTGTGGGTTGGAACTGCTCAGGCGGCGATTTGGGGATCTGAGTTTGCCTTTTCAGATGGAGGTCGCAGGTTACCGTTTGGAGGGCGGCTAGGTCGACGTTACTCGTGTTTTTATGATAGAGACCGATGCGGTGCCATCGGCTCTTTTTGGGGATTGTGTGACTTTGACTATCGGCAAAACAATTGACTGGAAATGCTTCTTCATTAACAAAGGAGGGTTTTTTACAATGAAGAGCCGATTGCTCAAAGAGGAACAAAAGAAGAGCCGATTGCTCGCATACTACTGATGCTATGTCACTAATCCTCGCTGCCCTCGTCGTCGGCATCGTAGCTGTCACCGGCGCTGCTTCCGGAGAACTCCTCGTCACTGCTGCTCCAGCCCTCGACCGGAGCTTCTTCCTCTGCGTCGTCATCGTCATCTTCACTATCTGCCCAAACACGGAGGCGCTTCGCCGGCGGGTATCCAGTGGAGGAGGAGGAATCATCCTCCTCCTTTTCTTCCTCCGCATCCTCGTCTTCCTCTTCCTTATCATGGGAAGTGGGATTCCTCCAGGAGGAGAGGTCATCCTCGTTTTCGCTCTCCAGTTCCCCTTCAACGAGGAGGTGGAGGTCGCCCTCCTCATCGGTCAGGGGCATGTCGCCGTCTGACATGAGATCGAAGTCCCACTCGGGCTCCGACATTGGCTCGCTTGGGGAAGAAGATTGGAAAGAAAGGCCGGAGGAGACGGAGGGAGAAGAAGACATTGCTACAGGGAAAGAGGGTTTTTTAGTGCCGATAGCGAGAACAGAGGAAGGGGATGAAGGAGGCTAGTCAATCGGCACAGTTTAATAAGGAGGAGCCTAATGGGGGATTTAAAGCCATTGCGGTTTCCAAGGAAATGGTGCTAAAGTTATCAAGTTTTGCAAGAAGTTGAGGAGACAAGACATCATGATAAAGGATACTGCAACGGTTCTGCCATGACATGACCCGACGAAGAAAAAACGGAGTGATTTTGGAATTGATAATTCCAAAACCAGGGGGGCATGTGTTATCACCAGAATTTGACCAAGTCAGAGGTGGGCCACGATCAAGATGGGCTTGAAGATTATATACGGAGAAAATACGTAGATCGGCCTTATATGCAAAGTTGGGCTAGATTGCCCATATATCTGTAATATAATAGATCGTATCTTAGATAGATTTTACCCGTGCACGGTTAGGTGCACGCCTAAATTAGAAAGTCCCCTGGACTATAAATATGTATCTAGGGTTTATGGAATAAACAACAACCAACGTTCAACCAACAAATCAATCTCGGCGCATCGCCAACTCCTTCGTCTCGAGGGTTTCTACCGGTAAGCAACATGCTGCCTAGATCGCATCTTGCGATCTAGGCGCACAAGCTCCACGTTGTTCATGCGTTGCTCGTACTGAAGCCTTGTTGATGGCGAGCAACGTAGTTATCATAGATGTGTTAGG
Source organism: Lolium multiflorum (assembly GCA_030979885.1). NCBI lineage: Eukaryota > Viridiplantae > Streptophyta > Magnoliopsida > Poales > Poaceae > Lolium > Lolium multiflorum. The sequence goes on along the minus strand of CM061750.1, from coordinate 44,389,240 downwards.
GTTAGCATAGTTCTTCGCGTAACATGCTATCGTAGTGCAACCCTTGCATGTCTAGCCGCCCTCACACCTATCTTAGGTGGGGGCGGCACCCCGCTTGATCGTTATTTAGTAGATCTGATCCGTTACGATTGCTCCTTGTTCTACAAGGATTAGTTTAATATCTGCAATAGTTAGGCCTTACAAAGGGGTGGAGGATCCAGCGGCACGTAGGGTGTCGTTCGCTGGCCCTAAACAGGATGTTCCGGGGATCAACCTTGTGTTGGTTTTTAGGCCTTGTTTAGGATCGGCTTACGATCACCGTGCGTGGCCGCGAGGCCCAACCGTGAGTAGGATGATCCGATTATGCGGTGAAAACCCTAAATCGTCGTAGATCTCATTAGCTTTATCTTGATCAAGCAGGACCACCATATATTCGTGCACCTCGTACGAATCATGGGTGGATCGGCTCCACGAGCCGATTCACAGGATAACCTGAGAGCCGATCGAGGCTCGTATTTAATGTTTACGTGTATGCCATGCAGGAAACTAAGCGAGGCATCTCCATCACCTTCCTGACCGGTATAGGTCAGGTGGCACGCTGCATCAGCATCGGACGTGTGACCCGAAGGCTTTGCGGCCGTCGCTCGGAGGGACCTCAGCCAGCCGCAGCTCTAGGTTGTTCCCGGCTCTACGGTGTTGCCCGTCGCTGCCCGTCGGTGGGTTTCTGACGACAACAGCCTCATGGCTAAATCCTCCGAGGTATCATCTCCTAACCCCTCTATGCCTAACATTGCTAATGATCTAGGGGTTGATCCCGCTAGTCTAAAAGTGAAACAAGAAATGCTAGAGTTTGATGATTTCATTAGTAACCTACAAGGTAACACTAAGAAGCATGTTTCAAGTCTCATGGTTCGTATGGCTCAACTAAATGATACTCTTGAGAAAAAGTGCCAAATAGAGAGAGAAGACTCTCTAGAAATACATGCTCTTAAAAATGCTCTTGAGGAATGTCAAGAAACTATAGCATCTCTTGAAGAGAAGCTAGAAAGTCTTGAAGAACCTCAAGATAAACTTAACAAGCTCACTAAAGCTAGAGATCTTGCTAGAGCTAAGACTAAAGTGCTTATAAAGGAAAAGGCCAAATTTGGTGTTGATCATGAGAAACTTGTGAAGGATCTAGATGAACTAGACAAGGCTCACAAAGCCTTGAAGAGTGAATACTCTCTCCTCTCCGAGTCTTATGAGCAACTTCAAATTAGGCTTGCTTCATATGACATACCTAGTACCTCTACTCCTTCATGTGATCATGCAAATATTATTGAGGAAAATGCTAGGTTGAAGGATGAACTTGCTAAGGCCTCCTCTCCCCAAAGTAAACTTTCCTTGGATGATCTTTTGAGTAAGCAAAGGTCAAACAATGGGAAGGAGGGACTTGGTTATAATACCAAGGCTAAAAAGGCAAACAAGAAAAAGACCAAGCCCGCACATGAGAAAGCTAATGGTGAAACCCGAAAGGGCAATACCATTAATGATGATGGTGCGGGAATAGATAACCCTCACTATGTTCTCTTTAAAGATTATCACTACAAGAAAAGTTCTGATAGACAACGTCTCAAAATCGTCCGCTAAGGGGTATTTTTCGTCGCCTATGGGCCTAACCCGACGATATGGGTTACATTGTGGAAAGCTGCGTCGGGCAAAGTCTCGACGATTTTTCGGTCCGTCGCGCTTGGGCGCCCTTCCGCCACGGAAAATCGGACCGTTGCCCAAGTGTTTTGGAGCCCATTGCTGCGACGTCATGCAACCGACACGTGGCGACGCCGTTAACCGGCACTTAACGGCGTTAACCGGCTGAACCCCGTGGTAGATGGTAGGCCCACACGAGGCCTGCCACGTCTTAAGCGGGCGGCCCATTGTTTGCGGGCCGGGCCAGCTGACTTAGTTTGACCGGTCAACTATATGGCTGGGCTGGTCCATTAGTTACGTGGGCCGGGCCTAACCTCTAAGGTTGACTGGTCAAAACTTTAATGGGCCGGCCCACTAAGCATGTGGGCCGGGCCGAATGCACTCGTTTGACCGGTCAACAGGCAAAAGGGCCGGCCCACAAGACATGTGGGACCCACTTTCTTGGTATCGGGCCGGCCCATTTACAAAGTGGGGTCCACATTAAGGCAACGGGCCGGCCAAGAAGTTATTGGGCCGGCCCAATTAGCATGTGGGTCCCACTTTCCTGCTCGGGCCTCATTTAGTACGTGGGGTCCACATTTGATCAAATGGGCTGGCCCAACAAGCCGGGCCGGGCCAAAAGCACGGTGGGTCCCACTTTCCTATTAAAGGGCCGGCCATTTAGTATGTGGGGTCCACCATATAGCAAGTGGGCGGCCCAACAAGATAGTGGGCCCAAAAACACAGTGGGTCCCACTTTCCTGTTAAAGGGTGGCCCATTTAGTATGTGGGGTCCACCATATAGCAAGTGGGCCGGCCCAACAAGATAGTGGGCGGGCCAAAACTTTGGTGGGTCCCACTTTCTGTTAAAGGGCCGGCCCATTTAGTATGTGGGGTCCACCATATAGCAAGTGGGCCGGCCCAACATGCTAGTGGGCCGAGCCAAAAACACAGGTGGGTCCCACTTTCCTGTTAAGGGTCCGGCCCATTTAGTATGTGGGGTCCACCATATAGCAAGTGGGCCCAACAAGATAGTGTCGGGCCAAAAACACGTGGGTCCCACTTTCGTCTTAAAGGCCGGCCCATTTAGTATGTGGGGCCACCACAAAAGCAATTGGGCTGGCCCAACTAGTTAGTGGGCCGGCCGATGGGTGGGGTCCACTTAAAGGTACGCCCAATAAAAGTGTGGGGTCCACAGTAAATCAATGGGCTGGCCCAATAAGTAAGTGGGCCAGCCCGTTTAGTTGTTATATGCCGGCTAATAGGCGCTTTAGGATTTTGCGGGCGGCACATATGTGATTTCGCTTAATTGGGCCGTTTAAGGGATGGGAATTCGTGATTTAGCTACTGAGAATATTTACAGCATTGATTTCTGTCGGATAGCCTCACTTACCACAAGCACCAAAGAAAAAATGCGCGAAAGAACTATAAAAACTAACTAAATATTACATCAGCTGCAAGGCATTGAAAAAATATTACAGAACCCAGAGAAATTGAATGGTAATTAAACCTAGCAATACAATGAAGGGATCCGGCAAATCTTTTAAGTTGTCCATGCAGCACCTATATCTGAAACAAAGACATTACAAGTTAAGACAGCAACAATGGAAAGGCAAAGACACTACAATATTGTTTGCCAAAGAATTTGAACTCATCATTTCGTCGTTATAACAAGATCATTGTAATGCGCACAATAAGCAAACAAAGAGTGCATGCCGCATACCAACAGCCAATATAACAGAGCATGTTAGAATGAAACAGCAGACTTACTACTGTCGAGTCCCATGCAAACCAACATGTTCAGGGAGTACAAAATTGGCATGAACAATATAGTAGCAGGCTATAAATTTTGTAACAACGACTGAGCAAGATGAAGTTATGATGGCTACATCTACAGAGCAGGGAATGTAAACCAAAAATAGAAGTTACGATGGCAAAAGCTAAAGAGGAGGGAATGTGAACCAACATGTGCCAAGTGCAATTACTTCATTTTGGCCGTGAACTAAATAATACTCCTGAACTTATAGTGAAGGGGATGCAAATCAAGATGTTTCGGGATATAAACTTGTAATGAGCAACACATAGAGGATAGTTAATGCTGGAGCTTAGGATGGACCAGATACAGAATATAGTGGGATCACCTGTGAACTTGTATAAGAGGGAATGCAAACCAATATGTTCAGCTTTCCATATGTGAGCGTCATGCCAAGTCAGAGAAACAAGTCAATAATGCAGCTTTTGAAGAACAAGATGGCACGCAAAATTATTATCTAGTAGTATGACAAGTATATTTGTACTACAGGCTAGATAGCAGAGTGATAGCATGCCAAACTAAGTCCTTACTTTGTTAGCTTACAATGAACTAGATACAAAACAATGGCATCACCTGTAGTACAGGGAATGCAAGCCAACATGTTCATGGAGTAAAAAATTGGCACAAACAACATAGTAGCAGGCCATAATTTTTGTAACAACGACTGAGCAAGATAAAGTTATGATGGCTAGATCTACAGAGCAGGGAATGTAAACCAAATATAGAAGTTACGATGCCAAAAGCTATAGAGCAGGGAATGCGAACCAACATGTGCAATTACTTAAAATTGGCCATGAACTAAATAATAGCAGGATGTTACTATAATACCTATAATTTTTGTAACAATGACTGAGCAAGATAGAAGTTATGATGGCTACATCTACAGAGCAGGGAATGCAAACCAAAATGTTCAATCGCTTAAAGTTAGCAATGAAGTAGAAAATAGCAAGGTGTTACGGTCATAGCTAGGAATGAACTAAAAGAGCTTCAGACAAACAAGCATCTGAACCCAGAACATGGCGCTAAAACAAGGGACTTACATTAGGAGAAGCACTCTGTGGGAGTCACAGCAGATCTTCCTGGGGTTGATAGATCCGGTGATGAAGTACGCTACATGTGCTACTTGGGGTTGGAGAGACGGCCATTACACTTCATGGTTACTCATCTCATCTGCAAAAACGTAACGGCGCGTCGTTAGCACAAACAGGTTCCCCCAAGATTAAACAAGAACTTGCAGGCAAGCAATAGAAAAGCGACAGTAGAAGAGTTTAGATCATGCACGGCGCCGGTGAAGCAGATCCGGTTAATGCACAGTGGTGTCGGTGAGCTAGATCCGATGCGGTGGACGACGGATCCGGCGAAGCGGCTCCGGTGGGGTGGACGATACCGCAGCTGAAGCGACTGCGGTAGACTGCTGGATGAGTATATGGTTTCGAGGTTCGGCGGGGATGATCCGGTCCGGTTGATGACGGCGTCGATGAAGCGGCTCCGGCAGGCAGCCGGATGACGAGGATCGCGAGGCCTCGGGTAGGCCAGGGAAGTCCGGCGGGGATGTTCCGGTGCGGTGGCCGTGGAGGTGGGAGAGAGAGGGACTTGGGAAGTTCCGGTGGGTGGTCTCAGAGGAGAGAGTGAGGGAAATGAATTTTTTTCGGGGAGTTTCCGGAGCTAGGGAGGTGGTGATCGAAAAAAAATGACGGGTAGACCCCCCACCAACCGACTTATACATGGACATTGTTGTCATCTTTACGAGGGTAGAATGGGAAGTTAGAAGCGTGTGAAATATTTGTATTTTTTGGGCGGGAAGTTTTGCCGCTGGAATGAGATTTCGAATTTGGCCACAGTCCAAGTACTAAGTAATACAAAAATATGAGACCGTACTAGTACGGCCAAATGTCACATCAATTCATCATCACGTTGAAAATTGGTTACCACGATCATAATTATTGGCCGTTGGCACATCAGTTCTCCAACGCTTGATCCAACGGTCAAAGTTCCTTTTTTTAAGAGAACGGTCAAAATTCATTGGATTCGCTCGGGAACTGCGCGCGCCAAAACGAGTCAGACGAAGATGTTTCTAGAGTTCTCACGGACGCGCCTTGGCGATACATTGAATGCAAATCTTGCAAGGTCAAAAAAATGCAAATCTTGCAGGATCGTATGTGGCTGCTATGAGCTGAAGTACTCCATGAAACCATGAACATACATGTAGATGGGAATCCCATGTAGACGATCTGAAGAACGACCCGCTGCATCTTTCACAAATCCATCTACATGACATGATAAACTTTAATTAAGAAGCAGCCACGTAACAATTATTGCCCAAAATCTAACGGGTTCGACAATAAGCTGGTAATTCTCTATTATATATAAACACCAAAAAAATATAGCAAGTAAGAAAGGAGTGTCAATGCCACCAGGACTTACAAAAAAAAGGGAATTAGCACTTCGTAATCTCTTTGTTTTTACACATACCTTCTGCTCAGGAATCCAGGGCCTAGGGTCACATCAAGTCATAATCAGAAACCAAAGTCGGTTCCCATGTTCTCCAATTCAAAACGCGTACAAAATATTTCAGTGTGTGAAATAATTGTATTCAATAGGCAGGAGGTATATGCTACAGTGTTGAGATTTTGAATTAGACGGTTGTTAAGCTATTGATTATATGGAGTCGAAATTTGGTAGTATACATAAGTATCTTTGTTCACAACTCGCCTGTACAGAAGCAGGAACAGCTGTTGTGTTGCAGCACAACACAAAGGAGAAGCACTGTTCCGTTCATTGCACTCAATACAGCGATGAATGAACCAGACCAGTTGACAAGCTTCTAGACCTGGGCTATATGTAGAAAGATGGAAATCAATGGATCACAGAAAATCATCAGTGTCAAGCTTTAATGCACTAGCCAACGCGACCAAAAGTCCGAACTTGAGACTATGGGCTCTGATACCATGTCAAGCTTCATCCACGAGCCAACGGAACCACAAGTCAGAACTGATGGAAAGGGCTAGGCAATCCACTTATAATATTAACAATCAGCAGGGTTCCGGTTCAAAAAAATCCACATCACAACAAGGAAACGACCACCAAGATCATAGCAATTGCAGATAAATGCACCTACAAAATATGCTCAGACTAAGGAACCATTTTACAAGACGAAGGTAATGACCTGTCACTGTCCCCGTTCATCTCCAATTATCTAGCAGATACTCTTCTTACTACTTACTAGCATTCCTAACCTGCTCCAGTAGGGCCTCCTTCTGTGCTGCTATCGTTCTAAAATTGTCGACTTCTAGTCTTAGCGCAGCTGATGCAGCTCGTTCTACTTGGAGTTGCTCCTCTAGAACTTGAGCATGCAAATACTTTGACTTGGACATGGACTTGCACTTCAGCAGTCCAGCATTCCGTAAGAAAGTGTTTTTGGCAATGCCTTTCTTTTTTATTGCCATAGAAAATGCCTTCACACATTCTTCATCGGTTTTTTCCAGACCGTTTTTACCGGGTTTTGCCATCTCTAATTTCATATCTTCCTGCAAAAAATTCAGTTCGTACACATGTGTAAACATGATAGTTACTACAGAGAAACTTGCTGATAGTAGATTTATCATGTGTATGACCTACTTTTATTCCTACAGTTTGGCATGTCCGATTCACATCACATGAATTTTAATAAACATATATAATATCATATTGACATGTACTTTACTACTCCTACATGTTGGGATGTGAGTCGTCACAAAATTTCAATCTTTTAGAAGACTTACAAGAACACTCTGTGCGACTTCTCCAATCACTTCAAGTTTGTTCTTCTGGCATGCTTCAAAAATCTCTGGCAGAGTCATCTCTTTGTTTGGTTCCCTTTTACTTGCATTATGTAACATCTGCATTTTAGTACTACCATTTATAAATCAAATAACGTGGTTGAAATGGAGGATCATAATATAAGCTGCACACTGGTGTATATACTCTGCATGATCTTTTACTAAAATATTTCTAAATAGCAGTATAAAACAACATGTCCTTACTTTTTGCCGAATGTGCACTATAAGGTTACGAGATCCCGTACGGCTAGGTAAAAGTAGTTTACCGCGGTTTTTCTGATTCTGTTTAGCCAAATTCTGCAAAAAGGAGACTAGTGAGACACTGCTATAAATAAGAATCCAAGATGTGATCTGGTCTCAGTCTTACAAATCATACCATATTCTTTGGATCAGACCAGTGCTTCACAAGATCTCCCCACTGTTTGTCAGTCATTTGCTTAAAAGGAGATATAGTTGGAACACTCCCAGTAATCTTTCCAGTGAAGTATTTCTTCTTTAGCCTGCTGCGATACTGGCGCAGACAGTCTGAGAATAGACTGTTGAGAACATGCTTTACTTCCTCTTGGTCCTCATCGAACTCGAACCTTAACTGTTCACAACAATATAAACCGTTGGTGCGATATACATAGAGCCAACAACAAGCTAGAAGGAACGGGACGTGCCAATGTGGTATACTAGTATGAGTAACATTACCAAGAGAAAGATGACTTACGTGTAACCTGTGCACTAATTTTTCAAAATGCGCAGAGGTGTCTACGTGCTCTTTCCATGTTGGGAAGATAGGAATTTCATTCCTGACGAAAATTCCTACATCCGATGCTAATTTACAAGATTCTTCTGGGTCCAGTGGCCTTCTGCCACCTACGATAGATGAAAGGCGAAATCTTGATTCCATCCTAGCAAGCTTAGCTACGAACATTTTCCCTACTGTTGGGCCCCTCGTTTTTCTTGATCGTGGTGCAACTACAAAGTTAAGCATTACATCAAGCTATCAAGGTAGATATATATATATATATTTATATATATATATATATTTATTTATTTATCTATAAAGTATAACTTTATAACGGAGAATGAAACTATAAGCATTGGAAAATGTACCTTCTTCGGTGTGGGGCTCATCCTCAGGGGAGTTGTCTATGGCAGGACTAATATGGGTCAGTGGGAGATCATCAACAGTTTGTTGATGTTGTGCTAGCAGTGTTTGGCCAGTTGTGGTTGTGTCAGCTGGGACTGGTACAGTGTGTCCTTGGGCAGTATTTCCTACCACAGCTACTGCTGATCCCAATTGTGGCTGAGAAGTTGCCGTGGAAACTGGTTCTGCTGCCAATTGTTGTTGAGAAGTTGCTGTGGAAACTGGTTCTGCTGCCAATTGTGGCTGAGAAGTTGCTGTGGAAACTGGTTCTGCTGCCAATTGTGGCTGAGAAGTTGCTGTGGAAACTGGTTCTGCTGCCGATTGTCGCTGGTTGACTGGATTGGTAACAGGTGGCTGATTCAACCTCTTGGGGTGTTCACCACGTTTTTTTATTTCAGTACTCTTAGCATTTTCGTTATTTTCTTCAACTAGTGCCATGAATCGCTGAGACTGTCTAGTAGCAGAAGCAGGTTTCTTTTTTGGTTGCAGCTGTTCTATCACCGATTCAGGTGCATATTGAATGGTCTTCCTCTCATTGGTGGTTCCTGCGAAATTCTTACTTGAAGCTGCAGATTCCTAGCACACATAAACGATATTTCAGTCTACAGAAGTCCCATATATGATGATATGCAAATGGGATAGAATGAAGAACAGTAAAGGATGACGTGCATGCTGAAACATATATATGATGCATTAAGGAGACCTAGAGGTGGCATGTGAACATGTTTGGTGGGATTCAGGATACAAGTATACAACACATGGAAGTTGCAACAGATATCTCAAAGTAAAAACACAGAAATCACCTGGTGGGGTTGAGGAGAATGGTCAGGCAAGGCATCTTCCTGAGTCAGCTCTCCAAGAGGCTCAGCAGGATCAAATTGTGAATCATAACATTGTTCTTTATCTTTGGGGAGGGGAAAGGGTTCTTCTCCGATTTTGTTCAGGTTTGCACTAGAGGCAATAGCGTTACAAATGCTTGTGCCCACACGGCTTGCATATCTTCTACATATATTCCGTATCCGTTTCTCTTTTAATTCATTCTTCTGTATTGCAATAATATCTAGCATGCATTACAAAAAAATGCTAATGAGATGGCGGTGCAAGTAAGCAAAAAAATACTTTTCGAAATCACATGCATAACGAATGCGGCCATATCAACCTTCTTGGAAGTGGGCGCGTGTACGCTTTGGTTTCCTGCCGTGGACCATGGGGGCGCCCATCTCTCCAGTCCGGTGGACGGAAGGAGTAGGGGATTAAGATACGAGAACCCGGCGATGGTGACTGTCGCTGACAAGGCGGCGGTGGAAGTCGGCTACGGAGGAGCTCGTATGGTACAGTGGTCGTCGGTGGGGGTGGGGGAGGTGGAAGCTACTCCGGCTTGCTAAAAAGCAAGGGAGACGGCGGAACGTCGTCGGTCACTACGGTGGCCGATGAGAAGGCAGTAGTGCTGGTGTGGGAGTGGGACAGTGGGCCGGCGCCGGCGTGTGAGATGATCCGGTGGGTCATGCAGGGTGGAAGCGTGAGAGAGAGATGCGGGGTTCGGCGCCGCCGGTGATAGGTCTGAATTGAGCGGTCCGGGGGGATAAGATCGACACTGTACTTATTTCACATCGCTTTGAATTTTGGAAGCGGGAGGGGGGGATTTCGGCGGGAATTTTGGGGCAGAGTTGAAATTATTACTGGTTGGTGGAAAACTGTGGAACCCTAGCCTACGAAATCCCAGGTCTGAAGCTGAGGGTCCTGTTTGTGTGGCTTTTTGGCTTTTGGATTTTGGAAGCCAAAAGAATATAATATTTGTTTTTGGCTTCCAAAATCCAAAAGCCAAAAAGGCAAAAAAAAAAAGCCACAACAAAAGGGCCCTGAGTATGTTCGGGGTCAAGGGGATATGCTTGTTGGTTCTTGGGTGCATATGATCTCTTTATTTCGAAATTCATCTTCTATACATTTTGAAATGTCAAAAAAGAATAAAACGAAAAATGCATGTGTACTTCTTCGCTTGCTTTATACACATAAAATATTTCAATGGAAAATCGAATAGTAATTTGGGCTATGTAAAAAAGAGTTACTCCGTAAAAAAAATGTGCTAACCATAAGGCTTTTTATGAGACATGTTTTCTCTCTTTTTTTACATCGACCATGAAAAAAACTTGTTTTTTTACATCAACCATGAAAAATACTTTTTTTACATCGACCATGAAAAATACTAGGAATTTGCTAAGAGCATCCACAACGTGTAGCCAAAAGTGGTTCCATATTTGATTTTTGGCTTTTGGAACTAGTTCCATACATTGTAGAGGTAGTTCCAAAACCAGAAAAACAAGGAACCGGAGCAAGTAGGTGCTCCGATGCCAAATTTCACTTTTGGCATTTGGAACTAGTTCCCTACATTGTGAGAGTAGTTCCATATTGGCTTTATGTGTTGTTTTAGCTTGATGGCGGGTCCCACGTTATAAATATTTGGAACCACTACATTGTGGAGCTATTGCTATATTTCACACCAAAGCCAAATTCACCATCGTATCAGATTTGGCAATAGCAACATTGTGGATGCCCTAAAGTTATATTTTCCATCTTGTACACAATTAAAAATATCTTTAAAACAAACAAATCTCTAATGTCTAGGTGTACCATCTCTACTAGTACTAGTATATACTAGTAAATTACACGTGCCTTGCACGTGAGAGCTCTTTTTTTAGTGAAACAACTTCGACGCAGGATTTTGTGAAGCTTTTTAACTTAATTGGTCAAACATGCGAAGCATGTGCCATTTACTTGTACAACTTTATCGGAAAAAAATTACTTGTACAAGCTAGTTCCCCTAAGTACTACCAGCACATAAGTAAACAAAAGAACCAGGGACATCATCAACTGAAAACAACAATCTATTCATATAGCGGCTCTTGCATCACCCTTTGAAAATCATCTACCTGCAAAGATGAGTGCAGAGTTTCTGCTCGTGCTTTCACCTGTTCCAAGATCGTCCAGTTGATCTCATGGACATCTGCATCAGCCAAAGCGGTAACCAAGTTGCCAGCCACTAGCTTCTGCAGATCAGCAACAGCATGTAGGCCATCTTGAATTGTAGAATTCCATCCTCGGTTCATTTCTTTGTTCCGCCAAGTGGCCACATCCAAGTCCTTTTGAAGACGCCTAATCTTAGCTTCCCCATTGCCACATCCTTCTGTTTTGTTCCTACAAACGTTTGCATCACTGGAACTCTGGACATCTGTGCTACAATGCTGCTTGGCAGGGACATGAGCAGTCACTTGCTTCTGCGATTTGCCATGCATAAAATCAATCAGCAGATTAAAAGGAAATATGTTGGTTGATTCATGTCACCACTTTGAGCAACCCATGAGTTTCTAAACCTTAAATGGAGTCTAAAACATTGCAATAAAAGGGTGGGTGCATCATTTGGATGCAGAGGCCGGGGCGACCCTATTTTCAAGAAAAAATTAGGAAATCTGAAATCTATATCTATATCTCTACCATCTATACCACTCCACTCCAGTTGACAGTTTGATCTCTTTCAGTACATTAGATTATGTCATGTTTAAAACACTATTATAAAATTACCTCCTTAATGTTGAGCTCAGGAGGATCCAGATGTGCTGATCCTAGGCGGCCCCTCAAATGATTGCTTGCTAGAACAATAGGACCAAATCCCGCCTCCTTTCTACCAATGTCTGCATCACTGGCGCGCTCACTGTCTTTGTTAGGAACATGAGCAGTGGCTAGCTGCTGCAAATCAAAGTTCATCAAATCAATCAGCAAACAACACATATGAAATTTGAGCAGTGCGGCTAAATACCTTCTTCAGCAGCTGCCCCACGGAATCGTCCTTTTGGCGGCACATCACACGGGTGAAAAATCTCGGCAACGACTTGGGGTGCGGTGATTTTGTCCCATTCCACAGTATGCCGAGCTTGGCTGCAATTATCTTATTCTGCAAGATATTTTGCCTCCGAGATTCTTCGTAGGCATTCTCGAGGGGAATATCTAGCAGGCATTACAAAAAAAATAGATGCTAATAACAAGCAGTGGAAGCAAGCAATAAACTAGTCTCGGAAATCAAATACATAACAAAAGCTGCCGGACAAAGTGTTCAACCTTGGTCGACTGGGGAGGTGGCGCGTTGGCCGTTCGTTTTGGTTCGGTGGATCATGGTGGCGCTTTGTGTACCGATCTCGCCGGCCGGTAAGATGAACCAGTGAGTCGGGGAAGCAGATCCGACGAAGCGGACGGAGTGTGGTTGACGGCGTCGCTGAGCTGGCTCCGGCGCGGTGGATGTCGGCTACGGATGGAGGACTGAGAGGGAGCGAGACGGACTAGGTGCGAGGTAGGGAGAGAGGCCCTTGCTTGTCCGTGGGTGGGGCTGGATATAGGGGAAATGAAAGCCCTAGAAGATAGCATCCTGCTAATATCCTAGTACAAAACAATTGAACTAGAAAATCCCGCCAATATATGGTGCTGAATTGCGGGCGGCTCATAGCTTGTGCACAAATAAAATGGGAAAATCCAAAAAATGTACTAGTTCAACAAAAAAAAACTCTAGTGGCAAAGTCGCTAGCTCGCCATGAGAAGATGCACTCCGCCAAAAAAATGTCATGAGAAGCTAGTTTGCTATGGATCTTGCATTAACCCTGCTCGATAAAATGGTGGGCACAAAAGACAAGCTAAATCAAAAATAATGGTGGTAGAAAGATGTAACTCTCAAATGTAAACTCTACTAAACAGGGCCAGCTCAAAAACATGCCTCATATTATTAGTACTTCCTCCGGTCCATATTAACTGCCACTAAAATGGATGTATCTACAAATACATCCATTTGAGTGGCATGTATATGGATAGGAGTAGTAGATCAAGGAGTTGCGAGACAGTGGAGGAAATGAGGTGGGGAGGAGGAGGGTGACGACCAGACCCCCACCTCCACGGCACCGCATAAATAGAAGCTAAAATATGTGAAACAGTGGAGGAAATGAGGTGGAAAGGTCTTCTTTTTAGCCCCAGCGTCACCGCAGATCAGGTGACATGCACCTATTGCATGTCACCGTGTGACATGCGGTTTAAATTCAAATTTGAACACTGCGAACAAATCTGAAAAAAATCATGCATGTTCATAGATATTAAGATAACCCCTAAAAAATTCAAGTCAAAATTCGAAACATACATCGAGAAACAAAAAAGAGAAATCTGTCATGAATAGTTCCCGAATTCAAATCTGAGTTTCTCTGTAGACTATTCACATCTGAGTTTCTCTTTTTTGTTTCTCGATGTATGTTTCGAATTTTGATCTAAAATTTTTAGGGGTTATCTTAATATGAGCTGTGAACGTGCATGATTTTTTTCAGATTTTTTCGCAATGTTTAAATTTGGATTTAGGCCGCATGTCACACGGTGACATGGTGCATGTCACCATGTCACCTCGCTACCGCTCGAGAAATGGAGCCCCTCTCCGCTGGGCTCCATAAAAGCTTCACTGCTCGTGTCAGACTGTTGAAGACACTGGCAAGTGCATGTCAGGGGGACAGAGAATAAATTTCGTCCACGCGTCGGCGCGTGCTGTCTACCCCAAACCCTAAACTCTGTCTTATGAAGTCAAAGCATGCATGAAGAGAAGTGGTTTTTGGTTTCAAACATGGAAATTTCAAAAACCCTCTCAAGAGCTACATTTTGGAGTGACTAATTTTTCATATTCATGATTTAAACTTGTTTAAATGGGCATAAAATTCAAAATAAATCAAAATAAATGAAACACCAAGGCACATAGTCTTCTTATGTCATATAGTAAGCATTCAATTAAGTTGATAAACAAGGTCTAGACATACTCAAACCAGAAAAATCATGTATCTACCCCCTAACCCTAAACTCTGTCTTATGAAGTCAAGCATGAAGAGATGTGGTTTTTGGTTTCAAACATGGAAATTTCGAAAACCCTCCCAAGAGCTTCATTTTGGAGTGACTAAGAAGCATACATGCTTACTTTTTTATATTCATGTTTTAAACTTGTTCAAATCTTGGTTAAACCTAGGATTTGACCAAGATTCAAATGGGCATAAAAATTCAAAAAATTTGAAAAACCAAGGTCTTCTTATGTCATATAGTAAGCATTCAATTAAGTTGATAAACAAGGTCTAGACGTATTAAACCTGAAAAATCATGTATCTACCCCCTAACCCTAAACTCTGTCTTATGAAGTCAAGCATGCATGGTGAAGAGAAGTGGTTTTTCGTTTCAAACATGGAAATTTAAAAAACCCTCCCAAGAGCTTCATTTTGGGGTGACTAAGAAGGATACATGATTACTTTGTCATATTCATGTCTTAAACTTGTTTAAGTCATGGTCAAACCTAGGATTTGACGAAGATTCAAATGGGCATAAGAATTAAAAAAAAATAAAAAAACAAAGCACATAGTCTGTGTATGTCATATAGTAAGCATTCAAGTTGATAAACAAGGTCTAGACATATTCAAACCAGAAAAATCATGGAAATTTCAAAAACCTCCCACGAGCTTCATTTTGGAGTGGCTAAGAAGGATCGATGCAGGTTACTTTTCATATTATTCATGTTTTAAACTTGTTTAAATCTTGGTCAAACCTAGGATTTGACCAAGATTCAACAAATGGGGATAAAAAAATGAAAACCCAATGCACATAGTCTTCTTATGTCATATAATAAGCATACAATTAAGTTGATAAACAAGGTCTAGACATATTCAAACCAGAAAAATCATGTATGTGGCTACCCCTAACCCTAAACTCTGTCTTATGAAGTCAAGCATGAAGAGATGTGGTTTTTGGTTTCAAACATGGAAATTTCAAAAACCCTTCCAAGAGCTTCATTTTGGAGTGACTGAGAAGCATACATGCATGCTTACCTTTTCATATTCATGTTTTAAACTTGTTCAAATCTTGGTCAAACCTAGGATTTGACCAAGATTCAAATGGGCATAAAAATTCAAATAAAATGAATACCAAGGTCTTCTTATGTCATATAGTATGCGCGCATTCAATTAAGTTGATAAACAAGGTCTAGACATATTAAACCTGAAAAATCATGTATCTACCCCTAACCCTAAACTCTGTCTTATAAAGTCAAGCATGCATGTGAAGATAAGTGGTTTTTGGTTTCAAACATGGAAATTTCAAAAACCCTCTTAATTAAGAGCTTCATTTTGGAGTGACTAAGAAGGATACATGCTTACTTTTACATATTCATGTTTTAAACTTGTTTAAGTCATGGTCAAACCTAGGATTTGACCAAGATTTAAATGGGCATAAAAATTCAAAATTAAACAAAATCAAAAACCAAAGCAAGTCTTTGCATGTCATATAGTAAGCATTCAAGTTGATAAACAAAGTCTAGACATATTCAAACCAGAAAATCATGTATATATCTACCCCTAACCCTAAACTCTATCTTTATGAAGTCAAGCATGCATGAAGAGAAGTGGTTTTTTGTTTCAAACATGGAAATTTCAAAGGGATTTCTATTTTCGTGCCCTCGGTTCCTTAGTTGTGCTCAGTTTTCCCCAGCCCCTTAGTTTTTCCTCAGTTTTACCCTAGCCTTTGTCTGAAGACCCGCAGAAGGAGCTCAGACGGAAGGAATCCGTTTATTTGGACGTTCTGTGCTGACGTGTTGCGCCGCGTCGTCTGTGGGGCCGCGTCGTGTGGGGCCGCGTCGCGTGGGGCTGGTAGAAAGGGACCGCGTGGGACAGGACGAGAAGCGTTTGGTTGCACGTGAGCAGGAGCTGGGTTTTGTCTCTCTCGGCCCAAATTGGCATTTTTAAAAGCACCTTTTCCCCTCTTTCTCTCTCTGTCTTTTTCACCAAATTAGTATCAAATCTAGAGAAGCTTCTATTTCTGTCTTTCTTCAATATGGCAGCAAATCTAGTAGCAAATCTCTGGGGTTATTTATGCCTTTTGGCCCTCGTTTTTTGCCCAATATGGCAGCAAATCTAGTAGCAAATCTAGAAGCTATTATATGATAAATTCACAGCAGCATAATCAGAAAACTAAGTATAATACATAGGTAAACTGCATACAGCAGCCAAAAGCAGCCAATAACATTGTTAATGTTCACGACAAACTAAGCTGCAAAAATATACAAGATCACGCACGCAATGTATGGACAACAAGAAGATTAGGATGAATGAATTTGTTCTTCATTCCTCCTCATATATTTCTCCGTCGCTCCATTCGTGCAATTCCCCAAGGAAATATTCATTGAACTCCTTCCGTCTGCAGTGTGAGGCCAATACATCCTCCAAACGGTATGGCCTGTGTTCATTTCTCAAACCGTAGAGTCCTATTCTATCCACACGTAGTGGCCACTCATCCCAGGCATTTGTATCATGAGAGTACGCTCTGATATAACCCAAATCCGTGTAGTAGATGCTGCCAGGTTGAAGTGTCGGGTACACTCTGGTGTCGACGGAGATACACCGGATAAAATTCACGAAGAAGGCATTACTGCCAATGTTAGTGACCGGATGGAGAGAGCGGCTCTGAGTGTCCACACGGTACACCAATGGTTTGCCCGCCAAAGCCGCGCTGACCAACAACACAAGCAGCAGATCACCATCCGACTTCACAAGGTAGAACTTCTGACGTCCAAGTTCTGGAAATGAAATTAGTGTCTCCATCTTGACAGTGCTCGCGCGCTGCTGCAACTGTATATTGGTGCACACTATTCTTCCGATCTCAAAATTGTCCGCAGCTACTGCATACAGTTCACCATTGAACGGGGTAATGCAACGGAAAACATGGTTCTTGATCGAAAATCTTCCTTCTCCCCAATCCCCATCTTCATTTATATCCTTAGTTGGAGTGCTCTCATCGACCCAACCAATTTCCGGCGGGTAATGTGTGGCAACGAAGACCATAGTCGGGGATTTGATAACAGCGACTGATTTCAGAAAAACAGATGGCATCTGCGCCTCAAACATCGTGTTCGATTTCTTTGTGAGTGGGTTCAGCAGCCGTATCTTGTGCGGCGGGTTCTTCTGGGCAAGCACGATGACGCCACGGGAAAAGCCGACGAAGTAGAATCTAAAATATATTGAAAAGATAACATTCAGCACTAAGATTGAAAATAAGATCTATGGTGACGCCACGGGAAAAGCCGAGGAATTTGAACCTTGCACGAACTGCAGATAGATCTATGGTGACGTAGCGGGATGTGCCGAGATGGAGGAAGGTGAACTCAGCGGCGCGTGGAAGGGCGTGGTGTAGCATGATCCATTCGTGCAGGTGCACGTCGGGATCAGGTAAACCTGAGCGCCAATTTCTACAGACTTGCCTCATAGCAGAGTAGCTGTCCACGTACTCCTCTTTCGCCAATAAGCATTCGCCGATCTTGTGAAGTGGTCCGTCAGCCGTGAGACCGGCCCAGTTCACGGAGGCGCCGCGCTTGGATGCGCCGCCCTCGGATGCGCCGCCCTCGGAGGCGACGGGCTCGGCGGCGACGGGCTCGGCGGCGACGGGCTCGGCGGCGACGGGCTCGGAGGCGACGGGCTCGGAGGCGACGGGCTCGGGGGCGATGGCCGCCGGCGCATTCTTCTTCTCCATCGCCGGCAGGGGAGGGCTCGTACGGCGGTTGGGGTTTTTTGGAGAAGTTGATGGGACGTGAGAGGGGTGGTTTCGTGCGTGAGCGATAATGAGACGTACTGTGTGCAGAGGGAGGGAGAGAGGGGCTTACGCGTCCTAAATGCGACCCGCGTCAACAATGGCACGTCTTCCACGTCTGCACCGCGACACGCGTCAACAATGGCACGTCTTCCACTTCTGCACCGCAACACGCGTCCTCGAGTCTAACCCTGGAAATTTAGATATACTCATGTATACCCTCGAGTCATATACTAGCATTTTTTGTATGCTCAGTTTTCACCTTGAGTGCTAATACTGGCTAGTGCAATATACTCAGTTTTACCCTCAAGTGGCTGGTCAACAGAGAGTCAACAAATGGGATTAACTAGTTAAATGAGTTATTTAATGTGCAAAAAATTCCGAAAAGGAGTGGCACTTACTCATGGAGTCTTTACCACAAATTTCCACTTCTCAAATCATAGATAAATCGTAGATAAATCAAGTTTCACCACAAATTGCCACTTCTCAAATCACCTAGTAGCTATGAAGGTGCATGGTTTTCCATAATAAGCCCTACCCAAAACAGCTTTCCCCAAAACATACTTTGTCTGAATGAGACCATAATTTTCACACTCATGTAGATTTGTATTGCAAATAGTTTGAGGTAGGCCAAGATGGGTTTCATTGTACAAAACACGCATTTTCCATTTTTTAAATCTCATATTTGAATCCCTTAGTCTGTTTACTACTCACTTGCCCTTGGTTTCTTGATACTACTCAGTTTTGCCCTCTCCCTTCACAAACTCTCACAGACGCCCAACATTGCCCTGATTGGTCTAGCCCATGTCACGCGGATCGTGCCCGACGACCGTTGATCGTATGATCTAACGGGCAGGATAACCCCTATCTCTCTCTCTGGTCGGGGCCACCACCCTCTCTCTCTCTCTGTCGTCGGTTAGCTTCACGCAAAGTTTGGTTTTCTGCATTATTTTTCACGAGCTAAATTATAAACTCTTTTTAGGCATTACTTTTCACGCAAAAAATGATAAACCATCACCGATTTGTTGTAGCCATTACTTTTCACGCACAAAAATGATACACCATCACCCATTTCGTGTACCCATTACTTTTCACGCAAAAAATGATAAACCATCACCGATTTTGTTGTAGCCATTACTTTTCACGCACAAAAATGATAAACCATCACCGATTTGTTGTAGCCATTACTTTTCACGCACAAAAATGATACACCATCACCCATTTCGTGTAGCCATTACTTTTCACGCAAAAAATGATACACCATCACCCATTTCTTGTACCCATTACTTTTCACGCAAAAAACGATAAACCATCACCGATTTCTTGTAGCCATTACTTTTCACGCACAAAAATGATACACCATCACCCATTTCGTGTACCCATTACTTTTCACGCAAAAAAATGATAAACCATCACCGATTTTGTTGTAGCCATTACTTTTCACGCACAAAAATGATAAACCATCACCGATTTGTTGTAGCCATTACTTTTCACGCACAAAAATGATACACCATCACCCATTTCGTGTAGCCATTACTTTTCACGCAAAAAATGATACACCATCACCCATTTCTTGTACCCATTACTTTTCACGCAAAAAACGATAAACCATCACCGATTTCTTGTAGCCATTACTTTCCTTTTAGGCATTACTTTTCACGGTAAAATGATAAACTATACCCCCACAACGGTCGACTCCTCCTTAATTTATTGTGTATAAACCCCCACAACGGTCATCTCCTCCTTATTTTATTGTGTAAACCCTACAACGGTCATCTCTCCCTTATAAACACCCACACGGCCATCCCTTGTGTCAATAGGTTCTGCCTCTCTCTTCTTTTCGTTCACATACACTTTATCCATTGCCATGGCTTCCACGTCTCGGACGCGGACCGGAAGGGGAAGGGGAAGGGGAAGTGGATCATCATCATTGCCACCACCACCGTCAACACTGCCATTGATCATAGAGGAGTTCTTCATCGTCGTCTATGAAGACCCTTTGGTCAAGAAGGTACGTACGCGTTCCCACATATATGATGCATGTGATTAATTATGGGCATGTTCTAAAAAACCTTTAATTTCAAGGGTTCCCTAATTTCAAACGATCGGCGCTCGATCTCTTTGCAGGAACTCCCAAAAAAATTTGCGGACTATCTTGACGGCAAGGAGCCAGCTAAGGTGTATCTGCGAGCAGCTGACTGCGGTCCTCGTCTCTGGACCGTGGAGGTCCTATTTGACGGACAAGGCCGGATGTACCTCGACAAGGGCTGGGAGAAATTCGCCATCGCGCACGGTGTGGATTTCGGCTGGTTCGTACACTTCAAATATGAAGGCGATGATGTGCTCACAGTGAAGGTGTTCGACGGAACAATGTGCAGGAGGTACTACTACTCAGACGACGAAGATACTGACGATGAAAGCGACGACGACGTGAAGCCATGCATCCATCCCCTTTAGATAATTAAGGGGATTATGACCAAGAATATATATGTAGCTTCATATGCATCGATTTAGAGATCTAGCTATTTTCTATATATTATGCATGTAAAAAATAATATCGCATTTCCACTATTATTCGAGCACCACATCCTCCAAACGATGCCGATGCCGATGCCGATATCGGCATGGTCAGAACGGCTATGCTCGCCGCCACTGCTAGGTCAACGTCGGGATACACAATGTTTAGCATAAGAGTCACTTTAGATTAAGCTGCGAAAATGGGCTGAGGCGACCCCTACAGAGCGGCTCTATATTATATTCTCTAAATAAAATAGACGACCACAGCGGTCATTGGCTGCGGAGGCCCCACAGAGCGGCAATATATAATTTTCTATAAATAAATAGACGACCCACTGGTCATTGGCTGCGGCAGCCCCATAGAGCGGCCCCATTTGTCATTGGCAGCACCGCGTATACAATCAGGAAATAAAACGGCCCACGCGTCAGCGGTAGATGGATCCACCCGTCAGCACGAGACGGTCAGCGAGGAACTGACCTCACGGTAACGGTAAGGCCTCTGACCTGACGGCAACCCGCGTCTTCGAGGGGTTTCAAACTAGAGGGAGGGGAAAACTGAGGAAAAACTAACGAGCTGGGGAAAACTGAGTACAACTAACGAAGCAGGGGCACGAAAATAGAAATCCCAATTTCAAAAACCCTCCCAAGAGCTACATTTTGGAGTGACTAAGAAGGATAGATGGTTAAATTTTCATATTCATGATTTAAACTTGTTCAAATCTTGGTCAAACCTATGATTTGACCAAGATTCAAATGGGCATCAAAAATCAAAAAATTCAAAAAAATTGAAAAATCAAGGTCTTCTTATATGTCATATAGTAAGCATTCAATTAATTAAGTTGATAAACAAGGTCTAGACATATTCAAACAAGGAAAATCATGTATCTACCCCTAACCCTAAACTCTGTCTTATTAAGTCAATCATGAAGAGAAGTGGTTTTGGGTTTCAAACATGGAAATTTCAAGAACCTCCCAAAAGCTTCTTATGTCATATAGTACTAAGCATTAAAGTTGAGAAACAAGGTCTAGACATATTCAAACCTAGGATTTGACCAAAAGATTCAAACATGGAAATTTCAAAAACCTCCCAAAAGTTTCATTTTAGAGTGAGTAAGAAGGATCCATGCTTACCTTTTCATTTTCATGATTTAAACTTGTTTAAATCTTGGTCAAACCTAGGATTTGACCAAGATACAAATGGGTGGGCACAAAATTCAAAAAAATCAGAAAAAATGAAAAACCAAATCACATAGTCTTCTTATGTCATATCGTAAGCATTCAAGTTGATAAACAAGGTCTAGATATATCCAAACCAGACAAATCATGTATCTACCCCCTAACCCTAAACTCTGTCTTATGAAGTCAAGCATGAAGAGAAGTGGTTTTCGGTTTGAAACATGGAAATTTCAAAAACCTCCCAAAAGCTTCATTTTAGAGTGACTAAGAAGGATCCATGCTTACCTTTTCATTTTCATATTTTAAACTTGTTTAAATCTTAATTTGTCAAACCTAGGATCTGACAAAGAGATTCAAATCGGCATTAAATTCAAAAAAAACTCAGAAAAAGGAAAAACAAAAGCATATAGTCTTCTAATGTCATATAGTAAGCATTCAAGTTGATAAACAAGGTTTGGACATATTCAAACCAGACAAATAATGTATCTACCCCCTAACCCTAAACTTGGTCGATCTTATGAAGTCTAGCATGAAGAAAAGTCGTTTTGGGTTTCAAACATGGAAATTTCAAGAACATCTCAAAAGCTTCTTATGTCATATAGTACTAAGCATTAAAGTTGAGAAACAAGGTCTAGACATATTCAACCTATGCAACTCAAGCATGCATGAAAGAGAAGTGGCGGTTTTGGGTTTGAAACATGGAAATTTCAAAAAAAGCTTCATTTTAGGGAGACTAAGAAGGATCCATGCTTACCATTTTATTTTCATGTTTTAAACTTGTTTAAATCTTGTTCAAACCTAGGATTTAACCAAGATTCAAATGGGTAGAAAATTTAAAAAGTGAAAAAATGAAAAACCAAAGTGCATAGTCTTCTTATGTCATATAGTAAGCATTCAAGTTGTTAAACAAGGTCGATCTAGACATATTCAAACCAGACAAATCATGTATCTATACCCCTAACCCCTAATTAAACTCTGTCTTATGAAGTCAAGCATGAAGAGAAGTGGTTTCGGGTTTCAAACATGGACTAAGAAGGATCATTTTTAAAAACCCCAAAAGCTTCACATTTTAGAGTGCATAAGAAGGATCCAGGCTTACCCTTTCATTTTGATGTTTTAATCTTGTTTAAATCTTGGTCAAACCTAGGATTTGACCAATATTCAAATGAGCATAAAATAAGAAATAAAAAAATAAAAAAACGAAAGCACATAATCTTCTTATGTCATATAGTAAGCATTCAAAAGTTCATGAAGAAGGTCTAGACACATTCAAATCAAACAAGTCATCTACCCCTAACCCTACACTGTGTCTTATAAATGAAGTCAAGCATGAAAAGAAGTGTGGTTTTGGGTTTCAAACATGGAAATTTGAAAAACCTCCCAAAAGCTTCATTTTAATTAGACTGACTGGTTAATTAAGAAGGATCCATGATTAATTACCTTTTCATTGTCATGTTTTAAACTTGTTTAAATCTTGGTCAAACCTAGGATATATTTGACCAAGATTCAAATGGGCATAAAAATTCAGAAAAAAATCAAAAGAATGAAAAACCAAAGCATGAAAAGAAGTGTCGTTTTGGGTTTCAAACATGGAAATTTCAAGAACACATCCCAAAAGCTTCATTTTAGAGTGACTAAGAAGGATCCATGCTTACCTTTTCATTTCATGTTATAGACTTGTTTAAATCATGGTCAACCCTAGGATTAATTTGACCAAGATTCAAGTGGGCAGAAAATTTAAAAAAATAGAAAACTGAAAAACCAAAGTACATAGTCTTCTTATGTACGTCATATATATAGTAAGCATATTCAAGTTGATAAACAAGGTTTGGACATATTCAAACCATACAAATCATGTATCTACCCCTAACCCTAAACTCTTTCTTATGAAGTCAAGCATGAAGAGAAGTGGTTTTGGGTTTCAAACATGGAAATTTCAAAAACCTCCCAAAAACTTCATATTAGAGTGACTAATTAAGAAGGATAGAGGCTTCCCTTTTCATTTTCATGTTTTAAACTTGTTTAAATCTTTGTCAAACCTAGGATTTGACCAAGATTCAAATATATGGGCATAAAATTAAAAAAAACAGAAAAATGAAAAACCCAAGCACATAGTCTTATTGTGTCATATAGTTAGCATTAAAGTTGATAAACAAGGTTTAGACATATTCAAACCAGACAAATCATGTATCTACCCCCTAACCCTAAACTCGGTCTTATGAAGTCTAGCATGAAGAGAAGTCGTTTTGGGTTTCAAACGTTTAAGCCAAAAGCCCCTTTTCAAATATTTCAAACTTATTCAAGTTTGGTTCAAATTTGAAAGACATACAAGTTATAGCACACATAGTGCATACATTTTCACACATACTGCACTAGATAGATGCTAACCCTATAGTTTGAGGCCATTTGGATGAGGTAGAAAAAATTCTTGGATTAGAATCGTGTTGTTCGAACCCCGTAGTTGGATTTTTTTGAACCTTGATCTGTAGTACTGGGCAAAACCCTAGTTTAACCTATTTAATTATAGATTCGTATATCGATTTTTCTACCTTTTTATTATTACTATGCAGCACATGTGTGTTTGCCCGTCTAGCTAGTGAAACTCGGAGGAAGAGGGATCACTCATTCACTCGGATTTACATCACACACAAAGAACACACCTTTAATTTCGCCAGGTTTGTGCACTAATAAAGTACTCCTACAGTACTAGAAATTGGATTGTTCTACTCCGGAGTGATATGCTCACCGGAGTATTTTTGGATCTTAGCTGGAGCGGCGTTTGGCGGTTGCACGAAGCCGTGCTGGATGTTAAGCCTGTCGAGGCACGCCTGGTGGAAAGCGTGCGCCACCTTAGCCTCATCGGCGCGCCGCTGCAATGCTGCGTCCCTGGGATTTGCAGCCGCCGCATTCTTAGCCTGCACGAAAGCTTGCAGAGCATCCCGGCATCTATAGAGTGCCGGGAACATCACGTTATATACGAGCTCCTTGGCGGTGTTGCTCCTGCAAAGGGCGTCGCCGTGATGCGCTTCGAAAGAACGGCCTGGCTCCACGGCCGGCACCGCCTGAAGTGCGGTCGGATTAGGCGGCTGGCCACGGGAGCTCCCTGCCTCCGCATCGTTCGCGCCGGCCGGGAAGGGGATCTCACCTGCTGGCAAAGAAAACCATGCGGCATGCGCGGGCGGAAAAGCCGGCCAGGGCCGAGCGGGCGTCGCATGCGGGGTTGCGTGGGAGATCCCTGCCTCTGCATCCATCGGCCCGCACGGGAAGCGGCTGGCGAGGGGCTCCACGGCCAGCGCCGCCGCCGCGGGCTGAACAACCGGCCAGTGCAGAGCGGGCGGGTTATGCCTTGGTGCGCGATGGACGAAGCGAAGGCGGCGCTGATGCTCCGCTTCCTCGTCGGTGGTAGGACTACGCGCGCGGCGACCAGAGCCAAGTCGGAAGGCCATAGCTATGTCGATTGGTCACTTAAGCTGGAGAGGTTCTCTTACCATTTCGGAGAAGCGGAGTAAGAGGAAGTTGTTGCTTATACGGGTTCACTGCCACGTTGGGTTAAGAGGGGCAAAGTTGGTCAATGCCTAGGAAGTTGGAATCGTTTTGGCCCCAATTTTTTAATTACCTTGCGGTTCATCTCTCGGTCTCTCCCACCTCTTCACTATCCCTCCCCTTGCCTCCTTTCATGCTTCATCGTAGTGCATCTTGTTTTTCTAGCACCTTCACAAAAATCATACACATTTGGCCGATTCTGTCATTGTGTGCACTAATAAAGTAAAAAATCCATTATATGTGAATAAACGTTTAATACACTAGCTCGCAAAGATGTTTCTCAAGGCGATATGCACAATGCCTGCCAAAAATGGGTCATGATAACTAAATTTCGTGTTAATTTTTGCATGACATGTACTCACTTGTGTATGAAGCCAAGCAAACTCATAATCTATACCAAAAAAATGTGAAAGAGTTCTTTTTAGTATCCTTCATACATGGGGTTCCTATTTTTACTTTCTATTTTTACTAGTTACAAGTACTCATGCATGAAAACTTTTGAAAATATGTGCATTTTGGGCTGTGTGGAGACATGGTACAATAATATATTCAAGTTGATATACAAAGTCTAGACATATTCAAACTAGACAAATAATGTATCTAACCCCCTAACCCTAAACTCTGTCTTATGAAGTCAAGCATGCATGAAGAGAATTGGTTTTGGGTTTCAAACATGGAAATTTCAAAATCATCCCAAAAGCTTCATTTTAGAGCGACTAAGAAGGATCCAGGCTTACCTTTCCATTTTCATGTTTTAAACTTGTTTAAATCTTGGTCAAATCTAGGATTTGACCACGATTCAAATGGGCATAAAATAAAAAAATGAAAAAATGAAAAACCAAAGCGCACATAGTCTTCTTATATGTCATATAGTAAGCATTAAAGTTGGTAAACAAGGTCTAGACATATTCAAACTAGACAAATCATGTATCTACCCCCTAACCCCTAAACTCGTCTTATGACGAAGTCAAGCATGAAGATTAAGTGGTTTTGGGTTTCAAACATGGAAATTTCAAAAACCTCCCAAAAACTTCATTTTAGGGTGACTAAGAAGGATACAGGCTTCCCTTTTCATTTTCATGTTCTATACTTGTTTAAATCTTGGTCAAACCTAGGATTTGACCAAGATTCAAATGTGCATCAAAATTCCAAAAAATCAGAAAAATGAAAAACCAAAGCACATAGTTTTCTTATGTCATATAGTAAGCATTAAAGTTGATAAACAAGGGTCTAGACATATTCAAACAAGAAAAATCATGTATCTACCCCTAACCCTAAACTTTGTCTTATGTAGTCAAGCATGAAGAGAAGTGGTTTTGGGTTTCAAATATGGAAATTTCAAAAACCTATCAAAAGCTTCATTTTAGAGTGACTAAGAAGGATCCATGCTTACCTTTTCATTTTCATATTTGAAACTTGTTTAAATCATTGTCAAACCTAGGATTTGACCAAGATTTAAATTGGCATAAAATTAAAAAAATCGGAAAAATGAAAAACAAAAGCACATAGTCTTCTTATGTCACATATATATATAGTAAGCATTCAAAAGTTGATAAACAAGGTCTAGCTAGACATATTCAAATAAGACAAATCATGTATCTACCCCTCTAAAACCATAAACTCTGTCTTATGAAGTCAAGCATGAAGAGAAGTGGTTTTTGGTTTCAAACATGGAAATTTCAAAAACCTCCCAAAATTAAAGCTTCATTTTAGAGTGAGTAGTTAAGAAGGATCCAGGCTTACCTTTTCATTTTCATGTTTTAAACTTGTTTAAATCTTGGTCAAACCTAGGATTTGACCAATATTCAAATGGGCATAAAATAAAAAATAAATAAAATAAAAAACCAAAGCACGTAGTCTTCTTATGTCATATAGTAAGCATTCAAGTTCATAAACAAGGTCTAGACATATTCAAACCAGACAAATCATGTACCCCCTAACCCTAAACTTTGTCTTAATTATATATGAAGTCAAGCATGAAGCAGAGAAGTGTGGTTTTGGGTTTCAAACATGGAAATTTCAAAACCTCCCAAAAAGCTTCATTTTAATTAGACTGGCTGGTTAATTAAGAAGGATCCATGATTAATTACCTTTTCATTGTCATGTTTTAAACTTGTTTAAATCTTGGTCGAACCTAGGATTTGACCAAGATTCAAATGGCCATAAAATTTCAGAAAAAAATCGAAAGAATGAAAAACCAAAGCACATAGCCTTCTTATGTCATATAGTAAGCATTCAAATTGATAAACATGGTCTAGACATATTCAAACTAGAAAAATCATGTATCTACCCCTAACCCTAAACTCTGTCTTATGAAGTCAAGCATGAACAGAAGTACGGTGGTTTTGGGTTTCAAACATGGTAAATTCAAGAACCTCCCAAAAGCTTCATTTTAGAGTTACTAAGAGAAAGATCCAGACTTAATTACCTTATCATTTTCACATGTTAAACTTGTTTAAATCTTGCTCAACAAACCTAGGATTTTACCAAGATTCTCAAATGGGCATAAAAATCAAAAAATGAAATACCAATGCACATAGTCCTCTTATGTCATATAGTAAGCATTCAAGTTGATAAACAAGGTCTAGACATATTCAAACAAGACAAATCATGTATCTACCCCCTATCGACCCTAAACTTCGTCTTATGAAGTCAAGCATGAAGAGAAGTGGTTTTGGGTTTCAAACATGGAAATTTCAAAAACCTCCCAAAATTTAGCTTCATTTTAGAGCGACTAAGAAGGATCGATGCTTACCTTTTCATTTCCATGTTTTAAACTTATTTAAATCTTGGTCAAACCTAGGATTTGACCAAGATTCAAATGGGCATAAAAATTCAGACAAAAAATCTAAAGAATGAAAAACCAAAGCACATAGCCTTCTTAATTATGTCATATAGTAAACACTCAAGTTGATAAACAAGGTCTAGACATATTCAAACCAGAAAAATCATGTGTATATCTACCCCTAACCCTAAACTCTGTCTTATGAAGTCAATCATGAAGAGAATTGGTTTTGGGTTTCAAACATGGAAATTTCAAGTACGTCCCAAAAGCTTCATATATTTTAGAGTGACTAATTAAGAAGGATCTTGGCTTACGTTTTCATTTTCATGCTTGAAACTTGTTTAAATCTTGGTTGAACCTAGGATTTGACCAGAATCAAATGTGCATAAAATTCTTAAAAAATAGAAAAATGAAAAACAAAAGCACATGGTCTTCTTATGTCATATAGTAAGCATTCAAGTTGATAAACAAGGTTTAGACATATTCAAACCAGACAAATCATGTATCTACCCCTAACCCTAAACTCGGTCTTATGAAGTCTAGCATGAGGAGAAGTCGTTTTGGGTTTCAAACGTTTAAGCCAAAAGCCCCATTTCAAATATTTCAAACTTATTCAAATTTGGTTCAAATTTGAAAGACACACAAGTTATAGCACACATAGTGCATACATTCTCACACATACTGCACTAGATGCTAACCCGGCCTATAGTTTGAGGCCATTGGATGAGGTCGAAAAAAATCTTGGATTAGAAATGGGGTTGTTCGAACCCCGTAGTTGGATTTTTTGAATCTTGATCTGTAGTACTGGGCAAAACCCTAGTTTAACCTATTTAATTATAGATTCGTAGGTCGATTTTTCTACTATGCAGCACATGTGTGTTTGCCCGTCGAGTGAAACTCGGAGGAAGAGGGATCACTCGGAAGGAGAGAAGAAGGGAGAGAATTATGGTGTCTCCCCTTTTTCGGGTGATGATGTTGACTTTTGTGCAGGGTTTGTCAGTGAGCAGGAGGTGCGAGCGAGCGAGCGAGTCGAGCGAGGCCGAGAATGAGAGAGATTTGTTTTTTTTTGTGAGAGGGACAACCGAAGGATCCAGAAGGACCCACAGACTTCCAATACGCATCCTGATGCGTCTTCTCTTGACAAAGAAAATGGCTGGGAGTTTGCGTACCTATTGCACGTGACTTGTGCTCACTGAAGTGTGGGACCTCACGCATGGGCACCACACGTAAGTGACAGACCTGTTGGTGTAAAAGCTCGGTTGATTATTATAGTGCATTAGAACAAAGTTTCCTATGGTTTCAAGGGTAGGAAATCCAAGTTAACTCATTTACATGACATTATTTTTTCCATGAAGCAAAGTTAACGCACCTATCAATTGGTACATTTTGGAGTGACTAAGAAGGATCCAGGCTTACTTATTCGTTTTCACGTGTAAAACTTGTCTAAATCTTGGTCAAACAAAATTGGCAGAAAATTCAAAAAAAAAACAGAAAAATGAAAAACCAAAGCACATAGTCTTCTTATGTCATATAGTAAGCATTAAAGTTGATAAACAAGGTCTAGACATATTCAAACAATACAAATCATGTATCTACCCGCTAACCCCTAAACTATGTCTTAAGAAGTCAAGCATGAAGAGAAGTGGTTTTGGGTTTCAAACATGGAAATTTCAAAAACCTCCCAAAACTTCATTTTAGGGTGACTAAGAAGGATACAGGCTTCCCTTTTCATTTTCATGTTCTATACTTGTTTAAATCTTGGTCAAACCTAGGATTTGACCAAGATTCAAATGGGCACAAAAAAATAAAAATAAAAGCACATAGTGTTCTTATGTCATATCGTAAGCATTCAAGTTGATAAACAAGGTCTAGATATATCCAAACCAGACAAATCATGTATCTACCCCCTATCGACCCTAAACTTCTCTTATGAAGTCAAGCATGAAGAGAAGTGGTTTTGGGTTTCAAACATGGAAATTTCAAAAACCTCCCAAAATTCAGCTTCATTTTAGAGCGACTAAGAAGGATCGATGCTTACCTTTTCATTTCCATGTTTTAAACTTATTTAAATCTTGGTCAAACCTAGGATTTGACCAAGATTCAAATGGGCATAAAAATTCAGACAAAAAATCTAAAGAATGAAAAACCAAAGCACATAGCCTTCTTAATTATGTCATATAGTAAACACTCAAGTTGATAAACAAGGTCTAGACATATTCAAACCATAAAAATCATGTGTATATCTACCCCTAACCCTAAACTCTGTCTTATGAAGTCAATCTAGGATTTAACCAAGATTCAAATGGGCATAAAATAAAAAAACAGAAAAATGAAAAACCAAAGCGCACATAGTCTTCTTATATGTCATATAGTAAGCATTAAAGTTGATAAATAAGGTCTGGACATATTCAAACTAGCTAGACAAATCATGTATCTACCCCCTAACCCCTAAACTCTGTCTTATGACGAAGTCAAGCATGAAGATAAGTGGTTTTGGGTTTCAAACATGGAAATTTCAAAAACCTCCCAAAAACTTCATTTTAGGGTGACTAATTAAGAAGGATACAGGCTTCCCTTTTCATTTTCATGTTCTATACTTGTTTAAATCTTGGTCAAACCTAGGATTTGACCAAGATTCAAATGTGCATCAAAATTCCAAAAAAAATCAGAAAAATGAAAAACCAAAGCACATAGTTTTCTTATGTCACATACATATATATAGTAAGCATTCAAAAGTTGATAAACAAGGTCTAGCTAGACATATTCAAATAAGACAAATCATGTATCTACCCCTCTAAAACCATAAACTCTGTCTTATGAAGTCAAGCATGAAGAGAAGTGGTTTTTGGTTTCAAACATGGAAATTTCAAAAACCTCCCAAAATTAAAGCTTCATTTTAGAGTGACTAGTTAAGAAGGATCCAGGCTTACCTTTTCATTTTCATGTTTTAAACTTGTTTAAATCTTGGTCAAACCTAGGATTTGACCAATATTCAAATGGGCATAAAATAAAAAATAAATAAAATAAAAAACCAAAGCACATAGTCTTCTTATGTCATATAGTAAGCATTCAAGTTCATAAACAAGGTGTCTAGACATATTCAAACCAGACAAATCATGTACCCCTAACCCTAAACTTTGTCTTAATTATATATGAAGTCAAGCATGAAGCAGAGAAGTGTGGTTTTGGGTTTCAAACATGGAAATTTCAAAAACCTCCCAAAAAGCTTCATTTTAATTAGACTGGCTGGTTAATTAAGAAGGATCCATGATTAATTACCTTTTCATTGTCATGTTTTAAACTTGTTTAAATCTTGGTCGAACCTAGGATTTGACCAAGATTCAAATGGGCATAAAATTTCAGAAAAAAATCGAAAGAATGAAAAACCAAAGCACATAGCCTTCTTATGTCATATAGTAAGCATTCAAATTGATAAACATGGTCTAGACATATTCAAACCAGAAAAATCATGTATCTACCCCTAACCCTAAACTCTGTCTTATGAAGTCAAGCATGAACAGAAGTACGGTGGTTTTGGGTTTCAAACATGGTAAATTCAAGAACCTCCCAAAAGCTTCATTTTAGAGTTACTAAGAGAAAGATCCAGACTTAATTACCTTATCATTTTCACATGTTAAACTTGTTTAAATCTTGCTCAACAAACCTAGGATTTTACCAAGATTCTCAAATGGGCATAAAAATCAAAAAATGAAATACCAATGCACATAGTCCTCTTATGTCATATAGTAAGCATTCAAGTTGATAAACAAGGTCTAGACATATTCAAATAAGACAAATCATGTATCTACCCCCTATCGACCCTAAACTTCGTCTTATGAAGTCAAACATGAAGAGAAGTGGTTTTGGGTTTCAAACATGGAAATTTCAAAAACCTCCCAAAATTCAGCTTCATTTTAGAGCGACTAAGAAGGATCGATGCTTACCTTTTCATTTCCATGTTTTAAACTTATTTAAATCTTGGTCAAACCTAGGATTTGACCAAGATTCAAATGGGCATAAAAATTCAGACAAAAAATCTAAAGAATGAAAAACCAAAGCACATAGCCTTCTTAATTATGTCATATAGTAAACACTCAAGTTGATAAACAAGGTCTAGACATATTCAAACCAGAAAAATCATGTGTATATCTACCCCTAACCCTAAACTCTGTCTTATGAAGTCAATCATGAAGAGAATTGGTTTTGGGTTTCAAACATGGAAATTTCAAGTACGTCCCAAAAGCTTCATATATTTTAGAGTGACTAATTAAGAAGGATCTTGGCTTACGTTTTCATTTTCATGCTTGAAACTTGTTTAAATCTTGGTTGAACCTAGGATTTGACCAGAATCAAATGTGCATAAAATTCTTTAAAAAATAGAAAAATGAAAAACAAAAGCACATGGTCTTCTTATGTCATATAGTAAGCATTCAAGTTGATAAACAAGGTTTAGACATATTCAAACCAGACAAATCATGTATCTACCCCCTAACCCTAAACTCGGTCTTATGAAGTCTAGCATGAGGAGAAGTCGTTTTGGGTTTCAAACGTTTAAGCCAAAAGCCCCATTTCAAATATTTCAAACTTATTCAAATTTGGTTCAAATTTCAAAGACACACAAGTTATAGCACACATAGTGCATACATTCTCACACATACTGCACTAGATGCTAACCCGGCCTATAGTTTGAGGCCATTGGATGAGGTCGAAAAAAATCTTGGATTAGAAATGGGGTTGTTCGAACCCCGTAGTTGGATTTTTTGAACCTTGATCTGTAGTACTGGGCAAAACCCTAGTTTAACCTATTTAATTATAGATTCGTAGGTCGATTTTTCTACTATGCAGCACATGTGTGTTTGCCCGTCGAGTGAAACTCGGAGGAAGAGGGATCACTCGGAAGGAGAGAAGAAGGGAGAGAATTATGGTGTCCCCTTTTTCGGGTGATGATGTTGACTTTTGTGCAGGGTTTGTCAGTGAGCAGGAGGTGCGAGCGAGCGAGCGAGTCGAGCGAGGCCGAGAATGAGAGAGATTTGTTTTTTTTGTGAGAGGGACAACCGAAGGATCCAGAAGGACCCACAGACTTCCAATACGCATCCTGATGCGTCTTCTCTTGACAAAGAAAATGGCTGGGAGTTTGCGTACCTATTGCACGTGACTTGTGCTCACTGAAGTGTGGGACCTCACGCATGGGCACCACACGTAAGTGACAGACCTGTTGGTGTAAAAACTCGGTTGATTATTATAGTGCATTAGAACAAAGTTTCCTATGGATTCAAGGGTAGGAAATCCAAGTTAACTCATTTACATGACATTATTTTTTCTATGAAGCAAAGTTAACGCACCTATCAATTGGTACATTTTGGAGTGACTAAGAAGGATCCAGGCTTACTTATTCGTTTTCACGTGTAAAACTTGTCTAAATCTTGGTCAAACAAAATTGGCAGAAAATTCAAAAAAAACAGAAAAATGAAAAACCAAAGCACATAGTCTTCTTATGTCATATAGTAAGCATTAAAGTTGATAAACAAGGTCTAGACATATTCAAACCATACAAATCATGTATCTACCCGCTAACCCCTAAACTATGTCTTAAGAAGTCAAGCATGAAGAGAAGTGGTTTTGGGTTTCAAACATGGAAATTTCAAAAACCTCCCAAAACTTCATTTTAGGGTGACTAAGAAGGATACAGGCTTCCCTTTTCATTTTCATGTTCTATACTTGTTTAAATCTTGGTCAAACCTAGGATTTGACCAAGATTCAAATGGGCACAAAAATAAAAAAATAAAAGCACATAGTGTTCTTATGTCATATCGTAAGCATTCAAGTTGATAAACAAGGTCTAGATATATCCAAACCAGACAAATCATGTATCTACCCCCTATCGACCCTAAACTTCGTCTTATGAAGTCAAGCATGAAGAGAAGTGGTTTTGGGTTTCAAACATGGAAATTTCAAAAACCTCCCAAAATTCAGCTTCATTTTAGAGCGACTAAGAAGGATCGATGCTTACCTTTTCATTTCCATTTTTTAAACTTATTTAAATCTTGGTCAAACCTAGGATTTGATCAAGATTCAAATGGGCATAAAAATTCAGACAAAAAATCTAAAGAATGAAAAACCAAAGCACATAGCCTTCTTAATTATGTCATATAGTAAACACTCAAGTTGATAAACAAGGTCTAGACATATTCAAACCAGAAAAATCATGTGTATATCTACCCCTAACCCTAAACTTTGTCTTATGAAGTCAATCTAGGATTTAACCAAGATTCAAATGGGCATAAAATAAAAAAATAGAAAAATGAAAAACCAAAGCGCACATAGTCTTCTTATATGTCATATAGTAAGCATTAAAGTTGATAAATAAGGTCTGGACATATTCAAACTAGCTAGACAAATCATGTATCTACCCCCTAACCCCTAAACTCTGTCTTATGACGAAGTCAAGCATGAAGATAAGTGGTTTTGGGTTTCAAACATGGAAATTTCAAAACCTCCCAAAAACTTCATTTTAGGGTGACTAATTAAGAAGGATACATGCTTCCCTTTTCATTTTCATGTTCTATACTTGTTTAAATCTTGGTCAAACCTAGGATTTGACCAAGATTCAAATGTGCATCAAAATTCCAAAAAAATCAGAAAAATGAAAAACCAAAGCACATAGTTTTCTTATGTCACATACATATATATAGTAAGCATTCAAAAGTTGATAAACAAGGTCTAGCTAGACATATTCAAATAAGACAAATCATGTATCTACCCCTCTAAAACCATAAACTCTGTCTTATGAAGTCAAGCATGAAGAGAAGTGGTTTTTGGTTTCAAACATGGAAATTTCAAAAACCTCCCAAAATTAAAGCTTCATTTTAGAGTGACTAGTTAAGAAGGATCCAGGCTTACCTTTTCATTTTCATGTTTTAAACTTGTTTAAATCTTGGTCAAACCTAGGATTTGACCAATATTCAAATGGGCATAAAATAAAAAATAAATAAAATAAAAAACCAAAGCACATAGTCTTCTTATGTCATATAGTAAGCATTCAAGTTCATAAACAAGGTCTAGACATATTCAAACCAGACAAATCATGTACCCCTAACCCTAAACTTTGTCTTAATTATATATGAAGTCAAGCATGAAGCAGAGAAGTGTGGTTTTGGGTTTCAAACATGGAAATTTCAAAAACCTCCCAAAAAGCTTCATTTTAATTAGACTGGCTGGTTAATTAAGAAGGATCCATGATTAATTACCTTTTCATTGTCATGTTTTAAACTTGTTTAAATCTTGGTCGAACCTAGGATTTGACCAAGATTCAAATGGGCATAAAATTTCAGAAAAAAATCGAAAGAATGAAAAACCAAAGCACATAGCCTTCTTATGTCATATAGTAAGCATTCAAATTGATAAACATGGTCTAGACATATTCAAACCAGAAAAATCATGTATCTACCCCTAACCCTAAACTCTGTCTTATGAAGTCAAGCATGAACAGAAGTACGGTGGTTTTGGGTTTCAAACATGGTAAATTCAAGAACCTCCCAAAAGCTTCATTTTAGAGTTACTAAGAGAAAGATCCAGACTTAATTACCTTATCATTTTCACATGTTAAACTTGTTTAAATCTTGCTCAACAAACCTAGGATTTTACCAAGATTCTCAAATGGGCATAAAAATCAAAAAATGAAATACCAATGCACATAGTCCTCTTATGTCATATAGTAAG
Organism: Lolium multiflorum; assembly: GCA_030979885.1. NCBI lineage: Eukaryota > Viridiplantae > Streptophyta > Magnoliopsida > Poales > Poaceae > Lolium > Lolium multiflorum. The sequence goes on along the minus strand of CM061750.1, from coordinate 44,353,463 downwards.
CATTCAAGTTGATAAACAAGGTCTAGACATATTCAAACAAGACAAATCATGTATCTACCCCTATCGACCCTAAACTTCGTCTTATGAAGTCAAGCATGAAGAGAAGTGGTTTTGGGTTTCAAACATGGAAATTTCAAAAACCTCCCAAAATTCAGCTTCATTTTAGAGCGACTAAGAAGGATCGATGCTTACCTTTTCATTTCCATGTTTTAAACTTATTTAAATCTTGGTCAAACCTAGGATTTGACCAAGATTCAAATGGGCATAAAAATTCAGACAAAAAATCTAAAGAATGAAAAACCAAAGCACATAGCCTTCTTAATTATGTCATATAGTAAACACTCAAGTTGATAAACAAGGTCTAGACATATTCAAACCAGAAAAATCATGTGTATATCTACCCCTAACCCTAAACTCTGTCTTATGAAGTCAATCATGAAGAGAATTGGTTTTGGGTTTCAAACATGGAAATTTCAAGTACGTCCCAAAAGCTTCATATATTTTAGAGTGACTAATTAAGAAGGATCTTGGCTTACGTTTTCATTTTCATGCTTGAAACTTGTTTAAATCTTGGTTGAACCTAGGATTTGACCAGAATCAAATGTGCATAAAATTCTTAAAAAAATAGAAAAATGAAAAACAAAAGCACATGGTCTTCTTATGTCATATAGTAAGCATTCAAGTTGATAAACAAGGTTTAGACATATTCAAACCAGACAAATCATGTATCTACCCCCTAACCCTAAACTCGGTCTTATGAAGTCTAGCATGAGGAGAAGTCGTTTTGGGTTTCAAACGTTTAAGCCAAAAGCCCCATTTCAAATATTTCAAACTTATTCAAATTTGGTTCAAATTTCAAAGACACACAAGTTATAGCACACATAGTGCATACATTCTCACACATACTGCACTAGATGCTAACCCGGCCTATAGTTTGAGGCCATTGGATGAGGTCGAAAAAAATCTTGGATTAGAAATGGGGTTGTTCGAACCCCGTAGTTGGATTTTTTGAACCTTGATCTGTAGTACTGGGCAAAACCCTAGTTTAACCTATTTAATTATAGATTCGTAGGTCGATTTTTCTACTATGCAGCACATGTGTGTTTGCCCGTCGAGTGAAACTCGGAGGAAGAGGGATCACTCGGAAGGAGAGAAGAAGGGAGAGAATTATGGTGTCTCCCCTTTTTCGGGTGATGATGTTGACTTTTGTGCAGGGTTTGTCAGTGAGCAGGAGGTGCGAGCGAGCGAGCGAGTCGAGCGAGGCCGAGAATGAGAGAGATTTGTTTTTTTTTGTGAGAGGGACAACCGAAGGATCCAGAAGGACCCACAGACTTCCAATACGCATCCTGATGCGTCTTCTCTTGACAAAGAAAATGGCTGGGAGTTTGCGTACCTATTGCACGTGACTTGTGCTCACTGAAGTGTGGGACCTCACGCATGGGCACCACACGTAAGTGACAGACCTGCTGGTGTAAAAGCTCGGTTGATTATTATAGTGCATTAGAACAAAGTTTCCTATGGATTCAAGGGTAGGAAATCCAAGTTAACTCATTTACATGACATTATTTTTTCCATGAAGCAAAGTTAACGCACCTATCAATTGGTACATTTTGGAGTGACTAAGAAGGATCCAGGCTTACTTATTCGTTTTGACGTGTAAAACTTGTCTAAATCTTGGTCAAACAAAATTGGCAGAAAATTCAAAAAAAAATGAAAAACCAAAGCACATAGTCTTCTTATGTCATATCGTAAGCATTAAAGTTGATAAACAAGGTCTAGATATATCCAAACCAGACAAATCATGTATCTACCCCTATCGACCCTAAACTCGTCTTATGAAGTCAAGCATGAAGAGAAGTAGTTTTGGGTTTCAAACATGGAAATTTCAAAAACCTCCCAAAATTCAGCTTCATTTTAGAGCGACTAAGAAGGATCGATGCTTACCTTTTCATTTCCATGTTTTAAACTTATTTAAATCTTGGTCAAACCTAGGATTTGACCAAGATTCAAATGGGCATAAAAATTCAGACAAAAAATCTAAAGAATGAAAAACCAAAGCACATAGCCTTCTTAATTATGTCATATAGTAAACACTCAAGTTGATAAACAAGGTCTAGACATATTCAAACCAGAAAAATCATGTGTATATCTACCCCTAACCCTAAACTCTGTCTTATGAAGTCAATCATGAAGAGAATTGGTTTTGGGTTTCAAACATGGAAATTTCAAGTACGTCCCAAAAGCTTCATATATTTTAGAGTGACTAATTAAGAAGGATCTTGGCTTACGTTTTCATTTTCATGCTTGAAACTTGTTTAAATCTTGGTTGAACCTAGGATTTGACCAGAATCAAATGTGCATAAAATTCTTAAAAAAAATAGAAAAATGAAAAACAAAAGCACATGGTCTTCTTATGTCATATAGTAAGCATTCAAGTTGATAAACAAGGTTTAGACATATTCAAACCAGACAAATCATGTATCTACCCCTAACCCTAAACTCGGTCTTATGAAGTCTAGCATGAGGAGAAGTCGTTTTGGGTTTCAAACGTTTAAGCCAAAAGCCCCATTTCAAATATTTCAAACTTATTCAAATTTGGTTCAAATTTCAAAGACACACAAGTTATAGCACACATAGTGCATACATTCTCACACATACTGCACTAGATGCTAACCCGGCCTATAGTTTGAGGCCATTGGATGAGGTCGAAAAAAATCTTGGATTAGAAATGGGGTTGTTCGAACCCCGTAGTTGGATTTTTTGAACCTTGATCTGTAGTACTGGGCAAAACCCTAGTTTAACCTATTTAATTATAGATTCGTAGGTCGATTTTTCTACTATGCAGCACATGTGTGTTTGCCCGTCGAGTGAAACTCGGAGGAAGAGGGATCACTCGGAAGGAGAGAAGAAGGGAGAGAATTATGTGTCTCCCCTTTTTCGGGTGATGATGTTGACTTTTGTGCAGGGTTTGTCAGTGAGCAGGAGGTGCGAGCGAGCGAGCGAGTCGAGCGAGGCCGAGAATGAGAGAGATTTGTTTTTTTGTGAGAGGGACAACCGAAGGATCCAGAAGGACCCACAGACTTCCAATACGCATCCTGATGCGTCTTCTCTTGACAAAGAAAATGGCTGGGAGTTTGCGTACCTATTGCACGTGACTTGTGCTCACTGAAGTGTGGGACCTCACGCATGGGCACCACACGTAAGTGACAGACCTGCTGGTGTAAAAGCTCGGTTGATTATTATAGTGCATTAGAACAAAGTTTCCTATGGATTCAAGGGTAGGAAATCCAAGTTAACTCATTTACATGACATTATTTTTTCCATGAAGCAAAGTTAACGCACCTATCAATTGGTACATTTTGGAGTGACTAAGAAGGATCCAGGCTTACTTATTCGTTTTCACGTGTAAAACTTGTCTAAATCTTGGTCAAACAAAATTGGCAAAAATTAAAAAAAAAATGAAAAACCAAAGCACATAGTCTTCTTATGTCATAGTAAGCATTAAAGTTGATAAACAAGGTCTAGATATATCCAAACCAGACAAATCATGTATCTACCCCCTATCGACCCTAAACTTCGTCTTATGAAGTCAAGCATGAAGAGAAGTGGTTTTGGGTTTCAAACATGGAAATTTCAAAAACCTCCCAAAATTCAGCTTCATTTTAGAGCGACTAAGAAGGATCGATGCTTACCTTTTCATTTCCATGTTTTAAACTTATTTAAATCTTGGTCAAACCTAGGATTTGACCAAGATTCAAATGGGCATAAAAATTCAGACAAAAAATCTAAAGAATGAAAAACCAAAGCACATAGCCTTCTTAATTATGTCATATAGTAAACACTCAAGTTGATAAACAAGGTCTAGACATATTCAAACCAGAAAAATCATGTGTATATCTACCCCTAACCCTAAACTCTGTCTTATGAAGTCAATCTAGGATTTAACCAAGATTCAAATGGGCATAAAATAAAAAAACAGAAAAATGAAAAACCAAAGCGCACATAGTCTTCTTATATGTCATATAGTAAGCATTAAAGTTGATAAACAAGGTCTGGACATATTCAAACTAGCTAGACAAATCATGTATCTACCCCCTAACCCCTAAACTCTGTCTTATGACGAAGTCAAGCATGAAGATAAGTGGTTTTGGGTTTCAAACATGGAAATTTCAAAAACCTCCCAAAAACTTCATTTTAGGGTGACTAATTAAGAAGGATACAGGCTTCCCTTTTCATTTTCATGTTCTATACTTGTTTAAATCTTGGTCAAACCTAGGATTTGACCAAGATTCAAATGTGCATCAAAATTCCAAAAAAAATAAGAAAAATGAAAAACCAAAGCACATAGTTTTCTTATGTCACATACATATATATAGTAAGCATTCAAAAGTTGATAAACAAGGTCTAGCTAGACATATTCAAATAAGACAAATCATGTATCTACCCCTCTAAAACCATAAACTCTGTCTTATGAAGTCAAGCATGAAGAGAAGTGGTTTTTGGTTTCAAACATGGAAATTTCAAAAACCTCCCAAAATTAAAGCTTCATTTTAGAGTGACTAGTTAAGAAGGATCCAGGCTTACCTTTTCATTTTCATGTTTTAAACTTGTTTAAATCTTGGTCAAACCTAGGATTTGACCAATATTCAAATGGGCATAAAATAAAAAACAAATAAAATAAAAACCAAAGCACATAGTCTTCTTATGTCATATAGTAAGCATTCAATTTCATAAACAAGGTCTAGACATATTCAAACCAGACAAATCATGTACCCCCTAACCCTAAACTTTGTCTTAATTATATATGAAGTCAAGCATGAAGCAGAGAAGTGTGGTTTTGGGTTTCAAACATGGAAATTTCAAAAACCTCCCAAAAAGCTTCATTTTAATTAGACTGGCTGGTTAATTAAGAAGGATCCATGATTAATTACCTTTTCATTGTCATGTTTTAAACTTGTTTAAATCTTGGTCGAACCTAGGATTTGACCAAGATTCAAATGGCCATAAAATTTCAGAAAAAAATCGAAAGAATGAAAAACCAAAGCACATAGCCTTCTTATGTCATATAGTAAGCATTCAAATTGATAAACATGGTCTAGACATATTCAAACCAGAAAAATCATGTATCTACCCCTAACCCTAAACTCTGTCTTATGAAGTCAAGCATGAACAGAAGTACGGTGGTTTTGGGTTTCAAACATGGTAAATTCAAGAACCTCCCAAAAGCTTCATTTTAGAGTTACTAAGAGAAAGATCCAGACTTAATTACCTTATCATTTTCACATGTTAAACTTGTTTAAATCTTGCTCAACAAACCTAGGATTTTACCAAGATTCTCAAATGGGCATAAAAATCAAAAAATGAAATACCAATGCACATAGTCCTCTTATGTCATATAGTAAGTGTCGTTGCCTAATCGACGGTACCCCGGAGGAGGGATCCTCACGAGGGAGAAGAAGTAGGGGCCATAGGGCGGAGTGCTCTCGGGACGGTGGTACGCGATTTACCCAGCTTCGGAACACCTGCACGATGACAGGGCCTACTGCTGCTTGTCTGGAATTATCTGGGCGCTTTCGCGTTGTTACAATGAGTTGTGGTTGTCCTTGTGAACGTTGAACGTGCCTCTAGGGCTCCCGGGATCCGGCTTATAAAGGCGCACGGATCTAGGGTTTACATGGAGAGTCCTAGCTTACAGGTCGCCTAACTACGGTACAAGGTCTTGCCGTGTACGTCAAGGATCTGCCTTCCTCCCTACGTCGTACTGGATCCGGGTTCCACATGGGCCTCCATGGATCCGGGTTACTCCTGGGCCTCCATGGATCCGGGTTACTCCTGGGCCTCCATGGATCCGACTTCCTCCGATGGTCGGTTGGGATCCGGCTTCCCTATCCTGGGCTGGACTTCATCCTTTAGGATCAACAGCAACTGGGCCGCCCGACGGGCCACACGCCACATCGCCATCTATGGGCCACCCGGGCTTGCCGGATCTAGGCACTGTCGATGGTACACCCATGAAGTATACCCACAACAGTAGCCCCCGAGTTCTCCGAGTTTCACCTGCTGTTTCCGCCTCACTAGTCCATCATGGTCTCCGGCAATATTGGTAACGCGGAGAAACTTGAAGAGCTCTAACTTCATATTTTCTTCTTTCCCAACTTTCAGTCGGAAAAAACCCTCATCCTGCGGGACTTCATCCATCGACAGTACATAACATGTCTCCGGGTTACTGGCGGACAAGAATTTGCTTATCTTCACGCCGTTACCCGGAACCTTAAAAGATTCAAACGGTTCCGCCTATCTTGGCGCCATTTTCGCGTGATTTGAGCGGTAAGTTGAGGTGCGGATCCGACTACCAAAAATTAGGTGCGGATCCGGCTACCAAAAATTAGTTGCGGATCCGGCTACCAAATATATAGGTGCGGATCCGGCTACCAAAATATAATTGCGGATCCGGCTACCAAATATACCATATGTATGTAGCCCCCGAGCGTTGAGTCGGCTTGCTCCAAGGAGACTCGATGCTCAGAAACTTAGCCCCCAAGCGTCAAGGTGGAAATTTTTCGGTTAGTTGCTCCAAAGAGAACTTCATCGATGTAGCCCCCGAGCGCCAAGGTGAATTTACTTGAAAATCCGGCTTGGTGCTCTTAGAGTAGCTTTATCTTTATATGTGACTTAGGAATAGCGTAAATCCCAAGCATCTAGGCGGAAATTTCCAGCACTGATACCGAAAGGAAACACACTTTTCACCTAAGATCAAACCGCAGCCCCCGAGGGTTGGTTCCGGCTAAGCATAGCGGAATCAAGACTCAAGTTGCTTTTCCAGCTGTGCACGCCATGGATCCGCCTAACCTTCTCTCATTGGATCCGGCTAGCTTCCCCTGGGGCTTCGCGCGATGCTAGATCTGCTTGAAAACACCTTAAATCGAGGACTGTTGTACGTCCAAGTGTCATGTACCTGATACATAAACATAAAAACATATTTGTATTAAATTGTTTCTTTGATCATGTTCAACGAACAAATGTAAGGCGGAACAAAAACGGCCTTTGAACAAATGTTTTAAAGCTGAAACTATGCAGCAGTTGAACAACATAAAACTGTCAAGGCGGAAAAAACTCGACTATCTTGAACAGTTAATGTAATTTATATGTTTTAAGCAAGTGCTGGTTTATCCGTTCTTCTGGTTTATATGCTTGACTTTTCGCGAGACGGCAAACTTTAAACACAGAACATCTGCTGAGGCGATAGCGCTTAATAGCGAAACAATCAAGAACCTCAGAAACAGAGGCCGGCTTTAAGTACCGAGATGTCACTACTAAGGAATCCACACATAAAACAACAGAAAACGTGTAGGCCAGAAAACTCAAGCTAACGCCCGAAGGCGGAAATTTTGCAGCGTACTGGAGCCTTAAGCGGCAAAAACAGTACAAAGTTTTTCACGAGCGCGAGGCAAATCGTGGGAAAGATATGACCAACAGTGAAAGCGGTAAAAGACTCAGGATATGAGTGAACCAATCTTAATCTCATGATCATAAAATTTTAAAATATGAAATATAAATAGGGACTTAGCTGTTTGGAGCGGAGTCAACGTCGGTCGTGGCGGTTTTTCTTCGGCGTTCCGTCGAGCCGGTGCGAGATTGATTGTCGCAGTGGTCCTGTAGGTGCGGATCCACCTACCAAAATTTAGGTGTGGATCCGACTTCCAAAAATTTAGGTGCGGATCCACCTACCAAAATTTTGGCATGGATCCGGCTACAAAAAATAGGTGCGGATCCACCTACCAAAATTTTGGTATGGATCCGGCTACAAAAAATAGGTGCGGATCCGACTACCAAAAACGTAGGCGCGGATCCGGCAACCAAAAACATAGGTGCGGATCCGACTACCAAAAACGTAGGCGCGGATCCGGCAACCAAAAACATAGGTGCGGATCCGACTACCAAAAACGTAGGCGCGGATCCGGCTACCAAAACCAGAATTTGAAATTTCCGGGTCTAAGGCGGATTCTTCCGTGGAAAGCTCCAGCGACTCGGATCGGATCTTTGCAGCTGCGTCCTGCTCGGCGGCGGTCGTAGCTACATTACTTACCAGTGCGTTTCCGTCGAAATCGACGGTTTCCCCGATGAAGATGTGTATGCCGCCAATTGGGACGATGGAGAGCTTGACGGGGTTTGTCCTAGCCGGAATCCAACACTCATCCGGAGGGACGATCGGCAGATTTCCGGCGTAGAGGACGCGCCCCACAGCGATGGTGTCGTCGTAGCTTCCCATGGCGGAACCCTCCCGGTTCCGGCCTCCAGACGCCACAGGCCCCACGGTGGGCGCCAACTGTCGTTGCCTAATCGACGGTACCCCGGAGGAGGGATCCTCACGAGGGGGAGAAGAAGTAGGGGCCATAGGGCGGAGTGCTCTCGGGACGGTGGTACGCGATTTACCCAGCTTCGGAACACCTGCACGATGACAGGGCCTACTGCTGCTTGTCTGGAATTATCTGGGCGCTTTCGCGTTGTTACAATGAGTTGTGGTTGTCCTGAACGTACACGTGAACGTGAACGTGAACGTGCCTCTAGGGCTCCCGGGGATCCGGCTTATAAAGGCGCACGGATCTAGGGTTTACATGGAGAGTCCTAGCCGGATTACAGACAGCCTAACTACGGTACAAGGTCTTGCCGTGTACGTCAAGGATCTGCCTTCCTCCCTACGTCGTACTGGATCCGGGTTCCACATGGGCCTCCATGGATCCGGGTTACTCCTGGGCCTCCATGGATCCGGGTTACTCCTGGGCCTCCATGGATCCGACTTCCTCCGATGGTCGGTTGGGATCCGGCTTCCCTATCCTGGGCTGGACTTCATCCTTTAGGATCAACAGCAACTGGGCCGCCCGACGGGCCACACGCCACATCGCCATCTATGGGCCACCCGGGCTTGCCGGATCTAGGCACTGTCGATGGTACACCCATGAAGTATACCCACAAAAGTAAGCATTCAAGTTGATAAACAAGGTCTAGACATATTCAAACAAGACAAATCATGTATCTACCCCTATCGACCCTAAACTTCGTCTTATGAAGTCAAGCATGAAGAGAAGTGGTTTTGGGTTTCAAACATGGAAATTTCAAAAACCTCCCAAAATTCAGCTTCATTTTAGAGCGACTAAGAAGGATCGATGCTTACCTTTTCATTTCCATGTTTTAAACTTGTTTAAATCGACCAAGATTCAAATGGGCATAAAATAAAAAAACCGAAAAATGAAAAACCAAAGCGCACATAGTCTTCTTATATGTCATATAGTAAGCATTAAAGTTGATAAACAAGGTCTAGACATATTCAAACTAGCTAGACAAATCATGTATCTACCCCCTAACCCCTAAACTCTGTCTTATGACGAAGTCAAGCATGAAGATAAGTGGTTTTAGGTTTCAAACATGGAAATTTCAAAAACCTCCCAAAAACTTCATTTTAGGGTGACTAATTAAGAAGGATACATGCTTCCCTTTTCATTTTCATGTTCTATATATACTTGTTTAAATCTTGGTCAAACCTAGGATTTGACCAAGATTCAAATGTGCATCAAAATTCCAAAAAATATCAGAAAAATGAAAAACCAAAGCACATAGTTTTCTTATGTCATATAGTAGCATTAAAGTTGATAAACAAGGTCTAGACATATTCAAACAAGAAAAATCATGTATCTACTCCCTAACCCTAAACTTTGTCTTATGTAGTCAAGCATGAAGAGAAGTGGTTTTGGGTTTCAAATATGGAAATTTCAAAAACCTACCAAAAACTTCATTTTAGAGTGACTAAGAAGGATCAATGCTTACCTTTTCATTTTCATATTTTAAACTTGTTTAAATCATTGTCAAACCAGGATTTGACCAAGATTTAAATGGGCATAAAATTAAAAAAATCAGAAAAATGAAAAACAAAAGCACATAGTCTTCTTATGTCACATATATATATAGTAAGCATTCAAAAGTTGACAAACAAGGTCTATACATATTCAAATAAGACAAATCATGTATCTACCCCTAACCCTAAACTCTGTCTTATGAAGTCAAGCATGAAGAGAAGTGGTTTTTGGTTTCAAACATGGAAATTTCAAAAACCTCCGAAAAGCTTCATTTTAGAGTGACTAAGAAGGATCCAGGCTTACCTTTTCATTTTCTTGTTTTAAACTTGTTTAAATCTTGGTCAAACCTAGGATTTGACCAATATTAAAATGGATATAAATAAAAAAATAAAAAAAACCAAAGCACATAGTCTTCTTATGTCATATAGTAAGCATTCAAGTTCATAAACAAGGTCTAGACATATTCAAACCAGACAAATCATGTATCCACCCCCTATCGACCCTAAACTTCGTCTTATGAAGTCAAGCATGAAGAGAAGTGGTTTTGGGTTTCAAACATGGAAATTTCAAAAACCTACCAAAAGCTTCATTTTAGAGCGAGTAAGAAGGATCGATGCTTATCTTTTCATTTTCATGTTTTAAACTTATTTAAATCTTGGTCAAACCTAGGATTTGACCAAGATTCAAATGGGCATAAAAATTCAGACAAAAATCTAAAGAATGAAAAACCAAAGCACGTACATAGCCTTCTTAATTATGTCATATAGTAAACATTCAAGTTGATAAAAAAGGTCTAGACATATTCAAACCAGAAAAATCGTGTATCTACCCCTAACCCTAATTAAACTCTGTCTTATGAAGTCAAGCATGAAGAAAAGTGGTTTTGAGTTTCAAGCATGCATGGAAATTTCGAGAACCTCCCAAAAGCTTCATTTTAGAGTGACTACAAAGGATCCATGCTTACACCTTTTCATTTTCAAGTTTTAAACATGTTTAAAACCTGGTCAAACCTGGGATTTGACCAAGATTCAAATGGGCATAAAATTCAAAAAAATTAGATAAATGAAAAACCATAGCACATAGTCTTCTTATGTCATATAGTAAGCATTCAAGTGGATAAACAAGCTCTAGACATACTGAAACCAGACAAATCATGTATCTACCCCTATCCCTAAACTATGTCTTATGAAGTCTAGCATGAAAAGAAGTGGTTTTGGGTTTCAAACATGGAAATTTCAAAAACCTCCCAAAAGCTTCATTTTGGATTGACTAAGGAGGATCCAGGCTTACTTTTTCATTTTCATGTTTTAAACTTGTTTAAATCTAGGTCAAACCTAGGATTTGACCAAGATTCAAATGGACATAAAAAATCAACAGTTTACAACAGCACACAAAATAAACATGAAATTACATCTAAATCCCTAACTTTTACATGGAGGACCCCAGGCTGAAAGCAAGAAATGCGATCGGGTCTTGAATCTTGATGCGTCTTCTCTTGACAAAGAAGATCGCTGGGAGTTTGCGTACGTACAGCACGTCACTTGTGCTCACTGAAGTGTGGGACATGACGCATGCATGGGCAACACACGTAAGTGACATGGATTCAAGGGTAGGGAAGCCAAGAGAAAAAAACGAGAATTTGGACAAAAATAACCCAATCTTGCTAGTATGTCGAAAGTTTGTTTTTCCCAATCTTTTCGACTTTGGGTTATTTCTGTCTATTTTGCCGAAAAAACGAGGACAGAGACTGGAAACGGTGATGCATCTAGCTTCAGAGTACGTCAGATTAAGACTTCATGAGCAACACTAGTCTGACGTAAGTACAGTGTATACAGACAAGACAGGGACTAGACATTGCTACCCACGTCCCTCTGCGCCCCTTCAAAGAAATCATACTCCGTACTAGAATCTCGAAACGTAGGAATTAGTCTGACACGATTTCTGATTGTTTAATTCATAGGATTGCAATTTTCAGAATTCATTGACAATACATTTTTATACAAAAACAAAAAATCCTTCATTGTGTAACCGTATGTTACTACTAGTATTTCTTTTGGTTTTCACACGCAATCAAATGTTATTGGATCCAAATACCGTTGTTTCTCAATCCTATATATTTGGAGATGATCATCACTCTCTAATCATACAATTTTCATATTCCCGCACTTTGAAAATCTTGCGAATAATCAAAGCAGCCAAAATGTATGGTGTGTATTGTATATGTTTATGCCATGCTTAGTTTCATCGAATATTGTTTGGTTGCATCGCGGGGAAACCGCGTGAATTTAGATTAATTGTTGCATGTTTGTTTGTGGTGTGACCAACTGCTTTTGCAACGAAACAACCCCCCCACCATGTACGCATTGTTTGGGTCGCATGCATGATGTGTACAAAATGTTAAAATAGAAATAATGTAGGAATTGAATATGATTGCATGTTGAATTAATCCTATATGAGAGAAATCACACAAATTTGAATTGCATGTTCTTTGGTTGTAGTGCTACACAAAAAACACGTGAATTAGTATGAATTATCATGTATTCAAGAATCAAAGGAGCCACTGAGATTTGAATCCCACAAAATTTCTATGAATTTTCTTCGAACCAAACAAGCCCAACAAGATTCCAAAGGAATATAATACAACGAACAAACAACTTCCGTTGTTGGAATATTTCCTTAGGACATCAATCCAATAGAAACTATATGATCCAGTTTCAGCGACAATCTGGTCGGTGTAGGCTCGAGGAGGCCAATTGTATATATATGTTTGGACCCGGTTGGTTGAGTGATCATGCTCGTGACATCCAGCCTGAAAGGTAAAATTCGGGCAAGGCCAGCGTGACGCCACAATACTTTTGAAATATTCAAAAGCGCGTAATATTTGTGAAATTTTAATAATAGCTACTACTTATGTGAATTTTTTTCGTTCATACGCTTATTGGGGGGTAGGCTAACCCTAATGGCCTCCTCAAGATCCCTACCTCTACCAAGGTTTCCCGAGTTCATCCACCTCGACGGGTTCCTTGCCACTTTCGACCATGTTGTGGGCATCATTTCGGGTTCCCGTACCACGGCCAGTCCTTTTCAGGAGTCCCGAACCCGATGCCATAATATTTGTTTGAAAAAAATTCAAGACCGCACAATATTTGTTGAAATAAATGAATAAGCATTTTTAAATAGCTAAATAAAAGAAGTATGAATTTTGAAAAATTTATTTTTTCTAAAACATTAATTGGAGCATTGACATGTTGAACCCACTTGTCGATTTTGCTATCAACATGACTAACTAGCTGATTAGATAACCAAGTGGTGAAATTTGCAACATATTAGACCACCACATGGTGGAAACTGCAAAAAAAATGTCCAAGTGGTGGTTTGTGCAACATATAGAGCAGTACAGTATATGGTAGTACAAGATGAATGTGCACTGCCGTGGGCCCGTGGTAATATATCATGATGATGGCAAAGGATCTTTTCTCTGCTGAAACTGTCCAGAGCTGATTTGATGAGACAAAATACAGCTCCACGGCGTGCAAGGACAGTATACAGTACATTAGCTTCTTCTCGGGTCACACGCCTTCACGACAGGTGCAGTAGTGCAGCAGAGACCAGAGAGAGAAGGCACGCCCGTAGTACTCGTATTATTGATTTCAATTCAAATTGTTTTTTTGCCTGCTTCTCCGTCTTCTTCATCTCCATCTTCTCTGGCGACCCCGCCTACACCAGCAGCCCCTGCACCACCGCCGCCATGCCTTTTTCGGATCATCTCGAGCCACCTGTTTGATGGTACTAGTAGGAGTTGTGGACTTTTATCCATATCGCTCTACCAGCTGCCGCTCGCACTGTCCTCCAATACCTCATACCCAAACGCCAGCGTCCCACTCCCACACCCCCACACCCACTTGACCGCATCCTTCCAATGGCGAGATCGATCAATGAGAGTGGCAGTTCTTGGGTGTTTCCTGATGGCCCCCTTGAAGAAATCGCATCCCGATGCGATGTCATCACCGCCGCGAGCCTCGTCGGTTCATGCAAGTTTTATCATGATTCAGCAACACAAAGTGTAGCTCTGCCTGCATCTCAGCCGTTTGGCATGCCCTGTGTTCTTCATACTCACCAAACTGAGGTACCGCCCGCGCACAATCCCTTCTCCCGCGTCCACAAGTTCAAGCAGCAGGGTGCGCAGAAGGACAAGCAGCATGATGCAAAAGATCGCAAGGGTACCTTGTGCCAACTGACGCCGCTGGACAGGATCTCTTCCGATGCCGTGATTCCAGATGGTGGTACGGGCATGTGGGCAGGCGCGAATGGAGATTGGATCGCCCTTCTTGGCTTCCCCTGGAATTGGGAGCTTGTCAATGTGTACACTGGTCGCCGGATTCCTCTACCACCAATAAGTGAGTTTAAATCCACCCCGGATAAACTTGTGTTCGAGTCTAATGATCAACATCTTCAACTGCTGAAGATAGCTATTTGCCGAGTTCCAACAGCTGCTTCAAATTATACTAGTTTCTCTGTTCTTGCCATCTTCAACGCGGCAATTGCAGTCCTTCACTGTGCTTCTAGCAGATGGACAGTTCTTGACAACCAGTTCTTAGCGTACGGCTACTCCGATGCAATCATCCACAAGGGTATTGTATTTGCTGTAACTCAGACAGGCGAAGTTTATGCATGGAATCAACTTTCTTGGGGTAATTTTTCTCATCTCATATGATGTGTTTTCGCTATTACCTGCTAGTTTCAGATTTAGCTTTAGCCTTTTTCTTTTTGTTGTGCAGTTTTCGTGTCATGCCTGTACCTTTCCCCCTCTATATTCAATCAAAATCAGCAGCGATATGCCTTTGAGTCAAAATAAAGTACTCCCTCCGATCCAAATCAAATTGACTCAGCTTTGTCTAGCCAGTGCATCTAGCTAGACAAACTTGAGTCAATTAATTTGTGCATATCTAGCTAGACACATCCAGTTGAGTCAATTAATTTGGATCGGAGGCAGTATTTTAGCTACATCATTATTCATGTATGTAATGAACTAATCAAGTTTTGCTGAACTGACTTCAAGCTGTGCTTTCCTTTGCAAGGTCCTTTGTTGATCAGCACGGCACCTATTCCGCCAGAACTTGATGAACAAGGTCGGTACAATCTTGGCTCCTGGTGGTTAGCACGATCTCCTGATGGTTCTAGACTTTTTCTGGTCCATACCTGGGGCGTTACTGACGGGCGGGATTATACTGGACTGGTTCGGATTTTACCTGCTGCTGCTACCTCTGAGGGTCGTCATGGTCGCACTATTCGCGGGTATGGTAAGGGTTTACTTGGCTGCGAGGTGTACAGCATGGACACCAGTCAGTTGATGCCACCGAGGCCATGGAGGAGGATTATTTCCCTTGGATCATATTCTCTCTTCCTTGGAGTGAACTATCCGATTATCCTTCCAGTAGAAGACGGGGCAGAACATGACCGTCCAAATATGGCGAGAAGCAACTCTGTTTACACATCGCACCATGCAGTAGGCCTTGCATATCCTCCTTCTCCAGAAATTTGCCGCTTCAGTTTGAATTCTGAAGACTGTACTGTTGGTTTCCAAACCAACATTAGATGGACATGGCGGCAGGTTCCGTTGTGGCTCATCCCAAGCTTCGCCAACGCCCGGCAATGGAACCTGCCTTCGCGTCACAGGTCCAGAAAGAAGGGCTGATGTACTTTATGTAATACTCGTGTTGTAATGCAAGATTTGTATCTGTTGAACTATTTCATTTGCATGTTTATCTCTACCTAGGCTACTCCCTTTCCGTAGTTGTGTTGTACTATCTGTTGAACTATTTCCTTTGCCTGTTATCTCTACCTAGGCTACTCCTCCGTAGTTGTTAAATTGATGTAATGCTCCTACAATGCAGGCTACACTGGGCGTGTGGCCTGTAATGTTATCAAACACCTTTTGTACTCGTTCTAGTAAGCATTTCACACTATAGCTCACATAATTAAAGTACTCCTACAACGTATTAGTTGAAAGATATCTCTCATAAGTAAGTACCCCTCTTTGAGCTTATGCGAAACATAAATGACTATTTTAGAAATATATACTCTCGACACAAGATTATATTAAAAACAATGGTACATAGTTCTATTAGAAAAAGAAAGTGTGAATAGTAGAATGATGGAGAAGTGTTTTTTGAGGTCTGTGCATAGCTAGTGTTCATGGTGCAAAAGCACTTAGACTAGTCACAATGGGAAGTATCGTAGACTGATACTAGTCTATGATACAACACCTTCAATGCATAGTATCATGAATTAGTATCATGCAATGTTGCGAAAAACCAATTATTCATTTCTTTCCAAATAGACTAGCTTTGCGAGGATGACAAAACATTTCTTTATTGCCCTCTCGTATGAATCACCTCCATACATCACCTCTCATACCGATTGAAAGCCATGCCAAATCGTTGGTTCAAGACCATGAATACCAAGCCAATTTTGTTAGCTAGTTGGACCACCCTCGGATTGAGAACCAACGGTTGAAAGAAAGGTGGGCGCCAACTCATATTTTTTTCTCGAGAGTCCGACACTTGATGTTGATTGCAAAGTTCACAAAGGCCAAAATTTTGACATCCTCTTTGTGCAAGTCTTGCCACCATCCAAACTCGGTTTTGAAGTACCAACCAAGAAAAAAAAGCTTGCACTTTGGAGGACCCCATGGACCATGAAAATTTTGAAAAACTTCCAGTAAATCATGCATATTTCGATTTATATTTTGGTGAAGTTTCATTCGATTTGAATCATAGGTTTGTGAGCAAATATATATTTAGTTTAAACTAGTGCTCGAGTACGTAAGAATCTATTTAATCACAAGCTAGTCATCCGAATGGGATGAAATATTCATAGATTTTAAAACAAGGAATCTACATATTACTGGATTTTTTTCAAAATTTTCTGAATAGTTTTTCTTTTTTAGCTTCGAAATAAGAGATAGTTTGGAACGTTGGATCTCAAATGGATGGTAGATGGTGGGACACAGTCACAATGTATCTTGGAAGCATCAAGTCACTGAAGCTCTGTCCGGTTTCCAAACCAAGCTAGGAAAGGCATTGAAAATGAAGTTCTGCTCTAAAACATTTCTCATTCCATTTTGGTGCTCGCGCGGTTGCATGCTGCCCACGTGTTAAGGTACGTGTCTCTGGCATGTAGAGAACTACGATTATTGGCGAAAAATATATCGAAATGGAAACTGTAAAAAAAACCTCTCTGGTCAACCTGATGTGACGAGACATCACTGCACCAAACGTCGTCGCAAATTTATAGATGGGTGGCGTGCTAGTATACCAACAGTCAAATCGGCGCCCAGTCGCAGCAGCAGCCTAGAGTACTACCTAGTTTTTGCCCCTTGCATGTCTATCATCTTCTTCTTCACCCTCCCAGAATCACGCGCACGCGCAGGATCTCGATCCCCACCACGCCGCATCGTTCCTTCCATAGCGCTCGCCCTCTCCTCCGAAATCCCCAAGCGCGGTTGCATCCGCCATCCACCTAAATCCATCTTCACGTGATGAATTATTCTAGGCTTTGCCGGGGCGGCGGGGAAGGCCACTGGGAGGCTCTCACCGGCGACAACACCGACCTCATCGCTGCGCATCTGGACGTTACCTACACCGTCCGACTTGCCGCATGTTCCAGGGAGCTCTACGACCGGATCAGCAAGGATGAAGGTAAGATGCACCATTGGGGTGAACCCTGCCTGCTGATGCCTCCGCCTGCTTATTGGTTCGATGAACACTGGGATTGGGCGACAGCATCTCGTCTGCATGATACCGTGTACGACCTGGTGCCCCTCGACCATCCTCGCCGTTCTGTCGCCCTGCCGTTCATG
Organism: Lolium multiflorum; assembly: GCA_030979885.1. Taxonomy (NCBI): domain Eukaryota; kingdom Viridiplantae; phylum Streptophyta; class Magnoliopsida; order Poales; family Poaceae; genus Lolium; species Lolium multiflorum. The sequence continues at coordinate 44,335,751 of CM061750.1, read as the reverse complement.
CACGACAGAAAATGGCTTGGCGCGAACGGCGACTGGATCGCCGCCGCCGATCATCATGGGTACCAGTGGTGCCTCGTGAACGTCTACACCGAGCGACATATCCCCCTTCCATCCCTACCTGCTTCGAAGATCGATCATAGTAGTTTTTCATATCAACCTGCATACTCTTTTAACTGGGGTCCAGCAATTGATTTGTTGAAGATTGTAATCTGCCAAGTGCCCACAAAAGGTGGGAGGTACGCAGATTACAAGCTCATCGCCTTGTTCGACAAAACGATTTTCTACCTTGAAGGGGGTGGCGACTGGAGAATGCTGGAGGCCCTTACACCTGCACCTGATTATCCAAATTACTGTGATGCCATTGAACTCGGTGGCCACGTTTTTGCGGTGGACGAAACTGACGGCTCCACGTACTTCTGGGACACCGCAAATGGTATTTTTTCAGTCCTTTTGCATTGCATGATACACTGCCTTAACCAATGAAGTTATTAATGAACTACCTTGTTTATATTTTACCTTTCTTAAATGACTTAATGATCACACCCCCTTTTGCTGAATATGAATGAACCGTTGCTTGCAATGAATTAGTAGTACTAATTAGCCACCAACAAACATAGTATGCTCAGTATGTGATTGCATTCCTGAATTAGTAACTCTACGCCAATGCAGAATATGGATGTAATTAACCAGTATCTCAAAAGATAACGTAGCACTATGAAGGCACCCTTTTTGATAACCTTTTACACCCATTGTTTCATATATAACTAATTGATTTTGCCTCCAAAAGGAGGACGAGAGACCCCCGCCATCTGCATCAGAGAGATGCATAAGGACTTTCATAAGTATATGACTTAACGATCACATCCTTTATCTGAATATGAATGAACCGTTGCTTGCAATGAATTAGTACTAGTCAGTCATCAGCAAACATAGTATACTCCGTATGTGAATGCATTCCTGAATTAGTAACTCTATGCAACTGCAGAATATGGATGTAATTAACAAGTATCTCAAATGTTAACGTAGAAACAGAAAAATAGAAGAAAATCGTTTGTAATTACATGCGTAGCTTATATTTTCTAGAGATCGGGGAAAAAGCGTTGATTGGATGTACCTACATGCAGATCAAACAGTTCTTTGTTTATATCGGTGAACAATCTGCAAAATGGTATAATTAATTTTGTTTTTGATACATTATTTCTCCCATTTTCTTGAATAGATTTCAGTTTCCCACAATTATCTTTGATTAGTGATTGTGACGTCCCCTCATTCAAAATAACTCAGGTTATCTTTTTCCTAATTCAGTGTTATTTAAGTTTGAGTAAGTTTACGACTAATATCTACAACCTCATATATATATAAGATTTAGCACCTGCAGGCCTAGCAAAGTTAGCTGCCTGTAGTCCCCTGTATAGTTCTTTCTTTTTGCTTTCTCAGTTTTTCGTAGCCTTGCTACAACCCTGTATGCTCTAATATATAATGATGCACGACTAGGCATGTGTTCGAGAAAAGAAAATCTAAATATCTTTTGTAATATATGAACCTATATTGATGTTTTAGATGTTGGTAGTATAACTTTCGATAAACTTGAACAGACTTAAATCAGTTTAACTTAGCACAACCATATGGCGTACCTTTTTTAGAACGCGAAAATGAGGTAAACAAATACCATGTGTACCCTTTACTATCAATAGTAGAGAAGAGATTATGAACCTTCAACTCTAAAATGCAAATTCTTCTACTGAATGGATAGCTGCATCTGATACCTATTTTGCAAATGTTACCAGACTTGGGGTTAGCTATAAAAAGGCATTTCTTTCTTGTCAAGCTTAATGCACTACCAACACAACCAAAAGTCCGAACTGATCGCAAGGGCGGCAATCCACTTATACAATTCAACACCCCCCTCACGTGTGATGGGAGACAAGTCAACATGTGGAAAGACTCAGAGGTATAGCTCAAGAGGCATATACGTGGACTCCGAGGGGGCAACAACAATTTTAGGATAAATTGCGAAAGCCAGGACTCGAACTCGAGACCCTGGCTCTGACACCATGTCAAGCTTCATGGACTAGCCAACGCAACCAAAAGTCCGAACTGATGGAAAGGTCTAGGCAATCCACTTATACAGTTAAACATTTCTTACCCTTCGGGTGGTCACAGGGAAGCTCTCTAATAGATCACTTAAGACAAAGGGAATTAACTACAGCACAGGACTTAAACTTAAGATGATATATATTTGTCAAAATTTGAATGTATCTATATGCTTTCACTGTCTAGATACATCTGAATTTGGACAAACAGACACTTTCGGTGGGACAGAGGTAGTATATAACTGTGTATACACTAACTAGTGTCTAGTTTTGGCGAAGTTTAGACTAGTTTCGTGGGATGGATGCAGTATAACTGATATATTGGACACTCGATTTGAACACATGAATGACCAATGTCCTTAGCTTACATAGTCGTATTTATACTGTGAGCATGAACGATGAACAATGCTGCTGTTTGAATATGGTTGCCAGTAACACCCTATTCGTCTCCATTTCTAATATTGCAGAAAACCTGATGCTCCCGTTTGTAATCCCGCCACCGGTGGTGGATGATCAGCAGTACGCGTGGTTCCTCGCTCCATCTGCTGATGGCAAGCGATTGATGATCATCCTTACAGTAAACAAGATTGGGATTGCCAATGCTGAAGTACCTCCTGACATTCCCTATGCTGCTAATGGGCTTCAGCTACGGCAGTATCCTCCTGTTGCCACCTACGTCTTTGAGCTGGATCCCTTATCTACTGCACGTGCAGGGGACTTTCTTTGGAGGCAGGTTAACAGCCTCAGCGACCACTCTCTGTTCCTCGGACTCAATTACCCAATCATTGCCAACCTGAAGAAGCGTGAATCCAAAGCTCCTGATGGCACATTGGTTCCATTCATGAGGAAAAACTGCGTCTACACAGCATACCGGAATATTCGTTATAATCAATACCCTAAAATTTTGCGCTGCAACCTCCAGCCAGATGAAGGTGAGACTGTGGGAGTTATCAGCCTTCCCAAGGATGGTTGGGATAGTGTCCGACAAGCGGCTATGTGGTTTAAGCCTGCTTTAAACATTGCCCGTTCGGTGTTACCTTTAAAAAAACAGTGACACTTTTTTATTATGCTTGAAGTGTTGAGAAGTAGTACACTGTTTTTAGTATGTACTAGTTTGAATCAGTTTATTTGAACACTGCCCTGCTTTTGTATTTCGTGTTGCCTTCATATTATAACCCATGCATGGCTGTTTTAGGATTGACTTTATTTCAGCACTATAATTACAATGTGTGTACGTCCTTTATAATATAGCCACCTCTTGTTGATCATACTCATGAGAGGACCATTCCTATTTTTTTCGCCGCTAAAGGGTAAAGTACATCCACTGGCACGGGGGTGTGTTCGGTTCCACCCCATCCCCAAACCGAACATGCATCAACTACGAGCAAGGAAGTAGATGTGCGACCTAGGTGACTGTGCGGACCCCACATGTGAACCAAAGAAAAAAACATGTCAATACGGAACTGATGTACATACGACAACTCCTATATGATATGCGTATGTACGATTGAGCATCTGGAGGTGTGCTGCCACCTGCTTCCTCACACGAAGGGTTGGATCTTGTGTTTCGTACACGGATCGGACTGAAATTGTCGTGTGCATAGCAAGGTTCATGTCAATAAGGCTGAGTTTGGCATCTAAGTCTAGGCAACAAATACTTTTGGGTTCCAACGGCCATCTACAAGGTATTTGCTATAGGCCTACTTGCTCCGGCTGTCGAAGCCCAATAACTACAAATGGGCCTTTCTGCTCATGCAATGTTGGCCCTTTTCTAAAGAACCACAGATCCTATGATTGGCAAAAAACAAAAACACGGAGATTCTACATAAAAGTTGTTTGTATTTATTTTGAATTATTGGGTTGCAATTTTTGAAACTGCTCATGGCCAATATGAAAATCCTTGATCGCTCCATACCCACAAAGATCACGGTATTTTCAAAAATTCATAAAGTGGATTTGAAATTTAAAACATATCCTAATAATTCCATGATTTATTCTATTAACTTGCAAGATCTTGGAGCGAAAGAGCTTGTATTAGTCTGCGAAAATAATACTGATAAACCTGTCGTTAACAAGAAATGAAGGTTTATCGTTCAGAGAGGATGCCATGTGGGACCCATGAGACAGTAGCATCCTCAACGTTTCAAAGAAAAAGGCAAGTAGCCCGAAAATAGGGGTAAAAAATAAATCCTACAAAGGAAACATTTATAGTTCATAGAGGCTGACATGTGGGACCGATCTGCCAGCTGCATCCTCATCATTTCGAAGTCGGCAGGGATCAGAAGAAAAAGGCAAATAGCCAGAAATTAGGGGTCAAAAATAAATCCAAAAAGGAAACTTTTATTCTTCATAGAGGATGACATGTGGGACCGACCTGCCAGCAGCGTCCTCATCGTTTCAAAGGCCGCAGGGATCAAAAGAAAAAAGGCAAATAGCCAGAAATTAGGGGTAAAAATAAATCAAACAAAGGAAAGGTTTGTTGTTCATAGAGGCTGACATGTGGGACCCATGAGCCAGCGGCGACCTCAATTTCAAAGGCGGCATATGATCGAAAAGAAAAAGGCAAGTTAGCAAAAATCAGGGGGTAAAAAAATCTAAGAAAAGAAACTTTATTGTACATAGAGGATGACATGCGGGTCCCATGAGCCAGCACCTTACTCAACGTTTCAGAGGCGGCATGAGATCAAAAGAAAAAGGAAACTGACCAAATATCAGGAGCAAAAAATAATCCAAGAAAAGAAACTTTTATTGTACATAGAGGATGACATATGGGTCCCACTTATACAAGCTCTTTCGCTCCAAGATCTTGCAAGTTGATTGTACATAGAGGATGACATGCGGGGCCCTTGTGTCAGCAGCTTAATCAACGTTTCCAAGGCGGGGATCAAAAGAAAAAGGAAATAGCCAAAAATAAGAGGGAAAAAAATCCAAGAAAAGAAACTTTTATAGTATAGAGGATGACATGTGGGTCCCATGAGCCAGCAGCTTCCTCAACGTTTCAGAGGCTGCATGAGATCGAAAGAAAAAGGCAAGTGACCAAAAATAAGAGGGAAAAAAATCCAAGAAAAGAGACTTGATTGTACATAGAGAATGACATGCGGGTCCCATCACCAGCAGCTTACTCAACGTTTCCAAGGCGGCAGGGGATCAAAAGAAAATGGAAATAGCCAAAGATCAGAGGGTGAAAAATCCAAGAAAAGAAACTTTTGTAGTACATAGAGGATGACATGCGGGTCCCATGGGCCAGCAGGTTCCTCAACGTTTTCAAGGGCGGCATGAGATCGAAAGAAAAAGGCAAGTGACCAAAAATCAGAGGGTGAAAAATAATCCAAGAAAAGAAACTTTTATTGTACATAGAGGATGACATGCTGTCCCAACGTTTCAAATGCGGCTTGAGATCAAAAGAAAAAGAAAGTAGCCAGAAATTAGGGGGAAAAAAACTCCAAGAAAAGAAAATTGATTGTACATAGAGGATGACATGCGGGTCCCACGAGTTAGCAGCTTACTCAACGTTTCCAAGGCGGCAGGGGATCAAAAGAAAAAGGAAATAGTCAAAAATCAGAGAGTGAAAAAAACCCTAGAAAATAAACTTTTGTAGTACATAGAGGATGACATGGGTCCCATGAGCCAGCAGGTTCCTCAACGTTTCAAACGTGGCATGAGATCGAAAGAAAAAGGCAAGTGACCAAATATCGGGAGCCAAAAATAATCCAAGAAAAGAAACTTGATTGTACATAGAGGATGACATGCGGGTCCCATTGTGCGGCAGTGGTCCCAACGTTTCAAATGCGGCTTGAGATCAAAAGAAAAATGAAGTAGCCAGAAATCAGGGGGTGAAAAATCCAAGAAAAGAAAGATTTCAATTGGGCTGCATCTGGACATCTGGGCCTTCGAACTATCCTTCTGGGCCTTTTGACTCGTACAATTTCAGCCCACTGAACATGAAAGTTCGGATTTTTCTCAAAAAAAACAGGAAAGTCCTATGCTTCGCCAAAACAAAAAACAAGGAGATTCAAGATATAAGTTGTAAAAATAAAGATTTAATTTATCCGTTTGCAATAGCTCAGAGCGAAATACACGTTTATTGTCTGCAAAATAATCAAGATATCACATGTTTCTTGTACGGGGAGGCTGACATCGGGACCCATGAGCCGCGGCGTCGTCAACGTTTCAAAGGCGACAGGGGATCGAAAATAAAAATAAACCAAATATCAGTTGGTAAAAAAATCCAATAAAATAAAACATTTATCGTTCGAGAGGATGACATGCAGGACCGATGAGGCAGCAGATCCTCAACGTTTCCAAGGCGGCAGGGATCAAAGAAAAAAAGGAAATAGCCAGAAATTAATTAGGGGTTCAAAATAAATCCATCAAAGGAAAGTTTTATTGTTCATAGAGGATGACATGTGGGACCGACCTGCCAACAGCGTCCTCATCGTTTCAAAGGGGGCAGGAGATCAAAAGAAAAAGGCAAATAGCCAGAAATTAGGGGTAAAAAATAACTCCAAGAAAGGAAACTTTTATTGTTCGTAGAGGATGACATGCGGGACCCATGAGCCAGCAGCTTACTTAACGTTTCAAAGGCGGCATGAGATCGAAAGAAAAAGGCAAGTGACAAAATATCAGGAGCCCAAGATAATCCAAGAAAAGAAACTTTATTTACATAGAGGATGACATGCGGGTCCCATTTTGCAGCAGCGGTCCCAACGTTTCAAATGCGGCTTGAGATCAAAAGAAAAAGAAAGTAGCCAGAAATTAGGGGGTCAAAAAAATCCAAGAAAATAAAGTTGATGGACATAGAGGATGACATGCGGGTCCCATGAGCTAGCAGCTTACTCAACGTTTCCAAGGCGGCAGGGATCAAAAGAAAAAGGAAATAGCCAAAAATCAGAGGGTGAAAAAAACAAAGAAAATGAACTTTTATAGTACATAGAGGATGACATGCGGGTCCCATGAGCAGCAGGTTCCTCAACGTTTCAAACGTGGCATGAGATCGAAAGAAAAGGCAAGTGACCAAATATCGAGCCAAAAATAATTCAAGAAAAGAAACTTGATTGTACATAGAGGATGACATGCGGGTCCCAATTAGCAGCAGCGGTATCACCGTTTGAGAGGCTGCACGGGATCGAAAGAAAAAGGCAAGTGACCAAATATCGGGAGCCAAAAATAATCCAAGAAAAGAAATTTTATTGTACGTAGAGGATGACATGCGGGTCCCATTTTGCAGCAGCGGTCTCAACGTTTCCAAGGCGGCACAGAACCAAAAGAAAAATGAAGTAGCCAGAAATCAGGTGAAAAAATCCAAGAAGAAAGATTTCAATTGGGCTGCATCTGGACATCTGGGCCTTCGAACTATCCTGCTTGGCCTTTTGACTCGTACAATTTCAGCCCACTCCAAAACAAGAAAGTTCCGAATTTTCTAAAAAACAGAAAGTCCTATGCTTCGCAAAGACAAAAAAACAAGGAGATTCAACATATAAGTTTGTTTATGTAAAAATAAAGATTTAATTATCCGTTTGAAATAGCTCAAGCGCAATACATTGTTTATTGTCTGCAAAATAATCAAGATATCATATGTTTCTTGTACGGGAGGCTGACATCGGGGACCCATGAGCCAACAGCGTCAACGTTTTAAAGGCGGCAGGGGATGGAAAGAAAAATAAACCAAAAATCTGTTGGTAAAAATCCAAGAAAAGAAACATTTTCGTTCCGAGAGGATGACATGCGGGACCCATGAGGCGCATCCTCGGTTTATTGTTCATAGAGGTCGACATGTGGGACCCGTGAGCCCGGCGTCCTCAACGTTTTAAAGGCTGCAGTGATCGAAAGAAAAAATAAGCCAAAAATCGTTTGGTCAACAAAATCCAAGAAAATAAACATTTACCGTTCGAGAGGATGACATGCGGGACCCATGAGGCAGCAGATCCTCAACGATTCCAAGGCAGGGGAAATATCCGAAATTAATTAGGGGTTCAAAATAAATCCATCAAAGGAAACATTTATTGTTCATAGAGGATGACATGTGGGACCGACCTGCCAACAGCGTCCTCATCGTTTCAAAGGGGCAGGAGATCAAAAGAAAAAGGCAAATAGCCAGAAATTAGGGGTAAAAAATAACTCCAAGAAAGGAAACTTTTATTGTTCGTAGAGGATGACATGCGGGACCCATGAGCCAGCAGCTTACTCAACGTTTCAAAGGCGGCATGAGATCGAAAGAAAAAGGCAAGTGACAAAATATCAGGAGCAAAAGATAATCCAAGAAAAGAAACTTTATTGTACATAGAGGATGACATGTGGGTCCCATTTAGCAGCAGCGGTCTCAATGTTTGTAATGCGGTTTGAGATCAAAAGAAAAAGAAAGTAGCTAGTAATTAGGGGGTGAAAAAATCCAAGAAAAGAAAGTTGATGGACATAGAGGATGACATGCGGGTCCCTCGAGCCAACAGCTTACTCAATGTTTCAAAGGGGGCAGGGATCAAAAGAAAAAGGCAAGCCAAAAATCAGAGGGTGAAAAAATCCAACAAAGGAAACTTTTATAGCACATAGAGGATGACATGCGGGTCCCATGAGCCAGCAGGTTCCTCAACGTTTCAAACGTGGCATGAGATCGAAAGAAAAAGGCAAGTGACCAAATATGAGGAGCCAAAAATAATTCAAGAAAAGAAAGTTTTATAGTACATAGAGGATGACATGCGGGTCCCATTTAGCAGCGGTATCACCGTTTGAGAGGCGCAGGGGTTCAAAAGAAAAAAGAAATTGCCAAAAATCAGAGGGTGAAAAAACCAAGAAAATGAACTTTTATAGCACATAGAGGATGACATGCGGGTCCCATGAGCCAGCAGGTTTCTCAACGTTTCAAACGTGGCATGAGATCGAAAGAAAAAGGCAAGTGCCCAAATATGAGGTGCCAAAAAACTCCAAGAAAAGAAAGTTGATTGCTCATAGAGGATGACATGCGGGTCCCATTTAGCCGCAGCGGTCTCACCGTTTGAGAGGCGGCAGGGGATCGAAAGAAAAAGGCAAGTGACCAAATATCAGGAGCCAAAAATAATTCAAGAAAAGAAAGTTTTATAGTCCATAGAGGATGACATGCGGGTCCCATTTAGCAGCAGCGGTATCACCGTTTGAGAGGCGGCAGGGGATCGAAAGAAAAAGGCAAGTGAACGAATATGAGGTGCCAAAAAAAATCCAAGAAAAGAAAGTTTTATAGTACATAGAGGATGACATGCGGGTCCCATTTAGCAGCAGGTATCACCGTTTGAGAGGCGGCGGATCGAAAGAAAAAGGCAAGTGACCAAATATGAGGTGCCAAAAAAATCCAAGAAAAGAAAGTTTTATAGTACATAGAGGATGACATGCGGGTCCCATTTAGCAGCAGCGGTATCACCGTTTGAGAGGCGGCAGGATCGAAAAAAAGGCAAGTGACCAAATATGAGGTGCCAAAAAAAACTCCAAGAAAAGAAAGTTGATTGCACATAGAAGATGACATGCGGGTCCCATTTAGCAGCAGCGGTCTCAACGTTTCCAAGGCGGCAAGGGATCAAAAGAAAAGGAAGTAGCCAGAAATCAGGGGTCAAAAAAAATCCAAGAATAGAAAGAATTTTGGTTCATAGAGGATGACATGCGGGACCCATGATCCTGCATCGTAAACGGCTCGATCGGAGAACGTTGAACGAGATGGCGCGATCGAGAAAAAACAATGCAGAGAGGCTGCCATCTGGGCCCTACATCCCTCGGCGGTGCGGATTTGCGTTGACTCGGCCGGCGAACCCGAGATTTCGAGATGCACCACGTCCCGGGCCACCATACGCGACGTTTTGGCCGCTTTCGTCGGGCTAGGTGGCCTCAAAAACGAGAAAAAAAAAGTTTTGACATGCACCACGGAGGGACCCAAAATCGTCGGCCATGGTACACCAGCAACCACGGCGCGACTTCAACTTCGTCGGCCATGGCAACTTTTCTTGTAGTGTATTATGGTGATGTTTATGCTAAATATGTTGGTCCATATGATGGTTATGTTGCTTGGTCTATTTGGGTTCCAAAGACCCTTGTTGCTAACAAAAGAGGACCCATTGAAAAATGGGTACCTAAATCCAAGAATTGATCTCATGTAGGACTATGCCGCCGGAGGTTCAAAATGGGTACTTGATAGTGGATGTACAAGTCATATGACCGGCGGCAAGAACCTCGTCAAGGAGTTGAGGCCCAACATAAATCATATCACCGTCTCCTTTGGCGATAATTCTACATCCGAGGTATTGGGTTTTGGCAAGGTTGTGGTTGCACACAACATTACTCTTGTGGATGTCATGCTTGTCAAAACCCTTGGTTACAATTTGCTTTCCGTTTCCGCCCTTGGCAAGATGGGTTTCGCCGTCTTTATTGATAATGATATTGTGGTCCTCTTGTGGAGCAAGACTCTAAAAGTCGCATTCGTTGGGTATCGCGAACACAACTTGTATGTGGTGGACTTTTCGGGGACCACCACGACAAGTGCGATGTGCCTATTCGGAAAGGCGGACGTGGGTTGGTTGTGGCATCGCCGCCTAGCCCATGTCAACATGAGAACTTTGCAAAGTCTTCACAAGGGGAACCATATTGTGGGACTAATGGAAAATGTGTCTTTTGCCAAAGATCGTGTTTGTAGGGCTTGTGTTGAAGGCAAAATGCATGACTCTCCGCATCCAAGCAAGACCATTATCTCTTCCAAGAGGATCTTGGAGCTCCTTCATGTGGATCTCTTTGGTCCCGTTACTCATGCAAGTCTTGGTGCGAAGAAATATTGCTTGGTGATTGTCGATGACTACTCAAGATACACTTGGGTCTACTTTCTCAAGACGAAAGATGAGACTCAACAAATATTCATTGACTTTGCTACCGAGGTGCAACGCCAACACAACCTCCTCATTATGGCAATAAGAAGTGACAACGGCTCCGAGTTCAAGAACTACACACTCAATGATTTTCTTAGTGATGAGGGGATTCGTCATCAATATTCCGCTGCTTACACCCCTCAACAAAATGGTGTTGCGGAGAGGAAGAACCGGACTCTTATGGATATGGCAAGGTCTATGATGGCGGAGTATAAATCCCGCTATAACTTTTGGGCCGAAGCCATCTCTACCGCTTGTCACTCCTCCAACCGGCTCTATCTCCGCAAGGGCTTGAACAAGACTCCATATGAAATACTCACCGGGAACAAGCCTAATATCTCATACTTCAAGGTGTTCGGGTGTAAGTGTTTCTACAAAATCAAAGGAGTTCGTTTATCTAAATTCGCTCCTAAAGCTTTGGAGGGTATATTTGTTGGTTACGGTGCCGAGTCTCACACTTATAGAATCTTTGATATAGCCTCCGGGATTATCATTGAATCTTGTAGTGTGAGGTTCGAAGAAAATGATGGCTCCCAAGTGGGGCAAGTTGATGTTTGTGCAGGTGATGAAATACCTCAAGATGCCATAGTAAGAATGGGTGTGGGATTTTTCCGCCCCATTGAGGGACACGGTGTGGCGTCTCGGGAAGGACTATGCTCTACCACGGTGGAGCCCTCATCTTCTCAACATCAACAAACCCCATCAAGTGAAGCAAATGATGCACCAACCCAAGAACAAGAACAAAACCCTCCCTCTAGTGTGCAAGATCAAGGACAATATCAAGGGCAAGATCAAGGGCAAGATCAAGGACAAGATCAAGGTCAAGATCAACCAAGAATTCATGATGGTTCCGATGAATATCCATTTGATATTTGCTCCGCACCAAATGATGTCCAAGATCAAGCACATGATGTTGAGCACTCACAAGAAATTGTAGTTGCTCAAGTTGAAGGTCAAGACGGGGACCCAAAAGATCAAGTGATACCTCCAAGGCCAAGAAGAACCAAGGAGGAGATCGAGGCCCGTCGTCTAGCAAGAAGAGAAAGAAACCTTGAGCTTCGTGATCACACTCATGATAAGGTTCTTGGTGATATAAGGGCAAAGGTTTCCACAAGAAGGCAATTGGCTAATTTTAGCAACCATCATGCTTATATCTCCTTAGTGGAACCCAAGAAAGTATTTGAAGCCCTTGAAGATTTGGATTGGATGGAAGCTATGCACAAAGAACTCAACAACTTCAAGCGCAACAAAGTGTGGACCTTAGTAGAGAAGCCAAAGGAGTGCCGCAATGTTATTGGCACTAAATGGATATTCAAGAACAAGCAAGATGAGTTTGGCAATGTTGTGAGGAACAAGGCAAGATTGGTGGCTCAAGGGTTCTCTCAAGTTGAGGGAATTGACTTTGGAGAAACCTATGCTCCCGTGGCTCGCCTTGAGTCCATCCGTATCCTTCTTGCTTATGCATCGCATCATAACTTTAAGTTACAACAAATGGATGTGAAAAGTGCATTTCTTAATGGTCCTTTGCATGAAGAGGTTTATGTTAAGCAACCCCCGGGGTTCGAGGATCTCAACTTCCCTAACCATGTCTACAAGCTCGATAAAGCTCTTTATGGTCTCAAACAAGCTCCTAGAGCTTGGTATGAGCACCTTAAGGAATTATTGGTAGACCGTGGGTTTGATGTTGGGCTAATCGATCCCACTCTTTTTACTAAGAGGGTCAATGGGGAGCTTTTCGTTTGCCAATTATATGTTGATGATATTATCTTTGGCTCTACTAACAAAGCTTTCAATGATGAATTCTCAAAGCTTATGACCGATAGGTTTGAGATGTCTATGATGGGAGAGATGAAGTTCTTTCTTGGTTTTGAGATCAAGCAATTGAGAGGAGGAACCTTCATCAACCAAGCAAAATATCTCCAAGACATGCTCAAGAGGTTCAAGATGACCGAGATGAAAGGTGTTGCCACTCCTATGGTTACCAAATGTCATCTTGCACTTGATCCCAATGGTAAAGAGGTGGATCAAAAGGTATATCGCTCCATGATTGGATCCTTGCTTTACCTTTGTGCATCTAGACCGGACATAGTGTTGAGTGTTGGTGTGTGTGCAAGGTATCAAGCTTCTCCTAAGGAGAGCCACATGATAGCTCTCAAGAGAATCTTTCGATATTTGGTTGATACCCCAAGATATGGTATTTGGTACCCCAAAGGCTCAAGTTTTATTCTCAATGGGTACACCGATGCGGATTGGGCGGGAGACAAGGATGATAGGAAATCAACCTCCGGGGCTTGCCAATTTCTTGGTAGGTCCTTGGTGTGTTGGTCATCTAAGAAGCAAAATTGTATATCTCTCTCCACCGCCGAAGCCGAATATGTTGCCGCCGCAAGTGGATGCACTCAATTGTTATGGATGAGGCAAACTTTAAAGGAATACGGTGTCATTTGTGACAAAGTGCCTCTTTTATGTGACAATGAAAGTGCCATCAAGATTGCCTATAATCCGGTGCAACATTCAAGAACGAAGCATATTGAGATCCGGAATCATTTCATTAGGGATCATGTTGCCCGTGGTGATATTGAGCTTATCTATGTTCCTACCAAGGATCAACTTGCCGATATATTCACGAAGCCTCTTGATGAAGCAAGGTTCACTTATTTGAGGAATGAGCTAAATATCATTGATTCAAGGAGTATAGCTTGACCATCTTGCAAACACACCTTCGTCTCAAAACTTTATTTGGTTTAGATGTGGGCATGGAGATAGGGGGAGTGCGGTTTAAATTATTGAGCTATCCCTCCCCCCATAATGCCAACATTGAAGATTTCATTCTCGTTATATCATATGTTGATATGTGAGCTTAAATGATGAGTATTGGTTTGGACCCAAGATATATCTTCGCGGTGCCATATCATAACACTCATATATGGTGGCCTAGGCCACCGCACTCTTCTTCATGAAGAGTTGGAGTTGTTTGGATTTTCATTGGATTTTATTGACATCTCCTTGTTTATGGGAAATCACTCATTTTTGGCCTTCATTTGCATTATTTGCAAAAATGAGTGATCATGTACCATCTCACAGTTTGGCGTATCTGTCCTAAGCCTATCTCATCTAAGACATATCCTTCACCTTCTCCGAGTGCACCTTTGTCCCTGTCAAAATCCTGTTTTTGGCACGGATCTTGTTCCATCGTTTCGACCGGTACTTCCGGCTGGTATCTTTTCCGCCTGTTCTGCCGATGTTCATGTCCAGCCTGTGTGATTTCTGCGAGACCGGAAGTTCCGGCTCCAACGAGCGGAACTTCCGGCCTTAAGTGACCACTATATAACTGGGCCGAACGGGGGTGCAGTTCCATCCTCCTCATTTTTCCCCTTTCCAAGATCTATTTGGTGGTGCTCCTCCCCTGTGACGGCTGCTGCTCCTCCGGCCGGATCTCCCTCCTCCGGCGCTCCCCGCCGGATCGTCTCCGTGGATCGGCATCCTCTCCCTCTTCTCTCCCTCCCGGTTTGTGCCCTCTCCCTCTCTATGTGTGGGTAGACCTCACTAGATGAAATATAGGGCATACTCTAGGCAAAGCTATGGTAGAAATCCTCTAGATGCCTTTCCTCTACTAGATCGTGCTTAGGATGTCGTGGTAATGCGGTTCACTTAGCCATTGCCTCAGATCTGGTGAGAAACTGCCGCTGTTTTCGAACAGCCGGAAGTTCCGGCCCTTCACGCCGGAACTTCCGCCCGGGGCGGAACTTCCGCCGGTTCTCACCGGAACTTCCGGCCTGGCGACTTTTTCTGCTGTTACCCAATATCCTGTGCATGCTCTGGTTTTTGGCCTCCTTGCTTATGTGCACTCATTCATCATTCCTATCATATTGATTCCTTTACCAGGTGGTTCCAAGAAGAGAGGCAAGGATCATGTGGATGAGGTTGAGGAAGAACTTGAGCAAACCCGACCATCCAAGCTCACCGCTCGTCAGCAAGCTGCAGCTGCTCAGAGGCTCAAGTCACCCGCTGTTCGTGGGAAGAACATCCATGTATCCGTGAAGGGCTTGCAATATCTTGAGTACAAGGAGCTCCGTGACGTGAACCCTTACCTCACCCCTCGGAACAATAGGGTTGGGGATAAGCGGTTCCACAACAAGACCCAAGAGGAGATATTCTATGAGATCTACATACCATTCAAGAAGGGGGTAGCCCCTCAACATGCTATTGACACCGGGAAGATGGCCGCTAATAAGTACTTTGAAGAAGCCTATGCTATGTGTGGTGAGTTTGGGCTCTATCCCATTATGGAGCTCAACAAGGACTATGATGTTGGGTTGATTCAACAATTCTATGCCACCGTCCACTTTGAGCAAGATGAAGCAAGAACATTTCGGTGGATGACTCATGAGAGGCTCCTTGAGTCTAACTTGGCAAAGTTTGGAGCCGCCCTTGGATATCCTCGCTACCCGGGTGTTGATGCAAATGGTTGGAGGTGCCATGATAGCTCATGGGCTCAAACAAGGGAAGTCTTGGAGCACCTCTACATCCCCGGTTGGGGTGTACCGGGCAAGAGTGCGGATCTTCTCCCTACTTGGGATATTATGCTTAGAGTCTACCGGGAAACCATTGGACCAAAGGGTGGCAACCTTGATGAGCTACATCTTTATGAAGTGGATTTAATGGCAAACTCTTTTGCTAAGAAGGGCACCGGTGAGAAGCTTGATGTGATGGACTACATCTATCATGAGATGTGGTCATGTGTGATGGAGAAGAAGCTTCCCGCCTATGCTCCGTACATTATGAAGCTCATTGAGGACACTTGGGTTGATACTTGTCAGGCTAGACTCGTTCAATCCATTCCACTCACTCTCACATCCCATGAAGTGAAGTCATTGAGGGCCAAGCGCCACAACTCTCCTCTTGAAGATGTTAACCCCATGGATGAGAAGCCACCTAGCTGGGCTTCCAAGCTAGCACGCCGCATGAGACAGATCTTTTGCCTCACCTCTGCAGTCAACCACCGTCAGTATCAGCAGCATGTTGAAGCCAAGAAGTAAAGGGTTCGTCAGAAGAGCATCATGAGGGCCCTTGAGGTGGAAGTGTCTCCCCCCGGATCCGAGGAGGATGTCACTCCGGAAGCTGAGTGGGTCTCTTGTTATGGTGTCCCTCTTCCTCCGGATGGCCTTGAGATCGAGTCTCCTCCTCACACTCCTCCCTACCCCGGCGCTTCATCGAACCTCCCTCCCGGATGGGCTAACGCCGACCCTTGGGGCGCGTAGTTTCTCCTTCTCCTTTTTGGTGCTTTGGTGCCAAAGGGGGAGAGTGAGACCTTATTAGGTTGCTCTTCGGTGGGTATTTGCATGGGGGAGTCACAAGCTCATGTTGGCTTTGGTTTTTATTGCTTGTGATTCTAGTTATCTTTATGGTGTCGAACTATGTCCTTAGCTATTTGGTTTGTAAACTCTATCTATGTGCTTGGAACCTTATATTTGTGTATGGTAAACTCCGTAAGTCTTCCTTGGTTATCTATGTGTGCATGATCTTATTATCCATATGCTTATCACTATGTTGTATTGCTAACCCTTGGAAGACGGATGCAAGATATAGGGGGAGCTTCTTATGTATCATTGCTCATATCTAGGGGGAGCTCCTCTATATCTCTCACATTGTTGTTTACTTTATCCATTCCTTGCAAATACTTGTGTTGTCATCAAACACCAAAAAGGGGGAGATTGAAAGAACATTTCCCGCCCTTTTGGGTTTTGTGTGTTTGATGTCAACACTATGTATATTTTTATGTGTGTTGATGTAGACAGGTACAAGCTATCAAAAATTATGTTGGATCGGTGAATTGGTATAGCTGTTCTGAAGTTCTGCAGGTTTTCGTGGATGGCGGAAGTTCCGGCCCCAACAGGCGGAAGTTCCGCCCTGGCTTGTTCACAGAAGCTCCTCGCAGTTTGGGCTCTTTTCTTCCCGACCGGAAGTTCGGTGAAGTTGGCCGGAAGTTCCGCCCAGCGGAACTTCCGCCCAACTTCCGGACAAGTTCTGGAATTCCGAGTTTGTGGCTCAGTATAGTCCAAGAAGGTTTCGCAAGTTTCGGAACTTGGCCGGAACTTGGCCGGAACTCCGTTCACCGGAAGTTCCGCCTAGTTCCGCCCCATCTTTTGTTTTGCAGGGTTTTATCGGGTCGGAAGTTCCGGCCCGAATGGCCGATACTTCCGGTGGAAGCGAACTTCCGGCCATCCTGGCGGAACTTCCGGTGTAAGTGAAATCGTCCCCAACGGTCAGATCTGAAAGCTCCACCCATATAAATAGCTTTCTTCTCCAAAGGGACAAGTTGTTCAATCATTGCAAGAAAAATCTGCCAAGCTTCACCACCATTAGAGCCACCTCAAGAACACAAGATTTGCAAGATCTCCTTCCTCCCCCAACCAAAGCTCTTGATCTTTGGAGATTCGAAGGAGAAGACACCGATCTACATCTTCACCGAAGCGATTCTCATTTCCCCCTCTCTTGTTTGAGGGATCTCATGCTAGTGTTCCTATTTGGTTCCCTAGTTGATTTGTGTTGATGTATTGTTGTTGATTGTTGTGTTGTAACAGATTTGGGAGCCTCCAATTCGGTTGTGGATGTGTGCCCCAAGAACCTTGTAAAGGCCCGGTTTCCGCCTCGAGGAAATCCCTTAGTGGAAGTGGGCTAGGCCTTCGTGGCGTTGCTCACCGGAGATTTGAGTGAAGCTGTTGGTTTGGTTTTTCGTAGCAACCACACTCCTCCAAACGTAGACGTACCTTCTTGCAAAGGAAGGGAACTACGGGAATCATCTCCGTGTCATCGCGTGCTCCACTCTCGGTTACCTCTATCCTATTCTATCTCTTATATTTCCTAGCTATATCTTGCTTAGTTGTTAGCCTTGTCATATAGGTAAATTCACTTAGTTGCATATCTAGAGAATTTACCTTTTGTGTCAAGCCTAAATTGAAAAAGAACTAAAAATTGGTTAGCACCTATTCACCCCCCTCTAGGTGCGGCATATGATCCTTTCAGGAGGGAGCAGGCCTCTTCCTCTTAGAAGGGCGCGGAGCATCGTGAGCTTCCGCCTCCGATGCGGCCTCCGGATCCGTGGTGCCTGTGGTGGGGACTCGGACTAGAGTTCCGAGTTCACTTTCCTCGAGGGCTTCGAGCTAAGGCACAGAGCTAACACTTAGACAAAAAGTTTGAATGCAAAGGAAACAGTAGACTAAGTCAAGACGACGTACCGCGGTTCCGGAACCATTCATGTGGATATCTTTGTTGCACACGTGAACATGAAGTTCACGCGGAATCTTAATGAGGAGCCGGATCCTCTTGTCGATGGCTTCGGCGGAAAGATTATCCTTTGTGGCGCGCATTGAATCATCGCGCCCTGTGTATTGGAACATCAAGCGATCCCTGTGTTGGAGCGGTTGGATCCGCTTGGTGAACCAGGACAGGGTCAGGTCTTTCCCTGTCAGCCCCTCTTCCGTGAGCTTGCAGATCCGCCTTACGGCGCGTGTGAGCTGGGGCGACTCGGAGAGGTGGGGGCAGTGCGTCCATGATGGAATCTCGGTGGCAGGGCAGTTTTGGAACGGCGGCAATCTCCTTTTGCTCGCCGGGTCGGAGACGTCCTTCAAGTAGAAGAAACCCCCAGACCAGTACCGCGCGGATTCGTGGCGGTCGGTATGAGGGTAGACGCGGCTAGGGCGGATCATAAAAGTGATAGATCCGCACATTGCCAGCTCGGTGGACTGGCGGATCCTCTCCTTCTTGACAGAAAAGTAATATTGGAACAGGGAGAGCTCGGGAGTTACCCGGAGATGGCCCTCGCAGAGTGTGACGTGATTGCTGATCGCAAGCACGCTATTCGGAGAGATGTTATGGGGCTGGAGCCCAAACCTTCAGGATCTCCAGGAAGAAGTCCGAAGGCGGAAATGAGTATCCCCGCTCCACTAGTGCTTTCGTCAGCACCATCTCGTTGTCTTGGGGGGCTGGAGCTAAGGCATTCGGCACTGTCCTCCAGCTTCCGGGTTGCAGGAAGCCTTCCCCCTCCAAGTTCTTCAGCTCAGTCTCTGTGGTGGTGCAGGGCCATGATACGTCCAAAACGTATCTACTTTCCCGAACACTTTTGCTATTGTTTCGTCTCTAATTTGTGTATTTTGGATGCAACTAACACGGACTAACGCTGTTTTCAGAACTGTTTTGGTGTCCGTTTTTGTGCAGAAATCCAACTTTCGGGAAAATCCTCGGAATTTATGGCCCTATTTTCCCAGAACTAACGGAGCCGAAGGACAAAGTGGAGGCCCGAGGGCCCCACACCATAGGGCGGCGCGGCCCGGGGGCCCGCGCAGCCCTGTGGTGTGGCCCCTCGGCCGGCCTCCGACGCCATCCTTCGGACTATTTATCGGCCTCGACCTAAAACGCACGGGGAGAAGTCGAAGTCGCCGAAACCCTCGAACGCCGCCACATCGCGAAACTCCGTCGCGGGAGCCAGAAGTCTCCGTTCTGGCACTCCGCCGGGACGGGGAATCGGAGGAGATCATCGCCGCCATCACCGCCAACGCCTCTACATCAACCAGCCATGTTTCCCCCATCCATGTGTGAGTAATTCCCCCGCTGTAGGCCGAAGGGGATGGTAGGGATTGGATGAGATTGGTCATGTAATAGCATAAGATTGTTAGGGCATAGTGCCTAGTGTCCGTAATTGGTACTTTGATGATATTGTTGCAACTTGTTATGCTTAATGCTTGTGTCTAGGGCCCGAGTGCCATGATCTCAGATCTGAACATGTTATTGTTTCATCAAGATAATCATTGTTTATGGTCTTACCTATAAGTTGTATACACATGTCGCTGTCCGGAACCAATGGCCCCGAAGTGACAAGAATTGGGACAACCGGAGGGGATGGTAGCGATGTGAGGATCACATGTGTTCACGGAGTGTTAATGCTTTGCTCCGGTACTCTATTAAAAGGAGTACCTTAATATCCATAGTTTCCCTTGAGGCCCGGCTGCCACCGGCTGGTAGGACAAAAGATGTTGTGCAAGTTTCTCATTGCGAGCACGCACGACTATATATGGAACACATGCCTATTGATTGCTTTGTACTTGGACACCGTTTTATTATTATCTGCAAATGCCCTGCTATGATTGTTACATGAGTTTCTCTCATCCATGCAACGCCCGTCATCCGTCCCCGTGCCTACAGTATTTTAATCCAGCTGTTTACTAAAATCACTACTGCTGTCTCGTTACTCGCGCGTTATTTCACTCTATCGCTACAAAATGTTACTACCGATAAACTCTTGCGAGCAAGTCTGTTTCCAGCTGAATTGACAACTCATTGTTAAGGCTTCCAAGTGTTCTTTGTCTCCCTTGTGTCGAATCAATAAATTGGGTTTTACTTTCCTCGAAGACTATTGCGATCCCCTATACTTGTGGGTCATCAAGACTATTTTCGCCGTTCCGGGGAGCATAGCTTTATTTGGAAGTTCACTTGGATTAATATTGTTCGCTGCAAATTCTCCATCATGGGTAAACCTCGCGATACTAAGATCGCCATATTACCATCCACTACAAGAAAAGGTACAATTCTAAATACCTCCGCTACACTTGATTCACCATCTGTGATTGATAAACTTGTTTCACCGCCGCATGCTTCAAATGCGGGTACTTGAATCTGAAAACTCTCATAATATTGATAATATTTCTGCTGTGCTTGATGATAGTGGTTCTTTGGGATCCTTTCTAGATGCTACAATTACTAGGTCTAGACAAATTGAAAATACTGAAACTCCTAATGCTACTACACCTGTTAATTCACCTGAACTTGATTATTTTAGTGATGATCCTGATGAAGATTATGTGGAGCTTAATGATGATTTTATTGAAAAATGCAATGCTACTACTGATGCAAGAAAAATTAAAAAGTTGCTTGCAGAACATGCTGTTAGATATAAACTGTCTCCTGATCCTAAGTTTGCCACATCTCCCATAAACATTAAGGATAAAGATTATGATTTTTCTCTTGATCTATCTCATATAGCTATTGTTGAGAAAACACCCTTTTGTGGTACTGAAAAAGAAAGTGCTGTTGAACACATGACTGAGTTATCTACTCTAAGTAGCTTGTTTTCTGATGATGTCAAGATGCCTACTTACTTTGTTGCTAAAATCTTTCCATTCTCATTACAGGATGACGCTAAAACTTGGTATAATAATTTGCCACCTAATTCTATTAAAAGTCCGAAAGAATTGCTTGATGTTTTCTTCCGCAAATACTTTCCTGCTAGTGCTCAACATATTGCTTTGCAGAGAATTTATAATTTTGACCAGGGAGATGAAGAGAAATTGCCTGAGGCTTGGGCGAGATTTTGCTCTCTTATTAGAGCCCGGCCTGATCATGACCTGGAAAAGCATGATTTACTTGATATATTTTATAGTGGACTAACCATTGAGTCTAGGGCATACCTGGATAGTTGTGCTGGTTGTGTTTTCAGGAAAAGAACTCCAGATGCTGAAGAATTATTGGCTAAAATAGGCCGGAATCATGATGATTGGACTACGCCTGAACCAACTCCAACGCCAATATTGAAGAAGAGGGGTATGATTAAATTGAATGATGAAGATATGAGGGAAGCCAAGAAGTCTCTCAAGGAGAAAGGTATTAAATCTGAAGATGTGAAGAATCTTCCTCCCATAGAAGATATATGTGAGATAATTCCCCCTTCATCCATGATTGAGGTAAACTCCCTTCAACGCTTTACTAGGGAAGATATTCCGTATTCAAAACCTCCTGCACAATGCTTAGATGAGTTTGATAATTATATTGTTAAGCAAGAAAATTTTAATATGAGAGTAGAGAATCATTTAATGGAAAATTCTCGAGCTATTAGTGAATTGCATGATATTGTAGAGAGAACCTTCAATGATGTTAAGATGCTTGTTAAACATTTTCATATGATTCAAACGCAAATTGATCAACTCACAAAAGTGCAAAATGACTTGTTAGGGAATAATTCTAAAGAGAAACATGCTTATGAAGTAACAACTAGAGGTGGTGTCTCTACCCAGGATCCTCTATATCCTGAAGGGCATCCCAAAAGAATTGAACAAGATTCTCAACGCATTGAACCTAGTGCTCCTTCTAAGAAGAAAAAGAAGAAGAAACATAAAAATGTTGTAGAATCCTCTGAACCTGTTAATGATCCTAATAGTATTTCTATTTCTGATGCTGAAACTGAAAGTGGTAATGAACATGATAAAGATAATGATAATAATGATGCTCCTGATAAAGAAGAGGTTGAAGAAGAAAAAATGCTAAAAATAAAAAGTACACTAAAAAAGATTTTATTGCTGAGAAACATGGTAATGAAAGAGAACCTTGGGTGCAAAAGCAAATGCCTTTTCCTGCTAAGAAACTAAAATCAAAGGAAGAAGAACACTATAATAAATTTTGCGATTGGATGAAACCTTTATTCTTGCAAATTCCTTTGACTGATGCTATTAAATTGCCACCTTATTCAAAGTATATGAAAGATATTGTTACTAACAAAAGGAAAATCCCCAATGAGGAAATTTCCACTATGCTTGCTAATTACTCTTTCAATGGCAAAGTTCCAAAGAAGTTGGGCGATCCAGGTATACCTACTATTCCTTGTTCTATTAAGAATAATTATGTTAAAACTGCTCTATGTGATTTGGGAGCCGGTGTTAGTGTTATGCCTTTTTCTCTTTATAAGAGACTTTACTTAGATAAGTTGATACCTACTGATATATCTTTGCAAATGGCTGATAAATCTACTGCTATTCCTGTTGGTATATGTGAGGATGTTCCTGTTCAAGTTACTACTAACTGCTTGATATTAACTGATTTTGTTGTGTTGGAAATGCCTGAAGATGATAATATGTCTATTATTCTTGGGAGACCTTTTCTTAACACCGCAGGGGCTGTTATTGATTGCAATAAAGGAAAGGTTACTTTCAATGTTGATGATAGGGAGCATACCGTTTATTTTCCCAAGAGGATTGAGAAAGCGTGTGGAGTTAATACTATTTCTAATGTGAGAACTATCAAAGTGGGAACTATCGATTGTCCTATATATGAGCCTAAGGAAGAATATCAAACTCTCGTGATTGGATCCATATCAATACAATTCAAGGTAACATGATTGATTTGAGGTTTATTTCTTCTTATGCTATGTAAAATTTATTTGGTGGCAAGACTTGATCAACCTTGTTAACGAATACCTTTTATATGCATAGAGGAGGTAAACAACATCTCTTTCTTCCTCCACTTGCTCTAGTTGCTGTAGCACTTTTAATTTGCAAAGTTCCTTAGTTAATCGAAGATTTCAAAAAATTTCCTGGCCAGTAATAATAAATTAAATACCCAGAAATGTGCATTTTTCAAAGTTTTCAAAAATTCACAAAAATTATACCGTTGGTCCTATTTTTCGACGAGGCACCTGGGAGCACCAGAGGATGACCTGTGGGGCACCAGAGGGTGCCACACCACAGGCCGGCGCGGCCAAGGTGGTGGGCGCGCCACCATGTGGTGTGGGCCCCTCCTTGCCCCACTTTGCCATCTCTTTCTCCCAGCACCCTCTCTCTCCCGAAAAAACTCGTACTAGGTTCCTCTCACTCGCGTTTTTGCTCAAGAGCTCCAGATTTCTCGATCTCTTTGCTCAGCCCAGATTTCTTGCTGAAATTTGGCACATTTGCTCTTTGGTATGTGACTCCTCCACCCATCCAAGTAGAATTTTGTTTGGTTGAGTATATCTTGAATATTTTGCTGCTGTAGGTAACATGTTTAGTGAGCTTGCATGCTTGTTCTAAGTGGTAGAAACTAGTTTTGATGCATGATTAGTACTCTAGCAAGTTCCTATGGTAGTTTCCCTCAATTATATGTCACCAAATCAAATTTTTATATTATTTGTTGAAATTTCAGAAAATGGAGTGGAATAGATATCACTTGAACCAGCAAGAATTGGAAGTCCAACAAGTTATGAGAGTCAATCGTGAAGAGGGAGTATACCCCTCTTACTACCCGTGTGCGGATTTCATGAGAAGCGCGGGAATACTTGAAGATGTTCAAAGTCTAATTTCTCGTGCAGGGCTGAGTGACTTTGTTGAAGGAGAGCCAAGACAATATGCAAAATTAACTATGTCTTTTGTGCAGGACTTCAAGTTCAATTGGTCGCGATCTAACCCCACGGTCCAGTATAAAATTTACAATAAAGCTGTCAACTTGCCATTCAGTGATTTTTGTGCAGCAATTAGAGTACCGCAATGGGGGTCATGCGAGAAGATAAGGGGATCGCCGCAAGAACTCTTGGACCTCTTCAAGATGATTTGCGATGGAAGGAGTTTCTCAGGGGATAATGGTAAAATCACTAGTATTCAGCTCCCGGCTATCCGCTACTTTGCCTATTTTATTACCAAATGCGTTCTTGCTAAAAAGATTGGTGGTAAACTTTCTATCCCGGATTTGGCTTTTCTAGCTGCGGCACTGCAAAGTAGTAGGACTTATAATTTGGGGGCATTGATAGCTTATAGACTTGCTACTAACCGTGAGAAAGGTGGAATTTGTGGAGGTCTCATCGCCTCTCGTTTACTAGCTTTTCATAATGTAGAACCTCATCATTTTGATATTCCATTCCCCATAGAAAAACTTGACATAGCCTCTATGATTAAACATGAATTTGTTTCAGATTCCTCCAACTTGGGTAACCTGTTTTACAAGATGACATTTTATAAGAAAGTCTGGAGAATAACTAAGAAAACTGAGAAACTAGTAAGATTGCCTGCGCCTGTTCTGTCTAACCTTGATTCCAGGGGAGATTGGTCGGTCACAGAAGGTGCACTGGATGCACACATAGAGAGAGGAGGTCAACATGCAAGGGACGACACGGAGGTCGAGGAGCACCTCGACTCATCATCCGATGCAGCAAGTTCCTCGCATCAACATGTTGGATATGTGGAGCCTCCACGCTTTTCTTCTGCACAGGAACTTTACTATGATTACTCCATGAATTACCCACCGGCGAGGAACAACGATCCTCGTTGGGGTTGAACTCCACTTAGGCCAAAAGCCTAAGCTTGGGGGGAGGTATACCGGTATCACTCATTCTTTGCATATTATGGTTGCTGGATACTTGTACATATTTGCTTTGATCGTTTGAGTGGTTTTCTAATGAGAGGAAGATGATATTTGGGGAAGTGCTGCCTAAAAACAGATTCTGGACTGTTACTAGAAAAATTCGTGCGCACAGCCAGAGCGTTATTTTGAGCTGCCAATTTTTGTGCAGGTTCCCCAGGTTGTTATCTAACTTTCATTAGTTGAACACTTTTCGAGCTGAGCAACGTAAGATTTTTGTAAAAATCGATTTCTGTACTGCTGTCAGGTTTTGGCAGATTTCTGCCATCTCGCTTTTCTGTGTTTCTTTTAGTTTGCTATTTCTTGTTTTTGCTTTGTTTCCTTCCCAAAACACAAAAAGACCAAAAATATTCTGTTGTTTCTCTTCACCATTTGTTTGCTTTGGTTTCTTGCATTTGTTTCGCTTTATTTGCTATTGCTAGTTTGCTATAAGAAAACCCAAAAAGATTTTGCTTTGTTTGCTTGTTTCCTTTTGTTCTTGTTTCTAATTTGAAAACACCAAAAATATTTGCTGTTCTTCTTTGGTTTGTAAAGTTCATTATGAGTTCAATGGTCTTCGGTGGCTGGAGCGTGGTTTTCATTTCATATTATCCAAGCTATACAAGTGAAAAGGCAATAATGACGATCTACGACAATTGGATTGTGGCGAGAGGCTGGTATGAACTCTATTTGTTTTCATTTTTGTACATATACTCATCCATGTGAGCATGCTTAGCTGGTTCATGTGAGGTATATGTTATTTGAGAAAGTCTAGTAGTTTATGATCTCTCATGATTAGCTCCAATCTATTAATATGAGTAGCATGTCATGGATGTTTGTTGCATTGTTTTATTCATAAGTAAGTATGGCATTGTGGTATCCTCCTCTGAATAATTCATTTATATCGACTTGGCACATGCTCACGCATGCATATGACTGAACCAAAGTCAATTAAGCCTCGATGATTTATATTGCTTCAGAGTTCTTGTATCATTTTTATGCCTCTGTTAATTTATTTTGCCGCAAGCATGATTATGACAGCTTGCTCTCTTGATTTGTCGCTCCCTAGTCTATTGCTAGCCTTCACTTGTACTGAGCGGGAACGCTGCTCGTGCTTCCAAACACACGAAAACCAAGTTATTCCAGAGTATCCACCATAAATACCTATGCATGGCATTTCAAACCATTCCAAGTAAATTCTCATGCGCTACCTTTAAAACCTTCAAAATGCTCCTCAATTTGTGTTTATGTTTCATAGCTCATGAGGAAGTATGTGGTGTTTAACTTTCAACCTTGTCATTTACTCTTGACGGACTTTCATATGAACTAGTGGCACATCCGCTTATCCAATAATTTTGCAAAAAGAGCTGGCAATGGGATTCCCAGTCCCGAATTAATTAAACTAAATAGACACTCCTCCATGGTATGTGATTGATGGACGGCACCCGAAGGATTCAGTTAGCCATGGCTTGTGTAAGCAAAGGTTGGGGGAGTGTCATCATAATAAAACTAAAAAAAAGGCACTCCTTCATGGTATGTGATTGTTGGCAGGCACCCGAGGATTCGGTTAGCCATGGTTTGTGAAAGAAAGGCTGGAAGGAGTGCCACATAAATATGCAATAATTCATGGGAGCCGCTCTTGAAAGTCCGGTTGGCGAGGTAGTTAGTGTACCCATTACCATTCGTTGACAACAACAAACACCTCTCAAAATAATTTTACTCCTGTCTTTATAAAAATGAAAAGCTCTAGCGCATGTTAATCCCCTGCCTCTGCGAAGGGTCAATCTTTTATTTTTATGTTGTGTCTCCATTATTTCTTTGAGCACTATCTTGAGAGCACAACTGTCATTCTTAGTATAATATGCTTGTCTCAAAATATGATTGATTGTGGTATAACTTTGATGCATTTATCTTTTGACAATCACTACTTCTAGTCTTTCTATGAACTCCAGAGGTGCCCGGGCATTTATGTTTTGTCAACCGAATACAGGCAAGCGAGATACCACTTTATCATACTCTCTTATGAACATTGCAATCCTGCTTATACACATGATTCATGATGCTTATTATTAATTGTTGGTACCTCTTCATGATTGACATAGCTGTTAGATGATCTTATTTGCATGTATCTCATTATGAATTGCTTAAGTATTAGCCATAGCATGAGAATATATACATCATATGAGCAAATGTGTTCGTGAAAGTTCTTTTATCGCTCGGTTGTTAACTGAATTGCTTGAGGACAAGCAATAAGCTAAGCTTGGGGGAGTTGATACGTCCAAAACGTATCTACTTTCCCGAACACTTTTGCTATTGTTTCGCCTCTAATTTGTGTATTTTGGATGCAACTAACACGGACTAACGCTGTTTTCAGCAGAACTGTTTTGGTGTCCCGTTTTTGTGCAGAAATCCAACTTTCGGGAAAATCCTCGGAATTTATGCAGAAGGCCCTATTTTCCAGAACTAACGGAGAAGGACAAACCAGGTGGAGCCCGAGGGCCCCACACCATAGGGCGCGCGCCCAGGGGGCCCGCGCGGCTGTGGTGTGGCCCCCTCGGCCTCCGACGCCATCCTTCGGACTATTTATCGGCCTCGACCTAAAAACGCACGGGGAGAAGTCGAAGTCGCCGAAACCCTCCGAACGCTGCCACATCGCGAAACTCCGTCGCGGGAGCCGAAGTCTCCGTTCGGCACTCCGCCGGACGGGGAATCGGAGGAGATCATCGCCATCACCGCCAACGCCTCTACATCAACCAGCCATGTTTCCCCCATCCATGTGTGAGTAATTCCCCCGCTGTAGGCCGAAGGGGATGGTAGGGATTGGATGAGATTGGTCATGTAATAGCATAAGATTGTTAGGGCATAGTGCCTAGTGTCCGTAATTGGTACTTTGATGATATTGTTGCAACTTGTTATGCTTAATGCTTGTCACTAGGGCCCGAGTGCCATGATCTCAGATCTGAACATGTTATTGTTTCATCAAGATAATCATTGTTTATGGTCTTACCTATAAGTTGTATACACATGTTGTCCGGAACCAATGGCCCCGAAGTGACAAGAATTGGGACAACCGGAGGGGATGGTAGCGATGTGAGGATCACATGTGTTCACGGAGTGTTAATGCTTTGCTCGGTACTCTATTAAAAGGAGTACCTTAATATCCAGTAGTTTCCCTTGAGGCCCGCCACCGGCTGGTAGGACAAAAGATGTTGTGCAAGTTTCAGCACGCACGACTATATATGGAACACATGCCTATTGATTGCTTTGTACTTGGACACCATTTTATTATTATCTGCAAATGCCCTGCTATGATTGTTACATGAGTTTCTCTCATCCATGCAACGCCCGTCATCCGTCCCCGTGCCTACGTATTTTAATCCGCTGTTTACTAAAATCACTCTGTCTCTGTTATCGTGTTATTTCACTACCACCGCTATAATATTACTATCGATAAACTCTTGCGAGCAAGTCTGTTTCCAGTGCAACTGAATTGACAACTGTTAAGGCTTCCAAGTGTTCTTTGTCTCCCCTTGTGTCGAATCAATAAATTGGGTTTTACTTCCCTCGAAGACTGTTGCGATCCCCTATACTTGTGGGTCATCAGGCCACCATTTCCCCTTGGATTCCGAATCCCGCTGGCGGGCTTTGGATTTCTTAGCAGCTATTTTTCAGCCTTCTTCTCTGCTTGCTCCGCCTTGGAGGTTTTCTCCGGGTGAGCTGAGGTGCCTTCTGTGTCCTTGCCGGAATCCTTGGTGGGATCCAGCTGGACTGGGGCGAAGA
This sequence comes from Lolium multiflorum, assembly GCA_030979885.1. Lineage (NCBI taxonomy): Eukaryota > Viridiplantae > Streptophyta > Magnoliopsida > Poales > Poaceae > Lolium > Lolium multiflorum. The sequence goes on along the minus strand of CM061750.1, from coordinate 44,306,875 downwards.
GGAGGAGGCAGAGGAGAGAGGCGTTGCCAGGATCGGCTCAGTGGTTGGAGGCGGAGTCGCGGAAGACATCTGAAAACAGAAAGATCGCGGAAAAGCAAAACTTAGTCGGATCCACGTCTTCGTCCTAAAGATCATCCCTACCAGCTACGGTGAAGGATCGAAGCTCGGAGAACTTACCGTAATGGGTTCCGCGGTGGTCGGAGTCGCCGGCGATGAGGTTTTCGTATGGTGGCTCGCCGGAGTTAAGAACACGATGAACACCACGGTGGTGAAATCGTTCCGGTGATGCTCCGGCGAGTTTTCCGGCGGGTTCCGGCACGGCGGAGGAGGAGCTCGCGGGCGGCGCTGCGTAGAGAGGTGAGAAAGGGGGTGAATGAGGAATTAGGGTAGACGGTGGATATTTATAGGCCGGAGGGACGAGATTCGTGTTCCGCATCCTGTGGACGGAACGCAAGCGTCGCACCATTGGATGCGTGACACGTGCCCAAAACCCTAAACGGTAAAAATGGCTAGGGATAAGTTACCGCGCAAATCGCGCGAAAATGGCGCCAGAATTGGCGGAACCGTTTGAGTCTTTTAAGATTCCGGGTAATCGCGTGAAGATAAACAGCTCTCATTCGCAAAGCAGGGGAGTAACCCGGAGACGTATCTTGAACCGTCGATGGATGAAGTCCCACAGGATGGGAGTATTTTCCGACTAAAAGTTGGGAAAAGAAGAAAATGTGATGTTGGAGTTCTTCAAGTTTCTCCGCGTTACCAACATTGCCGGAGACCATGATGGACTAGCAAGACGGAAACAGCAGGCGAAACTCGGAGAACTCTGGGGGCTACTGTTGTGGGTATACTTCATGGGTGTACCATCGAGTGCCTAGATCCGGCAAGCCCGTGGCCCACAGATGGTGATGTGGCATGTGGCCCATCGGGCGGCCCAATTGCTGTTGATCTTGACGGATGAAGTCCGGCCCAGCGAGGGAGCCGGATCCGACCGACCTTGAGGAGGAGCCCGGATCCATGAAGGCCCAATAAGGAACCCGGATCCGGTACGACATAGATGGGAAGGCGGATCCTTAACGTGCACGGCAAGATATTGTACCGTAGTTAGGCAACCTGTATCCGGCTAGGACTCTCCGTGTAAACCCTAGATCCGTGCGCCTTTATAAGCCGGATCCCGGGAGCCCTAGAGGCACAACCACAACTCATTGTAACATCGCGAAAGCGCCCAGATAATTCCGGACAGCAGTAGGCCCGTCATCGCAGGTGTTTCGAAGCTGGGTAAATCGCGTACCACCGTCCCGTGTGCACTCTGCCCTATGGCCCCTACTTCTTCTCCCCCTCGTGAGGATCCCTCCTCCGAGGTACCGTCGATTAGGCAACGACACGAGGTGATACAGTGCGCACGCGGTACGTACAAATCTGAGGCCCCATGGACCATGGTTCAGATTCAGACATGAGACTAAGAGGCGTTTAAGTCGGCGCCGATATTTAACAATGTTGGTTCAGTCAGTGACAGGTGTGTCGCAAAAAACCCGTAACTCTACAGGGAGAGATGCTACACCTACGTAAATTCTTTTACGGGATCACCTTACCGGATGACGTGGGGGAAGGAGGCTGGTACAGTTCAGATTTCCTTCCGTCATTATAGGATCTTGATCCACTCAGGCACCACCAAATCATCCCGTAACTTTCAGCCCGTAGGAAACATCCCGTAGGTGTAGGTTTATTGCTCTCAAGGGTCACATACCCACATACAGTTATTTGAAACCTAGTACTAGCATGATAATCTTCCCTCTACAAAAAAACCTAGAACTCTGTATACTATGTTTCTTGGACGTTCTAGTCAACCCTGGTCGTCATCGCGAGTTCACCTAGGTGGCAGTAGTACGTACTAGAGTAGTAGTACAGTCGAACACTTACCCGATCCACCTAGAACAATCACAGCTGAGCGAACATGCAATGCAAATATGCAATGCAGCAGGTTGCAGCATTTGGCGCCACCTCCTTGTAGTTGGTGTTTGCCGTTGGGTCTCTCAAGCTTTCGGTGGCGGAGGGGCCGGGTGATCATGTCATGGGGAGTAGGAGTTGACCAGGGACCGACCTGGTAATGATGAGGATCAGATCATACTCTCAAGTGCACCGCCGTGACACACCCTCAACCAGGATATCGGCGCGCAGCACGCAGGTCGACGCGCAGGCGACGACTTCCGTTGGTTCTCTCTGCCGTCATCGATAGCAGGAAGACACAAAATGAAAAGCGGCGGGGTCCGGGTACGTGGAGACAAGCGCGCCCCGAGGTCGCCGTCTCCAGAATGAAAAGCGGCGGGGTCCGGGTACATCATCCGTATATTGGTCAACAGAACAAGGCGAGCGATGAGACATTGCATGTGGATCCATGTTTGATCTACGAGCACAAAATGGCAACTACTTGGGCTCCGGTCAAAAATTTTAGACCTCAAACATGTTGTTCAGATTGTTAAATCCGTTGTCGTACTACAGAAAACAGTCAAGGTGTGGATGGCTTCTAGCCGTCGGCATAGGCCTATTTGGCCATCGAGCCCGTCAGCATCTCACGACGTCCAGACATGCTAGTTTACCCTCGACGTAGAAAAAGCCATCAGCGTAGAAAAAGCTGTTGGCATAGAGGTTAACGGCCATTTTTCAGGATTCCAAAAAAATCAAAATTTTAATATATGTGTTGTTTATGATCTTGTATGCTCTCCGTTGCTAGTAGAGGCTCTGGCCAAGTTGATACTTGTGACTCCAAGAGGGAGTATTTATGCGATAGTGGGTTCGCCTGAACCGGACGTGAGAAAGTTCAGGTTGTGGATGTGCTGTTGCCACTAGGGATAAAACATCAATGCTTTGTCTAAGGATATTTGTGTTGATTACATTATGTACCATAATTAATGCAATTGTCTGTTGTTTGCAGCATTTGGCGCCACCTCCTTGTAGTTGGTGTTTGCCGTTGGGTCTCTCAAGCTTTCGGTAGCGGAGGGGCCTGGTGACCATGTCATGGGGAGTAGGAGTTGACCAGGGATCGACCTGGTAATGATGAGGATCAGATCATACTCTCAAGTGCACCGCCGTGACACACCCTCAACCAGGATATCGGCGCGCAGCACGCAGGTCGACGCGCAGGCGACGACTTCCGTTGGTTCTCTCTGCCGTCATCGATAGCAGGAAGACACAAAATGAAAAGCGGCGGGGTCCGGGTACGTGGAGACAAGCGCGCCCTGAGGTCGCCGTCTCCAGAATTTAGGGCGTATGTACATCATCCGTATATTGGTCAACAGAACAAGGCGAGCGATGAGACATTGCATGTGCATCCATGTTTGATCTACGAGCAAAAAATGGCAACTACTTGGGCTCTGGTCAAAAAATTTAGACCTCAAACATGTTGTTCAGATTGTTAAATCCGTTGTCGTACTACAGAAAACAGTCAAGGTTTCGACGGCTAGAAGCCGTCGGCATAGGCCTATTTGGCCATCGGTGTAGGCTATGCAGATGGCAGCCATCGACAAAGCCCGTCAGCATCTCACGACGTCCAGACATGCTAGTTTACCCTCGACGTAGAAAAAGCTGTTGGCATAGAGGTTAACGGCCATTTGTTAGGTTTCCAAAAAAAAATCAATTTTTTTTGACATTTTAATGTCTAAGCTTACTTAATATCAGGTCGAATTATTTATTAATAGTCAAGCTTCCCACTTGGTCACCCATCAAATTGCTCCCATCCCAGTATGTTTAACTTCTTCGTTCCTTCCGGATGACCTTCCACAGAGAAGTTATACTTTGTTGACAATAGTACCCTATCAATCCTATTAACTCTTGGGCCATGATGTCACACTTTTTTATTATTTGAATTTTAAATTTTATTTGAATAAACAATAATGAATAAGTAATAATAATCTTGAATTCAAATAACAATAGAATGAATTTTACTTTAAAAAAATCATCGAAATCTAAAACCTGAAGAATCTCCTATTTCCTTTTTGATTTTGAGGAATATAAAAAATCGATAAACGATTGTTTAATGATTCATTTAATCTTGCAAGCGATTATTTCAAGGGATAGAAAAATAATAACTATTTATGATTCAGCGGCAAGGACCATTTGATATATTTTAGAATCCGTGCCACTTCAATATGATAGGAAGATTTACATCTAACATGTGATACTAGCTGAATGGTGCACTTTCGATGATGCTAGAGGTAGACAAAGAAGTTTAAATCGTGTAATGCAGAAAAAACATTTGGTATTAGGAGACGTCGTTCTCATCGATAATGAGGCATATGTGATGACATCATGAATTTTGAGCTTTGAGATTACATTCTTCTGTGAGATGTTGAGTGTGTGATCTAACTTTTTTTTTTTGAGGGAGTGTGCGATCTACCTTGTAGTTGGTCTGTTTCCTAAACAAAACATCCAAACAGGATGGGCCGTCATCATGGGCGGACCTTTTCCAGCGAGCCGTGGGCCATGCAATATTTTCTCGGAGCTGACTCTTCACTAGACTATGCGAGGTCCATCGCTAAAAACATTTCCTTCTTTTCTGTCACCCTGCTCGCCACCAGTCCACGGCAATGCCGTGCTGCCACAAGCTCAAGAAAAAAAGAACACTCACCAGGAAAAAAAAACTAGAAAAGCAGTGTGGTGACAGAACATGCACTGCTGGTGTCGGGCCTAAGGATTTTGACAGCGGAGCGGGGCTGGGCAGCTCGATCATCAGCGAGAGTATCATCAGATCACCCTAGGCAAGATAATGGCTCGCATCTGCAACTTCGCATTGACCTGCCGATAAGCACATCACGCAGCTCGGCCCACCGCCCTGCAGTGCCGAAGCAACGACCACTGCTGCTTCACTCTGAAGAAGATTTAGAGGAAAAGCGGCAGCGGCTGGGTGGGTGTAAACGTCTCAGGACGTTTATGCATAGTAAACTGTCAGGGGTTTGATTTCAGGTTTGATGTGTTTGAGCTAAGAGTTGTCGGTCAGCTTGCTTGCTGAAACCGTTGTATGACTGTCGTCAATTACAAATGGCATACTCCCTCCGTTTTTATACATGAGTCCACTAAGTATTATGATATGATATCCAGACCTGGTACACTAGGATAGCCATTGATATGATGATTAAGTCTAAGGTTGTACCAGTATTTTATCATAATCTTGTTATTAGGAAATACTAATGTAGCCAGGTCATGTGGTGGGCCATTAGGGTTTAAATTAGTGTTTGTTTGACTTAGGCCTATCCGAGTCAAACTAGGTTAGGCCCAATAGAGCTGGCCGGCCACCTCTCGCTCATATAAGGAGATGGTGCGGCCTAGGGTTTAGTAGTCTAGTTTTGATTCAGATCATGTACACCTCGAATTCAAGATATCTCCGACCCTATGGGATCGGCGTGTGTGACGGCGTCTCGGACGTTCGTCCGGTTATCCAATAACTGTCAAGAGTAATCATGTGTGCTTGAGTATCCTTGAATCTGTCAAGGAAGTTCAAGATTTATCGATCCTATGGATCATCAAGGTGCATCGTGAAAGATCAGGAAAACCTGTCCTTATCATGTGGTATCAGATTTCAGTGTTTCCTCGGTAAGACATCCACAATCCACCCCATAGTTGAGTTGCGAGTGTTTGATCACGGTGCAGATTGATTTGTTGCTCAGTTGTTTTTGCTTGATTGTTGTGGCTACCATTGGGTACGTCGCCGTCATGCTGTTGGTGAAGATCAAGGAGGAGGAAGTGGGCGGCTTCGTTCATGCGATCAAGTTTCAAGATCATCTGCGAGGTTTGCAACTGCATATCGGTTGGCAGATCGTTTGTTTGGGAGAAGATTGGTGTGCTGCTGATCGCCAGGAAGGAGATCGGGTTGAGTTGTTGCTGTTTGAGTGTTTGTGATCGTTGCTAGGGAAGAAGTTTGCAGTCAGCACGTATTTTCGACCGTCTTCTCGCGGGCGGTTTCGTGGAGATCTGTTTCCGTCGAGATCGCCGTTGGTAGCGTAGCAAAGGAGGAGTTTAGATCGAAATCAGTTTTTGGCAGGTTTTGTTTAGACCGCAACGTGAATTTTCCTGCGGACGAGCCAAGAAAAGAAAGAAAACGGGAAGATCTCAGCTGATTGGTATCTCCACGTGAAATCTACACCTACAAAGAAAAGGAAAGGAAGGTTTGGGTTTGGTTGGTACGTGCAGTGCATAGTACGTGAGAAAAAGGAAAGAATCAATTGGACTGATTGGATACGTGTATTACTTTCCTCCTCGAGAGTACCAAACGAGAGGCATATGCAGATTTGATACATGTGTTCAGAACATATTTTATTCAGATCGGATTATGCAGCATCTACGTGGCTACTAGCTCCATCTTTTCGTACGGATATTAGTGCAGGTTTTTGTGCCGCCGTATGTAGGCCAGCACTACTGCCGCTGGTGCTGGTTCTAATGTGACAGTTCGGTTCACAGGTGTAGTTTTTGGTTCACGGGCAGAAAAAATGCGAAAATAAAAGGAGACACTGGTTTTCAGAAGGTTGCATGCTTGGGTGTGTTCAACTTATTTGGATTCATGGCGTGCATGAGTTTGTTCTGTGTGTTTTTGGTGATATGCTTGGTGCACTAGGAGGTGTTTCGGCTTATTTGGATCCATGGCGTGTATGAGTTTGTTCTGTAGGAAATATGTGTCCTACAACTATATTCAATTTATTTGGAACTTCATATATTCTGTTACCTCATTATGGAATTGAAACATGTGTTTATACATGGAATTGCTGTGGTTAATTAGCATGGAAATTATGCTTGCTGGAACTTGTACTTAAGGATTTTCTTAAGGAAGCTGGTTGATTAATATTGGAATACAGTGTCTATGATGCGCTGGAAATATAGCCCGGGCACAATATTAATTGGAAGGGACTAGGCTAATTATCAGATTACAGTCCTGATGTAGGCCTACATAATTAGTCGGAATTTGATTTAATTATGGCACGTACCTCACATATGTGCGTTCTGGGATAAATACAAATAGTATCCGATTAACAGATAAATTATATCGTGGTTGGTAATTTTATCTGGACACTGTTTGGAAAACGAGTTTGAAATAACTTGGAAGCTTATTTGTAATTGGAGTTGGACTCTGGAAATTACAATATAAGTAGGTCCCTACCCTCTAGCCTCAATTGCAATTGTGAGCGGCACCACGGAAAAGTGCAGAGGAATAGAGGGTAGACCTAAATCTCGTCGGTATCTTACATTGGTATCAGAGCACGGTTTGGGGTTGACGGCGATTAACCGGAATCAAGTACAGGTAGATTGGTAGTCAACCTCTTGTCTCCGATCCGAACCAAACTTCCGATGCACCTCTGCTTTAATCCCGTACGCCGCGCACAGGAGATAGATCGATTCCTTGTCTCGCTGGAACTCGCCGCCGCCTCCACAAATCATAGCTCCCGTTGATCCCCACCAAGTCGCCTACCACCTGACTACCTGAGCCTCCTGCCATCCCCTGCTGTTTGCTGCACGGACACGCCGCCCCGGCGCAAGTGTCGCAAGTCGCCGTGAAGCTCCGCCCGCGACTTCATCCGCCGTCGCCCCGGTTGATCCCAGGTCGAGGTTGCATCAACGCCCCCTCCAATTTACTCCACCAGGCTGCAGTCTCCTCTCCCACGAGCTACAGGTTCGGAATCTGCAGTTTACGCCCACGCATACTGCTAGTCTGCTGTTGTTGCGTCACAAGAACCACTTCCAATCTGAGATTTGCTTCGGGAATTACTCTCCAATGGCCTCAAATAGTGTTTTTGCTGAACTGCTGAGATCATATAAGTTGGATGGATCAAATTACACTATTTGGAAGAGGAAAATCATGTTTTTACTCACTGCTGAAAACATAGATTATATTACTATGACACCTGAGCCAAACGAACCATCTGTGGATGCTTCGGAAGAGGAAAGAGACAATTATGAAGAAGAGATGAAGGAGTGGACTACTGATAATAAAAAGGCTAGAGTCTATATACTTGGTTCTATGTCTGATTCATTAGCTACTGAGTATGAATCTGAGAAGGCTTCCTATAGAATTATGAGAAGGCTGGAGGAGGATTTCGGTGAAGTTTCTTTAATCAAAGTTCTTAGCTTGTTCAACAAATTTTTGACAGTAAAGATGACTGATAGAGTTTCTGTTAATGAGCATCTGAATAAGTTATCTGTGTTGAATGAGGAATTGAGAATTGCAGGCTACCCTTTTCCTGAACAAGTACTAGTCATGGTGGCGCTGAATTCTTTGCCGCACTCATGGGAACAATTCAAGATTTCTTTCTGCCATTCTGAGAGAACTCTGAACATGCGCTCGCTGAGACATCATTTGCTCATGGAAGAAGACAGAAAATCTTCACAAGGGAAGGAGCGACACGCACATCATAATGAGTTACACCTTGGCGAAGATAGGAGAAACTGGAATAAAAGGAATTCTACAGGAGATTTGAGGGACAAAATAAATAGAAAGAGAGATTGGGATAACAATGACAGAAGGGGTTCAAATCAGAATTTCGACAAGAAGTATTTCAAGTGTCACAATTGTGGAGATTATGGGCATTTTCGCAATGATTGCAAGAAGAGAAGGAAACCATCCAAACCCTATGAGAAGCATAAGAGACCAAATCAGGACAAGCATCGGGACAAGTATCAGGACAAGCGTCAGGACAACAAGAAGGATAATTCTTCTCCTGATGGTATGTGTAATTTATTTGTTTGTTCTGAATCTTTATTTACTACTTCTGCATCAGATCATTGGGTAGTAGATTCTGGTTCCACTTCGCATGTTGCAAGGAATGAGTCTGGCTTCTCATCTTTAAAACCAATTGAAAAGGGAACTAGATTTATTTATCTAGGAACTACTGCTAAAGCTGATATATTAGGAGTTGGTGACTATACTCTTAAACTCCCTAGTGGAGGAAAGTTAATTTTGAAAGACACGGTCTACTCACCAAATATGAGAAAGAATCTGATCTCCGTTTCTAGGCTGGAATTAATTGGTTTTAAGGTCTTGGTTTGGAGATGCAAAAGTTAAAATACTGATGAACGGAAGATTAGTTCAGTCAGGAAATAGATTCGATGGCCTGTATTATATTGAGGATTTCCTAGATATTGATAAAATAGATTGCATGGTTACTGAACAAAACTCCGTGGTGAGGAATATAAATGGTAATAATAATAGTTCTGAATCATATCTTTGGCATCTTCGGTTGGGGCATATCTCAAAGAACAGAATTAAAAGGCTAATTAGTTCTGGAATTGTAAACTTCAAGTGGGAAGACTATGGCATTTGTGAGGCTTGTGTCGTAGGAAAGATGACTAGGGCGCCCTTTCCCAAAGCGTCAAGGTCGAGTGAACCACTTGATATAATTCATTCAGATATTTGTGGGGAAATGTCTACACCCACAATTGGACAGAAAATTTACTTCATTACATTTATAGATGATTACTCAAGGTACGGCTATGTTTATCTCATTAAGCATAAATCGGAAGGTTTTGACATGTTCAAGATATTTAAAGCTGAAGTAGAGAATCAACTCAATAAAAAGATTAAGGTGCTAAGAACTGATCGTGGTGGAGAATACACATCAGGAATTATGGATGATTTTTGCAAGGAAAATGGAATTGTTCATCATTATACTTTACCTTACACTCCTCAACAAAATGGCGTAGCTGAAAGGAGGAATAGAACCTTAATGGATATGGTTAGGTCCATGATGGCATACTCCGATCTTCCTTTATCTTTTTGGGGAGAGGCTCTTCATACTGTTGTTTACTTGCTTAATCGTTCGCCTTCTAAATCTGTTAGCTCTACTCCTTATGAATTATGGAAAGGGAGGAAACCTACATTGCTAAACTTAGGTGTGTGGGGCTGTAATGCACAAATTAAAGTTCCTAGTCAACTAAGAACTAAACTGGAACCTAAAAGTTTTCCAGGAATATTTATTGGCTATGCTTCTGGTTCAAAAGGTTATAGATTTTATGATGCTGAAAATAAAAAGCTAATAGAAAGTAGAGATGCAATTTTTCTGGACCAGGATACACCTCGCCGTGCTAAACGTGCGAGAGTGGAATTGTTAGCAACTCCATTGGATACAAGAGAACTAAATACTGAAATTGATCCTAATAATCAGGAAACTCCATTTATTGTTGAAACTAATGGTCACACTCCCTCAACTAGTTTACCTAGGAGAAGTGGGAGGAATGTAGCTGTGCCGTCATATCTTGATGATTACTATGTTTTTATGGGGGAAGTGCACTCTAAAACTTGTAGTTTAGAGGAAGAACCAAAATCTTTTAAACATGCCATGTCTTGTCCTGAATCTAAATTATGGATGGAAGCCATGCGCGAGGAACTAAACTCCATGGAAAGAAATAAGGTTTGGGAATTGGTTGATCTACCTAGTAACCGGAAACCAATTGGGTCTAAGTGGATTTTTAAAAGGAAACTTAATGCTTCTGGTGATATTGAAAAATATAAAGCTAGACTGGTTGCTAAGGGGTACACACAAAGGGAAGGCATTGACTTTGTGGAAACTTTCTCCCCTGTAGCTAAATTTACTTCTATTCGCATATTGGGTGCATTGACCGCATACTTTGATCTAGACTTGCATCAGATGGATGTTAAAACGGCTTTTCTCAATGGCCATTTAGATGAGGAAATTTATATGCTGCAACCTGATGGTTTTATTGAAAAAGGAAATCAGGGAAAGGTCTGTAAGTTAAATAGATCCATTTATGGTCTTAAGCAAGCTTCTAGGCAATGGTATATTTTGTTTGATAATTCTATAACATCATATGGTTTTTCAATGATGGAAGGAGACCATTGCATTTATTTTAAGATAGTGGGAGGAAAATTTACACTCTTATCACTATATGTAGATGACATACTTATTGCTTCTAACAGTAAGGAAATGCTACTGGAAGTTAAAATGTGGCTGTCTTCTACATTTGATATGAAAGATATGGGAAACGCTTCCTATGTTCTAGGAGTGGAAATACTTAGAGATCGGAATAAAGGAACTTTGGGTTTGACTCAAAGGAATTATCTAAAATCTGTATTAAAACGATTCTCAATGGAAGACTGCAGGCATGCTTTTGTGCCTTTAACTGCAGGAATAAAACTCAGCGAGGAAATGTGTCCTAAAACTCCTGAGGAAAGAAAGAATATGGAAAATGTACCATATGCTTCTGCCCTGGGATCTCTTATGTATGCCATGCTGTTCACACGTCCTGATTTATGCTTTGCTGTCGGCCTTTTGAGTAGATATCAAAAGAATCCAGGAATTGAACATTGGAAACAAATTAAACATGTTCTCCGTTATGTAAAAGCAACACTGGATTATTCTCTCTGTTTTAATCAAAAGGAATTACAGCTGCAGGGTTATACTGATGCTGACTGGCAGGGTGATCTGGACAGCCGAAAATCAACTTCTGGATATCTATTTACATTGGCTGGTGGTGCAATATCTTGAAGAAGCAAGAAGCAAGATTCTGTGGCTATGTCCTCCATGGAGGCGGAGTATATTGCTGCGTCCGAAGCTGCTAAGGAGGCGGTGTGGCTAAAGGTGTTTCTTTCAACTTTGAAGATTATTGACAGTGCTCGCAAACCAGTTATGGTGTATTGCGATAATCAGGCGGCAATTAAGGTTTCTAGGGATCCCAGGTTTCACAGCAAGAGTAAACATATTGAGGGAAGATATCATTATATACGTGATGTTATTAATAGACTTAAAGTAGTATCTTTAGAATTTTTACCTAGTGTTGATATGGTTGCTGACCCCCTGACTAAGCCTCTTAGTCAGGTGGTGTTTGGTAAGCATGTTAAGGCTATGGGTTTGCGGATTTTTGAATAATAGTTTTGGACAAGTGGGAGATGTAGGAAATATGTGTCCTACAACTATATTCAATTTATTTGGAACTTCATATATTCTGTTACCTCATTATGGAATTGAAACATGTGTTTATACATGGAATTGCTGTGGTTAATTAGCATGGAAATTATGCTTGCTGGAACTTGTACTTAAGGATTTTCTTAAGGAAGCTGGTTGATTAATATTGGAATACAGTGTCTATGATGCGCTGGAAATATAGCCCGGGCACAATATTAATTGGAAGGGACTAGGCTAATTATCAGATTACAGTCCTGATGTAGGCCTACATAATTAGTCGGAATTTGATTTAATTATGGCACGTACCTCACATATGTGCGTTCTGGGATAAATACAAATAGTATCCGATTAACAGATAAATTATATCGTGGTTGGTAATTTTATCTGGACACTGTTTGGAAAACGAGTTTGAAATAACTTGGAAGCTTATTTGTAATTGGAGTTGGACTCTGGAAATTACAATATAAGTAGGTCCCTACCCTCTAGCCTCAATTGCAATTGTGAGCGGCACCACGGAAAAGTGCAGAGGAATAGAGGGTAGACCTAAATCTCGTCGGTATCTTACATGTTCTGTGTGTTTTGGGTGATATGTATGGTATTGGTGCGCTTCAGTTGCATTTGGAAGGATACTTGTGTCTTCAATCAGGTTGATAGCGTCGAAGATCAAATGGCGCCAAGGACAAGTCAAGCTAGTCGAGAGGGAGGGTGTAGTGTAGAAGACTAGCGAGGCTTGAGGATGAAGATCGGCGATGTTCTTATCTGACGCCACTCTTTTTCTAGCAGACCCTCACGCGTTGGGGACAACTCTTCTTGAAGAAGGGGAGGATGATATGGATATCCAGGCCTGGTACACTAGGACAACCATTGATATGATGATTAAGTCTAAGGTTGTACCAGTATTTTATCATAGTCTTGTTATTAGAAAATAATAATGTAGCCAGGTCATGTGGTGGGCCATTAGGGTTTAAATTAGTGTTTGTTTGACTTGGGCCTATCCGAGTCAAACTAGGTTAGGCCCAATAGGGCTGGCCGGCCACCTCTCCCGCATATAAGGAGATGGTACGGGCTAGGGTTTAGTAGTCTAGTTTTGATTCAGATCATGTAGAACCTCAAGTTCAAGATATCTCCGACCCTATGGGATCGACGTGTGTGACGGCGTCTCGGACGTTCGTCCGATTAACCAATAAAGATGTGAAAGTTCTTGAGTCTGTCAAGAGTAATCGTATGTGCTTGAGTATCATTGAATCTGTCAAGGGAGCTCAAGATCTATCGATCATATGGATCATCAAGGTGCATCGTGAAAGATCAGGAAAACATGTCCTTATCATATTCCAAGCAAAAAAAAAATTTACCAATAATTTAATCGATAAAAAATAAGTTGTATGTCATCAAAAACATATCATTGGAAACATCTTAAAAATATGAATTCAATGGTACAGTTTTTGTGACATATAACTCATATTATGTTGATTAAATTATTGATCAAAGTTCTATCTCGAAATACGTGATGAACTTATACGTATATAAAAGCGGATGGAGTAATAAAGATAGGCGGAGCATCATCCTTAATTGCTACGGAATTAGAATCAAACAAAAAATTAATTATTCGATGCCCCACTTGATTGGCGTTGCTTTGATAGTGTTCAAAACTGATAGTTGTGAACCTATGCGCCTTCATAAAGCATTCAGCTAAGATGCTGAGAAAGGACTCCTGATTTCAGTCTCAGACTAGCAAGCCTGGATTCATCAATGAGTCTGATTCAATGGTGACAGAGGACACTCCAAACTGCTATATAAATTATATTCCTTTGAGTAGAGCAGCCCCAGCATATCCCGCAATGGCTTCTCCTTGATCGTTTCGGGGAACAGGCCCAGCATATCCCGTTCCACTACCACGAAATGATGCATTAAACGTTCAACTGAATTTACCGAAGCTGTAGGAACATAAGTTTTTTTCCGAAGAAAAGCAGGAACATATATGTTGCATGTTGATCCCACGTAGACATAGCACCAGAATTCCCAAACTAGACAGGCAGTGAGGCAGTTGCCCTGGGCTGCTTTTTTTCGCCAGAACGTGGGCCACTTAGGACTTAACAGTCAATTCGTTTCGGCCCAACAATTCTTCGTGCCGCTCTTCACTTCACTTATGCTCTGGACTCTGCGAGGCCCATTCAGCAGAACCGTGGACTCTGTATTTTTTTTCTTATCTTGTTCGCTCACGACGACCATGCCCCCCCGGAGGTGAAAAAACAAGAAGCAAAAAGAACCCTGCCGTGACCGTTTCAATCAAGACTGTAACACCAGTGCTATCATCATCAATGACACGCATGGTTGGATATTGTATTCACTTGTTTATCATGTTTTAAGTTAGCCGACCATGTACGCACGGTTGGTACGTGCTGCACGCACGGTTCGACAGCGACTAGAGGCCTGGAGAGAAGAAGAACAAGAATCGCGAGGGAGGGAAATTGCCTCATATTTTCACTTGGCTTGACCGGCGCGATCGAGATTCAAGAGTTGTCTACTACCGGTTCCACGGGCATCACGAACTCCTACGCCGCCCGTTCACACGGGTGTGTGTATGTGGTCAATGCCCTGCGAGCACCGTGTCCGACTGCCCCGGCGGCGGCGGCGGCGGCATGCATCTGGCCCGGTTGGCACCGGGAAGTGACGATGACTGCTTGGCGAGTATTCCTTCCGTTTTTGGAATAAGCATCACAGCTTGAAGTGCTTCCTACGTCCATCTATTTATGGACAATGGCAGTAGAGATATATCTATACATTTGACTGAGGTTTGGTGTACATGACATCTCGTTTAAAGAATCAATAATGATATATTGTGTTTTAAAAAATTTAGAAAAAAATCTGCATATAGTAAATGATGTATCTCACAAACGTGCAAAATATCAATTTCAAATACTTTATATTCTAAGCTACATAGAAATGTCAAAAGTGTATATCTGAGTAGTTGAAAACATATCAGATTCTGTCAGTTTTTTTAGCACAAATTAAAAAAAAAATTGGTTGAGATATTGCATGATTGTAAGATGTATCCCATCTCTAGAATTATTTTCAGATATTTTGATAACTTATAGAACGTCTTTTAATATTTTAAAAATGAAGAGAGCACTGGAGCTCAGGAGCCAAAAGCATTTCCGCTATACCTTGTTGGCGCAATTATTTTTTCAAACAGAGGTACTCCTAGCTTGAAATAGTTTTCGTGAAATGTAAGCTAAAATGTCATGTTAAAAGTTAGGGCCGTGGGTACTCCCTCCATAAATACTTGTTGTAAATTTAGGTAAAATATAGTATAAATGCATTGTTCAAAAGATCGGTCAAATCATCTATTAATAGGATAATTAATCGCTAACTCAGGGCATAACCGTCTCGAATGCCTCTAATCTCTTGTGTTAATCGTGTTAGCTGACTAATCGCTCTGACAACCAGATTGCCATGTACGTTTCCGATTAACTACTACACTTGAGTTAAAAATGTTGTAGACATTTCTCCGCAAATCTCCCGTCCAATGGCCACGTACCCGCCGCCCAAATCAAATAGGTTTGTGAAGCTCTTGCTCGATTAGTGTAGGTAGTTGAGGTGCAAGACGGGTTGTACATCGGATAGGTGGTGGAAGAAAAGAAACTTCAGAGTTTAGAGGATAAGAAGCGGAAAGAAGGAACATGGTCGTGGCTGGTGGCTCCTTAGTGACTTGTGACCTTAAATATTAGATTGCGAAGGAGAAGAGTATATGTTTTAATTGGATTTTGGGCTCTAGAGAAGTAGGGTTAGACACTTAAGCATATAGAGACACATATACTATTTCTTATACTATTTTTTATGTACACGTGTTTTAAATGATAATTTGTGTAGGCTGTCTGCACCGATAAAGAGCTAATTGATTAAATCAGTTAATCATCCGGATTCCGGTTAGTCGCTACTTCCATGTCAATCGAGCAGTTAACTAATAGTCTATTACTGATTATTTTACCATTATTAAAATATGTTTAGAGTTATTGAACCTACGCGGCAGGCCGGCAGCGATGGCACGTCATCGACGCGGCCTGGAGGTTGAAGGGCATTTCAAGAATTTCGTTGTAATTTGTATTGTTCGATGTATCTCTTAATGCTAGTAATCTTCTTTGCAAAAATGAAATATTTTAAGCCGTAGAAAACATACGTTGCGTTCCATAATTTGTGACGTAAATTTGCAAAAAGAAAGTATTTTAAGCCGGAGAAAACACACGTCTTTATTAATAGATATATATCTGAATTGATGATAAAAATTATGTAACCCAGGGAGTAATATATAAATCTATACCTAATAATAAAGTAAACTCCGTCCGGATATTTTGCAGTTTACCCCCTTTCAAATTTGGAATTCAACCGTGACCAGAAAACTTTGAGGTTTATTGTACTACTAGGAGAGCGTTATATATTTTAATTTCCTACTATGTTATTATATTATCCCGCTGACTAGAATAAAACATAACCAGAGTATAGTACCAGTCAGGTCGCCGCAGTCAGATATGTATGTCGATAAATCATGAGGAAAAAAGCGGCCCAAACCGGCAGCAGCTGATGCTCGGAGGATCAGCTCCGCCTGTTCTTTGTCAAAGATGAGCAAAGATATTGCAAATGGTGGGCCCAACGTAAATATTTCTTGTCCAAGATATTAACCAGTCGATGGCTTGTGCAAACAATTACATAAAATATTGTGTTTTATGCAAAATACATCTAAAGACCAGTGGGGCCATAATGTCAGTGTATGTGGCTTGCGCAAAAACATTTTAATCATATTTTCTATAGAACAAGAAGTTAGTATCATGATTAAGCATGACCAAATTTCCTCTTAACAAATTTTAATGTTCCTATTATTGGGAACACCATATCGATTTATTCGATTTATTGCGACGCAATGTTATGTTGTTAAAAACAAATAATAAAAATTTGGATATTAAAAATAAGAGTGAACTAAGACTACGATTTACATGTCAACTGAATATGGGCAAAATTTAGGTCACAGTTACCTTTAAAAATACTTTTTTCTTCCCGATGCAACGCACGGACACCTTTACTGGTGTATATATAATTGGAATACGATGTGTCACTGTATACGTACGTAGTGTCGGGTTCGGGCACTTGGCAGACTTGTTCAACCCTAGGACTAGGAGGTTCCCATTCTCCACATAAACAAGGCAAGTCGCCTGATACCACAGTAGCCATCTCCCGCAGAGAATCTTGCGCGCTCGAAGATTCCTGGTGCACGTGGTGCGTCGCCACCTTCCTCCCCGCCTCCTCCGCACCTGGTCACCTCACTCTGGCCAGGTACTGTGCTACTCCCCAAGAACACGACCCGGTCGCAGATCGCAATCCCCCTCGCCGCTTTCTTAAATCACTCTCTTAAATAATGATCCGGATCACTCTAAAAAATTGGTCCAGATGACTAGCGCTGCTCCACTAAACAAGCCCTCCAATGGGGAAAAAGACGGAGCTTGATTGATCATCAATCACGTCGCGATCCTACCTAGTAGAGCGGTGCGTGCGCCTCTGCCCCCACCAATCACCGTCGCTTTCTTCCTCCTCCTCCCGACCCGACCCTTCTCTGCACGTCGGCAGCCGCTCTTGACCGCAACACCTGTTGCTGCTCCCCGGCCACTTCTCGCAAGGTACCCATTTCCTTTCTTTACCTCTTTCTTCCGCCCCATCCACGCAACCGATTGCTACTGGATCCTGCCGGAACCCATCACTGATTTTTTCCCTCTGCCCAGTTCTTCAAGACGAATCTACCACTTCTCACTTCTTCAAGAAGCGATTTTGGGGGTTTTGGTTGCGAGATCTCGCGTCAAGAAACAAGCTTTCGGCCCCGTACCAATGGGTTCCTGCGAGGATGTGGAGTACGGCGACATCTACTCCGTCGCCAACCCAGCCGCCGCCCCCGCCCGCATGCTCGACTTCTCGCTCCACCAGCCGCACCTCCAGTTCCCCCCTTCCTACGGCTTCCACAGCCTCCCCGCCGCCGGCTACCTGCCGTCTCCGCCGCAGCCCCTAGCGTTCGGCAGCACGCCGAGCCCCGCCTCCACCACCACCACCGAGCTCGAGAGCCCCGAGGACCTGTCGGCCGACGACGCCGTGCTCGCCTACATCAACCAGTTCCTTCTCGAAGACGACGATGAGGAGGAGTCTTTCCCCAGCCCCGGCGCCGCCATCGCCGCCGCGGCGCCGGAGCGGGATTCGGCGCTCCTCGCCGTCGCCAAGCCCTTCGTCGACATCATCGCCGATGCGGCGCCTTACCAGGAGACTCCGTGGATGGATCCTCCTCCCAATGCTTCTGCAGGAACTGCAGCAGGCTTCCCTAATAATATGTTCCTGAGCAGCAGCAGCAGACAGAGCTCTTGCCAGTTGGTGCCGGCCGAACCTGTCAAGGAGGAGGGACGGTGTGCTGTCCACAGAGGCCGGAAGAAGAACCGGCATGACGACGACGACGGCCTCGAGCTCGAGGACGAGAGGAGGAGGAAGCAGTCGGCGGTGTGCGATGAGGAGATGATCCGCGAGATGTTCGACAACGTGCTTCTCTGCAATTGCCCAGACTGTGAGCTTCAGTCACCCCTGCCAGACGAGTCAGAGATCACCAAAGCATATGTGAAAGGGTCGGGCAACCGAAGAGGGCGCAAGAAGGGGAAGACCAAAGCTGCAGCGGCCGTAGAGGAGGAGTCCGTGGATCTGACAACCCTGCTCATACACTGTGCTCAGGCCGCTGCCATCGACGACCACCGCAGCTCGGGCGAGCTGCTCAAACAGATCAGGCGGCACTCGTCTGCTCATGGGGATGCCGGGCAGAGGCTGGCGCATTACGTTGCTAACGGGCTCGAGGCTCGCCTTGCCGGCGTCGGTAGCACCGTCCACCGCTCGCTCGTTGCGCACCGGACTTCCATTGCTGACATGCTCAAAATATACACATTGTATGGGACAGCATGCCCCTTTTTGAGAATGTCCAGGTTCTTCTCAAATCAGGCCATCTTGCAGGCTTCCAAGGGGGCCACAAGGTTGCATATCATCGACTACGGTATAGATCATGGCTTCCAGTGGCCAGTCTTCTTGCAGCGGGTCGCCAAGCTAGAAGGTCCCCACCCAAGAATCCGAATCACCGCCATTGACTTACCGCAGCCAGGATTCCGGCCTGCTGAGCGCATAGAGGCGACGGGTCGGCGGTTACATGACTACGCCAGGATGTATAATATTCCGTTTGAGTATCATGCAATTGCTGCCAAGTGGGATACCATCCGAATCGAAGACCTCAGGATCGACAAGGATGAGCTTCTCATTGTCAACTGCCTTTTCAGAATGCGGCACATGATGGACGAGACGGTGACAGATCAGAGCCCGAGAATGACGGTCTTGAACACCATCAGGAAGTTGAACCCGCATCTGTTCATTCATGCGGTCGTCAATGGCACCTACAATGCGCCATTCTTCGTGACACGCTTCAAGGAGGCTCTGTTTTATTTCTCTTCGCTCTTCGACATGCTCGAAACAACTGCGTCGAAGCTGGAGGAGCAAGAACATAGGATGCTGATTGAAAGGGATTTCTTCGCACGGGAAGCTCTCAACGTGATCGCTTGTGAGGGTACAGAGAGGGTGGAGAGGCCAGAGACTTATAAGCAATGGCAGGTAAGGAACCTCAGGGCTGGATTCAGGCAGCAGCCGCTGAATCAAGAGACGGTGAAAAAAGCAAGATACAAGGTAACTAGGAGCTATAACAAGGATTTCTTTGTCGATGAAGATAACAAGTGGATGCTGCAAGGTTGGAAGGGCAGAGTCATCGTTGCCATGTCCACATGGAAACCTAGCTAGAACGGTAGACATCACTAGCCCTGTTGCCCGATTCATTTCATCACCCTTTGCTGTTCTGCTGTATCTGATATTCTGATGCTAATGTTGATGAGTTTTGGCCCTTTTCTGGGAGCAAAATTAATTGATATTTTTGCTGAAACTTCACTGGAACATAAGCTTCTTGCATGTGATCTGTAGCACTGTACCAACTGAATTGCCAATTGCTTGCTCCTCGATTTAGTGTCTTTTACACATGGAAACCTAGCTAAAACTGTAAAACCTGATACATTTCATCACCTTTTGCTCTTTCGTTGTGTCTGATATTATGATGGTTATGTTGATGAGTTCTGGCCTTCCCTGGGAGACGAATTAATGGATTATGGGTTGTGCTTATCGAAAGATCCGAGTTGTGCCACGTAAACAAGGCAAGTCGCCTGATACACGATCCGGGTTGTGCTTATTGAAAGGCACCGTGGGGCAGGGCTGTTCATCAAGCAGTCCCTGAATCATTATGGGTTGCTTGTCTCCATTTAGTGTCTTCGTGAGGATAGTTTTGCTGAACTCAACTGGAACATAAGCTTCCTGTGTGTGATCTGTATTGTAGCATGTTAACTCCCAGCTGCTTCTTCCTTGAATCAGTAGAGCTGATAATTTCCCCCACTGTTAGCATGCCCTTGCTTAGTTCACTGGAAGGCATATATGAGCTGCTGGGTGATATATTAGCTGCCGGGAAAAAGTCATACGGATTATCAGTGTGCATGCGAACTGAGTCAAGAGTGCGAAAAGATCGCCCTGCCAATGAAATTGTAGAAATGTGTTCTCGAGTCATTTGCCCACACTTCTCTGAAATTCTCAAGAAAATGCAAAAGCTTTGCTTCTCGTTGCAGGAAGTTCTTTTCAGCTTTATTGATAAAACGATTGTACAATTACACTGGTCTATACTTCATAACGCACAAACCTATCCGCTTAGACATCAAGATCCTCTCATACGAGTCGAAAAGCTAGAAATGTGAGTACGCTACTTGTCTGGTGACTCAAAACCGAGCTGTGACCTGGGAAAACAGCGCCTTGAAATCTTTTGTCGGTGTGCCCACACCTTCAGGCTTTGAAGCCAAATCAAATGCCTTGAACTTCACCTCTTCGTACTGCAGGGCCTGTTTTGGGAAGAAATGTAAGTAAATCAGCACGGCTATCTCATACTGTCTGTCCACAGAATACAGTTGCAGCAATTGTCATACAGGTTCTACCTGAACACAAACTTCAGCCACATCAGCCCTAGGAATTGCCTTAGTGTCGGTCTGGAGAAGCTCATCGTCTTTCCCAACAATAAGCTCCCTCACTCCCCCATCTTTGTCTTGCAGACCACCAGGACTAAATTGAAGCGAAGAAAGATATAAGTGAAGAGGGCGAGACTAACATGTTCTTGTGCATATTAGAATAGCATATTATGTATCAATGAAGGGGGATAGGTTAAAATGTTTTTGCATGTATTAGCATAGTGTTTTTTTTTCAAGCTTCACAAAAACCAGACACTAATTTATCTGCACTTGTCCAAACCTGAAATGTTTAGCACATAATTCTAGACCATCCAAAGAGGTGCTATGTCCTACTTATATATGCAATAACTACTACATGCCACTGAATGTTTGCTTCATCCCCGTTTATATGCCACTGTTTCATTACATGTGATCCAGTACCCGACTTGTCAATGAGACAATTGGGGTATTTCACATATTTAATAGCATATAGGTAACTAATCTGGACTTCTACAGTATTCCACTTCAGAAAGGTGAGCATCTGAAGTGCTTGATATGAAGGATGCCTCTTATCCAAACTGATGCATGATAAACCACTAGAAGATTTTTTTTTGTTTCCCCAAAAACTAGGAAAATATATTTCTTTAGAAACTATGAATTAGATGCATTTGTGGTATTCATGCTCTTCTATGTACCTTATTATTGTATAAGGGACTCCACTGTCTGCCAGATACTGTTCGGACTTGCGCTTCCAGATCTACAACAGAAAAATGAATAATCAGGATCTCACACTTTGAATGATCAGAAATTGCCAGTGTTCTGATTATTAGATTAATTATAACATGCTAGGCAAACTTTTACTCAGACTAAAGTATTTTCATTGTTAGTGAGATAAGAGAAAGCTTTGACGGAAACAAAACAAAGCAAAGACTTCAAACATTAACGTCTAAGCACAGGACAGAATACACAAAAACTTTAAAGAGATTCATTTGCACATCATTCTTTATCAAAATCATTTTCCCCGGTGCCATGGGCTGGGACGGAGCTACCTGAAGTTAGCAGGGTGGACATGCACCAGGTAAAATAACTTTTGTCTTACAATCAGCCAACAAAATTAGATGCGTCCCTCTCGCCAATTTATAGTGCATCCCTGGCTGTAATCTTGCCACTACTCTAGGTAACCTATGATTAGTGCACCCTGATCAAATTTAGGATGTGTTCTGGACGGCACTCGCGGAGCGAGACAGAGCTATGTTAATTTTCAAGGAGTTGGTAAAACCGAGTTCTTCGTCGCTCCTTGGATTTCGGCAGAGCAGAGGCCTTCCGAACGGGCTCTTAGTCCGGCTCCGCCCCTGGTTTACTTGTTAGAAATCGATCATTTGAACGTGTCTATGGCCAACCATTCTTTACTGTGTCAATCTATTAGAGATATGTTAACAAAACATTTTATGATGAACAATCCTAGTGACTGCTAGGACAGATAGCTCATCTGCTGGCAACCAGTGTTCACAGAATAGTACAAAAATGTTCCAAATTTTGGGCAAAGCTAGAGCAAATGAACAGCAATAGAGAAAAGGAAAACAGACATCTAGACTCATCTCCAAGAACTTACCAGTATATTGCCATTGCCAAGGCTGTTGAGCGGATGGTTAGGATTCGTTCCTCCCATGGATCCCACCAACACAATGTGCTTCACACCAGCTGCTTTGGCTGTACAAACATCACAATCCACTCATCAAGCAGTTGTAAACTGTTGTACAAACTACAGGGCAGGATCTAAACGAAGCTTACCGGCATCAATCTGATTCTTCTGCCCAATCCAATCCACCTGTCACACACCCATAGCCAATTTCATCACCATTTAACAGTTACGGTTTTAGGATTTTCAGGATACGCAACTCGCCCAACTCAATTTTCAGGATATGGCATTTGACAGTCAGACACAGAAGGGAACCTGTTCAGGGTAGGCTCCGTCCTCGTAGTAGAACTCGGGGCGGCCGCCTTTGGTAGGGTCGAACCCGGGCTTCATCTTCGGGGAGGCGCTGGTGAGGATGACGAGCGCGTGGACGCCCTGGACGGCGGGCGCGAGGTGGTCCGCCTCCCTGATGTCGGCGACGAAGACGTCGTCGGCTCCCCCGATCTTCTGCTTGCTCTCCTCCGTCCTCACCAGCCCCCTCGCGGCGAACTGGTCCGATCTCTCCTTGAGCTTGCTGAAGACGAGATGGCCTGAGATCGAGTGAACCCTCGGCGTGTTAGGAGGACTGGGTAGAGTTGCCAAGGCGTTAATCCTAGAGAACTAATGGCGATTTGATCTAATTTGCCCATTGATGTTCTCATGGACCGGAATTCGGCATCGTGACGGGCGATTTCGTCGGGGTTTGCTCGGAGAAACAGTGGCGGAGCGCGTAGTACTGAATTCGAGGGCGGGAATGCTGTGGGTGGGGGGAGTCGGGTACCTGTGCGGCCGCCGGCGCCGGTGACGAGGACGGTGGGGCGGGGCGCAGTCGAGTCCGCCATGGCGCTGGAGCTGCTGGTGCGGTGGTCGCCGACGGGAGACACGGCCAGAAGCAGAGAAGGGTGAGATGACAGTAGCGGTGGCAGGATTTGTGTAGAAGGACCTGCCGAGTGCCGACCTGACGGCGGGACATGCCAAGAGCGCGCGCGGCGGGTAGGGTGGCCACGTCACGCGATCACGCTTCAGCCGTTGAGCGTGTATCCTGTTTCTTTGATCCGTGCCTTCTTCTACTACGCCCGATCATATTATTTGACGCTAAAATAGATATCTACAATTAAAATATACGTAGATACATCTGTATTGATATGGAGTAATATGAATTGGACGGAGTAGATCAATTCTGAACAACAAAACAAAACACCTCTTCCTTATTTCCTCCTAATAGCATCTCCAACAGGCGCTGTAAAAGTCGCGCGCGGCAAAAAAAATCGCCAGTTTGCCGCGCGCGGGCGCTTGCGCGAAGCTCCAACGGAGGCGGAAAAAAGACGCGCGCGCTACAAATTTTGCCACCCGCGCGTTCGCGCTATCGCGCGCGGGAAAGTTGCCGCGTGCGCTGCTGCGCGCGCTATAAACGGGAACGCGGCCAACCGCTGAACTTTCCACGCGCCCGTCTCTCTCTCCCCGCCTCTCTCTCTCCCCGCCGCCGCTCCACCTCTCTCCCGTCGACCGCTCCGCCTCCGCGCGCCTCCACCGAAGATGCCTCCGCGCCGCCGCTCCGCCTCCGAGTACCACGGCGTTCGGGCGCGGCCGAGCGGCCGCTTCGACGCGGAAATTCGTTCCGGCGACGAGCGGATCCGCCTCGGCACGTTCGATACGGTGCACGAGGCGGCGCGGGCGTACGACGCTGTCGCCGCCTCGGCCGCTCCCGTCGGACCATGAACTTTCATGACGTCGGACGCGAGCGCGAGCGCTAGCGCCGCCGTTATCACGCGCGAGCAGCAGCGCCGCCGCCGGGAGCTGGAACAGCGCCTACTCATCGCCGAGCGCGACGAGGCACTCCGCCTCGAGTGGGCGCGGCAATTTCCTGAAGATGTCGCCGCCACCGAAGCCTTCTACGCGCAGAAGGAGGAGAAGAAGGCGAGCCGCGACAAGCGCCGTGCGGAGTCCGCAGCGAGGAAGGCGGCGAGGGCAGAGAAGGCGGTGACATAGGCATCCCCAATGGGCCTGCCAAAGATGGTACCCGGGGTTTATCGAAGGCCCAGAACTCGAAGAATAAGAAGACTCGAAGCCCATTTAATGATTAGGAAAGATAGTTTGTATTAGGAAAGATAGAGATTTGTAATCTTACGGGTTGGATACGAAATCCTCCCGAACTCGTAACTTGTGTATCACGAAACCCTCGGCTCCGCCTCCTATATAAGGGAGTCGAGGGACAAAGAGAGGATCGAATCATGTCAACACAACCCTAGTTTTCATAATCGTCGAGTACTTTTCGCCTAAACCTTCGAGATCTACTTGCCCTCTACTTCAAAGAAACCCTAGTCTACAATCTGTAGGCATTGACAAGTTAATCCCTTGTCAATTGGCGCCGTCTGTGGGAACTAGAGGCTGCAAGGATCGATCTCGATGGCACGCTCAAGATCTTCGACTTCGTCCACGCAAGCAACGCGATGGATCGAGGTAACAAGGGAAAACTGATCTATTCAATTTTATTCCTCACCCGCCCTCCCGTATGGATGCATGTGCCTATCCGGAGGAGCCCATCATCATGACGTTCGGAAAATTCCGATTTGGCGTCAATAAGGAAGGATCCTACCGTCTCGAAGTTCGATCGTCGG
This sequence comes from Lolium multiflorum, assembly GCA_030979885.1. Classification (NCBI taxonomy): domain Eukaryota; kingdom Viridiplantae; phylum Streptophyta; class Magnoliopsida; order Poales; family Poaceae; genus Lolium; species Lolium multiflorum. The sequence continues at coordinate 44,281,602 of CM061750.1, read as the reverse complement.
AATTTTCAGCGGTCGAATCTAACTTTTCGTCGAGTGACGAGGAGTTTTCGTCGCCACGCTTCGTCGACAGCAAGGCAAGCGGAAAGCTCGCCAAGATCTTCAGCAACACATCCTTCGAGTCGTCTGCGGACTCCTTTATAAGCAGCGACTCCGAAAGCATCGACAGCTTCAACTTCATCGACAAATCTGCTACCATTGGAAAGGTCTTCACCACTCTATATGATGGTGTCACCAATCCTGACAAAAATCAATACGCAAAATATCATCAGATTTATGCGATAGAAGAGGCAGGCCGATCAGATCCAGAAACGTCGGAGGCTTTCGACGATTTGGGAAATCCATACGTCGATCCCGCTAATCTCAGAAGAGGCCTATGCACCAAATATATCGGGAATCCACCTCGCAACAAAGTCCAACTCCCGCAAGAAGCGTGGGATAGGGCTGCGAAAGCCATGGATGGTTCAGAACCTATGACCACCACTGCTACTGTACAAGAACTTCAAGCATATCAATATAGACTTGCTCGGGTGAGAGTTGGAAAACAGCTGACTTGAATAGAAGAGAGGCAGCATCGCGTCAGCGTCGAGCGAACTCAGCCGACAATCGGGAAATACGGGAGATAGTCACGAGAGGCTCGAAGGAGAGCAATGTCTCGGCTACAAAACATAAGCAGAAAGAGGAAACATAATTCAAAATCTCGACATGTCCTTTATGTCGATTGATACAAGGGGAAATATCATCCCGAAACGCCAGAAGCAGGATACATGGCGGCAAGCTTACATCCTAGCATCCAGACCACCCCTGGGGACCCGAGAGAACCATTGTTCAATATGGCAATGGCCGGAGTAGGAGTAATGGGAACAGCGTTTGCAACAACGCCTCCCGAAGAAAATCCTAGGCAAAATAGTCCACGACCCAACACAGCTCAAGACCCACCAAGAACAAGTGGGGCAAGAGACACAACAGCCCAAGTAAGGGTGGACAGAGCGCGACAAGAAAGAAGGGAGCGTCGCACTCACCGAACTTGCCGACGAAGATATGTGTGGGCTCCCGTGCTTTACGAGAAGAGTTCGAAAAACTCGAGTCCCAAAAGGATTCAAGTTACCCGAGAATTTCCAAAAATTCGACGGCCTGCAAGATCCCGAGGATTGGCTCGTGGATTATCTCGAGATGGTAAAGCTGGTAGGAGGAACCAGAGCAACAATATGCAAAGTATCCAAGTTCACCTGAGCGGTACGCGAGATCTTGGATAAAGAAACTCCCTTAAATTCCATCGACAGCTGGGATAACTTTGAGGACATCTTCGTGAAAAACTTCCGATCCACCTGCAAGAAACCTGCGTCGTTGGAAGAGTTGAGGGCGTGTTACGAAACACGACGAGTCGATGAGAAAGTATATACAGAGGTGGAACATTATTAAAAACTCGGCGGAAGATATATCTGACGAGAGAGCCATAGATGCGTTCGTGGCAGGCACCCGACGAGCAGATTTCGTCGAGGACTTGGGGAGAACTAATCCCAAGACAATTTCAGCACTGATGGAAATAGCTAACAAGTGGGCAGATGGAGAAGACGCAATATACAACAAGCGACACAGATCGCCAGAGGAAGATCGTAGTCGAAATTATCAAAATAGAAGGCGATTTTCTCGCCAGTTCTACAACAACGATACTCCCGGCCATATATCGGCTGGTTTTCGAGGAAATTCTGGAGGAAACAATCGAGATGACTACCAAAGGAGCAATGAGCAACAAGGTGACAATAGAGGTGACTCTCGCGGTCAAAGGCAAAATAGTGGACCAAGGTTTCAAAGACCCTATGTGTCCCCCGAGGAAATGATGAACGGACCGTGTCAGATGCATTTTTATCTCGACAAGAACGGCAAGAGGCAGTCAGGACATCTCCAGAAAGATTGCCGCAATTTTCAAGCAATGTTGAGAGCCGCAGGAATTGCTAACAGCCAAGCCATGAACAGAAATCCTCAAGGACCAAGGAGTGAGATCCACCTCCCACCTCCTCCCGCAATTAATGAAAATCGGCATCAGCTCAGAATAGCGGCAGCACCACAACCACCTCCATATGTTGATCCCAATTCCAACGGTGCAGCTCCGATGATTCGAAAGCGGCCGTCCAATGGCGAAGGTAATATCACGACAAGTGTTCATGGCGAAAAGATGCCTCCACCAACATCGAGTATCTAAATTGGTCGGGGCAAGACATCGGCTTCACAATCGCGGATCATCCGCAGAGTTCCTCGACCAGGACAGTCAGCACTCATCTTACCCGCATTGCTGGTTTCGACGTGTCGCGAGTTTTCATAGATGGCGGCAGCTTAAACCTCATGTATGCAGATACATTGAGGAAGATGAACATATCCCTAGCAAACTTGAAACCAACTGACACACGTTTCCACGGGATTACACCAGAGAAGCCAAGTTACCCATTGGGCAAAATCAACCTCGACGTTCAATTTGGAACCCGAGAAAACTACAGGATAGAGAATCTGGAGTTCGAAGTTGTGGATTTCCCGTCGCAATATCACGCTTTGTTGGGACGACCAGCGTATGCAGGTTCATGGCACCGCATTATACATATCTGTTGTGGAGGCTGGGGCCCAAGGGACCTATCACAATCAAAGGAAGTTTCGCGTTATCTCGATAAATGCGACAAGGATTTTCATCGACTATCGAAACTTTCGGGATGCAAGCGAATATGCGGCGCCAAGGTTCACTGATTATGATGTGCTGCCAGAGGTAGGGAGATCTTCTAAGGAGCCAACTTTCAACACAACAAAGGATTCAAAAGAGGTACAGATCCACCCAACAGATCCAAAGAAAACGACGTCCATTGCTGCCAACATGGATGTCGCATAGGAAAGCGCGCTCGTCGAGTTCCTCCGTGAGCACTGGAAAATCTTCGCATGGTGTCCATGACATGCCAGGAGTACCCAGGGAACTCGCCGAGCACCACCTCAATTTGGATCCTCTCGCAAGACCGTAAAGCAACCTCTGCGGCGTTCGGAGCCTAGTCGCAAAGCCATGTTATCTGAAATAGATCGACTCAAAGATGTGGGTTCATCAGGGAAATATCTACCGAAGCCACGTGGGTAGCTAACCCAGTGATGGTGCCGAAAAAACACACAATAGTCCTTCGCATGTGCGTCGACTTCACGTGTCTCAATAAACATTGTCCCAAGGATCACTTTCCTCCCGAGGATCGATCAAATCATCGACTCCACGGCAGGGTGTGAACGTCTTTCCTTCCTGGACGCATATTCTGGTTATAACCAGATAAGATTAAAAGAAGAAGATGAAGCCAAGACAGCGTTCATCACACCTTATGGCGTGTTTTGCTACAAAACAATGCCCTTTGGCCTGAAAAACGCGCAGCAACATATCATGGATGAAGTGCCTAGCAACACAGATTGGGAAAAATGTACAAGTCTACATCGACGATGTCGTAATAACATCAAAGAAAGGGTCGACTCTGATCGAAGACCTGAAGGAAACCTTCGACAACCTCGACAAGTTCTGCCTCAAGCTGAACCCGACGAAGTGCTCTTTTGGAGTTCCTGCAGGAGAACCAAGTGTTTTGTGGAGTATTCGAACAACACCAAATACAGCAACGCAGGAAACGCCGTTCTTTTTGGTCCACGGAGCTGAAGCAGTCTTGCCGATAGAAATTGAGCACGATTCTCCACGAGTCGCAGCATATGACGAAGAAACTTCGAGGAAAGCTTTGGAGGATGATGTCGACGCACTCGATGAAGCTCGAGACGAAGTCCTGTCACGAGTCGCCAAATATCAGCAGGACTGAAAAACTATCAGTCGACGATTGCGGCCAAGATCTTTCCAAGTTGGTGACCTGGTTTTACGACTCAATCAAAAAAGCCACGAAAAACTCGAGTCACCGTGGCTAGGACCATACATCGTCACAGAAGTAATAGAAGGAGGAGCATACAGAATCAAAGACAAGAAGACAGGATTGACGAGCCAAATCCCTGGAACGTGGCACAGCTCAGGCGCTACGCCTAGATGTCGAAAATATAGTCCTCCTTTGTAAAGCTACAATGTACTGAAACGCCCGCGAGTTTTCGACGCACTCTTTTCCTTTTCGGGGCACCGAGTGGGGCCGGAAAGGTTTTTAATGAGGCGCTCGCGGTGCTGCAATATAATAAAGATAGTGGAATTATATATCTTCTTCCCGACAAGATCAGGGGTTTTCCCCTACATGATACAATATATATATAAACACAGTGTCGACAAACGCAAAAGAAGCATCTTGCCTTGGTAAAAATACCTCGCCAAAATAAAAAGAGATATAGACAAAAATAGTGATCAACAAAAGGCTCGGGGGCTTGCACCCACAAAAATAGTACACAACGTATATTATCTTGCCTTGGTTTAAAAACCTCGCATTATACAAATACAGCGAATAGCCACCGAAAATACTCGGGGGCTAGACAAATATAGAAATATGCTGTTTGCTTCACAATAGAATCATAATCATGATTTACAAAGGAGAATTATCTACTAAAGGAAAATAATTAGTCTTGATTCAATATATCATCAAGGGTCACTCTGTTCTCTTCAGGAGCAGCGCCAAGAAAATCAGCATAATGACCATCTGCAAAAAGTCGGCATCCATCCGAAGAAGGTCTTCAATCATTTCTTCGGCTATAGGTGAAACCTTCGTGTTAATACGATCGACACCAACTCTTCGCCGTACCTTCTCGTGAACTTTCTCAACAACTTGGGTCAGATCAAGCTTTGAGTGGCGATCTGAAGCATTATAAGAGCAAATCTGGCGCCAGCCACCAGTTGAGCTCTGACAAAGTGGTGGATCCTGTGGGCATCCTTAAACTTCTCCATTAACTCGGGAAGAGTTTTTGGTTGAATGTTCCGAGGAAACATAGAGTTATAAACCATAGAGAGGGTCTTGGTACAGAAGTCAAGATACCCGCGAACCTGAAACGCGCGATCTTGAAATCTCACGATTTGGCGAGTCCGTTCAGGCGTGCCCCAAAAAGTCGACCCATGTTCACGTGCAAGCCGAAGAAGAACATTGGAACGAGCCTCGACACGTTCATCTTCAGTAGATTCCAAAAAAGCACCTATTGTTTCTTACAACAGGTCAGTAGATAATAAGGAGGCAAGCAGCAAAGAAAAAGAAGCGCGACAAAGATAATCAAACATACCCGTCATATCCAAGCTAGCATCTATTAGCAGCTGGAGCATGGAATTTTCCCGAGACACAGCTGCAGCAGCTTCAGCAACAGCAGAGTCCTTTTCAGCAATGGCAGTTTGAGCTTGATGGAATGCAATTTTTTCTTTTTCAGAAGACTCTCGAGATTGTTCCATGAGTTTAAGCGATTGTTTCTTCGTGAATTGAAGTTGTTGTCGAATTTCTTGCAAATCTTCCGACAAAGGTGTGCTTGAAGGACCTTCACGGAAATTGTCATCGGTTTCTACTTTCTTCGACAAGGAAGATGCAGGAGCAGCATTGGGAGAGCAAGGATTGGTCGAATAATTGTCAAATATTAACTGGAAAATAAAATCTTCGGATCAATGACAGCACCAAGAGGAATTTCATTGCTTCTAAAAAGTTTACACCGTCATTACAAAAGAAGTTCTCCTAAGGGACTAGCAGGGTAATTGTCGCCAAGGCTAAAGTGACGACAATAGCAAAAGAAGTAAAGAAAGCAAAAAATAGAAAAGACAGAGGCATGCAACTAGACCTCCGGCCTCGATGAACTAGGAGTCGAAGCTGGCTTGACCCCAAGATACGCCAGGATTTTCTTCGTGTTGGGTTTCGCTGCCTTGACCAAGGATCGCCACTTGAGTTGCTCAATTTGATCCGTGTCGCCAACTTTGGTCCAATCAATAGTTTGTTGACTGTCAGCGACGGGCAACAGTGCTCTCAACGGCAACCTTCTGGTTTTCATGGCGCATCTTCAGCCCAAGATCTTCGGGAGGATTAAAGCACTTGGCTAGCTTAAGGAAAGTTGCGGGTGCCTCTTTCTTTGGGAAGAAATAGGGGAAGAGCCGCAACAGTCCTGCTTTAGCTTCGTCGATACCTTCACGTGCTTCCGTCCCGTGAAACTCGAGGAATGAAACGGCGTCAAGCAGAGGATCATGATCGGGATCTTCAAGCTCATATTCTTGAGCCGTTCTAGCTGAAACGATGAACATTCATTTAGCAACAAACGAGTAAAGGAAAGAAGATCCAAAAGATTTGAATTGGGGTAGATACTTACTGACAAAGCGACGATTTTGGGTCCTTATGCGCTTAAGGATGGCTTCTTCGCGAGCAGATTGAGCAGTTATATGTTCACTCAGCGAAGTTTCGGCATCGTGAAGTTTCTTCCGGAGATCTTCGACACCAGCAGCATCAGCCTTGGCCTTATCAGCCTCTGCTCGAGCACCAACAGCATCTGACTCAGCCTTTTTGCGAGCCTTTTCACTTTGCTCTAATTGTTGAGCAAGTGTGTTGGCACGATCATTGGCTTCCGCCAGTTTTTCTACCAAGGAAGATAAATATAGTTAAAAATCTCGACAACAAAGGAGCAAAAGAAAAGAAGCAAAAGGAGTAAAGCATTACCTTCAGCTTTACTAGCATATTCACGGTACCCGACAAATTGGGCACCGATGCGAAGAAGATCCTTTATCATAGGCTGTTAAAAAAAAGGGATAGAAGGAAATGGCGGTATGAGAAAAATATAATGGTACATAGAAATCAACAAAGAAAACATAAACAATGACAAGAAAGTTAAGAACCTACATCCTCCAAGAGAGGGTTAGAGGAGCTACTCAATTGGAGAGTAGGCTCCGGGATGATCTCCGTCCTCGCCCTTTTCGACAAAGGGGCTCGGGGGCTTGAAGGAGGAGCAGTGTCGACGTTTCGAGGAGGCGAAGTTTCTTCTCCTTCAACTGGCGTCTCCGAGGCGACTAATGTATGTGACGTACTCGTTCGAGCAGCCACATCAGCAGTTGGTACCTCTTCTTCCTCATCACTACAAGTAAAATGTCGACAATATAAACAGCAAGATAGACACGAATGTTCAAATACAAAAAAAGATAGAAAAAGGACTTACGAACTGATGAGGGTCCCGAGATATGGATCATAAGCTGCTTCTGCGACGAAGGATCAGCTTCTTCGGGTTTAGAAGTCCCGGAATCTTCGACATCATCCCTCCTCCTTTTGTTCTTTGGAGAAACAGCAAGAGGAGGAGATTGGGCCGATGCGGTGCCTTCAGAGGCAGCGTCCTTTTCGAGATCCCGCAGATTTTCGAGAATCGGGTTCATTCACAAAAGAGGGGGCCTCTTGGTTATCATCGAGATAACGGCCCTTTCTTCGACTTCCCCACCTTCGGAAGAGGAGGAAGTGAAACAAGATTTGGGTGGTTCTGTATAAAAAGAGGGAAGGATATCAGGAAGGAGCAAACAATGCAAAAAGCAAGGCAATAAGAAATTACGCGACAATGTTTACCTTAGGAAGTGCATGGGCGGCGCTGTATGGTTTCACGCGACAAGAAGAAGGGATAGAATCTTTTTTGCTGAGGGAGGTGATTTTTCGGACAAGTTTTTCCAAGTCCTTCACCTCCAAATCTGTCGACAGCCGATCCACGTCTTCGTCGCCAGTATATTTCCAAAGAGGAAATTTGCGAGCTTGAAGAGGCTGAACTCTACTCTTAAGGAAATACACTATAATCTGGATACCTGACAATTCTTTGCCGCGAGTATTTTGCAACTCGTGGATGCGAGTCATCAAGGCCTCGTCGAAGCTCTTTCTTCTTCGGTAGCCTCTGCATCCCAAGAACGGCGACGAAGAATTCTTTCGTCACCATCGAACGGAGGGATGTTGTCCTCTGCGCATCCATGGTTTTCCTCACGAATGTACAACCACCTCTTGCGCCACCCTTGAACGGAGTCGGGAGTTTGACGTCGAAGTAATTGGCAGTGGAGCGGATAGAAATAACGCCGCCTATATTATAGGCGACATTGTGAGAGCCATTGCGGCGACAGAAGAAAATGCGCTTCCATAGCGCCCAATTGGGCGAGACGCCAAGGAAGGCTTCGCAGAGTAATGAAAATGGAAATATGGAGGATTGAGTTTGGCGTGAGGTGGTGAAGTTGAAGACCGTAGAAAAAAAGTAATCCACGGAGAAAAGGATGAATGGGGCGGATAAACCGCGGATGAGATGGTCGACAAAACTTACCGGTACCCCATTGGAGGGCTGGGTAGCTTTCTTCACTAGGGAAGCAAACCGCTTTGGGTTTCTTGGTGATCCCCAGCTTCTTCAGGAGATTCAGGTCCTGGTTCGTGACCTTGGACCTCTCCCACTCCGCGGCTCCTAGATCCGCGGCGGCCATTGATGAATCAGGTGTGCTGTGGCGAGTGAGACGCGTGCGTGGTGGCATCAACGGCGGTGGACAAAGCAATGCTTGGGCGTGGAAGATCAAACAGAGTTGGGCGGGGAAGTTTTTGCAGAGGGGAACAGATGTGCGGCGCAAGCGAAGGACTGGACCGAGGTTGAAGAAAGGTTTATATAGGATTCGGACGAAGCAGTGCACCGTTGGATGAAGAAATCGTGTGGTGAAAAAGGATCTTGTAGATACAAGGGTAAAAAGGTATTTTTACTGGGAAGGAATGGAACAGGCATTACTGTACGTGCGCCGGAAAAGCGGAGGACGTGTGTCCCCCACTTGCACGACGTGTCAACGTGGTGGGAACAATGGACTCACAAGGCAGAAAAAATCCCAATTATTGATAGAGATGAAGAGAATTTGACAAAGGAAAGTATGTCGACAAGAAAAATAAAAAGAGAATGGCGACAAGATAAATCATTTGAATACTTTTGGAGCCTTTGATCAAATACAAGTTTTTGCCCAAACGCTCGGGGGCTACTTTGGAAAAATAGAAAATTTCGAGTATGACAATATAGAAATGGCGAGAGCCTATGACCAAATCCAAGCATTTGTTCATAGCCTCGGGGGCTACTCCCATCGGGAGCGCTGGTCGCGCACCCGATAAATATAAAAATATCGAGAAGGATTATAAATATAGCGACAAAGGATACTAATCTGTGGAGCCTACACCCAAGCACAAGTTCTTGGCTGTAGCCTCGGGGGCTACTCCCATCGGGAACGCTGTTCGCGTGCCCGATAAATGTTATAAAAAAAATAAAAAAAAATAAGAAAGAGTGAGTATATTTCGAGTTTACAGATAACTCTACATATACTCCCATCGGGAAGACAAAATAAGTCATCAAATATGACTCGATAAAATGTGCTATTCCAAAGGCGAAAAGCACTCGACAATATATTCTCGAACGCCAAAGTTGCGATCAATTTCGAATGCCGCAAATTTGCGAAGGTAAGACCCAGATCCGTTCTGGCGTGGCATCGCCAAAGATGCGCTCTGCTTTTATCCGTATCAATGATACGAAGAAAAATCCTAACGGACGCGTTAGGTACCCGATAAATTTGACGGGACTCGACGAATGGTAAGACCTTAAGCGCACCTGTCGAAGTTTACACCGTATCCGAGATCATGTCCAGGGACGTGATCTTGAAGTAGGTTTTTGCGGATTGCCACTAGAGCAGTTAACTAGTACCTCCGTCAGATGAACTAGCCCCAACTACCATTATCCCCTGTACAATATAGAATTTTATGTGAAGAAGTATAAATGAAAGCTCTCGAATAAAAAACAGTAAGATTTTCCCCGACTCTACGATTCAAGCAAAATCTCGGGGCTACTGACATAGGCATCCCCAATGGGCCTGCCAAAGATGGTACCCGGGTTTATGAAGGCCCAACTCGAAGAATAAGAAGACTCGGAAGCCCATTTAATGATTAGGAAAGATAGTTTGTATTAGGAAAGATAGAGATTTGTAATCTTACGGGTTGGATACGAAATCCTCCCGAACTCGTAACTTGTGTATCACGAAACCCTCGGCTCCGCCTCCTATATAAGGGGAGTCGAGGGACAAAGAGAGGATCGAATCTACTGTCAACACAACCCTAGTTTTCATAATCGTCGAGTACTTTTCGCCTAAACCTTCGAGATCTACTTGCCCTCTACTTCCAGCAAAACCCTAGTCTACAATCTGTAGGCATTGACAAGTTAATCCCTTGTCAGGCGGCGAGAAAGGAGGAGGAGAAGAAAAACGGCGCATGCCGTCCACCATCGTCCTCTCCTCCTCTTCGTTCTTCGAGTGGACTTCGACGCCGGTGTCGGAGACGACTCCGAGCTCCCACTCATCGGACTACGACGGGGACTCGGAGTAGACTCCGAGTGTAGTTTTAAATGTCGCTTAAAATGTCGAACTTTCAATATAATTCGTAATTTTTCGTGTTTTATTTGTTTTCTTTGATTTATATTTCGAACGAAAACGAAGCAACTAGCCGTTCGGGCCGCGCCGCGCGATGCATAATGGCGCTTCCGGCGGAGGAGCACTTTTGCCGCCCGAGCACGCGCAGCAAAATGGCGCTTCCGGCGGGGCAACTTTCGCGCAAACGCGCGGTATCGATTTACAGCGCGTTGCAAACTACATATAGCGCGCCGATTTTTGGAGCTTCTGTTGGAGATGCTCTAAATTTCCTCAGCCTCAGGGCGACTTTGGCTAAAATGAATGGCCTTCAAAATGCTTTGGATGAACTTTTAGTCCTAAGAAAATATTTGACTTGCAGGATTGCAGTCTATTTGAAAAATCTCCGTGTATGACACACGAAAAGGCATATGTTTCAATATTGCGATCCTACGATGTCTCTACATTTGGCGAATCATGCAGAAGAAATGATTCGGCAGAATTTAAGATGTCATGATTATGACTCCTCAATGAAGATCCCATGGAATTTTAACATGTAGCATAATGGTCTTCTTGATCCTTTGAGTTTCTATGGAATTACTGTTAAGCTTACATTGTTCTAGAGGAAATCTAAACCAACAACGAACGGGGGCATACATTAATCCCAGTGCTCCACACATGTTGTAGTGTTTGCTACAAATGTAATGAGATTTACGAGTTTACAAATGTAATGAGAAGACGCACTTGTGGTGTGTTCATCCTCAAGACCTCAAGTGTGGAGAAGACAGCACTCATGGTGTATGCACGTGCCATGTGGACGTGCACGACCTACATTTGTTCCTTTTGCTTTGAAGTTTCACTCATTATTATCTCTTGATGGCTTACTAATTCTGGATCGTCGCATTGTTGAAAAAACATTGACTTGGTAATTTTTTCTTTTGACGTAAGACTAGATAAATTTTCTTCATTGGGATGTAAACAGATTATAATTTCAGTACTCTAGCATTTTTTTTCTCAATTTTGTTTTGAGAGTTTTTTTTCTCTCAATTAGAGTCTTGACAAAATACAATGCAGTACCGAAACAGGCCGCCAACTTCTCTGGGACGGCGGTCCAAAACGGCCTACGGACGGCAAGGCCCGCACACTCCCACGAAACGCCCCCAAAATAATCCTAGAAATCCCCTTCGCCGCCGCAACTGGAACATGACCGGCGCTACCGGCATCGCCGACTTCAATGTCAGCGCCTCGCTCACATCGCCCCCACCCAGCACTCCGCCTCAGTCCCTCAGCGTATGTCTAATGCCAGCACCAGCCTCTCTGCCTGCCTTCGGCAGCCGATCCAGATACAGTATGTCTAATGCCAGCACCAGCCTCTCTGCCTGCCTTCGGCAGCCGATCCAGATACAGAAGTAGCGCAAAGCTCATCGCCCCAGGCGCGGCCGTGCTCTAACTCCGATGCGTGGCTCCAGGTGACGGGTGATGCATATCTTCAGGCGGCCCTCGTTTTTCTTTGTAAGTTGTTACTGACCAGCTCGGTGGTGGCGTGTTGGGTGTCTGGCCAGAACTCGGGTCTGTTCGAGGACGTCGGCATTGATGTCAAGGTCAGCCTCTGATCGCTGTGAGCCTGTGATTCATGGTGGGGGTGGTCGTCTGATATGATGCTCGGTGGCTGCAGAGCAGAAGTTGAAGGTTTCCCACGGCGCACTGTAACTGAAGGTACTACAGTCCATGTCAATCAATGTTATTCTCTGATAAAGCAGCAACCCTGGCAATATCGCCGAAGGATCAAGAGCCTGCCTTTATCTATTGATTATTGGAATTTGGTCATACAGTCATACGCATGTCTAAATTCATACACATGTCCATGATATAGCAACAGCCACAATTTATCATAGTACTTACTTACATGCCAAAGAAGAGCACTACAGAAGACAAGAAGGCTTAACACTAGTCCCTGATTAATATGTTGAACAGCAGCTGCAGAGCTTGTGGTCTCAACGAGCCTCTACTGGTTTTTCCTTGTCAGTGAAGCCCACCGGAGCGCCACTTGCAGGAAAACCCAGTCATACACACGGTCAGAAAACGAGAAACAACGAATTCTCCAGTTCCTCTTGAACAATAAGCCACAAAAGACCACCCAGAGACCTGTTACAAATCCTGTGCCAATACCAAGGTATAATGATACCACATCGCTCATGCCCTCGTGCTGATCTTCAGGATCCCGTTGAGGGATTTCAGTTCCTGGACAGTCCCTTGATACAGGTAGACCACAGAGATTTGGGTTGCCAATATAGATGGATGCCTGGTCATCAAGCGCCCTTAACTGGTTCCCGGATGGTATAGCCCCTGTCAGATTGTTATACGACAAGTTCAGGCGTGCCAGTGATGTTAGATCTGCTAAACTTGTAGGGATTTCACCGGAGAGTTCATTATGTGAGAGGTCAAAAGATTCCACTCCCTGTAGCTCACCAATAGTTTGGGGGATTATGCCACTGAGATGATTCCAAGACAAGTTCAAACTTTTCAATGCTATGAGCGTGCGGATTTCTTGGGGAATCTTCCCAGTTAAACTGTTGCAGGACAAATCAATGTTTACCATGTATGCGATTCCTGTTTTGTATTCAAGTTGCTGACCTTTTGTGACTACCAACAAGCTATCAGTATAAGCATTAGTATACCTGTAGAAGCTACGCAACCTAGAGGTAACAATTTTGAAAAGGGCGCCTTCTTCATCAGGAGTATGAGCCATAGCTACGAGATTCCCAAGTGATGATGGTATGTTCCCTGAGATATTGTTGCTTGCGATGTCTAAGTACTGAAGCCCCTTCATTCCGAGTAGTTTGTCAGGTATGCCACCAGAGAACATATTTGACCGTAACTGCAGAAATGCCAAATACGGTAGCTTTGACCAGATCCTTGTAGGTAAGCTTCCAGAAAATTTGTTGTATGCAAGATCAAGGAATTTTAGCTCTTTACACCTTCGAAGAAACGATGGGAATTCTCCGGAAAGATTGTTGGTGTTCAAGTTAAGCATGGTAATATTTGAAGTTTTGGATGCAAGAGGGCAATTGGGCAATATCCCGTTTAGTTGGTTGTCCGATATGTCTAGAAACTTCAATTTTTGCAACTCAAACAGGGAGCATGGAATGGCCCCTGAAATGGAGTTTTTGAAGAGCATAAGTATTCTTAGTTCTGGTGCTCCAATATCTGATGGCAGTTCGCCTGATAGGTTGTTCCTAGAGAGGTCCAAGTACATGAGGTTCTTTGGGAGTGTTGGAATCGGGCCAACGAGTTGGTTAGAACTGATATCCAGTATACCATGTTTCATATCACCAACCAGAAAAAATGTTGGAAGCCTGCCAACAATATGATTTTCTGATAAATCCAACACTTGAACGTTGTACATTGTGATCCAGAACTGACCAGGAATGGAATCATGTATACTCGTGTTTGAAATATCAAGACTGTCGAGTGTTGGCTGCATAATCCATGAAGGAAATTGGGGCCCTAGGATGCAAGATCTAAAGCTTGCAGAAATTAGTTGGAATGGAGTGTTCCATGTGTTGTTGACCAGCATCTTTATGGAATTACCGGAGAGCCATAGAACTTGTAGGCTAGTCAGGTTCTTGAAATGGTCCTCAGTGAGTGTGCCATTTAGGTTGTTCGAGTCTAACCACAAATTCGTCAATTTTTTCAGTTCCCGTATACCAGCTGGTATCTCTCCGGTTATTTTGTTATTACTTAGAAGAATTGCGTACAAGCTACTAAACTGGTCTAGCTGAGCTGGAATGCTCCCTGTCAAATTGTTGTCTTCCAAGGACAGCACTTGTAACTCATTTGCTGGCAGTATATGGAATAGATCTTCTAAGTTCCCGCTGATGAAGTTGTTGTATAAGAAGAGTACTTGTAGTGTCTTGAGTTTCTTGAAGGTCGATGGCACCATACCAGAGAGGTTGTTCTCTTGAAGGAACAATGATTGAATGGAGGTCAAGTTTCCCGCTGCGGCAGGGATAGGACCCCTAATCCCGCTACTACCCATAGAAAAAGTTCGGACGCTAGGTAAATCCCAAAGCAAGTACTTGGCTCCAAAGGATGAGTTAAAGGAATTGTAATCAAGGTAGAGGGTGTTTAGTGATGTGAGGTTGGAGTGCAACGGTGGAGCCATAGTGTTTTGGAGCCCACAAAATTCTAGTGAAAGGGTTACCAGACAGGGGATCATGTTGACAACGTGAGTCCAGTCGACGACAGTTCTAAGGTCCACCTTGGACATGTTGAGGTGTTGTAGCTTCCGCAGGTTCGACACCCATGCAAGATCAAGCGAGTGACAACTCTCCAACTGATACGAGAGGTCAAGGCTGATCAGGTTCGAGAGGTTTCCGAGGTGGGGAGGTATTCGCCCACCGAAATTTGAACTGGAGAGGAGGAGATGCGTGAGGCTCTTGAGGCTGCCGATAAACTCCGGGATGGGTTTGCCACCGAAGTCATTTGATGAGAGGTCTAGGTGCTTCAGATGTTGTAGATCGAGCAAGGAGGAATTTATCTCACCTCCGATGCCGTTTCCAGTGCTATAGCTGATCTGGAGCTTGACAACGTGTCCAGTGCGGTTGCTGCACTTGACACCCACCCACTGGCAGCAGTCGTCCTCGCCCCGCCATGATGATAGGTAGTTGCTCGGATCGATGAGGCGAGCCTTGATGGCGAGAAGTGCATCCCGCTCGCGGGGGATGCAGAGGGTGACTGGCGTTGGTGCTGCTGCTTGTGGTGTTGGTCGGAGCGCATGCACGGCTGTGGCCAACAAGCTGAGGAGGAACCACGTCGTCGCCAGGAGGATCAAGATAGTAGCATGGGTCAGCTGCCTTGGCCTGGCCATTTTGGGTACGTCTGTGTATGGTTTCTTGTCTTGGTTTGGACTGGTGTTCCTAGTTCCCTTGTCCTTGAGGATCTACACGGTTTGATCTTTGCACTCGTCAAAGTCCAGGTCAATGTGTGCCACATCTGCTCGGTGCGTTGGTGCCGAAGAAATGCCCCGTCGCATGAACCACAAGGTTCATCTTAAATGAAATGTGATCATGGTAGTCCATGACGACCTAATTTTGGCGCATAAAGTTGAGCAAAAGGATGAAGCAAATCAAAGTCATAAAGCCAAGAGTAGGAAATTCATAACAGGGCCACTTCATAATGTGTTTAAAATTGCTACTCTGTTATCACAGTGGAAGGTGATGCGGGTCGGAGAAGGGTAGGAAGGCTATGGAGGACATGGTGGAGCTGATGCTTTTGGAAGTGCGAAAAGTGCAGCTTGGTGATCATGGGTGGCGTCAAGGGATCGGCTACATGATGCTCTGTTTTTCTTTCTTTCTTTGTTTACTTGCTCCGGCGTGAGCCTTTTCTTTCTGTTTAGCGCCCAGTGCATATGTTGCTGGAGTGGGCTATTGTTTTTTTTTTTTAAACTTGCAAAAGCCTGTCATCTATTAATTAAGAAGAAGTTGCTCGATTTTTAGGAGAAAACCGAACGAAAACCTACAACAACAGGGCCAACCCCATACCAACAGGACACCCACAAGAGAACAACATCAAAAGAAAGCAACCTCTAAACAAACTAGAATCGACACCCGAGAGCACAACATCGCAAAGAAGACCCACTAAAAGGACATGACAACCAAAAAGAATCCAACAACTAATCAATCGGCTCTCTTCCTTCTTATGCTCCTGATAGATACTTTCCTGAGAGACTTCTCCACCCTCCTAATCATATCCTCCGAAGCCTTTCCCGCCAAGATGCAGTCAATGTCCTTGCCATATCCAGGGCCAGCCGCCTCCAAACTAGCGAGCAAGCCGCAAAACTCTTTTGCAAAAAGAGCCTCAGAACTAGGCGCCAACACTGCTCCACAGTCCAAAGAGGCGAGGGGCAAGGCAAGTGGTGGCGGGGGTGTCATGGCCACCTCCAAGGATAACACCAGCGGAAGCACCGCAGGAGAATCACCACACAACTCATGTCTCTCTGGCGTGATCTGCAACACCGGAGCCAAGGTCTCGTCTATGCCCTCGCTCTCCGAGGCAACCGACACAACAGGTTGCAGCGACTGGTCGGGGCTGCCACGAGGAGAGAAACAACTGTAGAGATATTCTTCCTCAACCACAGATGACTTCTCCTCAGCGGAGCCAAGTGCAAGTGAAACCTGCACGGTGGCGAGCTCATGTCCACCTGAAGAACATGCCTCCGTCGGCTTCAAAGAATCACCAACATGTGCCAACAACAACTTCAGACTTGCCACCTCCTCACGGAGTGGGCTATTGTTGACTTGTTGTGGTATACTGTGTTGCTCTGAATGAGCTTCTCTGGTTAGAGGCTGGCGTAGGGTATGGCTTCCCCTGGTTTTTTCCTCATAGTGCCCACTTCTGTAAAAGAAATCATAGCAGGACGTAGACACACTGCGGCTGTGCCATGAATTTGGGGAAATCACGTCCATGTGGAATTGTGGAGTTCAGCTCCTCTGCGCAGGATCGGCTGCATTAGAAAATACTGGTGATTTTAGGATCGCGTCCCATGTCTCCATTTGATTCGAAACGTTTTAGACTGAGTACCTAATACTCAAAAGCAGAGCCGGGTAAGTCTTTTTGTTCATTGAGAGAGAAAACACATTCTGCATGATATATGTAAGTTCAGAATACTGTTGCGTACAATGTCTGTGACAGCCTAGTGGAGAAACCACGCATGACAATTGACAACCAATGAGTCAAATCATGCATCAGTAAGCAGTGAAGCTTTTGTCGAGAATGGTGTGGCAGTAAGCTTGAGTAGTGCTACACTCGATCGTTTGTCTCGCCGCAGGTGTCAGGATCCAGCGAGGCACCGGAGCTGAAAATGTTCAGTCTAGATTCTAGAACCTTTTCTTTTCCTAGCGGAATTCAGTGTAGCACCTTTGTTTTAGCGGAATTCTGAACAGGGCTTGGAATGTCGGCCCAATACGATCTGAGGACACATCCTCCGGTTAGCAGCCCATCCCTGCAATTGCGAAGTGCAAAATAGTTGAAGCCCAATCCCCTTCGCCACCGTTCTCCTCTCGCCGCCGCGCAACGGGCACCGCCGACTTCCTCTGCCGCGAGGCCCAGTGCCTCCGCGACGTCGCCGGACTCCGGCTTCAAGGTCGGCCAGTGCCTCGCTCTTTCCGGCCCCTCTCCGCTTCCGCGCTCGCTGCGCACTGGATCGATGAATTTCTCACGCGAGCGGCTGCTGCTTCCGGTCCAGATTCAGAAGCAGCAGAAGCTCATCGCGCCATGAACTTGATCTATCCCGGACGCAACCTCGCGCGTGGCTAAGGGTGATGGATGATTCATCTCTTCAGTCGGCCACTCGGCCCGCGTTCTTCTGTGTCTCTAAGCTGTTGTTACCGAGTACTGACCAGCTCGACGGTACGTGTTAGCCTGTTCCGTGTTCGTTGTTCCGTGGCTGGTCAGAACTTGGTGTACGCTGGAGAAGGACGGCCGGGTCACCGGCGGTGATGTTAGATTGTTATGGTAAGTCGTTTGCTTCCAGTCTGTGGTTCGTCACTGACTCACTGTGAATCATGGCCTGGACGGTTGTCTGATTCGGTGCTCGGTTGTTGCAGAGCAGAATGTGAAGGTCCCCTCGGCGCTCTGCGACTTACGAGCCATTACATACCAACCAGATTGCTCTGATGAAGCAGCAAAGTCCTTGCAATGTCGCCCCAGGTTCGGGAGCCTGCTTTCATTATTACTGCAGTTTGGTCATACAGCCAATACACATGTACTAAATTCATATACATGTCCATGGAATAACAACGGCCACAATTTATTATGCCAACTTACATACAGAAGAGAGCATTACAGAAGACAGGAAGTCTTAATACCACTAAACACCCTGATTAATATGTATTGTAGAACAGAAGCTCCAGCGCCTGTGATTTCAGCCAGCCCCTACTGGTTTTTTCTTGTCAGTGAAGCCCAACTCAGCTTGACTTGCACGTAAACCCAATCATACACGTGGTCAGATAACAGGAAACACCGAATTCTCCAGTCCCTCTTGAACAAGAAGCCACAGAAGACAATCCAGAGACCTGCTACAAATCCTGTGGTAATACCGAGGTATAGCGACAATGCATTTGTCATGCCCTCATGCTGATCTTCAGGAGCCTGTGGAGTGATTTTGGTACCTGAACAATTCCTTGAGACAGGGGGGCCACAGAGACCTGGGTTGCCAACGTAGATGGATGCCTGGTCATCAAGCGCCCTTAACTGGTTGCCGGATGGTATTGCCCCTGTCAGATTGTTATATGACAAGTTCAGGTGGGCCAGTGATGTTAGATCTGCTAAACTTGTAGGGATTTCACCGGAGAGCTCATTATGTGCGAGGTCGAAAGATTCCACTGCTTGCAGCTCACCAATAGTTTGGGGGATTATTCCACTGAAATGGTTCCAAGACAAGTTCAAACTTTTCAACGCAGCGAGTGTGCCAATTTCTTCAGGAATCTGCGCAGTTAAGCTGTTGCAAGACAAATCTATGTTGACCATGTATGCGATTCCTGTTGTATATTCAAGCTGCTGACCTTTTGTGACCACCGACAAACTATCAGAATAAGCACTAGTCCACCTGTAGACAGACACCAGCCCAAATGTGACAATTTTGTAAAGGGCGCCTTGTTCATCAGGAGTATGGGCCATAGCTATGAGATTCCCAAGTGATATTGGTATCTTTCCTGAGATATTGTTGCTTGCAATGTCTAAATACTGAAGCCCCTTCATCCTGGTTAGATCGTCAGGGATGCCACCAGAGAACATGTTTGATCGTAACCGTAGGAACGCCAAGTCCGGTAACTTTGAACTGATCCATGTGGGTATGCTTCCAGAAAAATTATTGTATGCGAGATCAAGGAAATTTAGCTCTTTACACCTTTGAAGAAACGATGGGAATTCTCCCGAAAGATTGTTGGTGTTCAAGTTAAGCATGGTAAGATTTGAAGTTCTAGGTGCACCAGGGCAATTGGGCAATGTCCCGTTTAGTTGGTTGTCTGATAGGTCCAGAAACTATGGGATGCTCCCTGTCAAATTGTTGTTTTGCAAGTTCAGCTCTTGTAACTCATCCGCTGGCAGTCTGTGCAATAGATCTTCTATGTTCCCGCTGATGGAGTTATCCCATAGTCTGAGCACTTGCAGTTTCTTGAGTTTCTTGAAGGTGGATGGCACAACGCCGGTGAAGGTGTTACGATCAAGGGAAAGTGACATAACGGAGGTCAAGTTTCCGGCAGCGGCAGGGATATGACCTCTAATCCCGCAACTAGACAGAGAAACATATTGGACACTAGGTAAATCCCAAAGCAAGTACTTGGCTCCAAAGGATGAGTTAAAGGAGTTGGAATCGAGGGCCATTCTTTCCAATGATGTGAGGTTGGAGTGCAACGGCGGAGCCATAGTGTTTTGGAGCCCACAAGAGTCTAGAGCAAGGGTTACCAGAGAGGGGAGCATGTTCACGGCATGGGCCCAATCGACGGCAGCGCTAAGGTCCACAGCGGACATGTCGATGTATTGTACCTTTCGTAGTTTCGACAGCCATGCGAGATCAGGCGAGTAACAACTCGCCAACTGATTTGAGAGGTCAAGATTGATCAGGTTGGAGAGGTTGCCTAGGTGAGGAGGGATTCGCCCACCGAAAGATGAGCCGGCGAGAACGAGATCTGTGAGGCTCTTGAGGTCGCCGATGAACTCGGGGATGGGTTTGCCCCCGAAGTCATTACATGAGAGTTCCAGGTACCTCAGATGCCGTAGAGTGAGCAAAGAAGAGCTTATGTTACCTCCTATTGATCTGCGCGTGGATGGAATATCCGTGGTGGCACAGCTGCTGATCTCGAGCGAGATGACGTGCCCTGTTCGGTTGCTGCACTCGACACCCGCCCACTGGCAGCAGTCATCCTCGCCCTGCCATGACGAGAGGTAGTTACCTGGATCGGTGAGGCCAGCCTTCACAGTGAGAAGCGCATCCCGCTCACGGGGGATGCAGAGGATGCCTGTCGCTGCTCCTGGTGGTGGTGCTGATGGTGATAATCGCGGTGCAGGCACGGCTAGGGCCGACGAGTTCCCGAGGAACCACGTCGCTAGCAGTATCACCGTAGCTTGGATCAGCTGCCTCCGCCTGGCCATTTTGGGACTCGTCTGTGTGTACGCGTTGTCTGTTGTAGTTTCTATTTGCCTCGGCGATGTCATCAGTATTTAAAGTTCCAAACAGTTCTGCTCGTTCCAGTAGTCAAAGTCCAGTAAACGGGTGCAAGATCCGCTCAGGGAGGTATAGTAACAGCGAAATGCACCATCATCCACATGTTTAGATTGGCTTTAAACGAGGCGCGAGAATATGTGGCTCAGTGTGCCAAGGAGTCTCTGCAAATTCCACGGCCAAGACCAGCGGATTCGCGCCGTGTATTAGGGGTAAAACGACGACACGTCCATGTCCAACTGTTAAGCGCTCCAGCTCAGAACTGGTGCTCAAAAACAGAGCTGGGTTTCATCTCCCCCTCTCTGTATCACTTAAACAGACCTGTATAGCCTAGCTGGTTTGTCATCCCGGTCCAACCAGCCAATGCGTGTTCCGTCCACTCGTCAAGTCCAAGTCAATTTAGCGCATAAACATCCAGAGGCATCAAAGTCCTAAAGCGACAAGAAGTTCAGATCAGAACATAGACACACTACTGCCGTGCTACATGTCACGCCGTGGATCCGGGGAAGTCACGTCCATGTCCAGCTGTGGAGCTTAGCTCCTCTGCACAGGATCGGGTGCATCAAAAAAATCTAGACGATTTTATGACAATTCCATCCGATTCAAAACGGTGTAGAGTACCGAAAAACTAGTTCTGAACCCAGGTGTAGATGCTCCCGGTTGAATAAAAAAATCGAAAAAATAGCAGACAAATTAAAAAATCTGAAAGTTTTGTACAATGAACATGAATAAGTGTTCTAACTGCTCACAAAAAATCTTCGAGAAAATACATATATAGTAGTCTAATGCGGTGGTGTTTGAAACATTTAGATTTGTTACTTACATCACTCCGGTTTCTCTTTTTTGCACAGGCCACTACATGTCTTTTCTCGGAAATTTTTGTTGTGCAGTTAAACCACTTGTTCCTGTTCATTGTACAAAAATTTCAGAAATTTTTGAATTTGTTTGCTATTTTTTTGAATTTCTTTATTCAACCAGAGCATCTACACCCGGGATCAGAAATGGCTTGTCCAGTAGAGTACGTGCTACTCATTACCATAGTTACGAAAGTTTTTTTTCAATGATGTTTCATTAATTCAGTCTATTGTCGGGTGTATAATGCTCTCGGCCATGACCGGGGTTCAGTGTAGCTGAGAATGCTTCTCGCTCCTCTCCGCTTCTACGCTCGCTCTCCATGAAAGCTGTGTGTTTTCTTTCGATAGTGTTCGTGTTGAGCAGCTAATTGGCACTACATCATAAATAGCCCGATCGGGTCATTGCAAACTCTGTACGATACACCTTCCTATCTCTCCCGTCGTACGCAAGCCCAAAGTCCAAAACAAACCGGACCAGCATCAGCCTTTCGTAGTGTGGACTCCTTATTCTCTTACAACAACAACTGATCCATGTCATATATTAGACGCACTTCAAACTTGATTGTGCTCGCTACCAATCAAGAGATTAAGGCATCCGCTCGCCGGTTGATCATCAAAATATGGCGGACGTTAACCAGGACTCCTTGTTGCCGTTGCCGTTGTTGCCGGACGATACAATCATCATGGAGATCCTCCCTTACCTGCCGGCCAAGTCGGTCGGCCGCTTCCGCAGCGTGTCACGCGCGTGGCGGGCTGCACTCTCGTCGGCGACTTTCGTTGAGCTCCACCTCCGGCGAGCCAACAGGTCAGGCCAGCCCAGGCTTTTCTTCTGTCCAAGCGAGGTGCCATCTGGGGAACAAGCCTACTTCCACGTATGGCAGCTCGGTGGTCTGGTGAAGAAGCTCATGCCCAAGCACAAGGAGTTCTGGGACCTGGCTCCAATCACAAGCCCTGTCCGTGGCCTCCTCCTCCTCCGTAGCAAGAGGGGCTACTTCGTGTACAATCCTTGTACCGGTTCATCCTTGCTTCTTCCCGACAGCGTAGCACCACTGAAGATGAGTATCCGGCACGAGACATCGACCCAACCCCAGCCACCGTGTTTCTTCGATGTATCATATGGCCTGGGCTATTGCTCGGTTACCGCTGAGTATAAGGTAGTGCGCCTATTCAGCGACAGCTGCGAAGGCGGTCCACCACCCTGCTGCGAAGTCTTCGTCCTTGACAAGCCGGTCTACTGGAGGCCTACAGCTCAACAGCCTCCCATGTGCACCGTGTGGGAGGAAGACCCAGGCGTGTTCCTTCGTGGCTATTTGCACTTTCTTTGTCAGGAGGGTGGCATCATCACTTTCAATGTTACCAATGAGACCTTCGATTTGCTGCCCCCGCCACCGCCTCCCGATGGGGATGATGTTCTCCTCGAGATGGTGGAGCTAAATGGGCGCTTATGCATGTGCCATGGATTCATCCGTTTCCGCGAAGCTCGATACCGCATATGGATGCTGGGAGATCACGAGCCACGGCGGTGGGAACAGCTATTCTGCATCGATCTAAGCGCCTGGACGGAGCCTGAGCTGATGCAGATGAAGGCCCACTTTATATCTGCACTCTACGCGTTTAACAACGACAATGATGGGCACCAAAAGATTATGTTCGGTACAGGAAACTGCAAGGTGTTCACTGTGGACTCTAATGGCAGCGCACTAGAGACCCTATTTAGAGCGGACGACGAAGTCACGGGTAGCTTTGTTGATTGCGAGCACCCATCTCTAGGCTTTTTTCAAGAGAGCCTCGTGCCAGTGGGACGCATCATCTTCTCGTCACCGGCCGCCAAGGCTTGGTTTCACATCCTCAAGTGGATGCCCACACGCTCTGTTGCCAACTTGAGCTTGGTGTGCAGAGAATGGCGTGCGATGATCATGACTGACCGCTTTATACATTCACATATCTTCCACTCAAACTTGAATAAAAGCCCTCGGATCATGATGGTCACTAGTACCCTATTTGTAAGATGCATCGATTTGCACAACTTCATTAATTTAGGGGCACCGTACTTGGGTCCTAGCATTGCATGCTCACAGCCTTGCCATGGTCTCAATGTCGGAAGCAACCATAATGGGAGTTTTGTTTGCAATCCTATCATGGGTTACTGTGAGAACATAGGGTTTGAAGATGGTGAGAACACTTCCTTTTCTGGCCGTATAGGGCTAGGCTATAACTCGGAAACATGCACGCATGTGCTAGTTCTTACCAGCTACAAAGAGAAGAACATGCAATGCAAACTAAGGTATGTAGAAGAACAGGAATGGCGTCCAATAGACCCTCCTCCTAGACCTATATCAGCTAGCACACCACCCACATATGTCAATGGAAAAATCTGCTGGCTGGTAGAGCCTAATCTTGTACAAGGTTCTCCAAATTGTGAAATTGTGGCCTTCGATGTCCAGTCAGAGGAATTCGAGGTTCTTCGAGGGCCACAATACTGCAGCCATGTCATCGGGCGAATGTCCATCCTCTGTTTGCAAGGTGCACTTTGTGTGGCTCACTCGTACCGGAGCATTAACGTAATTGACATATGGATGATGAAGGACAATAATGGGACCTGGTTAAGGGAGTATCATTTAGACCTCAGAGAGTTCTGCACGGAGTATTCCTCAGAGGAGACCACACCATTGGCTATCGACCCAAAGGACGGTCGAATTTTGCTTAGCACGGGTTGGTCATTGGGCTACTATGATCCTAAGACAGCTACACTAGAGACCATCTATAGTTTGGGAATGCAGGATGATGATGAAAAGTTTTCTCCTATTATTTGTGATGAAAGCTTAGTTTTCACACTTGGGCCGGTGTAATCTCTATTGTGTGTGCTCTCTTATGTTATATATTGATGATGAAGTTCCGAGTGTACAGTTTTCATATTAAATATGTTGTTGCCTCAAAATATTACAAGAATATGCAACTTATAAGCAAAACTCCTTGTATCACCAGTTTAGTTTACTTATTATCGCGTGTATGTTTCAGCAACTATTTTCTTCGGTGAATCCTATTTTCAGCCCGGTTTACATATATTTTGCCTTGCCCGACCTATGGCCTTACATCTCTATCTATATTTAGGTGCTACATAGAGGATAGTTTGGTGCTTCTTGTATTCATCTTTGATCTCGGTCTAGCATGCAATAGAATGGTGGGGCGAGGGATCGATGAAGATTCTTGGGGCAGATATGTGCTTGGTGGAGTGACATGGATGAAGGCTAGTTGCATTTGGGATCTCAAGTTCGTCCGCACATGAGTTGATCCATATAGAATGCAGGTAGAAGTGGACTGTCTATGGAAAGCTTACCACCCAAGCTCCAATAATCCTACTGAGAAATTTCCTGTGTAGCACCTTTTTTTTAGTGTGGCGTAGCACTTTTCTTAAGAGCAATGTGGTGCAGCACCTAAAAAGACGTTGAGCTTATAATGGAGGTCCAATACCGGCCCCTGCAGAGTGGGTCCCACATTCTTTAGCAATCTAGTTTTTAATAGGCTTCTAAAGCGGACATAGATTTGGTGCATATGGGTACTAGTGATCTCTTTTTTTAAAATAAATCAATAATCATATTTTTGAGTTTCAAAAAAATCTGGAAAAAAAATCTGCATATAGCCAATTAATAATGTATCCCACAAACGTGTAAAATATAAATTTCAGATACTTTATATTTTAAGCTACACAAAAAAGACAAAAATGTAAATCTAAGTAGTTATTTTTAAATCTCCAAAAACATGTCAGATTTTGCTATTTTTATCTAGCACAAAGTGAAAAAAAATTGGGTTGAGATTTTCAATGATTGTGAGATGTATCACAATCTACAGAATTATTTTTCAGAGTATTTGATAACTAATAAAAAAAAATTAAAAAGATGGCGAGAGCACTGGACCTCGGGAGCCAAAATCACTTCTCGTTCTAAAGCAAAGGAGAGATTGGATTGTTATACCATGTCTCTCTAATTGCTGTATCCAATCCGAAATAGCAACTCTCTCCTCTTTTTTCTTAACCAAAAATAGCAACTCTCTTGGAGATGTTTCAGGGAATGAAAACACACGTGGCCGGGCCTAGCCATAACGTGGTGGCGGGGACGCACGACGCGACGCGGAGGATGCAACGGGTCCTATCCTCCGGGCGAGATACATCATTTCCCTTGGAGCAATGCGTTGGCGGTGTGGATTAGACAGTAGCGTGGATAGCCATGCAGCCACACAAGCGCGAGGCGTAGTTGGTGCAATGCCGCCATCATCCAGCACGTACAGCGGCAGAAACCTACTCAGATTTGGAACGCATGGCCACACAATCAATGCTATTGCTGTTGCAAATATGGATAGAATTGAGTTAGAGCATCTCCAGCCGCGTCCCCCAAAGCGTCCCCCAAACCGCGCCGGATCGAGCGTGGATGTGTTTTGTTTGCGCGGGGACGTCGTCCCAGCTGCCCCCAAACGCCGCCCCAAATCAATATTTGTGCACGAAAATAAAGATTTTCATTCAATTTTGATTATATATTACAAAGTTTGAATGAAAACTAGATTTCATCTAAACCTAGACCACGCCGGCGCGCGTTGACGCCCCCGCCCGTCGCCTCCCTACGCCGCAGCTCCTGCGCGCGCCTCCTCTCCTTGCGGCGGTGGCCGACGGTGCCGCCCCGCCGCGCGTCCTCTCGCCGCTCGCTGCGCCGGAGGAGAGCTCGATGGCGCGACGAATATGCGCTTCGCGGCACGGGCGTCGGTCCGGAGCTCCGACTCGGGGACTCGACGAGGGCGCGTTGCTGATCGGCCGTCTCGTCCGGTGCCCGTCGTCGCGGACCAACGCTGGTCGGCTCTCCACTCGCCTCTCGCCGCCTCCTCCTCCATTGGCGCCTCCTCCTCCACATCGTTGGCGCTCCATCATCGCCGCAACGCGTCGGCTCTCCGCCGCCAACTCCGCCTCCCCCCGCCCGCCCGCCGCCTCCCGCCGCCACGCTCCTCCGCCGTCACCTGCTGCTGGTGCTCGATCGACTCACGCCGCGCTCGATCGAGTCACGCCGTTCACGATACAGCGCCTCAGCGCGCCGGCGCTCTTCGCCCGTCGCTGCTCCATCTCCTCCCGCACGGCGCCGTCGCGCCTGCCCGCCGAGGCGTCGAACGCCGCACGGTGTCGCCCGCTCCCTCCTGCTGCCGCCGCGCCTCCTCGTGGAGGCGGGGGCGAGAACGCCGCTAGATCCGCCGCTGGCGGCGGCCTCCTCTCGAGTGCCTCCCAGTGCCGCACGCCGCCGCCGGGAAGTGGAGGAGACGGCGGTGGAGGGAAGTGGCCATCGCCGGCGGTTCGCCATTGCCACGGTGATGGAGGAGACGGCTGTGGAGCGACGAGGGCTGTGTTTGTTGCCGGCGGGTGTGGTGGCTACCGTTGATGAGCCGGGAGACCTTTTATACGCCGTCGGGAAGAAAGCGCGGGAACGACGAGAAGAGGCGGAAGATCGCGAACGGGCGGTGTGCGAACGCCGGCGACGCGTGGAGGCTGCGCGGCACCGACGAGACGTCTCGCCTGCCCTCCGTCACCATTAAGGCAAAGATGCCGCTGCGCGCGAATAACTTCCGTCGCGAGGTAGCGCACGGTTAGGTTAAAATTAACGTGCCGCCGACGCGTCGGCCCCGCGCCTACTCGCCCTCATTTCGTTTGTCCGCGTGCCCCGGTGGCCCCGTGGGACGGACGCTCGGCGCCGGACACCATATGGCGCCGGACAAAAGGCTGTGGACGCGGCTGAAACGCTTTTTTTTGTCCGGCGCGCCCCAAATCCCTTTGGGGGACGCTTTGGGAGACGCGACTGGAGATGCTCTTAGCAGGGTAGGTCTGAGTCGACATCACAAGTAGTAGATCGATATGAAGGAAAGTTTGACTATGCAACCTGCCCTGCCCTGCCCAGTTGCCTATATAAACCGTACTGCAAGTGCGCCGCTGTGGCGGAGAGCCAGACCTGCACAAGATCCATCACAAATTCACAATTCACAAGGACAAGGACGCCACCAAGATCAATCCAGCGCCATGGCCAGCGAGCCGAGCAAGAAGCATGAGGAGCAGCACACGCACGACGGCGGACCGGAGCTGGCGGCATACGTCAATCTTGGCATGATGACCGATACAGTTCTCGTACGCATCGTCTGCATCTATTCTGTACCACTGCTATAGCCTATAGGCAGCTAGATGTCCAGACGACGATTACTCATCCTCTGTACGTACATATACATGCAGCACAAGCGCCACGAGGCGGCTACAGGGCAGAGGCGGCCGGATAAGGTGGTCGGACTGCTTAGTGCCGAGGAGGTCAAGGAGCAGGAGCGCAAGGCCGAGGCGGCGGCGAAGGATGGCGAGGCTGCCTCGGAGAAGAACAAGGGCGTCTACATCTTCTGATCGCCGAGCGCGGGCCGGCCATCGATCGGGAGACTTCCTATATAATACTACTAAAATTATGGCTTTTACTTTACCCGACATACATGTGATATGTGAACATGTGTACTACTCCCTTCGATTCGATTTAATTGGCGCGCATGCATGTCTTTAAGAGCAAGTACAATAAGGTACAGGTACAGTCAGCTGGCTATAAAAGGTAAAATATTATAAATTTGCTTAGTTGGAGGAGTGAGCTCTTATCTTATAGCCAGCTCTAGCACATGCTCCTAGGCACTAGCCATGTATTGTAAAAGTACTACACTTTTATAGCTTACTATTGTATATGTTGGCTCTAAGTTAGCTATAGATGACATGACACTTGGCTTATAGCCAGCAGCTGGCTACACTATTGGAATTGCTCTAAGAGGTGCATGTGTTAATTAATTTAGATCGAAAGTAGTAGTAATAGTAAAAGGTTGTGGGCGCCATGCGGCGCATGTCCCAATAAATGACTGTCATGATGTATCGGTACAAATCTATGATATACTCAAATTTGCACTTGTCACTATCATTCAAAGTTAGTTTATTGGGTGGCGTGGACATATATATATAGTTATCATTTGGTTAATAAAATATAAATTATAGATCAAAATTATACTCCATAGCATAGTCGGTGCCCCATGCGATAAACTACCCCATAGCATAGTCGGTGCCCAAAATAATAAAATGTCACCGATGTCATGACAATCTCCTTTGGCACCGATCTCGCAACATGGTCGAACCAACCTCCATCTTTTCATTCCCACGAGTTCTACTATTATTTAAAAAAAATCCTCTTTCTCCTTTGATATATTGGTCACTACCATCAAGATTCTATAAAATATTTTTCTCGAATTTCAAGAATAATACACACGTGTTTAGGAATTTTCAGGAATAATATGCCGCTCGAGCCTAGCGCGGTAGGCTCTTACCAGTCGAATCTAGAACGGTAAGGGCGCATATCGTTCCAGGTTGGAGAGATAGGTCCATTTTCAATGTTCTTTTTTTTGCGAAAATGATCCACTCCCCTTCCCGGCACTTCTTTCTTGCTATTTCTTTCCCACCACTTATTTCCCGCCATTTATCCTCGGCCCCTCCTATAAAAAAATCCTAGATTTGTTGTGATTTACTACCGTGTTTGTTGTCTAGCTTTGTATTCCCAAATTTGTTGTGATTTTCAGGATGTTTACTTGCTATATGTTGGTTATTTTGTGTTGGTTTATTCATGTGTCGACTTTGTATGATCTGTCAGGTTACTCCCCTTTTCTAATGTTTTAGTTCTTCCATAGAATTCTAATTAAGCCTAGTTTCTACAAACCATGCAACTTAGCCTTTTAGTGTGATTGCAACCCTTTTTTGAAACTGGATAACAACTTTTTTCTACAAGATACTTCATTTTCCTTCATGCATTCCTGGTCTCGAAAAGCTCACATCAATCGGTCGTTGATCTTTAGAATGATCGAGCCGTGTTAGGGTATTAAGTGGGATCTCATCTAACTCCTACTTATTGTGTATCTTGGATTTTAAAATAAATTTTAGTTTTAAAATTACACCAAAAAAATTAAAATGCACTATAAGTGAAATTTTGGTCGAATCCCACTTAACACCTTAGGCTATATTCCCCTCGAGCCAAACTGAATGCCTAGTACGATTATCTCACAACCAGATGCATATTTACACTTCTTCCTAGGCGCAAAGAGTACCCGCATGCATATTAAGACTAGTCACAATTGATAGTATCATATAGAAGTATCATGCATATGATACTACTACATGTTACTATCTCCATAATGCATGGTATCATATACTAGTATCATAGTCTCTATATATTAATTGTTTTGTAGAATCTCAATGCAAATATGTGTACAAGATTTACTTGACATTATTTTTTCTAGTAGTATGTGCTATGATACAGTATCTACCTATGATACTAGTACACTCTCTCTCATCTTTAATTGCACTGCCACATCAGCATTTTGCATGCATGGAATGCATGATACTACCTATGATACTCCCATTGTGGGTAGTCTAAGGTGTCAAGTGGGATAATCTTATACATCTTTCCCGATTATAACATTTAATTTAATTTAACAATATATCTAAACAGGAAAATTAATTTTTTGTAGAACCTGGCCCAGAAATTCACCTTCGTAAACCAACTTTAGCAATTGACAATTGACATGCCTGGCAGTTTACATCTTTTTTTTTGACAATCAATACCACATATATTCATAGTAACAAATAGTACATGGTAATACATGAACTGACTCCAACGATTACAAAATAAAGTCTAAAAGATAGTAACAAATCTTCGAGATCTTCAATTTCTTTCTTCTTTCAGAACACAATCTTGTACTCTTGTGAAGGCAACCAAAGATACATAACGAACCATAGACCTGTAGATACCGACGAAAGTTCTCCCATAATTTTTTGAGCCGCAATGCCAAGACTGCGTGCACGCACGCAACCATTAAAGCAGTCATACAACATCGGCAAGAGTACCAACACCAGTATATCAGGGAATAATAACCAACTAGCTTTGTCGTCGTTGATGGAGAGCCGAGAGTACGAATCACCATTGTCGGACGTAGCAGGACAAAAACTGCGAGGATAATCCTCCTCGCGGCAACAACGACAAAATATCCAAAATCGATCTGGCGAAGCAAGATCCGAAGACTCATACCTAGAAAACTGTGATTGTTCAACACCACCATTGACGTCGGGAAGAAGATATCGTCGCCGAACGAAAGTCCGAAGATCACTTATTGCATATGATGCCATCTCCATTGAGGGGAAACCAACAAGAAGACGGCTACCAAAATCCTAACATAATCTAATGAAATAGATCACCAGTAATTTTTCTACCTCCTGCCTTTGTGTTAATAACCAGATCACATAAAGTTATTTTCCCCTAAACAGGCCTTCAGCACATCTGCTTTGGGCAATGGCCATCCAAAATGGTCCGACGACACACCTCACAGGCTCACACCATCAGGCCAGCGGGCAGCGGCCCATGTCTGTAGTTGCGGAGAATTTCTGGAAACAAAAGAAACTGCGGACCGGAAGGCCCGCCCGCTCCCGCGAAAACGGCCTAAAACCCTAGCAAATCCCCCTTCGCCGCCGCTTCGTTCTCCGCTCACCGGCGCCGCCGCGCAGAAACGGAAAGATGAGCGGCGCGACGGGCACCGCCGACTTCTTCTACCGCGAGGCGCTGCGCCTCGGCTACGTCGCCCGCTCCGCCTTCAAGGTCAGTGCCTCCCTCCCCACCCCCCGCGCTCCGCATTCGATGAACGTCTCACGCGACCGCCTCTGCTCTGCCGTTGCAGCTCATCCAGATACAAAAGCAGCACAAGATCATCACGCCGGGCGCCGCCGTCCTCGACCTCGGGTGCGCCCCCGGCGCGTGGCTCCAGGTGGCTTGCCAGAACCTGGGCCCGCTCGAGAAGGGCGGCCTGGTCGTCGGCGTTGATGTCAAGGTCAACCGTTGCCGTCCAGGCTGTGGTTGTTGGTCGCTGTGATTTATGCAAAGGGATGGCCGTCTGATTTGGTCCCCGGTTGTGTGCAGAGCAGAAGGTGAAGGTCCCCTCCGCGCACTGCGACTCAAGGGTCAGGACCGTCTGTGCCAATGTGATGGCTCTGATGAAGCAGCAAGCACGAGCGATGTCGCCGCAGGTTTGATCAGTAGCCTGTTTTTATCTATTTACTGGAATTTGGTTGGATGTGGGTTTTGCTTAGATTACTGAAACTGTGTACTGATCGAACTTGCACTTGTCTGAGATTGAAACGTGGCTTGATCAGTTCAATTCGAACTGAAACTATAAATTCATAAATAGTCTCGAGGAGTTCAAATTCATAAATAATGTCTTTGCCGATCAAAAATTGATAAATTCTCACATCATAGATACTTTTGAGGAGTTCACACAAAAGGTATTGAGTTTTATTGGCTGGCAATATTTGTCAGAAAACAACTGTTAGCTAAGCAAGATTTGTGCAATGATTTGTTGAAATAGAACCAGAGTGTAGTTTTTCAATCAGTATATATATATATATATATATATATATATGCATAACTGATAGCAAGCCACATAACTGCAAGGTGAAAAATATTTATTACAGAATGAAGCAGCAGTTACTAGTTAGAGATGCAGCTAGTCGAGAAAGGAGAATATAGCTCGATAATAGAATGTAGATCATCAAAAGCCCAATAAGTTGATTACCAGAACTTTTGAGACAGTTCTGTTTTATGTGACATATGTATGTGAACCCAACCCTATGCCCCACCCACTTTGCCAACTGTGAAGTTTCACCAATCCAAACACCAATATTGCCGGTGCCCGATTTCATGGTCAATAATTAGAAATACCGGATCAAGGAGTTTCACCTATATTTTTTTCTACGGTCTTGCAAGTGATGGCTCCACACATTTGTTTATTCAGTTAATCAGAAGCGCAATATGTCGTTAAGTACCCCCAACTTTTGAGACTAGTTTTTTATGTGTCCTATGTATGTAAACCCAACCTTGTATCCTACCCATCATGCAAAACTATGGAGCTTCACCAACCCAAACAACAAATTGCCAGTGCCCAATTTCATGGTCAATGATTAAAAAAACCAATTCAAGGACTGTCACATATATGTTTGCCCCTTGCAGGTGATCACTCTGTGCATTTGTTTATTTAAATTAATCAGTTATTTCAGAGTCACGATATGTAACTAATTATTGCAACTTTGAGTCTGTTCTTTTTTGTAATGTCATGTATCATACATAATGTATGTAAAGCCAACCCCTTGTCCTACTCATCCTGCAAAACTATAGAGCTTCACGAACCTGAACAACAAATTGCTGGTGCCCAAATTTATAGTCAACAATTAGAAATGTCAGCTCAAGGATTGTCCCCTATATTTCTTTCCACGATCCTGCAAGTGATTCATTTATTGCTTTAATGAATCATTCCCATTCTGCTGTGCAGGAACGGGGATTTTCCGTGATATTATCGGACATGTGCCCAGTAGTCTCAGGGATCACAACCAAAGATGAAGCTATATCCTGTGAGCTGGGCATGCGTGCAATCTCTCTGGCAGTTGGCAAGATAAAAGTTAGAGAATCAGCTGACTATAGTGAGACTATGGAGAAGTTCCAGAGCTCCACGGATCCTGACCCCGACGAGGACGGTGTTCTTAGACGTGGAGGCAACCTAGTAATCAAGTTTCTTGAGAATGAGGATGTACCAGGTTACATGAAGTTCTTACCAGTGGATTTTATTTCTGTTGTTGCTGCAGTTGGTTTCACAGGAATGACGAATGACTGATTGTCCCGTTGCTGCAGGGTTTACCAAATTTTGCAAATTGAAGTTTAAGAAAGTAACTTTGCTGAGGCCCAAGGCGACGAGATCCAGTTCGAGGGAGATCTACTTGATCTGCGAAGGTTTGCGGTAGAAGATTGGCCACCACGCGGTGCCAGCTTGTCATTCTCAGCCAAACTCCTTTTCTACGGCTGTAAGCCTGGGCTGAGCAGAGCGACTGGATGGAGAAATTTTTCACAATTATGTGCTGGTTGTAGTAGTAGAGCTTTAGGCTTAGAAGGACTGGAATCCTGCCAACTTCAACGTGAATTCAGGATTAGTGAGTGGAGGAAAACTCGATGTATATCCCCTGGAGATGTTGATGTGGGCCGTTGCCTTAATAATTTGTTGAAGAGCAGTTGTATTATTGGATTGCTTTCTTGCTTTTAGAAGAAAATATAGTGCTGTGCTTGCTTTCATATACTCCGTACTTATTTTTAGAGGAGTTTGGTTTGGTAACCATTTCCAGGCGTCGCTAGGCCCACTGGTCTGTCCCATCTGGTTGGGCCGAGCCGGCATCATCCTTGATGCTCCGCCCACCCTCGATCAGTATATTCGTTGCCCAGTTAAGCATCAACGAATCAAGAAATGCTCTAGCTGACGCACCTGCTTGCACGCACGAGAAGCTCCGAACCCGGAGCAGCTGTGTGTGTCAATGGCACAGCGCCACGTACTCTGCGGCGGCCACGCTGGCGCGCACTTTTGCTGCCCACGCGACGAGCTTCCTCCACGTGGTGGCTTCCTCCGCCACAACTCCTCTGCGACGGCGAGGAGGCTGGACGACCGAGGAGATATGCTCCAGGGCGTTCTACGTACTGCAGAGTAATCAATGTTTGAGGCTGTGTTTGAACCGCTCTGTTCATCTCGGATCCATTGCGACCGTAGCATTCTGAACCACCGAGTTTCCTTGTCAAAACAGTACTGGTGAGATACTGAGATCCCTCTCCATGAAACTCTCCTCTTCAGATTCAGATGACGACGAAGATTGTGAGCGTGTGACCCTTCACCAACCTAAACGGCGATTTACGAAAGTGGGCGTATCAAATTTGGTGCTGTGGAGAAATAGTTTGATTTCTTGGAGCTGTGCGGTTGGTGTGCAGCAGTTTTCAGGTCATGACCCATTTCTGATGGTCGTGTCGCGGGAGCGGGAACTCATGGCCGCAAGGGATCCGAGGCGGAGCTCTAGACCATTCCCTCACTTTCGACCGACGGCGCTTCCCGCGCGTTCGCGAGCCGCTGCCACGTACCTCTCCCGGCCATCCCACCCCCATTCCCCACGGACTCCCGTTCTTGCCCTGTCACCGACGGCGGGACCCGTCCTCTAGCCTGCCCCACATGTCATTCAGTTAGCTGGCGGCAACCCCATGGCCGCGTCGCCTGCTCCCGCCACCGCAACGCCGCTGTACTCCACTTCTCCCGGCTTGTTCCATCGCATTGCCATCACCCCACCCACCGCGGTACTACGGCCTCTATATTACTCCGGCACTTTGGCTCTTGTGGTTGCTCACTTCACTTCACACTATAGCTCACCCAGCTGCTGAGCAAGCACAAACTTGGTTTCCTTAGCTAGAACTAGAAATTATAATCTCTCTATAGAAGAAGATATGGAGGTGGAGATGCTGACTGAGTATGGCGGCGATGGGGTGGCGGAGGAGCAGGGGTGGGAGACGCCGAGGAGGGAGGAGTGCCGCATCCCAGTGGTGCCGCCGTGTCCACCGCCACCGCCCAGGAAGAAAGCAGCGGAGCTACTGAAGGCGGCGCGGCGGGAGCCGCCCAAGGGCGGCTACTTCCAGCCGCCGGACATCGAGTCCCTCTTCATGCTCGCGCCGCCGCGGAGGCAGTACAACGCCGCCTCCACCTGCGCGTAATCGATCACTCAATCCTCTGCAGTACAAGTAGGAGGACACCTGCTGCGCCTAGCTAGTAGTTCTAAGGGATACAGATGTCGCTTGCACATCTTGTTTTGGTTTTTGAGAGAGAAGGATGTGCGCTGTGCATCTTAGCTTGATCATCTTTGTTTTGGCTCCATGATGTAAAAATAGTATCGAGCAGACTACCAAAACTGCATGTGTCCCTGCTAGGCATATTCGGGGGATTACGATTAGGGAAGTTCGAGGGTGTAGCTGTAGTGTGTGCCATGTTTGTAAATGTTGTCGCAAGTGGAAAAAAAAAAGTTCTCCCGATGGGCAAGACTGTAATTCTTTTGTCTCAGTGTTCTTCCAGCATTGATGTTCTGAACACGTAGTGAAATCAGGTTGTCCGCTTTGTGAGAAAAGGCTCCTCCCGTGACCAAATTCTCTGAATCTGCACATTCAACTACGGCGGGCCAATTTTTTTTTTTTCAACTGTAACTACGGCGGGCGTGAGCCAGCCTGAACAATGTATTCAGCCAAGTTGCCTATGAAGCTTTTCAGCCTCTACAAGATGGGTTCAAATGAACAAGAGTACACGGAGGTTACGAGAAGAGTACACGGAGGTTACGAGGGAGAAGAAGAAAAGAAAAAACGCACACCACCAACACACAAGACTAAGGAGGGAAAAAAACAAAGTGGCCACCCCACAAGTTGGGGACGGTTGGCTGATGAGAATTCTCATCGCGACCCAGACACATCAATCACGAGGAAGAGCCCCAAGGACATGAAGAAGGGACAATCCAGCTCGAGGACTCGCCGGAGTAGTCGCCACCTGTGTTGAGGGTGTGGCCGAAAGGTCGCGCGCGGCCGAGACGACGCCACGACGCCTGTGTGCCACCGGCTGGAGTCGAAGGGCATCAAAGGCAGAGACACCCAAAGATTACTCTCGCATGGAGCACCCGCTGCGCGCCGAAGAAACCCACCAAGAACCCGACATCGGAGTCCAGCAACCGGCAAGAAGACGCCACCACCACCACTGCCACGGCTCGCCTCGCAAGAGGGAGACCGCACCCATGGCCGCCATCTGCATCACCATGGGGCACACCAGCACAGACGGAAGCAGCGTCCTCTGTAACTGATGGCAAGACAAAGGGGCTCCAAACCCAACCACGACGGCCCCCCGCGTGGGAAGCGCGTCACTACCATGGCCGCCACTGCGAAACCATGGCACATGTCAGCCCCAGCGGCGAACTGCTGCAGGCTGATGGCTGAGAAAGAGGCGACGACCCTCGCAGCCACGCCACCGACCAGAAGCCGGCACACCGCAAGCAGGCACACGCCGCCCGACACCACGCCGGCTAGCGAGGCCTAGGGGTTGGTGCCACCCTGCCACCGAGGCAGGAAGCGACACCCACCACCTCAGAAAGGCGAACCAGAAGGCCGAGACGCCACCCACCACGGGCCCGCCTGGCCCGCGGCAGGCCTAGCTCTGGCCCGAACTAGAGTGCCGCCCTGCAGCCACTCCCTCCGCCGACGCCCGCCGCCAAGAGCCGCCAAAGCGCCGCCCGGAGGCCACCTTGCCCGCCAGGAAGCAGCAGCTTCACTGCGCCGCCATGAGTCCGACCACAAGTGGCCGGGACCCGTAAGCAGCCTCTCCGCTGCCCAACACCACGCCGGCCAGCGAGGAAGCCAACTCACGACCGCTGCCGCCGAGACGGACGAAAGCCG
Organism: Lolium multiflorum; assembly: GCA_030979885.1. Lineage (NCBI taxonomy): Eukaryota > Viridiplantae > Streptophyta > Magnoliopsida > Poales > Poaceae > Lolium > Lolium multiflorum. The sequence goes on along the minus strand of CM061750.1, from coordinate 44,244,864 downwards.
GAGCCTAGGGGGGCTGCCGCCCTGCCACTAACGCAGGAGACGGCAACCACCCCAGCAGATCTGGGCAGAGCCAAACCCCGGAGAGCCAGCGTGAAACTGAAATAGACCTTAGAGAGCGTCTCTAGCCGATGGCCAAAAGCTATAGACGAGCAAAAATGCACTTTAGCCGAAGCTAGAAACGATTAAAGGAGCAAAAATAAAGCTATAGACGAGCAAAAATGCACTTTAGCCGAAGCTAAAAACGATTAAAGGAGCAAAAATAAGAGAGTGTCCCCTAAAGGGAGAGGCGCCTCTCTCATATTTTCTTCCCGCTCAGCTCGGCTCCAAAACATTTAGCTCTCGCCAACTGGCCGCCCCTCCCGCCCAATTCCACCGGCCGCTCCTCCCGCCCAATTCCGCCGCAGGTTATCGTCCGCGTCACCTTCCCTCGGCCAGAATGGCACTAGATCTCAACCCTGCATGCCGCATTCGCCGCCCGATTTGATCCTCGTGACATTGCATCCGCCGTCGATGCAGCGGAAGCGGTTGGGCAATTAATACTGCAATACCGGTATAGTGCGCCCGGCGGTAGCGACCACGAAGGACACCGGCAAGTCTTCGACCATGGGCAACCGCCCTTCGCGTCGGTGTTTCTACAACGAACGACAGTCGCGGAAGCCAACGGCGGCGATGGAAGCTCACTCACAATTGGAGGCAGAGAAGAAGAAGAGGAAAGCCGTGACGGCATCGTCCTTGACGCCTACACGCAAGGCTAAGGCGTCGCCGGCGTCCTCAATGACCACACCTTCTCCCGCGACCGTGGCGGCCGACGCAACTCATCCCCAAGTCGCTGCTCGCAACATGATCGACGAAATGGCCGAGTCTCAAGCAAGTGCGATCGAGAATGGGGTTGCCGAATTGATATCCCAAGTGGATTGTTCGCATACTCAAGGGCTTGATGTCCTCAACTTCGGCGATATAGAGGAGGCCGCTGAAGTGATGATCGAGGAAGAAGAGGCCAAGGAAGATGAGGCCGATGACGTGGTGACCGAGGTGGCGCCGCCAAAAGACAAGTCAAGGCCAAGAGCAAGAGGTCCGCCAACTATAGCGAAGAAAAAGATGTTGCATTGTGCCATGCTTGGATGAATCACTAGTAGGAAAAGCCTCAGTGGCGCACCAAAATACATATTCTGTGGCGCATGGGGTGCGCCACAGAATCTTCGCCACAAAAATAAGAATTCTGTAGCGCACTAGCCCATGCGCCACAGAATTAAGGAATTCTTCTGTGGCGCACTCGTGTCTCGGTGCGCCACAGAAACAGGTACGCCACAGAATTAGTGTTTAGTGCGTCACAGAATTTGCTCGTATTATACACGATTTTATACTGCCTGCTATACACATACATGTTATATACAAAAATATACATATTATATACAGAAATATGCAAATATAATATAAATAGCATGTACATGCACATGTATAATATAAACATCATCATCACATTACTTAGAGCCCGATCGAGATACATATATATAGTGACAAGTGTCAACTGTTTTACATACAACTCTTAATTCATACAAAGTTCACCATCTCGAGATACAAAGTGGTCTTCATCTGGTTCCTCCTCTGCTCCCTCCTCTCTCCCCGCCAGGCTCGCTTGCATAGGGGTCTTCATCCGGTTCCTCCTATGTTCCCTCCTCTCTCCCCGCCAGGCTCGCTTGCATCGGGGTCTTCATCTGGTTCCTCCTCTAATCCCTCCTCTCTCCCGCCAGGCTCGCTTCCGCCCCCCGAGTGTGTAGTGACTAAAATGGAAGAAAGACCAAAATGAACGAAGACCAAAATGAACGAAGAAGGCCAACACAAATAAGAGTCAACTAGGATATAATAAATAAATACCTCATACATTGTTGGTCAAAACAAATATTAATATTCAGGGATGGCGTAAGTGAGGCCAAGTCCGATGCACAAGAGATTTATATTTGTGCTATCTTACCAGGCTCACTTACGCCACCCTAAAGTGTACTGTGACCAAGCATTCTAATCATCGGCTCCAACTCAAATACGAGCCAAGTAGTATCAACTAAATAGCATGCCTCATACTTTGTTGGTCGAAACAAATATTAACATTTAGGGACGGTGTCAGTGAGGCCAAGTCCGATGCACAAGAGATTGATATTTGTGCCACCACACCGGGCTCACTGGCGCCGCCCCCAAGTGCAGTGACCACAAAATTTAATCATCGGCACTAAAATGGAAGAAAGACCAAAATAAACGAATAGATTTTAACTCAAATACGAGCCAAGTATCAACTAGATAGCATATGCCTCATACTTTTTTGGTCGAAAAAAATATTAACATTCAGGGATGGGGTCAGCGAAGCCAAGTAGGAAGCACAAGAGATTGATATTTGTGCCATCACACCAGGTTCACTGGCTCCACCCCAGAGTGTGCAGGTGACCAAACATTCTAATCATCGGCCAATGCAATTAAGAAGTGCCAACTCAAATAAGAGACAAGTAGTATGAACTAAATGGAATGACTCATACTTTGTTGATCAAAATAAATATTAACATTCAGGGATGGTGTAAGAGAGGCCAGGTAGGATGCACAAGAGATTGATATTTGTGCCATCACACCAGGCTCGCTTGCACCACCCCCGAGTGTACAGGTGACCAAACATTCTAATCATCGACACTAAAATGGAAGAAAGAGCCAAGTGGTATCAACTAGATAGCATATGCCTCATACTTTGTTGGTCGAAACAAATATTAACATTCAGGGATGGAGTAAGCGAGGCCATGTAGGATGCACAAGAGATTGATATTTGTGACATCACACCGGGCTCGCTTGCTCCACCCCCGAGTGTACAGGTGACCAAACATTCTAATCATCGGCACTAAAATGGAAGACAGAGCCAAGTGATATCAACTAGATAGCATATGCCTTATACTTTGGTGCTCGAAAAATATGAACTTTCAGGGATGGGGTAAGTGAAGCCAAGTAGGATGCACAACAGATTGATATTTGTGTCATCACACCAGGTTCACTCACCCCACTCCAGAGTGTAGTGATCGACCAAACATTCTAATCATCGGCAAGTATAAATAAAATTAAAGACCAAATTATTTATAAAGAAAACCATGTACAACATATACACATATATAGCAACATAGTATCATTACAGGCTACAATTGTGAAGTCACCATTTGTCCAACATATAGATATCTAAAGAAGACCCTTTGGGCTACTAATGGCTGGTCACTGTCACACATATATAAACTGATGACGCACATATAAACTGTAAACACCTCTAAAAAATGCTAAAAGTTGTCCAATATGTATATGCAAGTCAATCTGTGCAGATCAAAGCTAGATAACAAAGAAAGTGGGGTATTTGTAAACACTAGCAACCAAAAAAGTATTTACCATAGTAGCATTCTAAACATTCAATTTACTTCAATATTGATTATGTTATTCATGATTTAACCCATGAATAGCAATGTATTATTCAATGACATACATAATACCTTTAGTAAGTAATAGTGTAATACTCATGTAGAGTAGTGAGTAAAGTGGCAGATTTGGAACTGGTTCTATGGTAATACATTCGACAATTCATTGTTTTTATTATGCCATTTTTCATATAAGTAAGAACTAGGGAATATCTGGCAAAATAACACTACACACTGCTAGTTAAGATGGGAAAATAATAGTTTTATTACAACTGATCACAAGAAATGCAAAAAAGCAATACCAATTGCCTATTTATTCTATAGTGAGGAACAAATCCAAATCCCCTCCCTGGCAATCGATCGCTGGAGCGATCACTTTCCTTGGCGCGGCAGCGCTCGCGCCATGCGCGAAATCAATTCCCTTTTTGTCTTGTAGTGTTTAATTACGTTCACATGTAGCTTTATGTTCACACTAACAGCTCACGTTTCCACTTGCAAGTTGCATACAACCAAGAGCGTTCACACTGCATGCATGCATAAAGTATCTCATAGCTTTGCATTTAATGAGCCAACTTTTCACTGAGACTACTAAGTCTTGCATGCATACGAGCATCTCGCTTTTTTTTTTCAGCACGACGCATACTTTCAATTCTCTTTATTTGCAATTCCTTTTGATAATTCTCTTTTTTTGCAATTCCCTTTATATTGTTTTTCATACGGTAATTCATGTTTTTTGGATTAATTTTTTTAATTCCCTTTTTCGGCCAGTGGTTTTTAAGGGGGAAAATAACGGGTGGGAAGATCCACTTGCAACTCAAATGAACTACCACTTGCTACTCAAATTAAGTACTATTTTTAAGTTGTAAGCTAACAAAAGTTGCTAAAATTTCTAAATAAAATTTACTTTTTAGGGTTGCTAGGTATTTATATTTACCGTTGATAAATAAAGGGGCACCGGGTTGATAACTTGTAAACAAAAAAAAAGTCGCTACATATTTTAAATTAAATAAAAATTTAGGGTTGATATTTATTTATATTTTACCATTGATAAATAGCGGGTCACCGGGTTGATTGCTTGTAAACTAAAAGAGAGTCGCTAAAATATTCTAAATGAAATACTTTTTAGGGTTATTATTTATTTATTTTTACAATTGATAAATAACGAGGCACCAGGTTAGCTTGTAAAATAAAAAATGTTCGCTAAAATATTCTAAATGAAATACTTTTTTGGGTTGGTAGTTTTTTTATAATTACCATTGATAAATAACGGAACCGGGTTGATAACTTGTAAACTAAAAAGAGCGCCAAAATATTCGAAATGAAGTTAGATTTTTAGGGTTGGTAGTTATTATATTTACGTTGATAAATAACAGACATATTGATAGCTTCTAAACTAAAAAATATTCGCTAAAATGTTTAAAATAAAATTAACTTTGGGGTTGATAATTTTATACACCGTTGATCACTCAAGATGGGGTTGATTATTCAAAACAGAGGCTTGATAACTTTGTTAAAAAAGTTTCTAAACATGTCAACATGGGTGCTAGTTTTGAAGATCTCGTCGACGGTATTGGTGAAAGCGGATCTTAATTTGGAGTTGTCGTTTGAAAGTTAAAACGTTTTGAATTTTCAAATTTGGAAAAGACTGACATCAGCAGATTTGTCTTTTGTGCATGCATGCAAACTTTCTCAATACTTATTGGGTTGATAATTTTATACATTTACCGTTGATCACCAAGAGGGGTTGATTATTCAAATAGAGGGTTGATAACTTTTAGAAAAAATTTCTAAACATATCAACATGGGTGCTAGTTTTGAAGATCTCGTCGATTTATTGGTGAAAGCGGATCTTAATTTGGAGTTGTCGTTTGAAAGTTAAAACGTTTTGAATTTTCAAATTTGGAAAAGATTCCGCTGACATCACAGATTCGCATTTACAAACTTTCACTCAATACCCTGATTGATAATTTTATACATTTACCATTGATCACTCAAATACGAAGGGTTGATTATTCAAATAGAGGCTTGATAAGTTTTAGCCAGAAAAAAACATATCAACATGGGTGCTAGTTTTGAAGATCTCGCGAGACAAATTTATTGTGAAAGGATCTTAATTTGGAGTTGTCGTTTGAAAGTTAAAACGTTTTGAATTTTCAAATTTGGAAAGATTCCACGACATCACAGATTCGCTTGCATTTACTAACTTTCACTCAATACGCACCTGTTGATAATTTTATACATTTACCGTTGATCACTCAAGTACGGAGGTTGATTATTAGAGAGAGGCTTGATAACTTTTAGCCAGTTTGTCGAAACATATTAACATGGGTGCTAGTTTTGAAGATCTCGTCGAGAGGATGTTGGTGAAAGCGGATCTTAATTTGGAGTTGTCGTTTGAAAGTTAAAACGTTTTGAATTTTGAAATTTGGAAAAGATTCCGTGACATCGCAGATTCGTTATTTGTGCATGCATGCAGAACTTTCCCTCAATACCCTGCACCAGGTTGATAATTTTATACATTTACCGTTGATCACTCAATACGGAGGGGTTGATTATTCGAATAGTGAGGCTTGATAACTTTTAGCCAAAAAAGTTTGTCGAAATATATTAACATGGGTGCTAGTTTTGAAGATCTCGTCGAGACGGATTTAGTGAAAGCGGATCTTAATTTGGAGTTGTCTTGAAAGATAAATCATTTTAAACAATGGTTTATGCTACATATATTCGATGGGTGACCCTAAATTTGCATGCGGTGATTAGCCACGCTAATTAGGAATGCATGTGACGCGAGGAGAGAGAAGAAAAGGTGGTCCATCCCTTGCATGCCTTCTACTTATTGCCACAGATTTTCACTAATTAAGCTGTCGGAAACCGATCGCTCAATAAAATCTTGGCGGTCGAGCGCCAGCTAGGGCCGCCCGAACAAATCATACATACAGTACTTGCCTTTTAGAATAATAAAACAAACTACTGCCATGAGTAGATGCTATTTTTCAGATGTTATGAATATGGCCACAACCTTTCTTTGATTAGCACTATGTCACTAAACTATCACCCATACACACTAGAAACTAAAGGTCAAATACATATAATATAGTTCACCTGCCAATTCAAATCACTACAGGCTCCAATGTTCAAGTCACCATTTATCCAACATATAGATATCTAAAGAAGATGCCTTTTACGGACCTCAAAGTTCTCAAACTAGAATTATATTAGTCACACGGGTTCACATACTATGTCTTTTTACTCACACCATATTAAAGAGTGAATTGGATAAGTTAATCCATCTACACTTTATGTATTATGCACACATACTGTCCTGTAGGTTCATAGCATCGACGACAACAAACAGCGCTGCTACCAGGCGCAACAACAACAACAAACAAGGGCTGATCGACGCTAGGGTGCTCACGGGCGTCACCGGCACGTCATCAAGAGGGGAGGGGAGAGGAGGGGAGGGGAGGGATCACTGACGGCAGAGACCGAGGAAGAAGCAGAGGATGACGACAGGGGTCGAGGAAGAAGGAGAGGACGCGTGGCTCCTCTTCCTCCTCGATGCGGCGGCTCCTCTTACTCCTCCCGCAGGCTCCGTGTCCACGCCAAAGCGGGTTCTGCTGTTGGTGGTGGGGATGCATGGAGCGTGGAGGCATGCGACCGTCACGGAGGAAAGCGGCGGCGGCAACGCGCTCCATTGCCGTCGCGGAGGAAGGCGGCGGTGGCGATTTGTCGTGGGGGGGGGAGGGGTACGGTGGATGTGATATAAGGGGTTATATTTCTGTGGCGCACCAGGTGTTGTGGTTATACTTCATGGGTGTACCATCGACAGTGCCTAGATCTAGCAAGCCCCGGTGGCCCACAGACGGTGATGGTGGCGTATGGCCCATCGGTCGGCCCAGTTGCTGTAGATCAAGATGGATGAAGACCAGCCCAGGAACAAGGAGCCAGATCCACCAACCAACTCTAGAAGTCGGATCCGGCCTGGCCCATCAGGGGTAGCCGGATTCAGTACGATGTATAAGGGAAGGTGGATCCTTGACGTGCACGGCAAATAGTATACCGTAGTTAGGCGACTTTTATTCCGGCTAGGACTCTCCGTGTAAACCCTAGATCCTGGCGCCTTTATAAGCCGGATCCTGGGAGCCCTAGAGGCACAACCACAACTCATTGTAACAACGCGAAAGCGCCCAGATAATTCCTGCAGCGCAGAGGGCCATGTCATCGTGGTGTGTTCCGAAGGTAATCGCGCACCACCGTCCCGAGGACTCTCTGCCCGATGGCCCCTACTTCTCTCCCTCTTGAGGATCCCTCCTCCCAGGTACCGTCGAATAGGCAATGACAGTTGGCACCCACCGTGGGGCAAGCGGCGGAGGCCGGAACCGGGAGGGTTCCGCCATGGGAAGCTACGACGAATCCATCGCTGTGGGCCATGTTCTCTACGCCGTCAACTTTCCGATCGTCCCTCAAGACGAGTGTTGGATTCCGGCTAAAACCGACCCCATTAAGCTCTCCATCATCCCAATCGGCGGCATTCACATCTTCATTGGCGAGACCGTCGATTCCGACAGAAACACCCTGGTAAGTCACGTTGATGCAACCGCCGCTGAGCAGGACGCAGTCACGAAGATCCGATCTGAGACGCAAGAGCTTTCTAAGGAAGATTCCGCCTTAGATCTGGAAATTTCAAAGCCCACCCAATCCGCCCGAGCAGAAATTACGGTGAAGACCAATGCAGATCCGCTTGGGTCTCCCAGTGTTAGAGAGCAAAGGTGCCACTTGTGCACTTTCGCACATACCGCAGAGAACCGCCCTCCTCAGGATGGAGCTAGACACATGCAGGTTGAGGCTACCGGAGACAGCGACACTCCGGATCAGCAAGAGGCTGACGGAGACAACAACACTCTAGACCAGCAAGAGGAGTCCGGAGAAAAAGAAGAATCAATCCTTGGCAACTTAAGCCCAACTTCTGACGACGCTTCCTCTATGGACACAGAAGAGTACAACCGTCTTACGAAGGAGTTGGAAGATGAGGAGAAAGCTGAGGCAGAATCCGCCCCGCCAAAGGAGGTTCTTGTAACCTTAACTGGGCTAGAGCAAGGAACTGTTGTAGAAGCGACTCCGACCGACGCCAGACTTCCAGGCCCGTCCAATTCGGAGACTCCGCCCTCGCGGCTGCGTTATCGCGTGGTGCCGGATCCCGGAGAAGGACGTGCCATTGAACATGGAGAAGATGTGTCCATAGAAGATCTCGCCAGACATGCAGGCCGTGACTCTATTGCAAACTCGGAAATCCTAAACAAGTCAATCAATCCGGAGGAGGTCACAGACCCGGAAGCTCTAGAAGCTAAAAGGAAGGAACTGCTGGCCACCGCCAAAAAATTCGCCAACACTGTAGTAGCAATGCTGGAGGAAAGGCAAGATGCAGAGGAGGTGATGGAAAATTTCCTAAAAACAGAGCGCGAAGCCGTAGAATACTTGGAAGAGGCTAAAGCACTCTGGCAAAGGTGGGAAACCATCATAGAAGATGCCAGCAATGAAGCAGATAGGATCCGCCGGGAAGCCATTGCTCCCTACAAGATCAATTTCGCGACCCCCACCGAGCAGCAGCCGCTCACAACTCCAAAGGATAATATGAAGAAGTTTGCGGAGATTTTGGCCAAGAACGATGAGGAAATCGACATCAACCACCTCCACACACTCGTAGCTTCAGCAATGAAGCAACAGAGTAAGGCAGACACTTCCCGCAGGTTGGAATCCATCCTGGAACTATGTGTATCCATCGCGCAGAAGGACGCCTCAGGAAGTGAACATCGTGATGATGAATCGCGCACAGGATCCACGAAGCGCAGAAGGAGAACCAGAGAACATCCAAATCCGATCCCCGTACCCTCGAAAACACCTCCGACAAACCCCAACAAGGGAAAGGATCCGATGTACACTGGCAGAGACAAGTACTAGAACCCGCGCCGCCATAGTCCAGCCGGAAACACCGGACACCATGGGCCCAGTGGAATTAATATCCGCAATAACACGGTCCCTCAGAGGAATTGGAACAGGGAGCGCACGCCGGAACCTCGTCAGATCTAGAACGAAGAACGCGAGCCTGTGCCCTGCAGAAGCCGGAACGAGGGAGGCGACCGCCGTCATGGAGAAGGTAGCCAGCGAAGCCAGAGTCAGCAACAAGAAGGGCGCAGAGAATCTGAAGGCGGAAGCAAAAGGTCCCATCGGCCCCCTCGCAGATCTCCTTCCCCACCACCTAGTGGAGGAGCTGGAGGTGGAGGCGGAGGCCAGAGATCTCGCTCCCGTTCAAAATCCCCACGCAACAGCCCGCGTGACGCCAGGGAACGTCTCAATGAATATAGATCTGAATACATTGGTCCAAAATGCTTTGGTGGGGATGATCCAGAGGAGCGGCGCCAAAAGGCTTGAACTGGCTACCCGGAAATCTGAAGCACTATGATGGCAGCGAAAGGCCCGATACCTGGATCGAGGACTACTTCAATGCAGTCAGCTTCGCCGGAGGGAACCCCAAGATTGCCTGACGCATGCTTCAGTTGTACCTTATTGGTCCATCCCGTACTTGGCTCAGTGACCTCCTGGAAAACTCCATCTTTTGCTGGTTCGACCTGAAGATCACCTTTGAGAAACACTTCAGGGGCACCTACAAGAGACCGCCACAACAAGCGACCCTGCAGCATGTATATCCGAAGAAGGGTGAAACCTCTCGAGATTTTCTTACTCGGTGGTTAGCATCAAGAAACGAGTGCGAGAACGTGGATAACCGCACAGCTATGCACGCCTTCATAGGTGGCTTGCAACGGGGAGGGCTGCTCCGGCATAAGATTACTTGCCTAATCAATGAGAACAATCTGACTTTGGATGACATGCTCGGCATAGCGAGTACTCACACCGCCGCTGATAACGACGCAGGTGGAAAACTTACAGCCACAGCCATAGCCCTGGACCAGCAAAATAATAACCGTGATAACGGCGGCAGCAACAATAACAAGCGGAAGAATCCCTCTGATGACCAGAAGAGCGGCGGATCCGACATGGTCGCCATGACGTTCCAACGCGGAGGTCAAGGAGGCGGAAGAGGCCGCGGTTGTGGTGGCTGAGCCGGCAGGGGGCCGACGAGGTCACCATTGTCGGAACCCGCGCTCCCCAAACTTACGAAGAGTACATGGATATGCCATGTTTGGCCCACATTGATCCGGCTACTGGCAAATCCTCTCACACCAATCACAACTGCAAGTGGGTCAATGATCTCAAAACCTGACGCGGAAGTGGATACAAGCGCGCCGAAGCACGCCGCGGCAAAGGAGGCAAGGGAAAGAACGAAAACTTCGAGGCGATGGATGAGGATGACGCCGCGGATCCCAAAGAGGGCTCCACAGCTAACAAATACAACCCCTTCGTCAAAAAGAGTGTTGGTGCATATCACACCTTCCTCGGAACTCCGGCGGTCCGGGCCTCGGCCCTCCGGATCATGAATGCCACAGTTCCGGCTGTGCCGCAATACGACAAGTGGTCGGAAATTGTCTGCACCTTTGATAGGGCAGATCATCCGACTATCATCCCAAAAGAGTGCTACACCCTGGTTGTGAGTCCCCGCATCGACGGGTATGACTTCTCCAAGTGCCTTATGGATGGCGGAGCCAGCCTGAACATCATGTACCCGGAGACTCTGTAGAAGATGAAACTTACCTAGGAGCAGCTCACCACCACTGAGTTTCATGGTGTGGTTCCGGGTAAAAAGGCAAACTCCCTAGGTAGTATCAAACTTCCCGTGGCCTTCGGCGATGTCAACAATTTCCGCGAAGAGATGATCACGTTCGAAGTTGTGCCCTTCAAGAGCTCCTACCATGTCATCTTCGGCAGGCCCACCTACCACAAGTTCCATGCAAGGGCATGCTACATCTACAATAAGCTCAAGATTCCGGGTCCTAATGGTATGATCACCTTATCCGGAGACTACAAGAAAGCTTGAGACTGCGAGGAGGGCGAAGCCGCCTTTGCAGAATCTGGATATCAGGAGAGGAGATGGCTACAGGGCCTTGGTGGATCCGAGTGAGATGAAAACCACCAAGAAGCAGATGTTCGAACAGAAAAACTCGTTCAAGGCCGCGATAGACACCAAGAAGGTCGACCTCATAGTAGGCGACAGTTCCAAGCAAGTGTTTGTCGGAGCTAGCCTGGACCCCAAATAGGAAGACGCGCTCGTCAAGTTCCTCCGAGCTGACATGGATATCTTCGCATGGTAACCTTCTGACATGTCCGGAGTACCAAGGGAACTCGCCGAGCACTACCTCAACATAAATCCGGGTGAAAACCGGTGAAGCAAGCTATGCGACGCTTTAGAGACAAGAAACGCCGTGCCATAGGGACGGAATTAGCAAAGTTACTAGAGGCTGGTTTTGTAGTAGAAGTTATCCATACTGAGTGGGTCGCAAACCCCGTCCTTGTACCCAAAAAGAATTCTGAAATACTAAGAATGTGCATCGATTACTCCGACTTGAATAAGCACTGTTCAAAGGATCCGTTCCCCTTGCCGCGCATTGACCAAGTAATTGATTCGACGGCAGGGGCGGAACTTTTGTGTTTTCTTGATGCATATTCCGGGTACCATCAGATCCGGAAGAAGAAGTCCGACCAAAAGGCGACCTTGTTCATCACACCCTTTGGCACTTACTGCTATGTCACCATGCCTTTTAGTCTGTAAAATGCAGGTGCCACTTACCAACACACGATGCAGCGGTGCCTGAAGGACCAAATTGGCCGGAATGTGCAAGCCTACGTTGACGACATCGCGGTCATGACCCGGAAAGGATCCGACTTGATCAGCGACCTCACGGAAACCTTTGAAAATCTCTGACGGTACAAGATGATGTTAAATCCAATGAATTGCGTCTTTGGTATACCAGCCGGAAAACTCCTTGGCTTCATAGTCTCTCATAGAGGCATTGAGGTTAACCCGGATAAAATCAAGGCTATCCTGAACATCAAACGGCCAACTTGTCTCAAAGATGTGCAACGATTATCTGGTTGCATCGCTGCAATCAGTAGATTTATGTGGTGACCCGACATACCACTGCATGGTGTAGTATGCAAGTCTGATATAACACCAATGAAACACCGTTCCACTAGTATTATATCGCTCGGAGTGGTACAACAGAAACATATGCGGGTCCAAGGCATGTCTATAGAATTACACACGACTCTACATAAGATCATCACAGCCTCCTACTTTACAATGAGGTAAAACTGCAAATAAACTCCAGAAGAACGACTCGTAGTCTAATCCTATCACGAACTCTACTTGTAGAGTATTTAACTAGCTATAGGCTATGAATAGATTCTAGCTAAGTAGGAGCTAAGTTTGGGAAGCTAGTTCCCTTCTATTGCTAATCTAGGTTTTCTCCTTGTTGGATGTGGTGTCGACTCTCCTGACATGGTCCTATCTCTTGAAGTAGTTGTGGACGGCCTTCGAGTTGCACCGTAGATCCTCCTTTGATGCCTCCATACCTAAAGGGATTTAAGAGTGGAATGAGTACGAGCGTACTCAACAAGTTCATTATAGGAAAGAGGTGTTTAATGCACTAGCTACAGCCATAGACCAGAAAGTCATAGGCATGCAAGTTTTTGTAATCATTTCTTCAAAAAGGTTGCTTTTATTCTGAAGAGCTATGTCCGTCAGCCCTTCACCGGTTGAATAGAACTTCATGGAGTTCCTTTCCGGCGCGTTCGCAGTTCCATATCCCGAACAGGAGTGACTGTCATTCGTTACACTCGCAGAGGTGTGTTGCTTTACCCATAAGAGATCTTAACCTTGGTGCCAACCGAGTCTAGTTCTCGTCCACACTTCCTTTGGTGTGAGGCCCGGTATAAGGTCCTAGTCAATCATGTTCCTCCGCTACCTCGAACACCCACCCGTTGTTGCATGCTCCGACCCTGGGTCCACGCCGGTCCCATTATTCCTGTAGATTTCAAGGTGGACCCCGACCACGACATCAGTGTTGGGCTCTACCATACACTCCTACGCCGGTAGCTGCAACCCATCCTAGACCGCAATACCGTGGGGACTTAGGACTCCCCAGCCTCACCATCTTGCTCCGTCGGGTGACAAGTGTACTACGGACTATGCCGTGGGACTTAGGACTCCCCAGCCTCACCAGCTTGCCCCCTTGGATCACAAGTGTACTACGGTAAAGCGCATCGTTGATGAACGAGAGGTGGAAACACTTTTGACTACTCCGTCCACTCCTCTTATGGTTAACACGGGTATTACGCACAAGAATCACTGACGACATTTGTTGTTTAATCCTAGATGGATAAACCCGCAATGGAACCTCCACCATCAACACATACCATGGTTCCATTGCCCACCACATAGTCATATTCATAGTTATGAAAATAGTATTTTTGATTTTTTATGCAAGAGTGATAAGTATAGTACTTTGCAAGTAATTTGGTAAAAATACTCAAATGACATGAGCAAGCGATTTGCCTTTCTTGACCGCAAGATTATGCAAGGTCTTCGGTGCAATAACTCCAAATTCTGAATAGCATCATCGTCCGGTAAGGACGATGTTTAAAAGATTGGCAAGGATGCAATAATGCATAAGTATGAGATGCAATAGCTCTAATCGTGACCTAACCCCGATGATTTAGGATTAGTGAGTTGTAATGATTTATTTAGGGTGTGTTGTACTTTAGAGTGATTCACAAACAAGGTTCTTATTCAGGTGTGTTACTTGGTATCATAAACAGGTTATATAATAAAGCATAATAATCAATTGAGCACACAAGGAATTATAAATGGGCATAAGGTTCATATGTAAAGAACAGTTGTCAGTTTTAGTGCTATATGGCATGGTTAATGATTACTTATTATATTCTTCAAAAGAATTACTTTTGAAGAACATGTTCTTTAATAAAGAACAAGTATGACAATTGGGTTTGTGTGTTATATGGTTTCCTATAGTTTCAATTGGTCTCTGAAGTAAGTATTAGATGGATCACAACAATGTTGGATTCATTGACATCTAGGGTTGGTAAGGTTGAGTTAAGCTTAGGCATCCTAAGCAATTATTTATTCAGGGCTGCTATCAAAGTTGGTTCATCTTGTGATAGCTAGCTAGGGTTTATAGGTCCTATAAGGCAGGGTTGATGATGGTTCTTTATTTACTTCAAAAGAATAACTTTTGAAGAACATACTTCTTAAATGATAAGAAGTATATCAATTAGAGTTGAGGTTGTCTAAAGTTTCTTATTGGATCTATTAAATAAGGAATGGTTGATTCCTAAATAGGATGGCTTATGAGTATCTAACACTAATAGGGTTTAGTGTGTATGGGATATGATGTCAACACTAGCATAGTTGCCATAAGGATTCCTCACAATGGTGTGATGCTAATTATGGATATTTAAGGATGGTGGTCTAGAGAATAGGAACTAGGGTTTTATACTTGGTTGATCCTACTAAATCAACAAGTTTTATTTAGATGAGAACATAGCATAGCAATTAACTAGTGATAGGGTTCTTACATTTTATGTGGTCATGACAATTATTTAGTTGCTATCATGGTTCTATGTTTGAAAGAAAATATCATGATCAGATGATCCAACTTAGGGTTTAGGTTAGAAGTAAATTTAGGTTCACAAGAATTAGTGGAGCTAAAGTTCCTAAATGGAATTAGGGTTTTAGGGTTTTCACATGAAGTGGTAAGGTTGTAATTTTATTCAATAAGGAATTAGGGTTTTCTAATCCACCATATAGTTATTAAGGTAATAACTTTATTAATAAGTTGAAGTTATTAATAACTTTGAAATAAAAATAATATTGGATTTGGCATTTTATTATTTTAGAGGAATTTAATAATTAAGATAATTATTAATCAGGGTTTATATCCTTGTAATAAGGATTTAATGAAATAACAAATAAAGAAAATTAGTTTTAAAATTTTCTTTCATTTCTAATTGGTTTTTATTTAATTTAGAAAGTTATCTCAATTATTGATTTTTTTAATTCAATTAAGAGTAAGAGAAATGCTTAAATAACAATTATTAAACAATTAAATTTTTATTAAAAATAAAAATCTCATATTATATTTTTATTGGATAGAGTTTATTTTTATAGAATTATGATATCTCATTTATATTTTTCTGAGTGATAATGAATTTTATATAAATTGGTAAAGTTGCAGTAATTGTTGGATTTAAATTTTAAAAGGAAATTACTAAAGTTACCCGGTTGGCACACCCACACAGTCACTGAGTGGTGGGGTTAGTCCACGTCATCAGCCACGGTGGCGCGACGTGGCAACCATGGCCATCACCGGCGGCAGTGGCGATGGCCGCCGGCGGTACAGGTTTCCCGCGGATGCGCGCGTGCGCCGGCTCGACTCAGGGCGACGCGCTGAACCAGAAGGTAGCGGCGCCCCCTCGAAAAGGTCGCCGGAGTTGCTCCGGCGAGGTCCGACTGCGGCGGCGGATGACGGCTCACGGCGGCACGGAGCTACGATGATTTCTAAGATGCAAAAATAGGTTGTGAGACGCGGCTGCTCACCCTGGTTCTTCCTAGATGGTCGCCGGAGTGAATCGTGGACGGAGACGAGCTCAACCTCGCCGATTCCGGCGATGAACTGCGGGAGGAAACCGCCGAATTCGCCCGACTCAGGGCTTCCCGGCAAGCGCGCGTTGGTGGGGAGGTATCTGGAGATGAGGCGGAGCTCTAGGGCTTCACGGCGGTGCGGTGGCCCCTATCGGCGGCGAGGGTCAACGGCCGAGCTAGCTAGGGTTTCGGGCATGGGGAAATTGAGCAGAGGAGGGAAGAATCCGAAGCTCCTGGTCGTCGCTGGGCTTTTATATGGCGCCAATATGCGCCTCGTCACGCCTTCGATCGAGGAGAGGTCGCCAGCGAGTCGACGAAGAGGAGCACGTCTTCGTGCTGGCGCCCATGCGAAGGAAGGAGATGAGGATGACCTCCTCCCGTTGAATTTTTAGCGAAGGGGTAGGTTGGGCTGGTAAGTGGCTTGGCGGCCATTGCTGGGCTGTGGTGCTGGACTGCTGCTGGGCTGGGATGGCCCGATAGGTAAGCCTCCTCTCTTTCTTATTTTCATTTCTGTTTTCTTTTTCTATTTTGAATTCAATTTTTGAATGCTTTTCTATGTTGCAGGTGTTTCTTATTTAAATAATACAAGGAATAGCCCAAGATTCTACAAACACTTTGGTAATGTATTAGAAAATTTAATATGGGTTCCATAACATTGGTTTGATTGTTATTATTGGGATTTGGATTCAATATCCATTTGGGCATGAATTTGAATATCATCTCAAGCATATTCAAATTATTTTCCAATGATATTTTTCTCACTTAGTGATATGTAGGTTTTATTTGGTATTACTTTGCAAGAAACAATTTCATGGTAATATTTATTACTGGATTGCAAATAAGAAGATGGCTTTAATGGCATGCTTTCATGTATTAAAATGTGTCTATGGATTTGACCTCTTATTTGGGAATGTGATCATTTGTACATAATTTTATGTGAGCACTTGCTTGTGAAGGTTTTGTAGATTTGATAATATCCATACTTCAAAGGTGGCACTAGGATTATATTTAATAACACCTTGAATTACTTAGAGTAGGTATCACTCTCATCATGGTTTGGTTTTGATTCTAATGATAAGTGGTTGATTACCACTTATGGTTTTAATTATTAAATATAGCACAAGGTTAATCTTTGGTTCATAATTGAAACCAAGATATAGTTTGTGAGCAATTTCTAAGGTTCTAATGTGATTCACCTAATGGCAATTGGTTTGAATCTCATCTATGACCTGGTTTGTATTATGATTACCATAGTGCTACATAAACTAAGGTTGAGGTTTAATTATTGGTTATGAGATGGGATGACACCATATTGCATGTGCTAGGGTTAATCTCCCCTAACCAAGATAATATGGTTACTTTCTTAATTGCTTCTGTGCTTATTTACTTACTAAGGATTTGAGAATTGGTTTTTATCTTCTACCAATTAACTACAATTATTATCCTTAATTTATCATTAAGTTAACTATATTGATTATAATTCTTTTTATAGTTAACTTTGGTCATATGAATGGATGATTTCTCACCATTTAAGTATGGAGTTTTATTCTAAGGTTTTGCTTATGTTTCTTAGGTGAAGAATAAGTGAAATGTATATGTGGTAGAATTCTACTTGTGATCACCAAGTGGTTCACAAGTTAAAGTTAGGATACAAGCCTAGGGTTGCTTACTATTGATCTCCCTATAATTTCATGTGGTGAATGATATCTACTTATCCTATTAAGATTTAACTCATCCTTACATACCTCCAGAGCATGATCATGGATTAGGCATGATCAACTTATTCTTAATATCTCTTCAAGTTCTTAGGGTTTATGATCATCACTCAATTTATAATGATCAAAGTTAGGCTTCCTAATTTATCTCTCAAGAATTAGGTTTCTCACTCCCAAGATTAAGTATTGTCTTGATCAACTAAGTATAGTACTTCTAATTTACCTTCTTGAATGGGACTACTATGGTTGCCTCTATTGTTTATATCCCAGGAGAATGCCTGAGATAATCTGTTAGAGTTCTTTCCAGGGAATGATCATATAATCATTCAGATATATGGATTAGTTCTCCCTTTCAATTCCAAGTGTTGCCTCACTAACTTGAGTGTAACACCATAACTTGAGCTCCCTCATAAATGAATAGTTATTCTAGGGTTTATGGTGTATTCACAATATCTCAATAGGTATCTAGTCTAAAACTCCACTTGGCTATCTTAATTGGTTGAATTGATCTCCTCCTTACTTTATCAATTCATGGGTATGGTTTTATTCCATGTGATATTAGGTTATCACACCACTCCAAGGGAAATGGTTTTCAACCAAATACTTTAGTTCAAGGGTTGTGCTTTATTCTTAAATAGGTAAAGCTTGAATTGATATGAATGGTCTCTCCCATTTGAGAATGACTTGACTAATACTCTAGGGTTTCCTCTTGAAAGTGATGTTATGATCATATGGATATTTATCTCCAAGGTTTGTCATTGCTTCTCTACTAATTATAATAGAACTCTCACTTCTCTAGGTTTGATGCATATTAGATTGAAATAGGGAAAAATATATATTTCTAGAGTTGATCTTCTTGTTATGTTTCCAAGATTAAAGTAGAATGGATATCATAGGGTTTATGAGCATGGATTAGTTTAAGACATGGAGAAGATAAGTGAAGAATAGTTTCTCCAATTATTGTGACTTGATTTCCAATTAAATGGATGTTCATATGTTAGGGCAAGGAATATCATGTTGTGATCTTTAATAAGATCAAGTAGTTGATCCTTGATTAATAAGTTCTTGTGTTGATTTTAATTCCATTTGATCTAACCCTTGAGATCAAATCATCTCTACCCAAAACAAGGTTTTAACAAAGTCACTTTGAGGTTTATAGCGCTTGACTTGATGAGCTACTTCAATTCCACCAAGATCAAGTGAAACTTCAGTTACTGGACTGTTTTACTTTAAAGCGCGAAAATTTGGATTTTCTATGCATGAATGCAATGCACACATTTGTTTCCTCTATTTTTGTAACCCCAATACCTGGGATATTACAGTCTCTACCCTTAAACTAAACTTCGTCCTCGAAGTTTGAACTCTCTCACGTTCCGGAGTGTGAATCGACTTGTGCAGACTACGACTTTTCTCGAACTCCGTATTGATCTTTGGATATAATTGAATATATCCCTTGTCCAGATTCTTCCTGGAATCCATTATGGTTTGTCTCTGAACACTAGTTT
The DNA here is from genome assembly GCA_030979885.1 of Lolium multiflorum. NCBI lineage: Eukaryota > Viridiplantae > Streptophyta > Magnoliopsida > Poales > Poaceae > Lolium > Lolium multiflorum. Next base: position 44,225,600 of record CM061750.1, on the reverse strand, counting down.
CTTACTCCAGTTTTATGATTTCTTCCTGGTATCTAACATTACCTGTCTCTGAGCCATGGCTTCTAAGTTAATTATTTGATTTCTTTCAACTCTATAAGCTTGTTTCCTGTCTCATTGAAGATTCAATGATGGGAATTCTTCTGGTGCTGCTGGTCTTAACTGAAGACTAATTTAATAATAAACTCCTAATTGGTAAACAGGTCTTTGTTTTCCCTTACTACCAAAAGTGCAATAATGGTACTTGGTAAGGTACTGACCATGGAGATGGTCGTGATGGTTTATTTCCTTAAGAATGGATTAGACTCATTTAGTCCATCCAATCATGGTTTATAGTTGATACCTAAAACTATTTTGGGTTATTTAGGTTCCATGAAAGGAATCATTCTATTAGTCTGTGGTTCTAGTATGGTCAATTTCCTTCGGTCTTTGGCCTTCTTGAGCGTATTTGGTCTATGGTATTTTCTTCGTCCAACTTCTTTACGCTTAACTTACTTTGACTTCTGAGTAAATACTATCACTTTCTCAAGTTATAGTCCACTTCTTACTTCCTCGAGGTATAAACCTCGGCTTGTCCGACACATACTTGAAAGTAGTGTTCAACAATCTTATGAAAATAAGATCAAACTTCCTCTCACACCTTCTGCTTCTATATAGCTTAAAGTATTGAGTTACTGTTCATCCAACTCAATCTTTACTCTACCCCTTAGAGTTTTCTTATGTCTTCAGCTCCTTTTCTTCCAACCATTAGATTGATGGTTGGAATATTGGTCTAAGTATAGCTTATGGTTTGTACTCTTCTAGGTCTTGTGAAGAATATCTGTGGTACATCCACTCAATTGTGGACATCCAATGTTAATTCTTCGACTAAATGATTATAGGTCATTGCTATTTGGTTGACAAAATTTTATTTGTTCACAACTTCTTGGTATGAAGAATCCAATTATGGACTAGTTGATATCAATTGTGGCTATTTGATATCTTAAAAAAAAAGGATTCTATTATAGGTTCTGATTAACTGGATGAGACATCTTCTACTTTATCTCGCAGTATTGATCCTATATCAACTATGGTCTTCTGATATCAACTATGGTCTTCTTAGATCTACTATGATTTCATACATCATCTTCCTTTCTTCAGGGTTTGTTTTGCAGGAAAACCACTATGAATATGGTATCCAAAATGATTTCCCATGCATTCCCTCTTCTATATTAATTATGGATCTGCTTCAGCTTCACCATAATCACCAGATTTCTCACATTCATGCTTCTTCCGTACTAAAGTACTCCTCTGTGGAGGCAAAGCATGGTTTTGATTGGTACTTCCTTCAGAGTATTGTGGTTCCTTCCCACAATTTGGCTTCCATTTACTGTGATCCTTCATCTTGTCTTCAAGATCTTCAGAATTCGTCACTTCCTCACACGTTTACCATTACCCTCTAGATCTATAGCATCAAGTAAGAACTTGATATTGCAACATGCATTTGCATATCAAAGTCAAACTTCATGTATGGATCTAGTCAATCAATGAAAATCCAATAAAATCCAAGAAGATTCAGCTTTGTGCTTATAATACACACCATCATAAGCCTGAATATAATAGTTGAGTAAGACATCTCTAAACATCAGGCTCTGATAGTATAACACCACATAATTTAGGTTTATATCGTGATACTTAGCACAAATAGGTGGATTTCTACTATTTGTCTCAACATTTATCTTAATTGCACATTTGCAAGGAGATAAACTTGAAACAAAGTGGCCTGGAATAGTTGAAATTAACCTAGTTTTCTTTGGAAGTACTAACAAAATAGTATACCATATATTCGTGCTATTGAGGACTACTTCCTAAGATATAATTAGTTCTACCATGTCTACTCTGAATACCTATCTATTAGGTCATAACTCCTATACTTCCAAGTGTTTCTACCATAAGACTATGGACATGATGTGCTTGGCACACTTCCCATGGTTTTGGAACACAATTCTTGCATTATTGTTGAACAACTGGCTTCTTATTGTTCTCCTCCTAATTATTTATGATGTTCTAATCCGTCACATAATGATTCTCAAGTGAATCATATATGATTACTATTTCTATCATGTAAGTAAACATATTTTATTCCTATCTCTCTTCCTTTCCTCCCACGTTTGACTCATCATGGTCTATACTACCTCATATAGCTTATACTGATTACTTAGTATCAGTTGTTTCACAAGTTGGATAGATTTTACTTACCCATTACTTGTATTGGTAGACATCTTCTAGTAGGACATCTACCTTATCTTTATCACTTGATATTACTCCTATTACAGGTCTGGATAACTTTTACTTAACCATAACATGTGTTGGTACACATCTTCCAATAGGATATCTTCCTTATGGTTGTATCCTCTCTTTGGACTACCATGTATTGTATACCAACTGGGGTCTACTCATCTATTGTTTTAAGGATTTAATGGTGTGCTACATGTTTGGGGATTATCAACTAATTTCACTTAGGAAAGATAGGTAAGAAGGGTTGACTCAAGTGTGTCAGGATTATTCTCAAATGAATATCCATCTCAAGTCATAAGAAGATTTGGTTTTATCTAAGACAACTTCCTATAGACACTACCAATCCTATAGGTCTCCTTTAAAGGGTTTTAATCCTAAGGTCAAAGCATTTGCTCTGATACCAACTGTGGTGACCCGACATACCACTGCATGGTGTAGTATGCAAGTCTGATATAACACCAATGAAACACCGTTCCACTAGTATTATATCGCTCAGTGGTACAACAGAAACATATGCGGGTCCAAGGCATGTCTATAGAATTACACACAGACTCTGTTACATAAGATCATCACAGCCTCCTACTTTACAATGAGGTAAAACTGCAAATAAACTCCAGAAGAACGACTCGTAGTCTAATCCTATCACGAACTCTACTTGTAGAGTATTTAACTAGCTATAGAGGCTATGAATAGATTCTAGCTAAGTAGGAGCTAAGTTTGGGAAGCTAGTTCCCTTCTATTGCTAATCTAGGTTTTCTCCTTGTTGGATGTGGTGTCTGACTTCTCTGACAGGGTCCTATCTCTTGAAGTAGTTGTGGACTCCTCGGCCTTCGAGTTGCACTGTAGATCCTCCTTTGATGCCTCCATACCTAAGCAGGGGATTTAAGAGTGGGATGAGTACGAGCGTACTCAACAAGTTCATTATAGGAAAGAGGTGTTTAATGCACTAGCTATAGACCAGAAAGTCATAGGCATGCAAGTTTTTGTAATCATTTCTTCAAAAAGGTTGCTTTTATTCTGAAGAGCTATGTCCCTTCACCGGTTGACTAGAACTTCATGGAGTTCCTTTCCGGCAGCGTTCCAGTTCCATATCCCGGAACAGGGGATGGTCACAGTTCGTTACCGCAGAGGTGTGTTGCTTTACCCAGAGATCTTAACCTTGGTGCTAACCGAGTCAGTTCTCGTCCACACTTTGGTGTGAGGCCCGGTATAAGGTCCTAGTCAATCATGTTCCTCCGCTACCTCGAACACCCACCCGTTGTTGCATGCCCCGACCCTGGGTCCACGCCGGTCCCATTATTCCCGTAGATTTCAAGGTGGACCCCGACCACGACATCAGTGCTGGGCTCTACCATACACTCCTACGCGGTAGCTGCAACCCATCCTAGACCGCAATACCGTGGGGACTTAGGACTCCCCAGCCTCACCATCTTGCTTCGGGCGACAAGTGTACTACGGACTATGCCGTGGGGACTTAGGACTCCCCAGCCTCACCAGCTTGCCCCCTTGGATCACAAGTGTACTACGGTAAAGCGCATCCGTTGATGAACGAGAGGTGGAAACACTTTTGACTACTCCGTCCCACTCCGGATCTTATGGTTAACACGGGTATTACGGCACAAGAATCACTGGACGACATTTGTTGTTTAATCCTAGATGGATATAAACCCGTGCAATGGAACCTCCACCATATCAACACATACCATGGTTCCATTGCCCACCACATAGTCATATTCATAGTTATGAAAATAGTATTTTTGATTTTTTATGCAAGAGTGATAAGTATAGTACTTTGCAAGTAATTTGGTAAAATACTCAAATGACATGAGCAAGCGATGAACTTGCCTTTCTTGACTGCAAGATTATGCAGTCAAGGTCTTCGATACGCAATAACTCCAAATTCTGAAATAGCATCATCGTCCGGTAAGGACGATGTTTAAAAGATTGGCAAGGATGCAATAATGCATAAGTATGAGATGCAATAGCTCTAATCGTGACCTAACCCCGATGATTTAGGATTAGTGAGTTGTAATGATTTGTTTAGGGTGTGTTGTACTTTTAGAGTGATTCACAAACAAGGTTCTTATTCAGGTGTGATTACTTGGTATCATAAACAGGTTATATAATACAGCATAATAATCAATTGAGCACACAAGGAATTATAAATGGGCATAAGGTTCATATGTAAAGAACAGTTGTCAGTTTTAGTGCTATATGGCATGGTTAATGATTACTTATTATATTCTTCAAAAGAATTACTTTTGAAGAACATGTTCTTTAATAAAGAACAAGTATGACAATTGGGTTTGTGTGTTCTATGGTTTCCTATAGTTTCAATTGGTCTCTGAAGTAAGTATTAGATGGATCACAACAATGTTGGATTCATTGACATCTAGGGTTTGTAAGGTTGAGTTAAGCCTAGGCATCCTAAGCAATTATTTATACAGGGCTGCTATCAAGTTGGTTCATCTTGCTGGTGATAGCTAGCTAGGGTTTATAGGTCCTATAAGGCAGGGTTGATGATGATTCTTTATTTACTTCAAAAGAATAACTTTTGAAGAACATACTTCTTAAATGATAAGAAGTATATCAATTAGAGTTGAGGTTGTCTAAAGTTTCTTATTGGATCTATTAAATAAGGAATGGTTGATTCCTAAATAGGATGGCTTATGAGTATCTAACACTAATAGGGTTTAGTGTGTATGGGATATGATGTCAACACTAGCATAGTTGCCATAAGGATTCCTCACAATGGTGTGATGCTAATTATGGATATTTAAGGATGGTGGTCTAGAGAATAGGAACTAGGGTTTTATACTTGGTTGATCCTACTAAATCAACAAGTTTTATTTAGATGAGAACATAGCATAGCAATTAACTAGTGATAGGGTTCTTACATTTTATGTGGTCATGACAATTATTTAGTTGCTATCATGGTTCTATGTTTGAAAGAAAATATCATGATCAGATGATCCAACCTAGGGTTTAGGTTAGAAGTAAATTTAGGTTCACAAGAATTAGTGGAGCTAAAGTTCCTAAATGGAATTAGGGTTTTAGGGTTTTCACATGAAGTGGTAAGGTTGTAATTTTATTCAATAAGGAATTAGGGTTTTCTAATCCACCATATAGTTATTAAGGTAATAACTTTATTAATAAGTTGAAGTTATTAATAACTTTGAAATAAAAATAATATTGGATTTGGCATTTTATTATTTTAGAGGAATTTAATAATTAAGATAATTATTAATCAGGGTTTAAATCCTTGTAATAAGGATTTAATGAAATAACAAATAAAGAAAATTAGTTTTAAAATTTTCTTTCATTTCTAATTGGTTTTTATTTAATTTAGAAAGTTATCCTAATTATTGAATTTTTAATTCAATTAAGAATAAGAGAAATGCTTAAATAACAATTATTAAACAATTAAATTTTTATTAAAAATAAAAATCTCATATTATATTTTTATTGGATAGAGTTTATTTTTATAAGAATTATGATATCTCATTTATATTTTTCTGAGTGATAATGAATTTTATATAAATTGGTAAAGTTGCAGTAATTGTTGGATTTAAATTTTAAAAGGAAATTACTAAAGTTACCCGGTTGGCACACCCACACAGTCACTGACTGGTGGGGTTAGTCCACGTCATCAGCCACGGTGGCGCGACGTGGCAACCATGGCCTTCACCGGCGGGCAGTGGCGATGGCCGCCGGCGGTGGGCGGATGCGCGCGTGCGCCGGCTCGACTCAGGGCGACGCGCTGAACCAGAAGGTAGCGGCGCCCCCTCGAAAAGGTCGCCGGAGTTGCTCCGGCGAGGTCCGACTGCGGCGGCGGATGACGGCTCACGGCGGCACGGAGCTACGATGATTTCTAAGATGCAAAAATAGGTTGTGAGACGCGGCTGCTCACCCTGGTTCTTCCTAGATGGTCGCCGGAGTGAATCGTGGACGGAGACGAGCTCAACCTCGCCGATTCCGGCGATGAACTGCGGGAGGAAACCGCCGAATTCGCCCGACTCAGGGCTTCCCGGCAAGCGCGCGTTGGTGGGGAGGTATCTGGAGACGAGGCGGAGCTCTAGGGCTTCACGGCGGTGCTTGGGGTGGCCCCTATCGGCGGCGAGGGTCGACGGCCGAGCTAGCTAGGGTTTCGGGCATGGGGAAATTGAGCAGAGGAGGGAAGAATCCGAAGCTCCTGGTCGTCGCTGGGCTTTTATATGGCGCCAATATGCGCCTCGTCACGCCTTCGATCGAGGAGAGGTCGCCAGCGAGTCGACGAAGAGGAGCACGTCTTCGTGCTGGCGCCCATGCGAAGGAAGGAGATGAGGATGACCTCCTCCCGTTGAATTTTTAGCGAAGGGGTAGGTTGGGCTGGTAAGTGGCTGCTGGTGGGCTTTGGCTTGGGCCAGTGCTGGGCTGTGGTGCTGGACTGCTGCTGGGCTGGGATGGCCCGATAGGTAAGCCTCCTCTCTTTCTTATTTTCATTTCTGTTTTCTTTTTCTATTTTGAATTCAATTTTTGAATGCTTTTCTATGTTGCAGGTGTTTCTTATTTAAATAATACAAGGAATAGCCCAAGATTCTACAAACACTTTGGTAATGTATTAGAAAATTTAATATGGGTTCCATAACATTGGTTTGATTGTTATTATTGGGATTTGGATTCAATATCCATTTGGGCATGAATTTGAATATCATCTCAAGCATATTCAAATTATTTTCCAATGATATTTTTCTCACTTAGTGATATGTAGGTTTTATTTGGTATTACTTTGCAAGAAACAATTTCATGGTAATATTTATTACTGGATTGCAAATAAGAAGATGGCTTTAATGGCATGCTTTCATGTATTAAAATGTGTCTATGGATTTGACCTCTTATTTGGGAATGTGATCATTTGTACATAATTTTATGTGAGCACTTGCTTGTGAAGGTTTTGTAGATTTGATAATATCCATACTTCAAAGGTGGCACTAGGATTATATTTAATAACACCTTGAATTACTTAGAGTAGGTATCACTCTCATCATGGTTTGGTTTTGATTCTAATGATAAGTGGTTGATTACCACTTATGGTTTTAATTATTAAATATAGCACAAGGTTAATCTTTGGTTCATAATTGAAACCAAGATATAGTTTGTGAGCAATTTCTAAGGTTCTAATGTGATTCACCTAATGGCAATTGGTTTGAATCTCATCTATGGCCTGGTTTGTATTATGATTACCATAGTGCTACATAAACTAAGGTTGAGGTTTAATTATTGGTTATGAGATGGGATGACACCATATTGCATGTGCTAGGGTTAATCTCCCCTAACCAAGATAATATGGTTACTTTCTTAATTGCTTCTGTGCTTATTTACTTACTAAGGATTTGAGAATTGGTTTTTATCTTCTACCAATTAACTACAATTATTATCCTTAATTTATCATTAAGTTAACTATATTGATTATAATTCTTTTTATAGTTAACTTTGGTCATATGAATGGATGATTTCTCACCATTTAAGTATGGAGTTTTATTCTAAGGTTTTGCTTATGTTTCTTAGGTGAAGAATAAGTGAAATGTATATGTGGTAGAATTCTACTTGTGATCACCAAGTGGTTCACAAGTTAAAGTTAGGATACAAGCCTAGGGTTGCTTACTATTGATCTCCCTATAATTTCATGTGGTGAATGATATCTACTTATCCTATTAAGATTTAACTCATCCTTACATACCTCCAGAGCATGATCATGGATTAGGCATGATCAACTTATTCTTAATATCTCTACCTCAAGTTCTTAGGGTTTATGATCATCACTCAATTTATAATGATCAAAGTTAGGCTTCCTAATTTATCTCTCAAGAATTAGGTTTCTCACTCCCAAGATTAAGTATTGTCTTGATCAACTAAGTATAGTACTTCTAATTTTACCTTCTTGAATGGGACTACTATGGTTGCCTCTATTGTTTATATCCCAGGAGAATGCCTGAGATAATCTGTTAGAGTTCTTTCCAGGGAATGATTATATAATCATTCAGATATATGGATTAGTTCTCCCTTTCAATTCCAAGTGTTGCCTCACTAACTTGAGTGTAACACCATAACTTGAGCTCCCTCATAAATGAATAGTTATTCTAGGGTTTATGGTGTATTCACAATATCTCAATAGGTATCTAGTCTAAAACTCCACTTGGCTATCTTAATTGGTTGAATTGATCTCCTCCTTACTTTATCAATTCATGGGTATGGTTTTATTCCATGTGATATTAGGTTATCACACCACTCCAAGGGAAATGGTTTTCAACCAAATACTTTAGTTCAAGGGTTGTGCTTTATTCTTAAATAGGTAAAGCTTGAATTGATATGAATGGTCTCTCCCATTTGGGAATGACTTGAATAATACTCTAGGGTTTCCTCTTGAAAGTGATGTTATGATCATATGGATATTTATCTCCAAGGTTTGTCATTGCTTCTCTACTAATTATAATAGAACTCTCACTTCTCTAGGTTTGATGCATATTAGATTGAAATAGGGAAAAATATATATTTCTAGAGTTGATCTTCTTGTTATGTTTCCAAGATTAAAGTAGAATGGATATCATAGGGTTTATGAGCATGGATTAGTTTAAGACATGGAGAAGATAAGTGAAGAATAGTTTCTCCAATTATTGTGACTTGATTTCCAATTAAATGGATGTTCATATGTTAGGGCAAGGAATATCATGTTGTGATCTTTAATAAGATCAAGTAGTTGATCCTTGATTAATAAGTTCTTGTGTTGATTTTAATTCCATTTGATCTAACCCTTGAGATCAAATCATCTCTACCCAAAACAAGGTTTTAACAAAGTCACTTTGAGGTTTATAGCGCTTGACTTGATGAGCTACTTCAATTCCACCAAGATCAAGTGAAACTTCAGTTACTGTGACTGCGAAAATTCCCCGGATTTTCTATGCATGAATGCAATGCACACATCTGTTTCCTCTATTTTTGTAACCCCAATACCTGGGATATTACAATTTATTAGCCGTCCTGGCGAGAAAGCACTACCCTTATACAAACTGCTGAAGAAAACATACAAATTTGTCCAGGATGACGCAGCAGATGCATCACTTCAGGGGTTGAAGGACATACTCTCTTCCCCACCTATCTTGGCAGCTGATACGTCTCCAACGTATCTATAATTTATTATGTTCCATGCTACTTTTATGACAATACTCACATGTTTTATACATACTTTACATCATTATTATGCATTTTCCGGCACTAACCTATTAACAAGATGCCGAAGCGCCATGTTTTCTGTTTTTGGTTTCGAAATCCTACAAAGGAAATATTCTGAATTGGACGAAATCAACGCCAGGGTCTTATTTTTCCACGGAGCTTCCAGAAGACCGAAGAGCATACGAAGTGGGGCCACGAGGGGCCGTCACCATAGGGCGGCGCGGCCTGCATGGGGCCCGCGCCGGCCTATGGTGTGGGGCCCCTGCACCGCCTCCAACCCTGCCCTTCCGCCTACTTAAAATCTTCGTCGCGAAAACCCTATTACCGAGAGCCACGATACAAAAATACTTCCAGAGACGCCGCCGCCGCCAATCCCATCTCGGGGGATTCAGGAGATCGTCTCCGGCACCCTGCCGGAGAGGGGAATCATCACCGGAGGGCTCTACATCACCATGCCCGTCCGGATTGATGCGTGAGTAGTTCATCCTTGGACTATGGGTCCATAGCAGTAGCTAGATGGTTGTCTTCTCCTCTTGTGCTATCATGTTTAGATCTTGTGAGCTGCCTAACATGATCAAGATCATCTATTTGTAATGCTACATGTTGTGTTTGGTGGGATCCGATGAATATAGAATACTATGTCAAGTTGATTATCAATCTATCATATATGTGTTGTTTATGTTCTTGCATGCTCTCCGTTGCTAGTAGAGGCTCTGGCCAAGTTGATACTTGTAACTCCAAGAGGGAGTATTTATGCTCGATAGTGGGTTCATGCCTCCATTGAATCAGGGACAGAAAGTTCTAAGGTTGTGGATGTGTTGTTGCCACTAGGGATAAAACATCGATGCTTTGTCTAAGGATATTTGTGTTGATTACATTACGCACCATACTTAATGCAATTGTTTGTTGTTTGCAACTTAATACTGGAAGGGGTGCGGATGCTAACCTGAAGGTGGACTATTTAGGCATAGATGCATGCTGGGCGGTCTATGTTCTTTGTCGTAATGCCCCGATTAAATCTCATAGTGATCATCATGATATGTATATGAATATTTATTTGTCAATTTCCCACCAGTAATTTGTTCACCCAGCATGCTATTTATCTTATTGGAGAGACACCACTAGTGAACTGTGGACCCCGGTCCATTCTTTTACATCTGAAATACAATCTACGCAATCTCTGTTCTCTGTTGTTCTTCGCAAACAAACATCATTCTCCACACCATATGTTTAATCCTTTGTTTTCAGCAAGCCGGTGAGATTGACAACCTCACTGTTACGTTGGGGCAAAGTATTTTGATTGTGTCGTGCAGGTTCCACGTTGGCCGAATCACCGGTGTTGCGCCGCTACACTCCTCCACCAACAACCTTCACGTGGCCCTTGACTACTGGTTCGATAACCTTGGTTTCTTTTGAGGGAAACTTGTATGCGCATCACACCTTCCTCTTGGGGTTCCCAACGGACGTGTGCTTCACGCGCCATCAAGACTGTTTTCTGGCGCCGTTGCCGGGAGATCAAGACACGCTGCAAGGGGAGTCTTCCACATCCAATCTATTTACTTTGTTTTTGTCTTGCTTTACTTTATTTTATTTTCTGTCTTGTTTGCTTTATATCAAAAACACAAAAACAATTAGTTGCTTTACTTTCTGTATTGTTTACTTGCTCCATATCAAAACACAAAAAAAAAATAGTTACTTGCATTTAGTTTATTTTGTTATCATGTCTAGCTCTGTACCTGTTACTTCTTCACCTGAGGAATTAATCTTCACTTTTAAACAAGGGGATGAGGAGAATTTTAAAGATGCTTGGTCTAGAATTTTTGATTCTTATCGTAAAGCTGAACCTAAAATGACTCTAAGTCTGCTCCTTAGTAACTTTTATTTTGGGCTTATGATTCGCTATAGATATGCCTTGGATGCTGTAGTGGGAGGAGATTTCCTTCATTGCGATGGGGATCAAGCTTTTAATGCCATAAAAAAATTGGTTGCATCATATAGTTCAGCTAATAATTTTGATTCATCTCTTGTTAGTATTTATAATAGATTAAACACTCTTGAGACAAATACATCTTGCTTGAAAGAAAGGTATAGTCAGATTCGTGAGCGTCTTGATCATGTTTTAGTAAACTCTGAACCTTCAATGTGGGACCCTACTATTAAAGTTACTATTGGTGGTGAAACTTTTTATGCCCATTGTGATATTATGTCTGAATTTTGCCTTATGCCTAAGAGTATTTATGAATCTTTGACACTCTGGGGACTTACTGAAGGTGGAGAAGGAATAACTCTTATGATAACTCTGTTATAATTCCTAAGGGAATAGCCGAGGGTGTGTTCACAACCATTCTTGGAAGAATGGTATCCACTGATTATCTTGTTATTGAATGTGTAGGAACAGGACAAATCACACTTGGAAGATCCTGCTGAAACTATTGGGAGCAATCATAGATGTGGGAAAAGGCACCCTAAAATTCACCTCTACACCGGGAGGCGGTCATGTATTCCCTAAACCAAAGAGTAAGAAAAAGAGTAAGAAGGGTAGGCGTAAAGCCCGAGGTAATAATGTTGATGCTTCTTCTCTAGATAATACTTGATTTGCACTTTCTGCGCCTAGCTGAAAGGCGTTAAAGAAAACACTTCTTGGGAGATAACCAATGTTTTTATTTTACTACTGTATTGTTGAGTCTTGGAAGTTGTTACTACTGTAACAACCTCTCCTTATCATGTTTTTGTGCCAAGTAAAGTCTCTATAGTAAAGTTGATGCTAGATTTGGATTGCTGCGCGAAACATAATTGTGTCTGTCACGAATTCGCGTCTCTCTGTAGAAGAGTCAAAAAAATCCGCAAATTTACGTGCGTGATCCTCAGATATGTACGCAACTTTCATTAGTTTTGAGTTTTTCCATCTGAGCAAGTTAAGTGCCTCAGAAAAATTCGTCTTTACGGACAGTTCTGTTTTGACAGATTCTACCTTTTATTTTGCATTGCCTCTTTTCCTATGTTGAATGGATTTCTTTGTTCCATTAACTTTCAGTAGCTTTGTGCAATGTCCAGAAGTGTTAAGAATGATTATGTCACCTCTGAATATATGAATTTTTGATTATGCACTAACCCTCTAATGAGTTTGTTTTAAGTTTGGTGTGGAGGAAGTTTTCAAGGGTCAAGAGAAGAGGATGATACAATATGATCAAGAAGAGTGAAAAGTCTAAGCTTGGGGATGCATCCGTGGTTCATCCCTGCATATTTTAAGAAGACTCGAGCATCTAAGCTTGGGGATGCCCAAGGCATCCCCTTCTTCATCGACAACTTATCAGGTCACTTCTAGTGAAACTATATTTTTATTCCATCACATCTTATGTTCTTTACTTGGAGCGTCTGTTTGTTTTTATTTTTGTTTTTGTTTGAATAAAGTTGGATCCCACAATCCTTGTATTGGAGATATTACACTCCTCTTTTTCATATGGAACACTTGTGTTCTTAGTTATGCTTTAATGTTCATGGCGAAGGTTGAAAATTGCTTCGTTGATTGCTATTTGGTTGCAATCAGAAAATGCTTCATATGGTTTTGAATAACTTGATACTTGGCAATTGTTTTGAGCTCTCATAGATCATGTTTAAGCTCTTGCATCATGTAGTTTAATATATTAGTGGAGAACTACTGTAGAGCTTGTTGAAATTTGGTTTGCATGATTGATCTCTCTAAGGTCTAGATATTTTCTGGTAAAAGTGTTTGAACAACAAGGAAGACAGTGTAGAGTCTTATAATGCTTGCAATATGTTCTTGTGTAAGTTTTTGTGTACCTGTTCATACTTGTGTTTGCTTCAAACAACCTTTCTAGCCAAAGCCTTGTACTGAGAGGAAATGCTTCTCGTGCATCCAAGCACCTTGAGCCAAAACCCATGCCATTTGTGTCCACCATATCTACCTACTATGTGGTATTTTTCTGCCATTCCAAAGTAAATTACTTGAGTGCTACCTCTAAAATTTCACTCCTTTGTCTTTGCAATATATAGCTCATGGGAAAATAGCTTAAAAACTATTGTGGTGATGAATATGTAGCTATGTGTTTTAGTTCTTATAAGTTGCTTGTTGAGCGGTAACCATATTTCTGGGGACACCATCAACTTTTTACACCTTTGTTGAATATCATGTGAGTTGCTATGCATGTTCGTCTTGTCTGAAGTAAGGGTGATTTATCATGATCAAATGGTTTGAGTATGCATATGTTAGAGAAGAACATTGGGCCGCTAACCAAAGCCATGTATCATGATGGAAGTTTTCAGTTTGGACATTCATCCTCAATCTCTTATGAGAATATTATCTGTTGTTGAATGCTTATGCATTAAAGAGGAGTCCATTATCTGTTTTCTATGTTGTCCCGGTATGGATGTCCTAAGTTGAGATCTATTAAAAACGAGAAATCAAATGCGATTGATCTCCTTGGACCTTTGTACAGGCGGCATAGAGGTACCCCTTTGTGACACTTGGTTGAAACATATGTTATGCAATGATAATCCATGTAAATCCAAGCTAATTAGGACAAGGTGCGAGCACTATTGGTATTCGATGCATGAGGCTTGCAACTTGTAGGAAGTATTATGCATAACACATATGAATTATTACTACCGTTGACAAAATTGTTTCTATGTTTTCAAAATAAAAGCTCTAGCACAAAAATAGTAATCCATGCTTCTCTCTGCGAAGGGCCATTCTTTTACTTTATGTTGAGTCAGTTTACCTACTTCTTTCTATCTTAGAAGCAAACACTTGTGTTAACTGTGTGCATTGATTCTTACATGTTTACTTATTGCACTTGTTATATTACTTTATGTTGACAATTATCCATGAGATATACATGTTAAAAGTTGAAAGCAATTGCTGAAACTTAATCATCCTTTGTGTTGCTTCAATGCCTTCTACTTTGAATCTATTGCTTTATGAGTTAGCTCTTATGCAAGTCTTTTTGATACTTGTCTTGAAAGTACTATTCATGAAAAGTTTTGCTATATGATTCAGTTGTTTAGTCATTATCTCTTTGTTAGCAATCTATTGCTTTGAATCACTCCATTCATCTCATATGCTTTACAATAATGTTGATCAAAATTATGTTGGTAGCATGTCACTTCAGAAATTATTGTTGTTATCGTTTACCTACTCGAGGGCGAGTAGGAACTAAGCTTGGGGATGCTTATACGTCTCCAACGTATCTATAATTTCTTATGTTCCATGCTACTTTTATGACAATACTCACATGTTTTATACATACTTTACATCATTATTATGCATTTTCCGGCACTAACCTATTAACAAGATGCCGAAGCGCCGGTTTGTTTTCTGCTGTTTTTGGTTTCAGAAATCTTACAAAGGAAATATTCTCGGAATTGGACGAAATCAACGCCCAGGGTCTTATTTTTCCACGGAGCTTCCAGAAGACCGAAGAGCATACGAAGTGGGGCCACGAGGGCCGTCACCATAGGGCGGCGCGGCCTGCATGGGGCCCGCGCCGGCCTATGGTGTGGGGCCCCTCGCCCCCAACCCTGCCCTTCCGCCTACTTAAAGTCTTCGTCGCAAAACCCGAGAGCCACAATACGGAAATACTTCCCAGACGCGCGCCGCCCAATCCCATCTCGGGGGATTCAAGAGATCGCCTCCAGCACCCAGCCGGAGAGGGGATCATCACCGGAGGGCTCTACATCACCATGCCCGCCTCCGGATTGATGCGTGAGTAGTTCATCCTTGGACTATGGGTCCATAGCAGTAGCTAGATGGTTGTGTTCTCCTCTTGTGCTATCATGTTTAGATCTTGTGAGCTGCCTAACATGATCAAGATCATCTATTTGTAATGCTACATGTTGTGTTTGGTGGGATCCGATGAATATAGAATACTATGTCAAGTTGATTATCAATCTATCATATATGTGTTGTTTATGTTCTTGCATGCTCTCTATTGCTAGTAGAGGCTCTGGCCAAGTTGATACTTGTAACTCCAAGAGGGAGTATTTATGCTCGATAGTGGTTTCAATCTGGGACAGTGACAAAAAGTTCTAAGGTTGTGGATGTGTTGTTGCCACTAGGGAGAAAACATCGATGCTTTGTCTAAGGATATTTGTGTTGATTAGATTACGCACCATACTTAATGCAATTGTCTGTTGTTTGCAACTTAATACTGGAAGGGGTGCGGATGCTAACCTGAAGGTGGACTATTTAGGCATAGATGCATGCTGGATGGCGGTCTATGTTCTTTGTCGTAATGCCCTGATTAAATCTCATAGTGATCATCATAATATGTATTTAATCTTTATTTGTCAATTGCCCACCTGTAATTTGTTCACCCAGCATGCTATTTATCTTATTGGAGAGACACCACTAGTGAACTGTGGACCCCGGTCCATTCTTTTACATCTGAAATACAATCTACTGCAATCTCTGTTCTCTGTTGTTCTTCGCAAACAAACATCATTCTCCACACCATACGTTTAATCCTTTGTTTTCAGCAAGCCGGTGAGATTGACAACCTCCATTGTTACGTTGGGGCAAAGTATTTTGATTGTGTTGTGCAGGTTCCACGTTGGCGCCGGAATCCTGGTGTTGCACCGCACTACACTCCTCCACCAATAACATTCGCGTGGCCCTTGACTCCTACTGGTTCGATAACCTTGGTTTCTTTCTGAGGGAAAACTTGCTGGTGTGCGCATCACACCTTCCTCTTGGGGTTCCCAACGGACGTGTGCTTCACGCGCCATCAGCGGCTCCGGATGAGTCAGAGCCTATGCTCCTGTACCTGGCCGCAGCCTCCAACAAGGTCATCAGTCTAGTTATCGTGGTGGAGCGAAAGGAAGAAGGTCATGAGTACGGAGTTCAAAGGCCAGTCTATTACATTAGCGAGGTACTGACGGAATCCAAGCAAAGATACCCTCACTTTGAGAAGCTAGCCTGTGGTGTATTCCTAGGTAGCCGGAAGCTGAGACACTACTTCCAGGAGCATCCTCTATGACAGTTGTGAGCAAGGCTCCATTATCAACCATCATCAACAACTCCGACGCAACAGGACGCGTAGCAAAGTAGGGCATAGAACTTTCTGCCTTCGACATCAACTACAAAGCCATATCCTCGATCAAGTCTCAACAGCGGATTTTTCATCGATTGGACTGAAGCGCCGGAGGGCACACCTGTGACGGAACCTGAAGCCTGGGTCATGCTTTTTGACGGATCCAAGCAACATCAAGACTCGAGGGCTGGAGTTACCATGAATTCACCAACCGTAGAAGAACTGCAGTACGTTCAGCAGATTCACTTTGAAGCTACAAACAATATGGCGGAATACGAGGCTCTACTACATGATCTGCGCATCACTAAGGAGATTGGGATCAAGCACATTATATGTTGCGGAGATTCTGACCTGGTGGCACAACAAGTAGCCGGAACCTGGAACGCCAGAAACTCTGTTATGGCGGCTTACAGTGACGAAGTTGATGAGATCGCCATGTGCTTCCTCGGATATGAAGTCAAATACGTCAGGAGAGATGACAACACAACGGCATATATGTTGTCCAAACTCGGATCCGTCAGGAAACCCATTCCGCCTGGAATTTTCCTTGAGCATCTACGGACACCCTCGGTAAAGGGCGCTAACCCGGAAAACCCAGATGTGGCGGTGTCTCCGGCTAAGGAGGTGATGGTCATCACTCCGGCTTGGACCCGACCTTTCCTGGACTACCTCATCGACCAGAAGTTGCCGGAGGATGAAGTCCTCGCACGACAGGTCATCAGACGAGCAAGATCCTACACAATAGTTGATGGACAGCTCTATAAATGAAGTGCAAACGGGGTATTTCTGAAGTGCGTCTCAAGTCAAGATGGGATCGAAATCCTCAGAGAGATCCATGCAAGGGATTGCGGGCATCACGCCGCTCCCAGGTCCCTCATTGCAAAAGCTTTCCGGCAAGGTTTTTACTGGCTAACAGCTAAAGAAGATGCTGAGAAGATAGTGAAAACTTTTCGAGGTTGCCAGTACTATGGTACTCAACCAAATGCTCTGGCTCAGGAGCTGAAGACCATCCCTATCACTTGGCCGTTCGCGGTCTGGGGGCTCGATATGGTCGGAAAATTAAAGAAATCATCTCCTGGCGGTTTTGAGTACCTCTTGGTCGCTATTGACAAGTTCAGTAAGTGGATCAAGGCAAAGCCAGTGAGAAAAGCCGATGGTGCTACGTCACTAAAATTCGTTTGCAGCCTCTTAGTGAAACACGACATCCCACACAACATAATCACAGACAATGGCACAAACTTCACTCAGGGAGAACTAAAGGATTATTGCAATGACGTAGGGATCCGACTTGACCTTGCATCTGTGGCTCATCCACAATCCAACGGGCAGGTCGAGCGAGCCAATGGCCTCATACTAGCCGGAGTCAAACCTCGTCTTGAAGAACCGCTGAGTCGCGCAGCCGGAGCTTGGGCTGAGGAGTTAGATTCTGTTTTGTGGAGTTTACGAACTACCCCTAACAGGTCAACTGGATTTACACCTTTCTTCCTAGTATACGGATCTGAAGCCATGCTCCCCTCCAACATCATCCACGATTCCCCGCGAGTTTCCGCCTACAATGAAGAAACTGCTGACGAGGCTCGACAGCTATCTGTGGACCTAATCGAAGAGGCACGGAATCTAGCTGACCAACGTTCCACCATTTACCTGCAGAAACTCCGACGTTATCATAGTCGTCGAGTTCGGAATCGCTCGTTTAAGGAAGGTGACTTGGTCCTCCGCCTTCGGCAGGTGAAAGAACATAAGTTGCAATCTCCATGGGAAGGACCTTTCGTCATCAGCAAAGTGTTGCACAACGGATCTTATTATCTCGTCGATTTTTGCGAGTTAAAGCATAGACCCGCCAATTGGTACCGGAAACGCAAACGTGAGGATTCGGATGACATATACGATGAAGTAGACCGTCCCTGGAATATAGCACAACTATGTCCTTTCCACACTTAGCAATTTTCGCATTACATACTTTGTAATAGTTATGATACATGATCAATGAAATAAAGCATATGGTTCACTCTTTGAGTCTTTTACCTCCTTTATTTTTTTCATTTTTGGATTGTATATGTTTTCCAACTAAAACCGCAGAGCTGGATGTTTCCGCCTAGGCGTGTATAAAAGTTGTGATTTTCAAAATCGTCTAGTAGGACGTAAGCTTAAGTTTTCTGGTGGATGGGTTTTTGTTGCAAACTTACGGATTCCTGGTAGCGACTTCCGGCACCTTGGCTGGGGGTTTGTTTCCGCGGTTATTGACAGATTGCCAATGGGCTTCGTCGCCGCCGGCGAGTCTTTTCCGGTTAAAGGTCTTCCGGCTCGTGGAAGGTCAAATAAGCAAGCCGGAAAACTTAGAAACTAGCACTTGCTTTCCAAACGAACGAAACATGCATTCATAAAATTAAAACGGATCGCAGGATAAATTTTTTCCACCCACATGCACATGTTTCGCCCTATCTACTTAAAATACTTAGTTTTATTACAAACCCACAAAGGGGCCAAAATGATGCATCTCATTGTTTTTCAGGATCTACTCGGAGGATTCTGGATCATCCTCCGAGGCTGGATACGTGTCGTCCTTGCCGGAACCTTCGCCAGAGTCATCATCTGATCAGTGCGCGCTGGAACCGGAGCCCTCCTCGTCATCCTCGTCGTCGGAGAAACCAGGCGGAGGATCATGCTTCTTATACCAAGCGGAGTGACTCACTCGCTGGACAAAGAGCGTGTCGAAGCCTTCGGTCTCCGCTAGAGCCTTTTTGATGTTGGTGCCCTTGGGGACTCCGCGTGCAACCGTTGCGAAGTCCATGGCGGGGAAGTACGACTTGCACATGGCCAAGGCAATCGAGGCGGCTCCGCGAGCTAAGACTCTCACCAGTCCCTGATCAGATCTGGCACCATCTTCATCAGCTTAGTCATCGTGTCGATGAGCGAAGTGCGGGCTCTCTTCAGGGACAACGTCTGGGCGATGCCACGACAAGACTCGAAGAGATCATCGATGGAGTTCCGGGCCTCTTCATATGCTTCTGTCCTGGAAGGGCAGATTCATTCGTCCATTCAAAACCGAGACATGCTGATTCATACAAACAAACGCATGTTCAGTTTCCGGGATAGGATGAAAAGCGTGCAAAGGAGATGCCGGAAATACGAAGTCCTTACGGAAGATTAGCTCGTCAATGTCGGCCGCCTCCGCCTCATAAGATTTCGACTTTGACACTAGAGTCTTAACTCTCTGGTGGCTCGTTTTTAGCTTCTTGGCCAGCTTCGACATAGCTTGCGCATGCTTCTCCTCAAGTTCCTTCTTGGCCTTAGTCTCTTTCTCGGCTGATTCCTCGAGGAAATTCTGGAGGAAGGTATGCTCGGCTTTTAGCACTTCGAGCTCGGCGGAGATTGAGTCGACGAAGGGGCGCTTGGCAAGTTGCTCTGTAAGGCGGAAAGTAAGATCAAATTAAAAAAGATACATTCAAATGATAGAGTGCGTTGAGGAACTTCAGTAAGGCGGAACACTTACCCTTGTTATTTTTCAAACGAGTTTCAAGGTGCACTATAGCTTGCTGGTCCTCTGCCCCCTTCTTGGTCAGCTTCTCGATCTCTGTCTTTTGCTCCAGCACCAACGTCCGCAGATCTTCATGTAGTTGATGGGTGTTCTGTGAAGCATATAGGATTGGTTAGACGGAAACTTAAAATCTGGGGGTTGGCCGCGAAGTTAAGAAACATTTTTAGTGCTTGGAAATTTCAAGTTTCCGCCAAGGAACAATACAAGATTATACAACTACAAGCATCGGCTTACAAATTTACCCAGAAATATCTAAACCAACGCTTGGGGGCTAGTGTTACCTGGCGCACAACTTTGTGCTTAGCAAAAAAGACCCGGAGATTGTCCTCAAGGGTTGACAGGTCTTGCTGCTCCGTCTCCGGTTTCCCCACACTTCATTCATTAATTTGATCATTTCCACATGACGTTGTGCGAGGAACTTTCTGAAGAACCGGAAACAAGTGCCGGTGTGTTTTGGGCTTACCGGTAGCACCACTCAGCAACAACTTGTTTGAGGCATCATTAGCCAGAGCTTCAGCCGAGGTGGTTTCAGGTTCTTCAGGCGAAGGTTTAGAGGAGGAGGCGCCTTTTCCGGAATCTGCAGTCGGTTCCTCTGGAATGTCATAAAGGTTGATGACATCCTTTGGAATCTGAGCTATAGAGGAGGAGGCCTTAGGCGGAACCTCCACTTCTGGAGTAACAGGCATTGACGCAGGAGAGGGCTTGGACTTCTTCTTGGGGGGCTTGCTTCCGGTACTTTTTTGCATGAGAAGAGCTTAGCACTTAGCAGATTTCAAGTTAAGTTGCAAACATAAAATAAGCCAGAAACCAAGTACTCACCTAGATTTAAGGAAGAACTGCTCGATGTTGGCTTGCGAGCTTTTGCTGGTGTCGATGTGCTTGAGGCGCTGTTTTTCTTTCTCGGCCTTCTTGGTGGCCATGGTGCTCGGAGCCCCGCGTGCTCGCTTTGGTGCCAGACCGGAGGCTGCGGCTCTCTTCCGCTTAGCGGGAGCGGGGGCTTCGGGAGCTTCCGCGTCTGACGCGGCCTCCGGGTGAGAGTGTTGCGGAGTGAGGGACTGAGGTCAAATTCCGAGATCTTTCTCCTCGAGGGCTTCGAGCTGAACATACAAAGTAAAAAAGTCCTTAGACAAAATCGCTGGAACAAAAGGGGAAAGATGTGACTAGTCGGAAGATTTACCGCGATGTCGGCGCCATCCGTGTGTATGTCAAGGTTGCACACGTGAGAGCGAACGTCACGCGGAATCTTGATCATCACCGGATCCGCTTGTCCAGGGCGTCAGAGGAGAGGTTGTCTTTGGAGTCGCGCATTGTGTCGTCGCGGCCTGTGTATTCGTACATCAAGCGGTCCTGATGCTGTAGTGGTTCGATCCGCTTGGTGAACCATGACATGGTCAGGTCCTTCCCCGACAAGCCATCCTCCGTCAGCTTGCAGATTCGCCTGACCGCCCTTGTCAGCTGAGGTGATTCGGAAATATAGGGGCACTTTTTCCAGGCGAGGGTCTCGATGGCGGGCCCGTCCTTGAATTCCGGCAGCGTCTTCGAGCTGGCCGGATCTGAGACATCCTTCACCTAGAAGAATCCCTCGGACCGGCTGACATTCATGGCGATCCGTGTGGGGTAGACGCGGCCGGGGCGGAGCTTGAAGGTGATACTCCCGCAGTGGCGAGTGATGACGTGCGGGACCGTCTCCTTCTTGACGAGAAAGAAATATTGAAACAAGGGCAAGTCCGGTGTTACCCGGAGATGGCCCTCGCATAGGGTGACGTGGTTGGTGATGGCGAGGATGCTGTTGGGGGAGATGTTGTGAGGTTGCAAGTTGTACGCCTTGAGGATTTCCGTGAGTAAGTCACTCGGCGGCAACGAGAACCCGTGCTCGACCATCGCCTTGGTCAGCACCCACTCTCCGGCTTCGGGCGCCGGGATCAGGGCACTCGGAACCGTTCGCCAGGATCCGGGTTGCAAGAAACCCTCTGCCTTGAGGCTGTGGAGCTCGTCCTCTGTGGTGGTGCAGGGCCACCATCGCCCCTTGACCTCACGTTTGCGATATCGGGCCTTTTATTTCTTGGTGGCGACCTCTTCCACCTTATTCTCCATTTGTTTGGATCCGGCTAGGTCCTCCGGATTGGCCAATGTCCCTTCGATGTTCTTGCCGGATCCCTTAGTAGGATCTAGCTGAACGGGGCTGAATGGCGGAGGGGCGGAGGAGATGGGCGTTGCTGAGATGGGTTCCGTCTGTGATGGAGGCGTAGTCGAGGAAGACATCTACAAGTTGCGAGTGAACTAACTTAGTCGGAACCACTTCTACACACTAATCGTCTCTGCCAACGCTAGTGAAGAAGCTCGAGTTGAAGACTTACCGGAGATGGTTTCCGCGGTGGTCGGAGACGCCGGCGGCAAAGGAATTTCTTCATGCTCTCGGTTAAGAACTGGATGAACACGGTGCGGCGGCGCTAGCTCCAGCGAACTTCCGGCGGACTCCGACACGGCGGAAGACTGGAGCTCGGTGGCGGCGCTCGACGGAGAGGTGAAATGGGGGGGGGATAAAGTGATTAGAAGTGTGCGGTGGGATATTTATAGGTGCGGGATGAGATTCGTGCTCCGCATCCCATGGTCGGAACGCAAGCGTCGCGTCGTTGGATGATGGTGTTATCACCAGATTTTAGCCAAATCAGAAGATGGGCCGTAATTGAGATGGGCTTGGAAGATATGCACATAAGGTGTTTCTGAATCGGCCTCGTGCGTGAATTTGGGCTAGATTGCCCGTGTATTTGTACATTATGGTAGATCGCATGTTAGTTTAGAATTAAGAGATAGAGTTTGGTTCGTACACAGTTAGGTTTATTCCAAAGATAGAAAGTCCACGGACTATAAATATGTATCTAGGGTTATTGAGAAAGGAGGACGATCACGTTCACAACAAACACAATCTAGGCGCATCGCCACCCCTTATTTCGAGGGTTTCTTCCGGGTAAGCGTCATGTGATGACCCACAAGTATAGGGGATCGCAACAGTCTTCGAGGGAAGTATTACCCAATTTATTGATTCGACACAAGGGGAGACAAAGAATACTTGTAAGCCTTAACAGCGGAGTTGTCAATTCAGCTGCACTGGAAACAGACTTGCTCGCAAGAGTTTATCAAGCAACAGCTTTATAGCGTAGGAATAGTGAAATAACAGTGACGGTGAAATAAAGACAGCGTAGTGATTATAGTAAACACAGGATTAAAATACTGTAGGCACAGGGACGGATGAACGGGCGTTGCATGGATGAGAGAATTCATGTAACAATCATGGTAGGGCATTTGCAGGTAATAATAAAGCGGTATCCAAGTACTAATCAATCAATAGGCATGTGTTCCATATATAGTCGTACGTGCTCGCAATGAGAAA
Source organism: Lolium multiflorum (assembly GCA_030979885.1). Lineage (NCBI taxonomy): Eukaryota > Viridiplantae > Streptophyta > Magnoliopsida > Poales > Poaceae > Lolium > Lolium multiflorum. Next base: position 44,202,139 of record CM061750.1, on the reverse strand, counting down.
CTTGCACAACATCTTTTGTCCTACCAACCGGTGGCAGCCGGGCCTCTAGGGAAACTACTGGAAATTAAGGTACTCCTTTTAATAGAGTACCGGAGCAAAGCATTAACACTCCGTGAACACATGTGATCCTCACATCACCGCCTTCCCCTCCGGTTGTCCCAATTTCTGTCACTTTGGGGCCTCGGGTTCCGGACAGCAACATGTGTATACAACTTGCAGGTAAGATCATAAAACAATGCATATCATGATGAAACAATAACATGTTCAGATCTGAGATCATGGCACTCGGGCCCTAGTGACAAGCATTAAGCATAACAAGTTGCAACAATATCATAAAAGTAACATCTACGGATACTAGGCACCATGCCCTAACAATCTTGTGACTATTACATGATCAATCTCATCCAATCCCTACCATCCCCTTCAGCCTACAGCGGGGGAATTACTCACACATGGATGGGGGAAACATGGCTGGTCGATGGAGAGGCGTCGGTGGTGATGGCGGTGAAGATCCCCTCCAATTCCCCGTCCCGGCGGAGTGCCAGAACGGAGTTTTTGGTCCCGAGGCGGAGTTTCGCGATGGCGGCGGCGTACTGGATGGTCTCTGGAAATATGGTCGAACCCCCTGGCGTTTTTAGGTCGAAGGGACTTTGTAGTCGAAAGGGGAGCGTCGGGGGGCCGCCGAGGCGCCCACACAACAAGGCGGCGCGCCCCCCTCCTGGGCCGCGCCGGCCTAGTGTGTGGGGGCCTCGGGCCCCCACCTGGCTTGCCCTTCTGGCTCCGTCAATATTCTGGGAAAATAGGACCTTTCGCATAAATTCCGAGGATTTTCCTGAAAGTTGGATTTCTGCACAAAAACGAGACACGAACTGTAAAACAGCGTTAGTCCGTGTTAGTTGCATCCAAAATACACAAATTAGAGGCAAAACAATAGCAAAAGTGTTCGGGAAAGTAGATACGTTTTGGACGTATCAACTCCCCCAAGCTTAGCTTATTGCTTGTCCTCAAGCAATTCAGTTAACAACTGAGTGCGATAAAAGAACTTTCACGAACACATTTGTTCATATGATGTAAATATTCTCATGATATGGCAAGTGCTTAAGCAATTCATAATAAGGTACATGCAAATAAAGTCATCTAGTAACTGTGTCAATCATAAAAGAGATACCAACAAACTAATAACAAGCATCATGAAACACTTCAATAAGCAGGATTGCAATGTTCATAGAAGGATATGATAAAGTGGTATCTCGCTTGCCTGTATTTGTAGCAAAACATAAATGCCCAGGCACCTCTGAAGTTCATAGAAAGACTAGAAGTAAAATTGTCAAAGATAAAAGCATCAAAGTTATACCACAGCTGATCATATTTTGGGACAAGCATATTATACTAAGAATGACAGTCATGCTCTCAAGAAAGTGCTCAAAGAAAGGATGGTGACTCAACATAAAAGTAAAAGAATGACCCTTCGCAGAGGGAAGCAGGGATTAACATGTGCTAGAGCTTTTCATTTTTCAAAGACAGAAGTAAAATTATTTTGAGAGGTGTTTGTTGTTGTCAACGAATGATAGTGGGTACTCTAACCACCTCGCCAACCAGACTCTCAAGAGCGGCTCCCATGAAGGACGTTATCTCTACCAGCAAGGTAGATCATCCCTCTTCTCTTTTGTTTACACATGTATTTTAGTTTCATTATGGATGACACTCCCCCAACCTTTGCTTACACAAGCCATGGCTAACCGAATCCTCGGGTGCCTTCCAACATTCACATACCATGGGAAGTGTCTATTTGCAGGTTAAGTTGCTTACTGATGAATCAGAGCAAAACACGTGAAGAGAATTATTAATGAAGGTTGATTAATTGGGGCTGGGAACCCCGTTGCCAGCTCTTTTTGCAAAATTATTGGATAAGCGGATGTGCCACTAGTCCATTGGTGAAAGTCTGTCCGGAGTAAATGACAAGGTTGAAAGATAAAACACCACATATTTCCTCATGAGCTATAAAACATTAACACAAATTGAGAAGTAGTTTGAAGGTTTAAAGGTAGCACATGAGAATTTACTTGGAATGGTTTGAAATGCCATGCATAGGTATTTATGGTGGACACTTTGGAACAACTTGGTTTTCAGGTGTTTGGAAGCACGAGCAGCGTTCCCGCTCAGTACAAGTGGAGGCTAGCAATAGACTGGGAAGCGACAATCAAGAGAGCAATAACTATCATAATCATGCTTGCGACAAAATAAAATTAACGGAGGCATAAAAGTGATACAAGAACTCTGAAGCAAAGTAGATCAGCGAGGCTTAATTGACTTTTGTTTAGTCATATGCATGCGTGAGCATGTGCCAAGTCGATTCAAGTGAATTATTCAGAGGAGGATACCACAATGTCATACCGATCTATGAATAAAACAATGCAAGCAAATATTCATGACATGCTACTCATTATTAATAGATTGGAACTAATCATGAGAGATCATAAACTACTAGACTTTCATTAAATGACATATACCTCACATGAACCAACTAAGCATGCTCACATGGATGAGTATATGTACAAAAATGAAAACAAATAGAGTTCATACCAGCCTCTCACCACAGTCAAATTGCCGTAGATCGTCATTATTGCCTTTCACTTGTGCAGCTTGAATAATAATATGGAATGAAACCAAGCTCCAACCACCGGAGACCTCTGAACTCCCTAATGAACTTTACAAAACCAAAGAAGAACAACAAATATTTTTGGTGTTTTCGGGTTAGAAACAAGAACAAAAGGAAACAAGAAAACAAAGCAAAATCTTTTTGGGTTTTCTCATAGCAAACCAACGATAGCAAATAAAGTAAACTAAGAGCAAAGAACCAAATAAACAAATGGTGAAGAGAAACAGCAGAAATATTTTTGGTCTTTTTGTGTTTTAGGAAAGAAACAAAGCAAAAACAAAAATGAAACTAACAGAAAAAGCAGGATGGCAGAAATCTGCCAAAACCTGACAGCAGTACAGAAATCGAATTTAACAAAAATCTTCCATTGCTCAGCTCAAAAAGTGTTCAACTAATGAAAGTTAGATAACAACCTGGGGCACATGCTCAAAAATTTGCAACTCAAAATAACGTTCTGGCTGTGCGTACGAATTTTTTTTGTAACAGCCCAGAATCTGTTTTTGGACAGCACTTCCCCAAATATCATCTCCCTCTCATTAGAAAACCACTCTAAGAAACTAAACAAGTATGTACAAGTATCCAGCAACCATAATATGCAAAGAATGAGTGATGCCGGTATACCTCCCCCCAAGCTTAGGCTTTTGGCCTAAGTGGAGTTCATTCCCAACGAGGGTCGGGGTTCCATGCCGGTGGATCGTACATGGAGTGATAATAAGGCCCCTGCGCAGAAGAATGTCGTGGAGGCTCCACATGACCATAATGTTGATATGAGGAGCTCGCTGCATCGGATGAAGAGTCGAGGTGCTCCTCGGCCTCCTCCGTGCCGTCCCTTGCATGATGGCCTTCCCTTTCTATGTATGCATTTAGCTCATTTTCTGTGATCGACCACCCTTTCCTGGCATCAAGGTTAAGCAGAGCAGGTGCAGGCAATCGTACTAGTTTTTCAATTTTCTTAGTTATTCTCCAATTTTTCTTATACAAAGTTATCCTATAATACAGGTTGTTCAAATTAGACGCATCTGAAATAAACTCATGTTTAATCATGGAAACAACATCAAGTTTCTCCATGGAAAGCGGAATATCTAGATGGTGAGGTTCTACACCATGCATAGCTAATAAGCGAGAGGCGATGAGACCTCCACAAATTCCTCCCTTCTCACGGTTAGTAGCAAGTCTACAAGCTATTAAAGCACCCAAATTATAAGTCCTATCATGTTGCAAAGCAGCAGCTAAGAAAGCCATATCTTGGACAGACAACTTACTTGCATTCTTTCTAGCAAGAACGCACTTTGTAACGAAATAAGCAAAGTAGCGGATAGCTGGGAGTTGAATGCTACTGATCTTACCACCATCATCGGAGAAGCTTCTCCCTTGACAAATCATTGTATAAAGACTCGAGAGCTCCCGCGGCGTTCCCCTGACCTTCTCGCAGGATCCCCACTGCGGCACTCTAATTGCTGCACAAAAATCACTAAAGGGCAAGTTGATAGTTTTGTTATAAATCTTGTATCGGACCATGGGGTTAGTTTGAGACCGATGAAATTCGAAATCCTGCACAACCGACACCGTTAGTTTAGCATATTGGTAAGGTTCACCAACAGTAAAACCTTCCAACCCTGCATTGGAAATTAGTGTTTGAACATCTTGCAAGATTCCTGCATTCCGCATAAAATCCGTGCATGGGTAATAAGAGGGGTATACTCCCTCTTCGCGGTGAACTCTCATGACTTGTTGCACCTCCAATTCTTGTTGATTTAGTTGGTGCCTACTTCCTTCCATTTTCTGAAATTTTTCAACAATCATTATAAAATTTGATTTCAAGGTATATAATTGAGGGAAACTACTATAGGAACTTGCTAGAGTACTAAACATGCATCAAAACTAATTTCTACCACTTAGAACAAGCATGCAAGCTCACTAAACATGTTACCTACAGCAGCAAAATATTCAAGATATACTCAACCAAACAAAATTCTAATTGGATAATCAAAGGAGTCACATACCGGAGAGCAAATGTGCCAAATTTCAGACAGAAATCTGGGCTGAGCAAAGAGATCGAGAAATCTCGAGTTCTTGAGCAGAAACGCGAGTGAGAGAAAGTGAGTACGAGTTTTTTCGGGAGAGAGAAGAGAATGGGTGAAAGAGATGATGAAGTGGGGCAAGGAGGGGCCCACACACCAGGGTGGCGCGCCCCCCTTGCTGGCCGCGCCGGCCTGTGGGGTGCCACCCTGGGGTGCCCCACTGGTCATCCCCAGGTGCTCCCAGGTGCCCCTTCGAAAAATAAGACTACCAGTATAATTTTTGTAAATTTTTGAGAACTTCGAAAAATGCACATTTCTGGGTGTTAAAGTAATTATTACTGCGCAGGAAAATGATTTCCAAAATCTTAAACAACTAAAGCATATTGCAAAACAAAAAGTGCTACAGCAAGTAAAACAAGTGGAGGGAGAAAGAAAGAAAGAAATGTTGTTTAGCTCTCTTATGCATTAAAATATACTTGTTAACAAGGTTGATCAAGTCTTGCTACCAAATAAATTTTATATGACATAAAAAGAAATAAACCTCAAATCAATCATGTTACCTTATATTGAATTGATATAGATCCAATCACAAGAGTTTGATATTCTTCTTTAGGCTCATATATAGGACAATCAATGGATCCCACCTTGATAGTTTTCACATTAAAAATTGTATTAACTCCATATACTTTATCAATCCTCTTGGGAAAATAGACGGTATGTTCCTTGTCATCAACATTGAAAGTAACCTTGCCTTTATTGCAATCAATAACAGCCCCTGCAGTATTAAGAAAGGGTCTTCCAAGAATAATAGACATATTATCATCTTCAGGCATTTCCAACACAACAAAATCAGTTAATATCAAGCAATGTTGAGTAACTTGAACAGGAACATTTTCACATACACCAACAGGAATAGCAGTAGATTTATCAGCCATTTGCAAAGATATATCAGTTGGTATCAACTTATCTAAATCAAGTCTCTTATAAAGAGAAAAAGGCATTACACTAACTCCTGCTCCCAAATCACATAGAGCAGTTCTAACATAATTATTCTTGATGGAACAAGGAATAGTCGGTATACCTGGGTCTCCCAACTTCTTTGGAACCTTACCATTGAAGGAGTAATTAGCGAGCATAGTGGAAATCTCCTCATTAGGAATTTTCCTTTTGTTAGAGACAATATCTTTCATATACTTTGAATAAGGAGGCAATTTAATAGCATCAGTCAAAGGGATTTGCAAAAATAAAGGTTTCATCCAATCACAAAATTTATTATAATGTTCCTCCTCCTTTGATTTCAGTTTCTTAGCAGGAAAAGGCATTTGCTTTTGAACCCAAGGTTCTCTTTCATTACCATGTTTCTTTGTAATAAAATCTTCTTTAGTGTACTTCTTATTTTTATCATGCTTTTCAGGTTCTTTTTCAATTTCTTCTTTATCAGGAGTATCATTCTTATCATTATCTTCATCATGTTCATTACCACTTTCAGTTTCAGCATCAGAAATAGAAATACTATTAGGATCATTAACAGGTTCAGAGGATTCTACAACAGTTTTATGTTTCTTCTTCTTTTTCTTAGAAGGACTACTAATTTCTTTAGTTCGTTGAGAATCTTGTTCAATTCTTTTGGGATGCCCTTCAGGATATAAAGGATCCTGGGTAGAAACACCGCCTCTAGTTGTTACTTCATAAACATGTTTCTCTTCATGAGTATTTTTTAACAAGTCATTTTGCACTTTAGTAAGTTGATCAATTTGAGTTTGAATCATATTAAAATGTTTAACAAGCATCTTAACATCATTGGAGGTTCTCTCCACAATATCATGCAATTTACCAATAGCTTGAGAATTTTCCATTAGATGATTCTCTACTCTCATATTAAAATTATTTTGCTTAACAATATAATTATCAAATTCATCTAAACATTGATCAGGAGGTTTTGAATACGGAATATCTCCTCTATCAAAGCGTTGAAGAGAATGTACCTCGATTGTGGATGAAGGGGGAATTATCTTACATAGGTCTTCTATTGGAGGCAAATTCTTCACATCTTCAGATTTAATACCTTTCTCCATAAGAGATTTCTTGGCTTCCCTCATATCTTCATCATTTAATTCAATCATACCCCTCTTCTTCAATATAGGTGTCGGGGTTGGTTCAGGTGTAGACCAATCATCATGATTTTTGCTTATCTTAGCCAATAATTCTTCAGCTTCGTCCGGAGTTCTTTTCCTGAAAACACAATCAGCACAACTATCCAGGTATGCCCTAGACTCAATGGTTAGTCCACTATAAAATATATCAAGTAAATCATGCTTTTCCAAATCATGTCCAGGCCGAGCTCTAATAAGAGAGCAAAATCTTGCCCAAGCCTCAGGCAATTTCTCTCCATCTTCTTGATCAAAACTATAAATTCTCTGCAGAGCCATATGTTGAGCACTAGCGGGAAAGTATTTCCGAAAGAAAACATCAAGCAAACAACTTGGACTATTAATAGAATCAGGAGGCAAATTATTATACCAAATCTTAGCATCATCCTTTAATGAGAATGGGAAAATCTTAGCAACAAAATAAGTACGCATCTTAACATCATCAGAAAACAAGCTACTTAAAGTAGAAAGCTCATTCATGTGCTCTACAACACTCTCTTTTTCAGTACCACAAAAGGGTGTTTTCTCAACAATAGATATATGAGATAAATCAAGAGAAAAGTCATAATCTTTATCCTTAATGTTTATAGGAGATGTGGCAAATTTAGGATCAGGAGACAGTTTATATCTAACAGCATGTTGTGCAATAAGCTTTTTAAGGTTACTTGTACTAGTAGTAGCATTGCATTTATCAATAAAATCATCATCAAGTTCCACATAATCTTCATCAAGATCATCAATCTCAGGTGAATTAACAGGTGTAACATATTTTCATTAGGAGTTTCAGTATTTTCAATTTGTCTAGACCTAGCAATTGTAGCATCTAGAAAAGGACCTAATGAACCAGCATTATCAAGCACAGTAGAAGCATCATCAAAATTATCAGAGGAATTTTCAGATTCAGCAGAAATACCAACACGTGAAGTTTGTGGTGGTGAAACAAGTTGACTTATCACAGATGGTGAATCAAGAGCAGCAGAGGTACTCAGAGTTGTACCTTTTCTTGTAGTGGATGGTAATATGGCGACTTTAGTATCGCGAGGTTTACCCATGATGGAGGATTTGCAGCGAACAATATCAATCCAAGTGAACTTGCAAATAAAGCTATGCTCCCCGGCAACGGCGCCAGAAAATAGTCTTGATGACCCACAAGTATAGGGGATCGCAACAGTCTTCGAGGGAAGTATTACCCAATTTATTGATTCGACACAAGGGGAGACAAAGAATACTTGTAAGCCTTAACAGCGGAGTTGTCAATTCAGCTGCACCTGGAAACAGACTTGCTCGCAAGAGTTTATCAGTAGTAACAGTTTTATAGCAGTAGGAATAGTGAAATAACAGTGACAGTGAAATAAAGACAGCAGCAGTGATTATAGTAAACAGCAGGATTAAAATACTGTAGGCACAGGGATGGATGAAAGGGCGTTGCATGGATGAGAGAATTCATGTAACAATCATGGTAGGGCATTTGCAGGTAATAATAAAGCGGTATCCAAGTACTAATCAATCAATAGGCATGTGTTCCATATATAGTCGTACGTGCTCGCAATGAGAAACTTGCACAACATCTTTTGTCCTACCAGCCGGTGGCAGCCCTCTAGGGAAACTACTGGAAATTAAGGTACTCCTTTTAATAGAGTACCGGAGCAAAGCATTAACACTCCGTGAACACATGTGATCCTCACATCACCGCCTTCCCCTCCGGTTGTCCCAATTTCTGTCACTTTGGGGCCTCGGGTTCCGGACAGCAACGTGTGTATACAACTTGCAGGTAAGATCATAAAACAATGCATATCATGATGAAACAATAACATGTTCAGATCTGAGATCATGGCACTCGGGCCCTAGTGACAAGCATTAAGCATAACAAGTTGCAACAATATCATAAAAGTAACATCTACGGATACTAGGCACCATGCCCTAACAATCTTGTGACTATTACATGATCAATCTCATCCAATCCCTACCATCCCCTTCAGCCTACAGCGGGGGAATTACTCACACATGGATGGGGGAAACATGGCTGGTCGATGGAGGGACGTCGGTGGTGATGGCGGTGAAGATCCCTCCAATTCCCCGTCCCGGCGGAGTGCCAGAACGGAGTTTCTGGTCCCGAGGCGGAGTTTTGCAATGGCGACGGCGTACTGGATGGTCTCTGGAAATATGGTCGTGCCCCCTGGCGTTTTTAGGTCAAAGGGACTTTGTAGTCGAAAGGGAAGCGTCGGGGGGCCGCCGAGGCGCCCACGCAACAAGGCGGCGCGCCCCTCTCCTGGGCCGCACCGGCCTAGTGTGTGGGGGCCTCGGGCCTCTTGCCCTTCTGGCTCCGTCAATATTCTGGGAAAATAGGACCTTTCGCATAAATTCCGAGGATTTTCCTGAAAGTTGGATTTCTGCACAAAAACGAGACACCGGAGTTCTGCTGAAAACAGCGTTAGTCCGTGTTAGTTGCATCCAAAATACACAAATTAGAGGCAAAACAATAGCAAAAGTGTTCGGGAAAGTAGATACGTTTTGGACGTATCATCATGCTGCCTAGATCGCATCTTGCGATCTAGGCAGTATTGGTTTATTCGTTGTTTGGTGTTGCTCGTACTGAAGCCTTGTTGATGGCGAGCAACACTGTTATCATAGATGTTTTGGGGCTTACATTGATGTCTCTCTGATATGTTTGCTTAGTTATAATGCCCCTCAATATCTAGCTGCTCTTGCACCTATCTTAGGTGTAAGGGCAGCATCTTGCTTCATCTTTATTTAGTAGATCCGATCTGTTATAGTTTTCCTTGTTCCTCAAGGATTAGCTTGATATCCGCATGGTTAGGCCTTACAAACGGGTTGAATGATCCAGTAGTGCGCAAGGTATGGTTTGCCGATCCCAGAAGGGATGTTCCGGGAATCGACTCTATGTTGGTTTTTAGGCCCCTTCTAGGACTAGTTTTCTGTTATCTTTCGTATCTGCCAGGCTCAACCACGCGTAGGACGTTCCGGTCATGCGGTGAAAGCCTTAAACTGTCGTAGATTGATTTAGCTTAGTATTGATAAAGCAGGATCCCCATGTTATTGTAGATCCATTATGAACCATGGGTTAATCGGCTCTTTGAGCCGATTCACAGGGTAACCTGAGAGCCGATCGAGGCTCATTTAATGTTTATGTGTCTACCATGCAGGAAACTAATTGAAGCAATCCAACACCTTCTGACCAGGTATAGGTCAGGTGGCACGCCCTTCAACCGCCGGGACGTGTGCCGAGCATTGCGGGTCGTTGCCCGAGGGACCAGGGCCCACCAGCATCCTGGGAGCCTCCCGGCTCTCCGTGTTGCCCGTCGCTGCTCGCCGGTGGGTTTTGGTAGGCAACACATTCTCGCACGCCCGGTGGGACACTCTACAAAACAACATCTGCAACTGAGATGGCGGACGCACCAGTCACATACGAAGAGCTCACTGAGGATCACAAGAAGAAGTATAATGAGGTCAAAGCTCTCTTCGAAGCCGATCTCATCGGCTCTTTCGAGAGGACCCGTTCACATGGCATTAGGTGGAAGGGATTCTCACCTGAAGGCGTTCTCGATGGAGTAGACCTGTCTCTCCCTTCAGAGGAACGCACCAGAGCCCTGCGCCAGGAAGTTAATTACATGGTGGCTCATTCTATACACCGTCATTCTGAGAGCCTGGTGAACTCTTTGGAGCACATTGCGGTTCGCGTGGTTCAGGAAATCATGAAGCATCAGTACTCTCCGTCAGGACCTACCCTAGGGACTCACCAGGGAGAAATACCGTTCCAGACCAGACCGCAGCTGCCATTCACGCTTGCAGCTCCAGAGCCACAGGGTTCACCGGCATACGTCGTCTACAAGGTTGGAGGCGATCCTGGCGATTGCCAATTCCTGTATGAGCCGCCCAAAGAAATCCCACATGGATACGTGTGCACATACGTGCCGGACTGCAACAACTTCACGCGCACAAACCAGATTGCAGCAGGAGGGATTTCTGGAGGAGGAATTTCTGGAGCAGATGCCGATAAACAGGCGTGGCTAGCTAAATATGCCACCGGAACGAGTCATGAAAGCTCGCCCCTGCAGCTCATACCGTGGAACAAATCAGTACAATCTTGAGAGACCAATTTGGCATCCTGCCAAAGAGGAGAACAGTCGGCTATTCCAAGCCGTACCCCAACGAATATGATTTGATTCCGCTGCCACCCAAGTATCGGCTCCCTGAGTTCTCAAAGTTCAATGGATCAGAAGGGTCCAGCTCAATTGAGCATGTGAGCCGATATTTGGCACAGTTGGGCATGATTTCAGCATCAGACCCGTTACGTGTAAGGTTTTTTGCGCAATCTCTCACAGGACCAGCTTTTGGGTGGTACACCTCGTTGCCACCAGATTCAGTCCGGACGTGGAAGCAACTCGAAGAGCAGTTTCATGTGCAATATCACTCAGAAGCTACCGAGGCTGGCATTGCCGATCTGGCGCAGGTACGGCAGAAGCGGGGAGAAACGGTGTCAGAATACATTCAGCGTTTCAGGACTGTCAGGAACCGATGTTATTCAGCTCGTTTAAATGAGAAGGAAGCAGTCGAGCAGCGTTGGGCCTCGCCGCGCCGATCAAGGATCTGGCTTTCCAAGCGGACTACAATTCACCGGCGCACATGGTCAGAAGTTAACTTTGTATGAGCAGCGCCACCCAGATTGTACCAAGACAAGTTCATCAAGCGCCCGATCAGCCTGGTCGAGACAGAAGACGTTGAGGACTCTGAAGACCAGGAAGTGGCCGTGGCTGAATGGGCTCGGGGGGCAGTCCTGTGTCCTGCAAATGGGTGAAGCCACAAGGGCCTGCAAAAGGGTTTGACTTCGATATAAGCAAAGCTGAGCAGATATTCGATTTATTGCTTAAGGAAAAACAGCTGAAGTTACCCGAAGGCCATAAAATCCCTACGGCGCAAGAGATGAACGGGAGACCGTACTGCAAGTGGCATCACTCGTTCACCCATACCACCAATGACTGCAAAGAGCTGCGTCGGCAGATCCAAACGGCGATAGAACAAGGCCGTTTGATCTTTAGTCAGTTTGCCATGAAAGTGGACACGCAACCGTTTCCTGGCGTCAACATGGTGGAACTCGATCACCCCATGAAGCGTCAGCTGGATTTATCATTCGGCGTTAATATGGCAGGGCCTGTGCACCACCATGGCAACCCCAAGAGAAGAATGCGGTATCCCTGGCAAGGAAAGGAGGATCGGACCGGTAGGAGTCAAGAAGCACGTTGAAGGTTGATGGTGGCGAAATGTGATGACGCGCAACAAGTGCGCCAACGTGAACCTGCACAACACAACCCAAGTACTTTGCCCCAACGAAACAGTGAGGTTGTCAATCTCACCGGCTTGCTGTAACAAAGGATTAACCGTATTGTGTGGAAGATGATTGTTTGCAAGAAAACAGTAAAGAACAATTGCAGTAGATTGTATGCGATGTAAAGAATAGGACCGGGGTCCACAGTTCACTAGAGGTGTCTCTCCCATAAGATAAAAGCATGTTGGGTGAACAAATTACAGTCGGGCAATTGACAAATAGAGAAGGGCATAACAATGCATATACATGATATGATAAATATAGTGAGATTTAATCCGGGCATTACGACAAAGTACATAGACCGCCATCCAACTGCATCTATGCCTAAAAAGTCCACCTTCAGGTTATCATCCGAACCCCATTCAGTATTAAGTTGCAAAGCAACAGACAATTGCATTAAGTATGGTGCGTAATGTAATCGACAACTACATCCTTAGACATAGAATCAATGTTTTATCCCTAGTGGCAACAACACATCACAACCTTAGAACTTTCTGTCACTGTCCCAGGTATCAATGAAGGCATGAACCCACTATCGAGCATAAATACTCCCTCTTGGAGTTAAGAGCAAAAACTTGGCCAGAGCCTCTACTAATAACGGAGAGCATGCAAGATCATAAACAACACATAAACAATAGATTGATAATCACCATAACATAGTATTCTCTATCCATCGGATCCCGACAAACACAACATATAGAATTACAGATAGATGATCTTGATCATGTTAGGCAGCTCACAAGATCCAACAATGAAGCACAATTAGGAGAAGACGACCATCTAGCTACTGCTATGGACCCATAGTCCAGGGGTGAACTACTCACTCATCACTCCGGAGGCGATCATGGCGATGAAGAGTCCTCCGGGAGATGAATCCCCTCTCGGCAGGGGGCCGGAGGCGATCTCCTGAATCCCCGAGATGGGATTCGCGGCGGCGGCGTCTCGAAGGTTTTCCGTATTGTGGCTCTCGGTACGGGGTTTCGCGACGGAGGCTATTTGTAGGCGGAAGGGCAGGTCAAGAGGCGGCACGAGGGCCGGGTGACAGGGCCGCGCGGCCAGTGGGCGCGCCGCCCTGTCATCCCACCTCGCCCCACTTCGACTCTCCTTCGGTCTTGGAAGCTTCGTGGCAAAATAGGACCCCGGGCGTTGATTTCGTCCAATTCGAGAATATTTCGTTTCTAGGATTTCTGAAACCAAAAGCAGAAAACAGAACTGGCTCTTCGGCATCTTGTTAATAGGTTAGTTCCAGAAAATGCGTAAATACGACATATAATGTGCATAAAACATGTAGGTATCATCAATAAAGTAGCATGGAACATAAGAAATTATCGATACGTTGGAGACGTATCAGCATCCCCAAGCTTAGTTCTGCTCGTCCCGAGCAGGTAAAACGATAACAAAGATAATTTCTGAAGTGACATGCCATCATAATCTTGATCATACTATTTGTAAACATATGTAATGAATGCAGCGATCAAAACAAAGGTAATGACATGAGTAAACAACTGAATCATAAAGCAAAGACTTTTCATGAATAGTACTTCAAGACAAGCATAAATAAGTCTTGCATAAGAGTTAACTCATAAAGCAATAAATCAAAGTAAAGGTGTTGAAGCAACACAAAGGAAGATTAAGTTTCAGCGGTTGCTTTCAACTTATAACATGTATATCTCATGGATATTGTCAACATAAAGTAATATAACAAGTGCAATATGCAAGTATGTAGGAATCAATGCACAGTTCACACAAGTGTTTGCTTCTTAAGGTGGAGGGAGATAGGTAAACTGACTCAACATAAAAGTAAAAGAATGGTCCTTCAAAGAGGAAAGCATCGATTGCTGTATTTGTGCTAGAGCTTTTATTTTGAAAACATGAAACAATTTTGTCAACGGTAGTAATAAAGCATATGAGTTATGTAAATTATATCTTACAAGTTGCAAGCCTCATGCATAGTATACTAATAGTGCCCGCACCTTGTCCTACTTAGCTTGGACTACCGGATCTTTGCAATGCCATGTTTCAACCAAGTGTCACAAAGGGGTACCTCCATGCCGCCTGTACAAAGGTCTAAGGAGAATGCTCGCATTTTGGATTTCTCGCTTTTGATTATTCTCAACTTAGACATCCATACCGGGACAACATGGACAACAGATAATGGACTCCTCTTTAATGCATAAGCATGTAGCAATAATTATTATTCTCATATGAGATTGAGGATATATGTCCAAACTGAAACTTCCACCATGATTCATGGCTTTAGTTAGCGGCCCAATGTTCTTCTCTAACAATATGCATGCTCCAATCATTAAGGTGATAGATCCTTCAGACAAGACGGACATGCATAGCAACTCACATGATATTCAATAAAGAGTAATTGATGGCGTTCCCCAGAAGCATGGTTATCGCACAACAAGCAACTTAATAAGAGATAAAGTGCATAAGTACATATTCAATACTACGATAGTTTTTAAGGCTATTTTGTCCCATGAGCTATACATTGCAAAGGTGAATGATGGAATTTTAAAGGTAGCACTCAAGCAATTTACTTTGGAATGGCGGAGAAATACCATGTAGTAGGTAGGTATGGTGGACACAAATGGCATAGTAGTTGGCTCAAGGATTTTGGATGCATGAGAAGTATTCCCTCTCGATACAAGGTTTAGGCTAGCAAGGTTATTTGAAGCAAACTCAAGGATGAACCGGTGCAGCAAAACTCACATAAAAGACATATTGTAAACATTATAAGACTCTACACCGTCTTCCTTGTTGTTCAAACCTCAATACTAGATATTATCTAGACCTTAGAGAGACCAAATATGCAAATCAAATTTTAGCAAGCTCTATGTATTTCTTCATTAATGGGTGCAAAGTATATGATGCAAGAGCTTAAACATGAGCACAACAATTGCCAAGTATCACATTATCCAAGACATTTTAGAATTACTACATGTAGCATTTTCCAATTCCAACCATATAACAATTTAACGAAGAAGAAACTTCGCCTTGAACATTATGAGTAAAGCCTAAGGACATATTTGTCCATATGCAACAGCGGAGCGTGTCTCTCTCCCACAAAGTGAATGCTAGGATCCATTTTATTCAAACAAAAACAAAAACAAAAACAAACCGACGCTCCAAGTAAAGAACACAAGATGTGATTGAATAAAAATATAGTTTCAGGGGAGGAACCTGATGATGTTGTCGATGAAGAAGGGGATGCCTTGGGCATCCCCAAGCTTAGACGCTTGAGTCTTCTTAGAATATGCAGGGATGAACCACGGGGCATCCCCAAGCTTAGAGCTTTCACTCCTCTTGATCATAGTATATCATACTCCTCTCTTGACCCTTGAAAACTTCCTTCACACCAAACTTCAAGCAAACTCATTAGAGGGTTAGTGCACAATTAATAATTCACACATTCAGAGGTGACACAAACATTCTTTTCACTTCTGGACATTGCATAAAGCTACTGGACATTAATGGATCAAAGGAATTAATCCAACATAGCAAAAGAGGCAATTGCGAAATAAAAGGCAGATTCTGTCAAAAACAGAACAGTCCGTAAAGACGAATTTTAAAGTGGCACCAGACTTGCTCAAATGGAAAAACTCAAAACTAATGAAAGTTGCGTACATATCTGAGGATCACGCTCGTAAATTGGCAGATTTTTTCGAATTTTCTACAGAGACTTGTGCCCAGATTCGTGACAGACAGCAATGCTGTTTCTGCGCAGCGATCCCAAATATAACATCAACTTTAACATAGAAACTTTACTTGGCACAAAAACATGATAAGGAGAGGTTGCTACAGTAGTAAACAACTTCCAAGACTCAAATATAAAACAAAGTACTATAGTAAAAACATGGGTTGTCTCCCATAAGCGCTTTTCTTTAACGCCTTTCAGCTAGGCGCAGAAAGTGCAAATCAAGTAACATCAAGAGTAGAAGCATCAACATCATAGCTTGTTCTAATAATAGAATCAAAAGGCAACTTCATTCTCTTTCTAGGGAAGTGTTCCATACCTTTCTTGAGAGGAAATTGATATTTAATATTACCTTCCCTCATATCAATAACAGCACCAACGGTTCGAAGAAAAGGTCTTCCCAATACAATAGGACAAGATGCATTGCATTCGATATCCAAGACAACAAAATCAACGGGGACAAGGTTATTGTTAACCGTAATGCGCACATTATCAATCCTCCCCAAAGGTTTCTTTTTAACATTATCGGCGAGATTAACATCCAAATAACAATTCTTCAATGGTGGCAAGTCAAGCATATCATAAATCTTTTTAGGCATAACAGAAATACTTGCACCAAGATCACATAAAGCATTACATTCAAAGTCATTGAATTTCATTTTAATGATGGGCTCCCAACCATCTTCTAACTTTCTAGGAATAGAAGTTTCAAGTTTTAGTTTCTCTTCCCTAGCTTTTATGAGAGCATTTGTAATATGTTTTGTAAAGGCTAAATTTATAGCACTAGCATTAGGACTTTTAGCAAGTTTTTGTAAGAACTTTATAACTTCAGAGATGTGGCAATCATCAAAGTCTAAATCATTATGAGCTACAGCAATGGGATCATTGTTCCCAAGGTTGGAAAAAAATTCAGCAGTTTTATCACAAGCAGTTTCAGCAGTTTTAGCAATTTCAGGCAGTTTTGTACGCTTTGCACTAGGAGTAGAAACATTGCCAACACCAATTATTTTACCATTGATAGTAGGAGGTGCAGCAACATGTGAGGAATCAACATTACTTGTGGTGGTAATAGTCCAAACTTTAGCTACATTATTCTCTTTAGCTAGTTTTTCATTTTCTTCTCTATCCCACCTAGCACGCAATTCAGCCATTAATCTTATATTCTCATTAATTCTAACTTGGATGGCATTTGCTGTAGTAGTAATCTTATTATCAATATCATCATTAGGCATAACTTTCAATTTTAAAAGATTAACATCAGAGGCAAGTCTATCAACTCTAGAAGCAAGAATATCAATTTTATCAAGCTTTTCCTCAACAGATTTGTTAAAAGCAGTTTGTGTACTAATAAATTCTTTAAGCATAGCTTCAAGACCAGAGGGTACACTCCTATTATTATTGTAAGAATTCCCATAAGAATTACCATAACCATTACCATTAGCAGAAGGATATGGCCTATAGTTATTACCAGAGTTGTTCCTATAAGCATTGTTGTTGAAATTATTGTTTTTAATGAAATTCACATCAACATTTTCTTCTTGAGCAACCAATGAAGCTAAAGGAACATTATTAGGATCAACATTAGATCTACCATTCACAAGCATAGACATAATCACATCAATCTTATCACTCAAGGAAGAGGTTTCTTCAACAGAATTTACCTTCTTACCTTGTGGAGCTCTTTCCGTGTGCCATTCAGAGTAATTTATCATCATATCATCAAGAAGCTTTGTAGCCGCCCCCAAGGTGATGGACATAAAGGTACCTCCAGCAGCTGAATCCAATAAATTCCGCGAAGAAAAATTTAGTCCTGCATAGAAGGTTTGGATGATCATCCAAGTAGTCAGTCCATGGGTTGGGCAATTCTTTACCAAAGTTTTCATTCTCTCCCATGCTTGAGCAACATGTTCAGTATCTAATTGCTTAAAATTCATTATGCTACTTCTCAAAGATATAATTTTAGCGGGAGGATAATATCTACCAATAAAAGCATCCTTACATTTAGTCCATGAATCAATACTATTCTTAGGCAAAGATAGCAACCAATCTTTAGCTCTTCCTCTTAATGAGAAAGGAAACACTTTCAATTTAATAATATCACCATCTACATCCTTATACTTTTGCATTTCACAAAGTTCAACAAAATTATTGAGATGGGCAGCAGCATCATCAGAACTAACACCAGAAAATTGATCTCTCATAACCAGGTTCAGTAAAGCAGGTTTAATTTCAAAGAATTCTGCTGTAGTAGCAGGTGGAGCAATAGGTGTGCATAGGAAATCATTATTATTTGCGTTTGTGAAGTCACACAACTTAGTATTTTCAGGGGTATTCATTTTAGCAACGGTAAATAAAACAAACTAGATAAAGTAAATGCAAGTAACTAATTTTTTTGTGTGTTTTTGATATAGAGAGCAAGACAGTAAATAAAGTAAAACTAGCAACTAATTTTTTTGTGTTTTGTTTAGGTGCAGCAAACAAAGTAGTAAATAAAATAAAGCAAGACAAAAACAAAGTAAAGAGATTGAGAAGTGGAGACTCCCCTTGCAGCGTGTCTTGATCTCCCCGGCAACGGCGCCAGAAATTTGCTTGATGCGCGTAGATGTACACGTCCGTTGGGAACCCGAAGAGGAAGGTATGATGCGCACAGTGGCAAGTTTCCCTCAGTAAGAAACCAAGGTTTAATCGGACCAGTAGGAGTCAAGAAGCACGTTGAAGGTTGATGGTGGCGAAATGTGATGCGGCGCAACAACAGGGATTCCGGCGCCAACGTGGAACCTGCACAACACAACCCAAGTACTTTGCCCCAACGCAGTGAGGTTGTCAATCTCACCGGCTTGCTGTAACAAAGGATTAACCGTATTGTGTGGAAGATGATTGTTTGCAAGAAAACAGTAAAGAACAATTGCAGATTGTATGCGATGTAAAGAATAGGACCGGGGTCCACAGTTCACTAGAGGTGTCTCTCCCATAAGATAAAAGCATGTTGGGTGAACAAATTACAGTCGGGCAATTGACAAATAGAGAAGGGCATAACAATGCATATTGATGCGCGTAAATGTACACGTCCGTTGGGAACCCCAAGGAAGGTATGATGCGCACAGTGGCAAGTTTTCCCTCAGAAAGAAACCAAGGTTGAATCGAACCAGGAGGAGCCAAGAAGCACGTTGAAGGTTGATGGTTGCGAAATGTGATGCGGCGCAACACCAGGGATTCCGGCGCCAACGCGGAACCTGCACAACACAACCCAAGTACTTTGCCCCAACACAGTGAGGTTGTCAATCTCACCGGCCTGTAACAAAGGATTAAGCGTATCGAGTGGAAGATGTTTGCAAAGAAAACAGTAAACACAATTGGTAGATTGTATGCTATGTAAAGAATAGGACCGGGGTCCACAGTTCACTAGAGGTGTCTCTCCCATAAGATAAAAGCATGTTGGGTGAACAAATTACAGTCGGGCAATTGACAAATAGAAAGGCATAACAATGCATATACATGATATGATAAATATAGTGAGATTTAATTGGGCATTACGACAAAGTACATAGACCGCCATCCAACTGCATCTATGCCTAAAAAGTCCACCTTCAGGTTATCATCCGAACCCCTCCAGTATTAAGTTGCAAAGCAACAGACAATTGCATTAAGTATGGTGCATAATGTAATCAACAACTACATCCTTAGACATAGCATCAATGTTTTATCCCTAGTGGCAACAACACATCACAACCTTAGAACTTTCTGTCACTGTCCCAGGTGTCAATGAAGGCATGAACCCACTATCGAGCATAAATACTCCCTCTTGGAGTTAAGAGTAAAAACTTGGCCAGAGCCTCTACTAATAACGGAGAGCATGCAAGATCATAAACAACACATAAACAATAGATTGATAATCACCATAATCATAGTACTCTCTATCCATCGGATCCCGACAAACACAACATATAGTATTACATATAGATGATCTTGATCATGTTAGGCAGCTCACAAGATCCAACAATGAAGCACAACAAGGAGAAGACGACCATCTAGCTACTGCTATGGACCCATGGTCCAGGGGTGAACTACTCACTCATCACTCCGGAGGCGATCATGGCGATGAAGAGTCCTCCGGAGATGATCCCCTCTCCGGCAGGGTGCCGGAGGCGATCTCCTGAATCCCCGAGATGGGATTGCGGCGGCGTCTCTGGAAGGTTTCCGTATCGTGGCTCTCGGTGGGGTTTCGCGACGGAGGCTTTAAGTAGGCGAAAGGACGCGAGGGGCCACACGAGGGGCAGGGGGCAGGCCGGCGCGGCCAGGGCTTGGGCCGCGCCGCCCTATCCCCTGGCTGCCTCGTGGCCCCACTTCGTTATCTCTTCGGTCTTCTGGAAGCTTCGTGCAAAAATAGGACCACAGGGCGAAAGTTTCGTCCAATTCCGAGAATATTTCCTTACTAGGATTTCTGAAACCAAAAACAGCAGAAAACACTCGCTCTTCGGCATCTTGTTAATAGGTTAGTTCCGAAAATGCATAAATATGACATATAATGTGCATAAAACATGTAGGTATCATCAATAAAGTGGCATGGAACATAAGAAATTATCGATACGTTGGAGACGTATCAGCATCCCCAAGCTTAGTTCTGCTCGTCCCGAGCAGGTAAAACGATAACAAAGATAATTTCTGAAGTGACATGCCATCATAATCTTGATCATACTATTTGTAAACATATGTAATGAATGCAGCGATCAAAACAAAAGTAATGACATGAGTAAACAAGTGAATCATATAGCAAAGACTTTTCATGAATAGTACTTCAAGACAAGCATCAATAAGTCTTGCATAAGAGTTAACTCATAAAGCAATAAATCAAAGTAAAGGTATTGAAGCAACACAAAGGAAGATTAAGTTTCAGCGGTTGCTTTCAACTTATAACATGTATATCTCATGGATATTGTCAACATAAAGTAATATAACAAGTGCAATATGCAAGTATGTAGGAATCAATGCAGTTCACACAAGTGTTTGCTTCTTAAGGTGGAAGGAGATAGGTAAACTGACTCAACAATAAAAGTAAAAGAAAGGTCCTTCAAGAGGAAAGCATCGATTGCTGTATTTGTGCTAGAGCTTTTATTTTGAAAACATGAAACAATTTTGTCAACGGTAGTAGTAAAGCATATGAGTTATGTAAATTATATCTTACAAGTTGCAAGCCTCATGCATAGTATACTAATAGTGTCCGCACCTCGTCCTACTTAGCTTGGACTACCGGATCTTTGCATGCCATGTTTCAACCAAGTGTCACAAAGGGGTACCTCCATGCCGCCTGTACAAAGGTCTAAGGAGAATGCTCGCATTTTGGATTTCTCGCTTTTGATTATTCTCAACTTAGACATCCATACCGGGACAACATGGACAACAGATAATGGACTCCTCTTAAATGCATAAGCATGTAGCAATGATTATTATTCTCATATGAGATTGAGGATATATGTCCAAAACTGAAACTTCAACCATGATTCATGGCTTTAGTTAGCGGCCCAATGTTCTTCTCTAACAATTTTGCATGCTCCAACCACTAAAATGATAGATCCTTCAGACAAGACGGACATGCATAGCAACTCACATGATATTCAACAATGGTTGATGGCGTTCCCCAGAAGCATGGTTATCGCACAACAAGCAACTTAATAAAAGATAAAGTGCATAAGTACATATTCAATACTACGATAGTTTTTAAGGCTATTTTGTCCCATGAGCTATATATTGCAAAGGTGAATGATGGAATTTTAAAGGTAGCACTCAAGCAATTTACTTTGGAATGGCGGAGAAATACCATGTAGTAGGTAGGTATGGTGGACACAAATGGCATAGTAGTTGGCTCAAGGATTTTGGATGCATGAGAAGTATTCCCTCTCGATACAAGGTTTAGGCTAGCAAGGTTATTTGAAGCAAACTCAAGGATGAACCGGTGCAGCAAAACTCACATAAAAGACATATTGTAAACATTATAAGACTCTACACCGTCTTCCTTGTTGTTCAAAACTCAATACTAGATATTATCTAGACCTTAGAGAGACCAAATATGCAAATCAGATTTTAGCAAGCTCTATGTATTTCTTCATTAATGGGTGCAAAGCATATGATGCAAGAGCTTAAACATGAGCACAACAATTGCCAAGTATCACATTATCCAAGACATTTTAGAATTACTACATGTAGCATTTTCCAATTCCAACCATATAACAATTTAACGAAGAAGAAACTTCGCCTTGAACATTATGAGTAAAGCCTAAGGACACATGTGTCCATATGCAACAGCGGAGCGTGTCTCTCTCCCACAAAGTGAATGCTAGGATCCATTTTATTCAAACAAAAACAAAAACAAAAACAAACCGACGCTCCAAGTAAAGAACACAAGATGTGATTGAATAAAAATATAGTTTCAGGGGAGGAACCTGATGATGTTGTCGATGAAGAAGGGGATGCCTTGGGCATCCCCAAGCTTAGACGCTTGAGTCTTCTTAAAATATGCAGGGGTGAACCACGGGGGCATCCCCAAGCTTAGAGCTTTCACTCCTCTTGATCATAGTATATCATTCTCCTCTTTTGACCCTTGAAAACTTCCTTCACACCAAACTTCAAGCAAACTCGTTAGAGGGTTAGTGCATAATCAAAAATTCACACATTCAGAGGTGACACAATCATTCTTTACACTTCTGGACATTGCATAATGCTACTGGACATTAGTGGATCAAAGAAATGAATCCAACATAGCAAAAGAGGCAATGCGAAATAAAAGGCAGAATCTGTCAAAAACAGAACAGTCCGTAAAGACGAATTTAAAGCTGGCACCAGACTTGCTCAAATGGAAAAACTCAAAACTAATGAAAGTTGCGTACATATCTGAGGATCACGCTCGTAAATTGGCAGATTTTTTCGAATTTTCTACAGAGAACTGTGCCCAGATTCGTGACAGACAGCAATGCTGTTTCTGCGCAGCGATCCCAAATATAACATCAACTTTGACATAGAAACTTTACTTGGCACAAAAACATGATAAGGAGAGGTTGCTACAGTAGTAAACAACTTCCAAGACTCAAATATAAAACAAAGTACTGTAGTAAAAACATGGGTTGTCTCCCAAGAAGTTCTTTCTTTATAGCCATTAAGATGGGCTCAGTAATTTTAATGATACTCTCGCAAGAAATAAGAGTTGAAGCAAAAGAGAGCATCAAGAAGCAAATTCAAAACACATTTAAACCTAACCCACTTCCTATGAAAAGGAATCTTGTACACAAATAAATTCATGAAGAACAAAGTGACAAGCATAGAAAAGCAACACAAGTGCAATTTCAAGATTCTCAACATAAAGAGGGGAAACTTAATATTATTAAGATGCATATAACCATGTTTCCCTCTCTCATAATAACTTTCAGTAGCATCATGAACAAATTCAACAATATAACTATCACATAAAACATTCTTGTCATGAGCCACATGCATAAAATTATTACTCTCCACATAAGCATAATCAATTTTATTAGTTGTAGTGGGAGCAAATTCAATAAAATAGCTATCATTATTATTCTCATCACCATAATCATCATATATAGGAGGCATATTGTAATCATAATTAATTTTCTCCTCAATAGTAGGTGGACTGAAAATATCATATTCATCATTGCAAGCATCATATATAGGAGGTAAAGTATCATCAAAGTAAATTTTCTCCTCCATGCTTGGGGGACTAAAAATATCACAACCAGCTTCCCCAAGCTTAAATTCTTCCATAGCTTTAGCAATAATAGTGTTCAAAGAGTTCATGCTAATAACATTGCTACAACTATTTTGTAAACAAAGTTCCATGGGTTTTTTAATTTTCTCTTCAAACACATCATGTCCTAATTCAAGATATAGTTCATAAAGATCTCTAATTTTTTTGTTGTTTTCCATTATGCCTAACTAGTGAAAATAAAAGCAAGTACAGGACTAGACATGATAACAAAATAAATTAAATGCAAGTAACTAATTTTTTTGTGTTTTGATATAGAGAACAAGACAGTAAATAAAGTAAAACTAGCAACTAATTTTTGTGTGTTTTGTTTAGGTGCAGCAAACAAAGTAGTAAATAAAATAAAGCAAGACAAAAACAAAGTAAAGAGATTGAGAAGTGGAGACTCCCTTGCAGCGTGTCTTGATCTCCCCGGCAACGGCGCCAGAAAACAGAGCTTGATGCGCGTAAATGTACACGTCCGTTGGGAACCCCAAGAGGAAGGTATGATGCGCACAGTGGCAAGTTTTCCCTCAGAAAGAAACCAAGGTTGAATCGAACCAGGAGGAGCCAAGAAGCATGTTGAAGGTTGATGGTCGCGAAATGTGATGCGGCGCAACACCAGGGATTCCGGCGCCAACGCGGAACCTGCACAACACAACCCAAGTACTTTGCCCCAACGAAACAGTGAGGTTGTCAATCTCACCGGCTTGCTGTAACAAAGGATTAAGCGTATCGAGTGGAAGATGTTTGCAAAGAAAACAGTAAACACAATTGCAGAGATTGTATGCTATGTAAAGAATAGGACCGAGGTCCAC
The DNA here is from genome assembly GCA_030979885.1 of Lolium multiflorum. Taxonomy (NCBI): domain Eukaryota; kingdom Viridiplantae; phylum Streptophyta; class Magnoliopsida; order Poales; family Poaceae; genus Lolium; species Lolium multiflorum. The sequence continues at coordinate 44,177,691 of CM061750.1, read as the reverse complement.
AGTTCACTAGAGGTGTCTCTCCCATAAGATAAAAGCATGTTGGGTGAACAAATTACAGTCGGGCAATTGACAAATAGAGAAAGGCATAACAATGCATATACATGATATGATAAATATAGTGAGATTTAATTGGGCATTACGACAAAGTACATAGACCGCCATCCAACTGCATCTATGCCTAAAAAGTCCACCTTCAGGTTATCATCCGAACCCCATCCAGTATTAAGTTGCAAAGCAACAGACAATTGCATTAAGTATGGTGCGTAATGTAATCAACAACTACATCCTTAGACATAGCATCAATGTTTTATCCCTAGTGGCAACAGCACATCACAACCTTAGAACTTTCTGTCACTGTCCCAGGTGTCAATGAAGGCATGAACCCACTATCGAGCATAAATACTCCCTCTTGGAGTTAAGAGTAAAAACTTGGCCAGAGCCTCTACTAATAACGGAGAGCATGCAAGATCATAAACAACACATAAACAATAGATTGATAATCACCATAATCATAGTACTCTCTATCCATCGGATCCCGACAAACACAACATATAGTATTACATATAGATGATCTTGATCATGTTAGGCAGCTCACAAGATCCAACAATGAAGCACAACAAGGAGAAGACGACCATCTAGCTACTGCTATGGACCCATGGTCCAGGGGTGAACTACTCACTCATCACTCGGAGGCGATCATGGCGATGAAGAGTCCTCCGGGAGATGAATCCCTCTCTCCGGCAGGGTGCCGGAGGCGATCTCCTGAATCCCCCGAGATGGGATTCGCGGCGGCGTCTCTGGAAGGTTTCCGTATCGTGGCTCTCGGTCTGGGGGTTTCGCGACGGAGGCTTTAAGTAGGCGAAAAGGGCAACGCGAGGGGCCACACGAGGGCCAGGGGGCAGGCCGGCGCGGCCGGGGCTTGGGCCGCCGCCCTATCCCCGGCTGCCTCGTGGCCCCGTTATCTCTTCGGTCTTGGAAGCTTCGTGCAAAAATAGGACCCTGGGCGAAAGTTTCGTCCAATTCCGAGAATATTTCCTTACTAGGATTTCTGAAACCAAAAACAGCAGAAAACACAACTGGCTCTTCGGCATCTTGTTAATAGGTTAGTTCCAGAAAATGCATAAATATGACATATAATGTGCATAAAACATGTAGGTATCATCAATAAAGTGGCATGGAACATAAGAAATTATCGATACGTTGGAGACGAATGCATATACATGATATGATAAATATAGTGAGATTTAATCCGGGCATTACGACAAAGTACATAGACCGCCATCCAACTGCATCTATGCCTAAAAAGTCCACCTTCAGGTTATCATCCGAACCCCATTCAGTATTAAGTTGCAAAGCAACAGACAATTGCATTAAGTATGGTGCGTAATGTAATCGACAACTACATCCTTAGACATAGAATCAATGTTTTATCCCTAGTGGCAACAGCACATCACAACCTTAGAACTTTCTGTCACTGTCCCAGGTATCAATGAAGGCATGAACCCACTATCGAGCATAAATACTCCCTCTTGGAGTTAAGAGCAAAAACTTGGCCAGAGCCTCTACTAATAACGGAGAGCATGCAAGATCATAAACAACACATAAACAATAGATTGATAATCACCATAACATAGTATTCTCTATCCATCGGATCCCGACAAACACAACATATAGAATTACAGATAGATGATCTTGATCATGTTAGGCAGCTCACAAGATCCAACAATGAAGCACAATTAGGAGAAGACGACCATCTAGCTACTGCTATGGACCCATAGTCCAGGGGTGAACTACTCACTCATCACTCCGGAGGCGATCATGGCGATGAAGAGTCCTCCGGGAGATGAATCCCCTCCGGCAGGGTGCGGAGGCGATCTCTGAATCCCCGAGATGGGATTCGCGGCGGCGCGTCTCGTAAGGTTTTCCGTATCGTGGCTCTCGGTTCTGGGGGTTTACGAGAGGCTATTTGTAGGCGGAAGGGCAGGTCAAGAGGCGGCACGAGGGCCCAGTGACGGGCCGCGCGGCCAGGCGGGCGCCGCCTGTCCTGGCCACCTCGTGGCCCCACTTCGACTCTCCTTCGGTCTTCTGGAAGCTTCGTGGCAAAATAGGACCCTGGGCGTTGATTTCGTCCAATTCCGAGAATATTTCGTTACTAGGATTTCTGAAACCAAAAACAGCAGAAAACAACAACTGGCTCTTCGGCATCTTGTTAATAGGTTAGTCCAGAAAATGCGTAAATACGACATATAATGTGCATAAAACATGTAGGTATGATCAATAAAGTAGCATGGAACATAAGAAATTATCGATACGTTGGAGACGTATCATACGCCACCATGGCAACGATAAAGAAGAAATCGGTCACTCCCGTGGCAAGGAAAAGGAGGAGGCCGGCCCACGCGACCGGCCCCGATATGATGATAAATGGTACATCACCGAGGAACAAGTGAGAAGCGTGCGGTACCAACGACCACTTTCCGCACACCTCCTTAACAAATATGAGCATCAGTACGACCGACGTCGGCGATACGATACAGACGACGAAAGATATTGTCGGTCTGATGCAGACAACAGAAAATCTCGTCGGTATGATAGAGACGACGAAGGTTATGAGCCCGCGCTAATGGGAAGTCAAGAGAGCAGGAAGACATGGACAGACACTGGGATTGTCCTTTCTTCAAGCATTGCTGGGATTCAGGAATGAGCCGATTGCCTACAATCGACAGCGCCGGAGTGCGCAGGGAAGAAGGCGCAAGTGAGGTTTCGGTGTTCGGGCGTCTAGGACCTCTCCCATCTCGGAACGAAAAGCTGAGTCATCTCAAGGGGAAGATTTCAAGGAGTCAGAAGATGAAGAAGAAGATAGATACCACCGGCCAAGGTGGTGCCCTGATGGACTCTCCCAAAAGCGTAGGGTGCAGCGGCTACGTAGTTTGGAGGAAGCCGAGGCGCAGTACCTGTACACGTTGAGGAAAGCACGGCCCGACCTGGCCGTGAAAATTCAGCAAACTTTGGAGGCAGAAACTCGTCCACAGAAGAAAGAGTGGCGCCCCAAACAAACAAAAGCCAATGCGAAGGCATCGGCTGGCACGAATATGGTGTTCATACTGCCGTCGGAGTTTTGTGCTCCAAGAACTGAAGAAGTGCCAGCAGCTCAGTTTGACTGCGGCCCACGGCCAGTTATCTTTGAGAAGCCACGAGAGAGGAGCTACAAACATTTGAAGGCCCTGTACCTAAGAGGTTACATCAACGGGCAGCCTGTCGGCAAGATGTTGGTTGACACGGGAGCGGCAGTCAATATAATGCCATACTCCATGCTACGGCGTTTGGGACGCTCTAATGAGGATCTGATCAAAACCAGCATCACACTGAGCGACTTCAACGGCCAAGCGTCAGAGGCGCAAGGCGTTCTGAACGTGGACCTAACCGTGGGCCGAAAAACCATCCCTACGTCATTCTTCATCGTCGACAGCAAAAGCACCTACGCTGTCCTGCTAGGGAGGGATTGGATTCACGCCAACTGCTGCATTCCATCCACAATGCACCAATGCCTGATACAGTGGGATGGAGATGAAGTGGAGGTCGTTCATGCAGATGACTCGATCGAGATCTCAATAGCTGGCATGAATATTTGGGACGCAGACGACCAAGAGCCGATCTCTGGAGTCAGTTTGGACGGCTGTGAGCGCATCGAAGCTACAAAAAACGGGGTGAGGCTGGTCTTATCCACCGGCCTGACAGAGTAGCAAGATCCAAGTCTATGGACGTACGTGGCAAGGCCGATCCCTGCGATCGGCCCCAAAAAATAAAAAGCAATGATCTCACCTCAAACATGTCACGTAGTCAGGTACAGTCCCTAGAATCGGATGGCCGGAGAGCCGATATCTTCAATTACTTGGAAGATCCGGCTCGGGGGGCACCTAAACGGATAAGATAAGTTCCCAGTTCAATGGGATCTCAAGCCTAGGCCCATATGTAGGATGATGACAAGTATATAGGGATGCATGAAATGGGTAAAAGCATGTCCGATGAAGGACCAGACTAAAAAGCCGATGCGCAGCCATCGACTATAGCGAGCGTACAAAGTTGCGACATTACCAGTTTGGCAATCGCTGTTACATAGATAGGCTCAAGGAATGCCTCGAAGGCACGGAGGCGTCAGCACGGACGCTATCCACCTCGGCGATCTCGGCCTCGTCATCTTCGTCCTTGCCCGTCACCAGCTGTTTGTGCAGAGCTCGTATTCCTCCAGATCAGTTTGCAGTTGAGCTTTGAGACCTTCTGCTTCCTTTTGGGAGCGGGCAATAAGAGCTTCCTTATCATAAATAAGCTGTTTGGTGGCCCGAACCCTCTCTTCAAGGGCCCCCAGTTCCTTTTGCAAGGCCTCAAGTTCGGCGGTGCTGTCAGAGGTGTCAGTTTTGGCGTCCAAGGCCGCCTTCTTCTCATTGAGCCGCTGGCATTTGTCGCAATGTCGGCCTTCAACGGAAGTTGGGCGTGGCGTATATCGATTCTCGACGAGCTAGCTTCACCCTTGACCCATAGACAGACAAAGTCACAACTGCCAAAGTTTCACCTGCAACGATACCGGGAGATGGTCCTTGATTTCGTCAAGAACGCTCTTTATTTCTTCGGGGTTCTCAACCAACGTCTCGATCGAGGAGGAAAGCAAGGCTTTGAGACGCTGGAAGATGTTGGACAGCACTGGGTCGTGGTTCGTCGCATGCCATAGAAGGAGCTGGTTCAATGGATTCAGGGTCAAACGTGAGCAAGCACGAGAGGTCGCAACCCTGACAACCAAAAACACCGTGGTATGCGCAAAGGGAAGGGTAAGCCAAGCAAAAGAGTATACCTCTCCGAAGGGGACGCCGATGATGAGGCAATCGGCTCTGTGTTGCTGCTAGGGGCTGGGCGGTTGGCGACCTTGTCGGCGGCGGGGGCTCTTTGGATCCAGGTTCGCGGAGGGCATCGCTTCCTCGACTCCCCCACTAGAAGTGTCATCGATCAGTAAAGAGATGGTTAGCTGATGTAAGCAGCAATGGATTGGCATGAAGAATGAACCGAGGAGAGTGTGGAGGGTGGTTACATTTGAAGCCTCTCGGTATGATGAAGGGGCTTGCGGTTCCTTTCGAGTCCTCTTAGTGCTCACGCCCTGCCCCACTTTGATTGAAGCTTGGGGGCAGCAGTTTCAGGGACGGGCCTTTTCATAAGCACAACATCCCCAAGCTTAGAGCTTTCAATATCATCGTTTAAGGGGACATGAATAATGCTATCATCATTAATTTCATAATCAGTACCAAAGAGATTTTCAATATCAAAGGCAGCGTGCTCATCCAAATCATGATCACTAATATGGGTAAAGGGTATAGGAAGATCATCGTACTCAGATTCATTATCATAATAATCATTAGGAGCAACATACTTACGGTTACCTAGCGTTATCTCATTCACGCGGGGATACGCCGTTACCTCTTTCTTTTTATTCTCCTTCTTCTTCTTCTTCTTCTTCTTCTTCTTCTTTGTTCCCTTCTTCTTCTTCTCCTTCTCCTCGTTCCCTTCTTTAGGAGGAAGAGGCTTGAAGGGTGGCTTGTCCGCATAACCTGATTTACTTTTAGAAACAATAGAAGAAACTTGGGAGGATCCCTCCTTTTCATTAATTAGTTGAAAACACACAGCGGTCCTATCATATTTTGGCAAGGTGTCATCTTCTAAAATATTTTGTATGTAAGTATTTGTATGGCTATTATCAATGCAATAAGAAAGACAACCATGCAGGACATCATCAATATCAAGATCGTTAATATTTAACAAAGAAATTTTTCTTGACAACTCTTCACACTTTAAAAATAAGGTAAGTTCATCATGCTGATTAGGAATAATTTCATCATCACAATACAAATTTGCAGCACTCATGGGGTTTGAATTATCATTGGAGGAACATTGAAAATTAAAATGACCAACTCTATGGCAAAGTTCACAAATAAAAGGATAGAGGGCACACACTTTTTCTCCAAGATCATCTAGAGCTCTAGACCACTTTCTAGTTTTTTCATTTCTGTGATGGATACAATATTCATCTTCTATTTGATTAATTCCACAAGGTCTATGTATTCCACAAAAATTAACATGCTTATAGGAAATAGCATTCTTAGGAGTTTGAGCACGCTTATTGCAATTATTAACAACAATTTCATTCTTCATGCAAGCGTCTTTAAAAGGTTCATGATACTTATCAAAATTCTTTTTAGGCAATTCTAAATGAGAAGCAAAGGCTTTATAAAGATTTGCAGCAACTTGAGAGTCAAGACCATAAGTAGCACTCATATTTCGAAATTTACCACTATCCATGAAAGTTTCAATGCATTCATAATCATAATTTATACCTGACTCTTTACCTTTGTCGTTCTCCCAATCTTCAGCGTTCTCCTTAATCCGATCAAGAAGGTCCCTTTTAAACTCTTCTTTATTGCTCGTGAATGATCCAGAACAAGTAGTATCCAGCAAGGTCTTATCTTGAAAAGAAAGTCTTGCATAGAAATTATCAATGATGATATTACCTGGAAGCTCATGATTGGGGCATTTGAGCATTAAAGTCTTCAATCTCTCCCATGCTTGGGCAATACTCTCTCCATCATGAGGCCAAAAATTATATATATGGTTTCGATCTTTGTGAATTTCACTTGGAGGATAGAACTTGGAATAAAATAGAGGCACAATATCCTTCCAATCAAGAGAGTGCCCGTCCTTCAATAGTTTATACCAATGCGCCGCTTCACCAGATAGCGATATAGAGAATAGTTTCTTCTTCACTTCATCCATAGAGATACCTGCACACTTGAATAACCCGCATAATTCATGCAAAAACAGTAAATGATCTCCAGGATGGACAGTTCCATCCCCTTCATAGCGGTTATCCATAACACGTTCAATAATTTTCATAGGTATTTTGTACGGAATACTTTCAGCAGGTGGATTTAAAATATCAGAAGCATCATTAAAGTTATCGCATATGGGAGATAAAGCATTATCAGAACAAAATATTTCTTCCAAAGCGGAGGAGCTAAAAAGATTATTTTTATGTAAACCAGCTTCCCCAAGCTTAGACTTCTTCATAGCATTAGTAGTAATTGCATTCATACTAATAACATTGCTACTATCATGTAAATAAGGTTCCATAGGTTTTTTAATTTTCGCATCAAACCATCCATGTCTTAAATCAGGAAATAGAATAAGAAGCTCACTAATTTTTTTGTTGTTTTCCATTATGCCTAACTAGTGAAAAATAAAAACAAGAAACAAAAAGATGTAATTGCAGAGTCTAAAGGAAATAGCTTCGAGTACACACACAATGGCGCCAGAAAAGTACTGTTACCTGGAACCGGAGTGTGAGTACCTTTTACCTTTCCTCCCGGCAACGGCGCCAGAAAAGTGCTTGATGTCTACGGGTGCTTCTATTCTTGTAGACAGTGTTGGGCCTCCAAGAGCAGAGGTTTGTAGAACAGCAGCAAGTTTCCCTTAAGTGGATTACCCAAGGTTTATCGAACTCAGGGAGGAAGAGGTCAAAGATATCCCTCTCAAGCAACCCTGTAATCACAAAGCAAGAAGTCTCTTGTGTCCCCAACACACCAAATACACTTGTCAGGTGTATAGGTGCACTAGTTCGGCGAAGAGATAGTGAAATACAAGTAATATGGATGTATATGAGTGGTAATAGCAATCTGAATAAAATATGGCAGCGAGTAAACATGCAACAGAACAGTAAGTAAACGGTGTTTTCAGTATTGGAAACAAGGCCTAGGGATCATACTTTCACTAGTGGACACTCTCAACATTGATCGCATAATAAATACTTCTTCTCAAATGTGCTACATACACTCTTGTTTGATAATGAACATCATTGCGTAGGATTACACGAACCCTCAATGCCGGAGTTAACAAGCTCCACAATTCCATGTTCATATTTAAGTAACCTTAGAGCATAATAGATCATTGCAAAATAAACCAAGAACTAACATAGTGCACACTATGAAGGAGGAATAGATCACATCAATACTATCATAATGATAATTAACTCCACAATCTACAAGAGATCGTGATCATAGCCTACGACAAGAACCACAGGGTGCACACACTAATCACCTTTACACCAAGTAGGAGGAATAGAACTACTTTAATAACATCACATGAGTAGCACACAACTAGTAGCGATACAAAGCTCATCATATGGATCTCAATCATGTAAGGCAGCTCATGAGATCATTGTATTGAAGTACAGAGAGAGAGATTAACCACATAGCTACGGTAGAGCCCTCAGCCCCGGGGGAGAACTACTCCCTCCTCATCATGGGAACAGCGATGGCGGTGAAGATGGCGGTGGAGACGGCTTCCGGGGGCAATTCCCCGTCCCGGCGGCGTGCCGGAACAGAGACTTCTGTCCCCCGAATCTTGATTTCGCGATGGCGGCGGCTCTGGAAGGTTTTCTCCGTATCGTGGGTCTCCTCTGTAAGGGTTTTCGATGCAGGGGCTTTAAATAGGCGAAGAGGCGGCGGGAGGGTCAACGAGGCGACGACACCATAGGGTGGCGCGGGCCCAGCCTGGCCGCGCCACCATGTCATCTGGGGCCCACAGGGCCCCCTCTGGCGGCTCTCGGGTGTTCTGGATGCTTCCGGGCAAAATAGGAACCTGGGAGGTGATTTCGTCCAATTCCGAGAATATTTCTTTACTAGGATTTCTGAAACCAAAAACAGAAAACAGGAACTGGCACTTCGGCATCTCGTCAATAGGTTAGTTCCGGAAAACGCATAATAATGACATATAATGTGTATAAAACATGTAGATATCATCAATAAAGTGGCATGGAACATAAGAAATTATCGATACGTTGGAGACGTATCAGCATCCCCAAGCTTAGTTCTGCTCGTCCCGAGCAGGTAAAACGATAACAAAGATAATTTCTGAAGTGACATGCCATCATAACCTTGATCATACTATTGTAAAGCACATGAGATGAATGCAGAGATTCGAAGCAATGATGAAGATAATGAGTAAACAAATGAATCATATAACAAAGACTTTTCATGAATAATACTTTCAAGCCAAGCATCAATAAGTCTTGCATAAGAGTTAACTCATAAGCAATAAATTCTTAGTAGAAAGCTTTGAAACAACACAAAGGAAGATATAAGTTTCAGCGGTTGCTTTCAACTTTAACATGTATATCTCATGGATAATTGTCAATACAAAGTAATATAACAAGTGCAATAGGTAAACATGTAAGAATCAATGCACACAGTTCACACAAGTGTTTGCTTCTAAGATAGAAAGAATAGGTAAACTGACTCAACAATAAAGTAAAAGAAAGGTCCTTCAAAGAGGAAAGCATTGATTGCTATATTTGTGCTAGAGCTTTGATTTTGAAAACATATAGAGAGCATAAAAGTAAAGTTTTGAGAGGTGTTTGTTGTTGTCAACGAATGGTAGCGGGTACTCTAACCCCCTTGCCAGACAAACCTTCAAAGAGCGGCTCCCATTTTATTTTGTTTTTGGGTGGCACTCCTTCCAACCTTTCTTTCACAAACCATGGCTAACCGAATCCTCGGGTGCCTGCCAACAATCTCATACCATGAAGGAGTGCCTTTTAATTTTAGTTTTATTATGATGACACTCCTCCCCACCTTTGCTTTCTCAAGCCATGGCTAACCGAATCCTTCGGGTGCCGTCCAACAATCACATACCATGGAGGAGTGTCTATTTTTGTTAATTAATTTGGGACTGGGAATCCCATTGCCAGCTCTTTTTGCAAAATTATTGGATAAGCGGATGAAGCCACTAGTCCATTGGTGAAAGTTGCCCAACAAGATTGAAAGATAAACACCACATACTTCCTCATGAGCTATAAAACATTGACACAAATAAGAGGTAATAACTTTTGAATTGTTTAAAGGTAGCACTCAAGCAATTTACTTTGGAATGGCGGAGAAATACCATGTAGTAGGTAGGTATGGTGGACACAAATGGCATGAATATTGGCTCAAGTATTTGGATGCATGAGAAGTATTCCCTCTCGATACAAGGTTTAGGCTAGCAAGGTTATTTGAAGCAAACTCAAGTATGAAATGGTGCAGCAAGACTCACATATAAACATATTGTAAGCATTATAAGACTTTACATCGTCTCCTTGTTGTTCAAACACCTCAACCAGAAAATATCTAGACTTAGAGAGACCAATCATGCAAACCAAATTTTAACAAGCTCTATGTAATTATTCATTAATGGGTACAAGGTACATGATGCAAGAGCTTAAACAAGATCTATATGAGCACAACAATTGCCAAGTTTCACATTATTCAAGACATTATACCAATTACTACATGTAGCATTTCCCGTTTCCAACCATATAACAATTAACGAAGCAGTTTCAACCTTCGCCATGAAAATTAAAAGCTAAGAACACATGTGTTCATACGAACCAGCGGAGCGTGTCTCTCTCCCAAACAATCATTTATTCAAACAAAAACAAAAACAAAAGCATACAGACGCTCCAAGTAAAGTATATAAGATGTGACAGAATAAAAATATAGTTTCAAGAGAAGGAACCTGATACTTTGTCGATGAAGAAGGGGATGCCTTGGGCATCCCCAAGCTTAGATGCTTGAGTCTTCTTGAAATATGCAGGGATGAACCACAGGGGCATCCCCAAGCTTAGACCTTTCACTCTTCTCGATCACATTATATCACCCTCTTCTATTGACCCTTGAAAACTTCCTTCACACCAAACTTCAAGCAAACTCATTAGAGGGTTAGTGCACAATCAAAATTCACATGTTCAGAGGTGACACAATCATTCTCAACACTTCTGGACATTGCACAAAACTTCTGAAAGTTAATGGAACAAAGAAACTCATTCAACTTAACAAAAGCGGCAATGCGAAATAAAAGGCAGAATCTGTCAAAAACAGAACAGTCCGTAAAGACGAATTTAAAATGGCACCAGACTTGCTCAAATGGAAAAACTCAAAACTAATGAAAGTTGCGTACATATCTGAGGATCACGCTCGTAAATTGGCAGATTTTTTCGAATTTTCTACAGAGAACTGTGCCCAGATTCGTGACAGACAGCAATGCTGTTTCTGCGCAGCGATCCCAAATATAACATCAACTTTGACATAGAAACTTTACTTGGCACAAAAACATGATAAGGAGAGGTTGCTACAGTAGTAAACAACTTCCAAGACACAAATATAAAACAAAGTACTGTAGCAAAATAACACATGGGTTATCTCCCAAGAAGTTCTTTCTTTATAGCCATTAAGATGGGCTCAGCAATTTTGGTGATGCACCCGCAAGAAATAGTATTTGAAGCAAAAGAGAGCTTCAAGAGGCAATTCAAAACACATTTGAGCCTAACATGCTTCCTATGCAAAAGAATCTTATACACAAATGAATTCATGAAGAGCAAAGTGGCAAGCATAAGAGGATAAAACACGAGTAACTTAAAGATTCTCAACATAAAGAGGGGAAACTTAATATTATTAAGATGCATATAACCATATTTCCCTCTCTCATAATAACTTTCAGTAGCATCATTGATGAAATCCACAATATACCCGTCACTTAAAACATTCTTATCATGGTTCATATGCATAGAAGTATCATTAATTTTGGCATAAGAAGAGTTATTCTCATTAATAGTAATTGGAGCAAGATTATTATCAAGAATTTGAACATGGTAAACAAGTTGCATATTAAAAGAATTGTTTTTGGCAAGCCCATCATAACTATGACAAGTTTCATAAGGATAATTGTAACATGTGTCATATACATCTCTATAGCAATTATCTAAACCTGAATATGTAATATCATCATTTTCACTAAAAGTAGATGTCTCAAATACAGGATCTTCAAGCACAACATCCCCAAGCTTAGAGCTTTCAATATCATCGTTTAAGGGGACATGAATAATGCTATCATCATTAATTTCATAATCAGTACCAAAGAGATTTTCAATATCAAAGGCAGCGTGCTCATCCAAATCATGATCACTAATATGGGTAAAGGGTATAGGAAGATCATCGTACTCAGATTCATTATCATAATAATCATTAGGAGCAACATACTTACGGTTACCTAGCGTTATCTCATTCACGCGGGGATACGCCGTTACCTCTTTCTTTTTATTCTTCTTCTTCTTCTTCTTCTTCTTCTTCGTTCCCTTCTTCTTCTTCTTCTCCTTCTCCTCGTTCCCTTCTTTAGGAGGAAGAGGCTTGAAGGGTGGCTTGTCCGCATAACCTGATTTACTTTTAGAAACAATAGAAGAAACTTGGGAGGATCCCTCCTTTTCATTAATTAGTTGAAAACACACAGCGGTCCTATCATATTTTGGCAAGGTGTCATCTTCTAAAATATTTTGTATGTAAGTATTTGTATGGCTATTATCAATGCAATAAGAAAGACAACCATGCAGGACATCATCAATATCAAGATCGTTAATATTTAACAAAGAAATTTTTCTTGACAACTCTTCACACTTTAAAAATAAGGTAAGTTCATCATGCTGATTAGGAATAATTTCATCATCACAATACAAATTTGCAGCACTCATGGGGTTTGAATTATCATTGGAGGAACATTGAAAATTAAAATGACCAACTCTATGGCAAAGTTCACAAATAAAAGGATAGAGGGCACACACTTTTTCTCCAAGATCATCTAGAGCTCTAGACCACTTTCTAGTTTTTTCATTTCTGTGATGGATACAATATTCATCTTCTATTTGATTAATTCCACAAGGTCTATGTATTCCACAAAAATTAACATGCTTATAGGAAATAGCATTCTTAGGAGTTTGAGCACGCTTATTGCAATTATTAACAACAATTTCATTCTTCATGCAAGCGTCTTTAAAAGGTTCATGATACTTATCAAAATTCTTTTTAGGCAATTCTAAATGAGAAGCAAAGGCTTTATAAAGATTTGCAGCAACTTGAGAGTCAAGACCATAAGTAGCACTCATATTTCGAAATTTACCACTATCCATGAAAGTTTCAATGCATTCATAATCATAATTTATACCTGACTCTTTACCTTTGTCGTTCTCCCAATCTTCAGCGTTCTCCTTAATCCGATCAAGAAGGTCCCTTTTAAACTCTTCTTTATTGCTCGTGAATGATCCAGAACAAGTAGTATCCAGCAAGGTCTTATCTTGAAAAGAAAGTCTTGCATAGAAATTATCAATGATGATATTACCTGGAAGCTCATGATTGGGGCATTTGAGCATTAAAGTCTTCAATCTCTCCCATGCTTGGGCAATACTCTCTCCATCATGAGGCCAAAAATTATATATATGGTTTCGATCTTTGTGAATTTCACTTGGAGGATAGAACTTGGAATAAAATAGAGGCACAATATCCTTCCAATCAAGAGAGTGCCCGTCCTTCAATAGTTTATACCAATGCGCCGCTTCACCAGATAGCGATATAGAGAATAGTTTCTTCTTCACTTCATCCATAGAGATACCTGCACACTTGAATAACCCGCATAATTCATGCAAAAACAGTAAATGATCTCCAGGATGGACAGTTCCATCCCCTTCATAGCGGTTATCCATAACACGTTCAATAATTTTCATAGGTATTTTGTACGGAATACTTTCAGCAGGTGGATTTAAAATATCAGAAGCATCATTAAAGTTATCGCATATGGGAGATAAAGCATTATCAGAACAAAATATTTCTTCCAAAGCGGAGGAGCTAAAAAGATTATTTTTATGTAAACCAGCTTCCCCAAGCTTAGACTTCTTCATAGCATTAGTAGTAATTGCATTCATACTAATAACATTGCTACTATCATGTAAATAAGGTTCCATAGGTTTTTTAATTTTCGCATCAAACCATCCATGTCTTAAATCAGGAAATAGAATAAGAAGCTCACTAATTTTTTTGTTGTTTTCCATTATGCCTAACTAGTGAAAAATAAAAACAAGAAACAAAAAGATGCAATTGCAGAGTCTAAAGGAAATAGCTTCGAGTACACACACAATGGCGCCAGAAAAGTACTGTTACCTGGAACCGGAGTGTGAGTACCTTTTACCTTTCCTCCCAACGGCGCCAGAAAAGTGCTTGATGTCTACGGGTGCTTCTATTCTTGTAGACAGTGTTGGGCCTCCAAGTGCAGAGGTTTGTAGAACAACAGCAAGTTTCCCTTAAGTGGATTACCCAAGGTTTATCGAACTCAGGGAGGAAGAGGTCAAAGATATCCCTCTCAAGCAACCCTGTAATCACAAAGCAAGAAGTCTCTTGTGTCCCCAACACACCAAATACACTTGTCAGATGTATAGGTGCACTAGTTCGGCGAAGAGATAGTGAAATACAAGTAATATGGATGTATATGAGTGGTAATAGCAATCTGAATAAAATATGGCAGCGAGTAAACATGCAACAGAACAGTAAATAAACGGTGTTTCAGTATTGGAAACAAGGCCTAGGGATCATACTTTCACTAGTGGACACTCTCAACATTGATCGCATAATAAATACTTCTTCTCAAATGTGCTACATACACTCTTGTTTGATAATGAACATCATTGCGTAGGATTACACGAACCCTCAATGCCGGAGTTAACAAGCTCCACAATTCCATGTTCATATTTAAGTAACCTTAGAGCATAATAGATCATTGCAAAATAAACCAAGAACTAACATAGTGCACACTATGAAGGAGGAATAGATCACATCAATACTATCATAATGATAATTAACTCCACAATCTACAAGAGATCGTGATCATAGCCTACGACAAGAACCACAGGGTGCACACACTAATCACCTTTACACCAAGTAGGAGGAATAGAACTACTTTAATAACATCACATGAGTAGCACACAACTAGTAGCGATACAAAGCTCATCATATGGATCTCAATCATGTAAGGCAGCTCATGAGATCATTGTATTGGAATACAGAGAGAGATTAACACATAGCTACGGTAGAGCCCTCGCCCCGGGGGAGAACTACTCCCTCCTCATCATGGGAACAGCGATGGCGGTGAAGATGGCGGTGGAGACGGCTTCCGGGGCAATTCCCCGTCCCGGCGGCGTGCGGGAACAGAGACTTCCCCCGAATCTTGATTTCGCGATGGCGGCGGCTCTGGAAGGTTTTCTCCGTATCGTGGGTCTCCGTAAGGGTTTTCGATGCAGGGGCTTTTAAATAGGCGAAGAGGCGGCGGGAGGGTCAACGAGGCGACGACACCATAGGGTGGCGCGGCCCAGCCACTGGCCGCGCCACCATGTCATCTCAGGGCCACGGGGGCCCCTCTGGCGACTCTCGGGTGTTCTGGATGCTTCCGGGCAAATAGGAACCTGGAGGTGATTTCGTCAATTCCGAGAATATTTCTTTACTAGGATTTATGAAACCAAAAACAGCAGAAACAGGAACGGCACTTCGGCATCTCGTCAATAGGTTAGTTCCGGAAACGCATAATAATGACATATAATGTATAAAACATGTAGATATCATCAATAAAGTGGCATGGAACATAAGAAATTATCGATACGTTGGAGGCGTATCAGCATCCCCAAGCTTAGTAGGACTCATAACCAGGTTTGATGATCCTGTTTGATGTGCTCATGCCAACTGGAAGGAAGCAGGGACGGATCATGGTGGAATACAATTGCCGGGTGCTGGTGTCATCGGCAAAGCTGTCTAGCCTGAAGGAGACTGGGTTCTCAAAATTCTCAGATTCCGTGTAGGAAAAGAAGAGGGGATTATCCAGGCCGTGGAAGAAAATGCTGAACCACTTTGATGCTTCCTTGGGGATCAGTTTACTACCTGGAAGGCTATATAGGCTTGGCCGTAGCTAGTGCATCGGATCTGCTTCCCGTTAGCATCTGGAAAGGTGCAAGTGGCCAAAAGTGGGAAGTTTGGGATATGGTTCTGGAAATACAGCTGAGCCCATAGCTGAATAAACCACCAGGGACCTCCTGTTTTGACTGTTCTTTGGGAATATAGTTTGACAGACATAGTTGGAGGTATCGATAGACCTCTCCAAGGAACAGTTTGCCGATGCCAAGCTGGGTGCCTCTGGCAAGTTCATAGGCCAAGGGAAGATAATTCTTGGTCGGAGCAAGTGAAGGGCCACAGAATATGAAGTGTTCCAACCAGAAATTCAGGAAGGCCGTGTGTTCTTTCTCTGTTACAGGGCCTTTATTTTTCATGTGGCGACGAAGGTAAGCACCCCAGTTTGTGCACTCTGTTTTGGAAGAGAGCTTGAAAGGGACCCTTGGCAGCATAAAAGCAGAGGGGCTGGGGGATGTAATGTCCAAGCCAGTGATCATTACCACATCTAGCAGAGTTGGTGTCATGGGGCCGTGGCCAAACATGAAGCAGTTCAGAGCATCAGACCAGAAGTAGCCGATGGTTTTTAGAAGGTTTTCATGCTTCTCGAGGGGAGACAATGATAAGGACAGAGCATCGGCTATTCCTGTGGTTTCCCATGTGGATTGATAAGTTTTGGATACTCTACTGTACCAGGAAACCCAATCTTCAGGAGGGTTAGGCCAGGCTCGTAAGCAGTCGGCCCAAGAAGTTAGATCTAAATCCTGGTTCACGAAAGGGATCCTACGAGCCTCGCAAGAAATCAAACGGGCAGGACCCTCGACAGTACGGGGGCCAAGGCAAAGAGAGTCTGGAAGAGAAGGATGCGGCAGCAGAATGTCGGAAACCTAAAATTAATGGTGGAATAAGGCATTAATTCAGATGTTTGCTACCAATCCTAACATTATGCTCGGATAATGAGGGGCAGGTAAAGATTACCTTCAGGCCAGAGACTGTTGCGTTGGCGTTGGACGATTCCGCCATCTGATGCGCTAGCGGGGATGAATCTGCGCGGTTGGGGATCTGAGATTCGTGTCGCGCGAGGTGAATTCGTTGGGAATTGGGGATCGAGTTTGGTCCTTTGGATGAGAGTCACGGGTTGCCGTTTGAATTTGGGGAATGTACGTTTGGACACAATACGGAGTCGCTCGCTAGCCTTTTATGATTAAGACCGATGCGTCGCCATCGGCTCTTTGTGCGTTGACCTACTTTGACAATCGGAAAAATCAAATTGGGAAGCATTCTTCATTGATAAGAAGGTTTTTTACAAGGAAGAGCCGATTGCTCTCAAAAGGATCATCTACTACCTAAATTACTACTACTAGCCCTATACTAGTAGTCCCTAATCTAAGGGCCGTCGCTGCCCTCGTCGTCGCCATCCTCGCCGCGTCGGCGGCACTGCGCGACGTCTTCATCGTAGCTGTCGAAGCCGCCGGCAGGGGCCGTCTTCGTCGTCGTCATCGACCCGAGCGCGAAGCGCTTGACGCGGATACTCGTCGGAGGAGGTGTCCTCCACTTCCTCCTCCTCCTCCTCCTCGTCGGAGGAGATGTCTTCGCCACAGAGAGCGTCATTGTCGCTCTCCTCCTCCAAACCCCCGTCGACGAGGAATTGGAGGTCATCCTCCCCGTCGGTCATGGACTCATCGTCCTCGGACAATGGAGAAGTCCCAATCTCTCGCGTCCCACCGCTGCGGGGCGCGGGCCTCGTACGCCGCTATTCGGTCGTACTCCGGCGCCGGCTCGCTGGAGGAGGAGAGAGGGAGGAAAGATCCGAGGAGTAGGAGGAAGAGGAGTCCATGGCAGAGGAGGGTTTTTTGCCGGAACAGGGGAGTGAAGGGGCGAACTGCTCGGATGAGTTTAAATAAAGGGGGATATGGTGAAAGGTGATTAAATGTTGTGGCAGTTTCGAATATGCGGTGCCAAAACTGTCAAATCGTGCAGTGCTGAGAAGTTGAGAAGGCAAGGTATCATGATGAAAGGACACTGTAGCGGTTCGGCTCTGCAACACGGTTTTGCTCTGCTACGTCAAATCATGGTGAAGGAAAACAGAGTGGTTTTGGAATTATTATTGCCAAAACCAGGGGGCATGTGTTATCACCAGATTTTAGCCAAATCAGGAGATGGGCCGTAATTGAGATGGGCTTGGAAGATATGCACATAAGGTGTTTCTGAATCGGCCTCGTGCGTGAATTTGGGCTAGATTGCCCGTGTATTTGTACATTATGGTAGATCGCATGTTAGTTTAGAATTAAGAGATAGAGTTTGGTTCGTACACAGTTAGGTTTATTCCAAAGATAGAAAGTCCACGGACTATAAATATGTATCTAGGGTTATTGAGAAAGGAGGACGATCACGTTCACAACAAACACAATCTAGGCGCATCGCCACCCTTGTTTCGAGGGTTTCTTCCGGGTAAGCGTCATGCTGCCTAGATCGCATCTTGCGATCTAGGCAGTATTGGTTTATTCGTTGTTTGGTGTTGCTCGTACTGAAGCCTTGTTGATGGCGAGCAACACTGTTATCATTAGATGTTTTGGGGCTTACATTGATGTCTTTCTGATATGTTTGCTTAGTTATAATGCCCCTCAATATCTAGCTGCTCTTGCACCTATCTTAGGTGTAAGGGCAGCATCTTGCTTCATCTTTATTTAGTAGATCTGATCTATTATAGTTGTTCCTTGTTCTCAAGGATTAGCTTGATATCCGCATGGTTAGGCCTTACAAACGGGTTGAATGATCCAGTAGTGCGTAAGGTATGGTTTGCCAATCCCAGAGGGGATGTTCCGGGAATCGACTCCGTGTTGGTTTTTATGCCCCGTCTAGGACTAGTTTTCTGTTATCTTTCGTATCTGCCAGGCTCAACTACGCGCAGGACGTTCCGGTTATGCGGTGAAAGCCCTAAACTGTCGTAGATTGATTTAGCTTAGTATTGATAAAGCAGGATCCCCATGTTATTGTAGATCCATTATGAACCATGGGTTAATCGGCTCTTTGAGCCGATTCACAGGGTAACCTGAGAGCCGATCGAGGCTCATTTAATGTTTACGTGTCTGCCATGCAGGAAACTAATTGAAGCAATCCAACACCTTCCTGACCAGGTATAGGTCAGGTGGCACGCCCTTGCAACCCAGCAGGACGTGTGCCGGAGCATTGCGGGCCGTCGCCCGAGGGACCAGGGCCCACCAGCAGTCCTGGGAGCCTCCCGGCTCCTGTTGCCCGTCGGAACGCAAGCGTCGTACCGTTGGATGATGGACACGTGTCGAAAACCCTAGCGGTAAAAATGGCTAAGGATAAGTTACCGCTCAAATTACCCGAAAATGGTGTCAAGATTGGCGGAACCGTTTGAACCTTTCGAGGTTTCGGGTAAAAATTTAAAACGACAAGCCATTATCTCTGCAGGGAGTAACCCGGAGACTCGTTGTAAAAATGAGGTCGATGGATGAAGTCCCGCAGGATGGGGCATGCAAGCCGGAAAAGGAAGAATCATGAAGTTGGAGTTCTTCAAGTTTCCCCATGTTACCGTGAGGATTGTCGAAGGCAAAGATGATTCGAGCAAGGCGGAAACAAAGAGGTGAATCTCGGAGAACTCTGGGGGCTACTATTGTGGGTATACTTCATGGGTGTACCATCGACAGTGCCTAGATCCGGCAAGCCCGGGTGGCCCACAGACGGTGATGGTGGCGTATGGCCCATCGGGCGGCCCAGTTGCTGTAGATCAAGATGGATGAAGTCCAGCCCAGGAACAAGGAGCCGGATCCACCGAACCGACTTGGAAGTCGGATCCGTGGAGGCCCATAAGGGTATCCGGATCCAGTACGACCATAAGGAAGGCGGATCCTTGACGTGCACGGCAAGATATTATACCGTAGTTAGGCGACTTGTATTCCGGCTAGGACTCTCCGTGTAAACCCTAGATCCGTGCGCCTTTATAAGCCGGATCCCGGGAGCCCTAGAGGCACAACCACAACTCATTGTAACAACGCGAAAGCGCCCAGATAATTCCAGACAAGCAGCAGTAGGCCCTGTCATCGTGCAGGTGTTCCGAAGCTGGGTAAATCGCGTACCACCGTCCCAAGGACTCTCCCCCCGATGGCCCTACTTCTTCTCCCCCTCGTGAGGATCCCTCCTCCGAGGTACCGTCGAATAGGCAATGACATCAGGCACGGTGCGCCACATAATGAGCTATTTCTGTGGCGCACCAGTGATACGTCTCCGACGTATCGATAATTTCTTATGTTCCATGCTACTTTATTGATGATACCTACATGTTTTATGCACATTATATGTCGTATTTACGCATTTTCGGAACTAACCTATTAACAAGATGCAGAAGTGCCAGTTGCTGTTTTTTGTTTTTGGTTTCAGAAATCCTAGTAACGAAATATTCTCGGAATTGGACGAAATCAACGCCCAGGTTCCTATTTTGCCCGGAAGCATCCAGAACACCCGAGAGCCGCCGGAGGGCCCTGTGGGCCCAGAGATGATAGGGTGGCGCGGCCAGGGCCTGGCCGCCCCCTATGGTGTGGCGCCCCTTCGACCCTCTGCGCCGTCTTCGCCTATATAAAGCCCACACGCCCGAAAACCCTTACGGAGGAAGCCACGATACGAGAAAAGTTCCGGAGCGCCGCCGTCGCGAAGCCAAGATCCTGGGGGACAGGAGTCTCTGTTCGGCACCTGCCGGAGCGAGGAAGTGCCCGGAAGGCTTCTCCATCGACACCGCTGCCATCTCCACCGCCATCTTCATCACCGCTGCTGCTCCCATGAGGAGTAGTTCTCCATCGAGGCTCGGGGACTGGTAGCTATGTGGTTCATCTCTCTCCTATGTACTTCAATACAATAATCTCATGAGCTGCCTTACATGATTGAGATTCATATGATGATGCTTGTAATCTAGATGTCATTATGCTAGTCAAGTGGGTTTTACCTATGTGATCTCCGGAGACTCCTTGTCCCACGTGTGTAAAGGTGACAGTGTGTGCACCGTGTGGGTCTCTTAGGCTATATTTCCAGAATACTTATTCACTGTTGAATGGCATAGTGAGGTGCTTATTTATATCTCTTTATGATTGCAATGTGTTTGTATCACAATTTATCTATGTGCTACTCTAGCAATGTTATTAAAGTAGTTCTATTCCTCCTGCAGGTGTAGGTGACAGTGTGTGCACCGTGTTAGTACTTGGTTTATGCTATGATCATGATCTCTTGTAGAGCAAAGTTAACTATTGCTATGATAATATTGATGTGATCTATTCCTCCTACATATGCATGAAGGAAGTGTGCATGCTATGCTTGGTGTTTAGTCTTTTGATCTATCTTACACTAAAGGTTACTAAAATATGAACATTGTGGAGCTTGTTAACTCCGGCATTGTTAATATCGTGTACGCAATGTGTTCATCATCCAACAAAAGTGTAGAGTATGCATTTATAGTATGCTATGTGATCTGAGAATGTCCACTAGTGAAAGTCTATTCCTAGGCCTTGTTCCTAAATATAACTTATCACTTATTCTTGTTCTTAACGTTACTACTGCGTGTTTACTTGCTTCCTACGCAATCAATATTACGTACCATGAAGCTTTCGGATCGTCCATATACTACTTGTTTCATTCATACCACTTGTTTTCACTATCTCTTTGCCGAACTAGTGCACCTTAGGTGTATTCTGGGGACACAAAGATTCTTGCTTTTGGTTGCAGGGTTGCATGAGAGGGATATCTTTGACCTCTTCCTCCCGAGTTCGATAAACCTTGGGTAATCCACTTAAGGGAAACTTCTTGCTGTTCTACAAACCTCGCTCTTGGAGGCCCAACATCTACAAGAATAGAAGCACCCGTAGACATCAAGCACTTTTCTGGCGCCGTTGGGAAGGTAAACGGCACTCACACATTGGCAAGCCCGGCAACTAAGCACTTTTCCTCCGTCAACTACGCCAGCAGCTATTTTGGCGCCGTTGCCGGGGAGGAAAGGTAAAAGGTACTCACACTCCGGACCTCGGCTACTAAGCTATTTTCCGGCGCCGTTGTAAGTACTCGAAGCTATTTCCTTTAGACTCTGCAATTGCGACATTTGGTTTCTTGTTTACACTAGTTAGGCATAATGGACAACAATGAGCTTCTTATTCTATTTCCTGATTTAAGACATGGATGGTTTGATGCGAAAATTAAAAAACCCATGGAACATATTAATATGAATGCTTTGAACACTATTGTTGCTAATGCTATGGAAAATTCTAAGCTTGGGAAGCTGGTTTTGATGAGCATGATATTTTTAGTCCCCCAAGCATTGAGGAGAAAATTTACTTTGATGATACCTTGCCTCCCATTTATGATGATTATAATGATAGTAGTCTTTTGTTACCACTTGTTATGGAGGATAAATTTGATTATGATTACAATATACCTCCTATATTTGATAGTTACTTTGTTGAATTTGCTCCCACTACAATTAATAAGAATGACTATGCTTATGTTGGGAGTAGTAATTATTTTATGCATGAGACTCATGATAAGAATGCTTTATGTGATAGTTATATTGTTGAGTTTGCTCATGTTGCTACTGAAAGTTATTATGAGAGAGGAAAATATGGTTGTAAAAATTTTCATGTTACTAAAATGCCTCTCTATGTGCTGAAATTTTTGAAGCTACACTTGTTTTATCTTCCTATGCTTGTTACTTTGCTCTTCATGAACTTGTTTATTTACAAGATTCTTATGCATAGGAAGCATGTTAGACTTAAATGTGTTTTGAATTTGCTTCTTGATGTTCTCTTTTGCTTCATTGTCTATTTTCACGAGTGCATCATTAAAACTGCTGAGCCCATCTTAATGGCTATAAAGAAAGAACTTCTTGGGAGATAACCCATGTGTTATTTTGCTACAGTACTTTGTTTTATATTTGTGTCTTGGAAGTTGTTTACTACTGTAGCAACCTCTCCTTATCATGTTTTTGTGCCAAGTAAAGTTTCTATATCAAAGTTGATGTTATATTTGGGATCGCTGCGAGAAACAGCATTGCTGTCTGTCACGAATCTGGGCACAGGCCTCTGTAGAAAATTCGAAAAAAATCTGCCAATTTACGAGCGTGATCCTCAGATATGTACGCAACTTTCATTAGTTTTGAGTTTTTCCATTTGAGCAAGTCTGGTGCCCGACTTTAAATTCGTCTTTACGGACTGTTCTGTTTGTGATTCTGCCTTTATTTCGCATTGCCTCTTTTGCTATGTTGGATTCATTTCTTTGATCCATTAATGTCCAGTAGCTTTATGCAATGTCAGAAGTGTTGAGAATGATTGTGTCACCTCTGAACATGTGAATTTTTGATTATGCACTAACCCTCTAATGAGTTTGCTTGAAGTTTGGTGTGAAGGAAGTTTTCAAGGGTCAATAGAAGAGGGTGATATAATGTGATCGAGAAGAGTGAAAGGTCTAAGCTTGGGGATGCCCGGTGGTTCATCCCTGCATATTTTAAGAAGACTCAAGCATCTAAGCTTGGGGATGCCCAAGGCATCCCCTTCTTCATCGACAACTTATCAGGTTTCTTCTAGTGAAACTATATTTTTATTCGGTCACATCTTATGTACTTTACTTGGAGCGTCTGTGTGCTTTTATTTTTGTTTTTGTTTTTGTTTTGTTATCTTAGTTCTGAATAAGTTCATCCTTGTGTGGGAGAGAGACACGCTCCGCTGGTTCGTATGAACACATGTGTTCTTAGCTCATAATATTCATGGCGAAGTTTCCTCTTCGTTAAATTGTTATATGGTTGGAATTGGAAAATGCTACATGTAGTAATTGGTAAAATGTCTTGGATAATGTGATACTTGGCAATTGTTGTGCTCATGTTTAAGCTCTTGCATCATATACTTTGCACCTATTAGTGAAGAAATACATAGAGCATGCTAAAATTTGGTTTGCATAATTGGTCTCTCTAAGGTCTAGATAATTTCTAGTATTGAGTTTGAACAACAAGGAAGACGGTGTAGAGTCTTATAATGTTTACAATATGTCTTTTATGTGAGTTTTTGCACAGTTCATCCTTGTGTTTGTTTCAAATAAACCTTGCTAGCCTAAACCTTGTATCGAGGGAATACTTCTCATGCATCCAAAATCCTTGAGCCAACCACTATGTCATTTGTGTCCACCATACCTACCTACTACATGGTATTTCTCCCATTCCAAAGTAAATTGCTTGAGTGCTATCTTTAAAACAATTCAAAAGTTATTACCTCTTATTTGTGTCAATGTTTTATAGCTCATGAGGAAGTATGTGGTGTTTATCTTTCAATCTTGTTGGGCAACTTTCACCAATGGACTAGTGGCTTCATCCGCTTATCCAATAATTTTGCAAAAAGAGCTGGCAATGGGATTCCCAGTCCCAAATTAATTAACAAAAATAGACACTCCTCCATGGTATGTGATTGTTGGACGGCACCCGAAGGATTCGGTTAGCCATGGCTTGAGAAAGCAAAGGTGGGGAGGAGTGTCATCTAAATAAAACTAAAATAAAAAGGCACTCCTTCATGGTATGAGATTGTTGGCGGGCACCGAGGATTCGGTTAGCCATGGTTTGTGAAAGAAAGGTTGGAAGGAGTGCCACCCAAAAATAAAATAAAATGGCAGCCGCTCTTTGAAGGTTTGTCTAGCAAGGGGGTTAGAGTACCCGCTACCATTCGTTGACAACAACAAACACCTCTCAAAATTTTACTTTTATGCTCTCTTGATGTTTTCAAAATAAAAGCTCTAGCACAAATATAGCAATCGATGCTTTCCTCTTTGAAGGACCATTCTTCTACTTTTATGTTGAGTCAGTCTACCTATTTCCTCCCATCTCAAGAAGCAAACACTTGTGTGAACTGTGCATTGATTCTTACATACTTGCTTATTGCATTTGTTATATTACTCTATGTTGACAATTATCCATGAGATATACATGTTACAAGTTGAAAGCAACCGCTGAAACTTAATCTTCCATTGTGTTGCTTCAATGTCTATACTTTAAATTATTGCTTTATGAGTTAACTCTTATGCAAGACTTATTGATGCTTGTCTTGAAGTACTATTCATGAAAAGTCTTTGCTTTATGATTCATTGTTTACTCATGTCATTACCATTGTTTTGATCGCTGCATTCATCTCATATGCTTACAATAGTATGATCAAGGTTATGATGGCATGTCACTTAAGAAATTATCTTTGTTATCGTTTTACTGCTCGGGACGAGCAGAACTAAGCAGGGATGCTGATACGTCCGACGTATAATTTCTTATGTTCCATGCTACTTTATTGATGATACCTACATGTTTTATGCACATTATATGTCGTATTCGTGCATTTTGGAACTAACCTATTAACAAGATGCCAAGTGCCAGTTCTGTTTTCTGTTGTTTTTGGTTTCAGAAATCCTAGTAACGAAATATTCTCGGAATTGGACGAAATCAACGCCGGTTCCTATTTTGCCCGGAGCATCAACACCCGAGAGCCGCGGGGGCCATGTGGCCCAGATGATGGGTGGCGCGGCCGGGCTCAGGCGCGCCCCGGTGTGGGCGCCCCTTGACCCTCCTGCGCCGCCTCTTTCCTATATAAAGCCCTGCATTGAAAACCCTTAGAGGAAGCCACGATACGAGAAAAGTTGAGCCGCCATCGCGAAGCCAAGATCGGGGACAGGAGTCTCTGTTCGGCGCCCTGCCGGGAAGTGCCCGGAAGGCTTCTCCATCGACACCGCTGCCATCTCCACCGCCATCTTCATCACCGCCGCTGCTCCCATGAGGAGGGAGTAGTTCTCCATCGAGGCTCGGGCTGTACCGGTAGCTATGTGGTTCATCTCTCTCCTATGTACTTCAATACAATAATCTCATGAGCTGCCTTACATGATTGAGATTCATATGATGATGCTTGTAATCTAGATGTCATTATGCTAGTCAAGTGGGTTTTACCTATGTGATCTCCGGAGACTCCTTGTCCCACGTGTGTAAAGGTGACAGTGTGTGCACCGTGTGGGTCTCTTAGGCTATATTTCACAGAATACTTATTCACTGTTGAATGACATAGTGAGGTGCTTATTTATATCTCTTTATGATTGCAATGTGTTTGTATCACAATTTATCTATGTGCTACTCTAGCAAAGTTATTAAAGTAGTTCTATTCCTCCCACGTGTGTAAAGGTGACAGTGTGTGCACCGTGTTAGTACTTGGTTTATGCTATGATCATGATCTCTTGTAGATTGCAAAGTTAACTATTGCTATGATAATATTGATGTGATCTATTCCTCCTACATATGCATGAAGGTGACAGTGTGCATGCTATGCTAGTACTTGGTTTAGTCTTTTGATCTATCTTACACTAAAGGTTACTAAAATATGAGCAGAATTGTGGAGCTTGTTAACTCCGGCATTGAGGGTTCGTGTAATCCTACGCAATGTGTTCATCATCCAACAAAAGTGTAGAGTATGCATTTATCTATTTCTGTTATGTGATCAATGTTGAGAGTGTCCACTAGTGAAAGTCTATTCCCTAGGCCTTGTTCCTAAATATTATCTTGCTTGTTACTTTTTTACTACTTCTTTGTTACTGCATGTTTACTTCCTGCAATATTACTACCATTTGCACAGCGAGCTATTTTCTGGCGCCATACTATTGCTCATATTCATTCATACCACTTGTATTTCTACTATCTCTTCGAACTAGTGCACCTATTAGGTGTGTTGGGGACACAAGAGACTTCTTGCTTTGTGGTTGCAGGTTTGCATGAGAGGGATATCTTTGACCTCTTCCTCCCCGAGTTCGATAAACCTTGGGTAATCCACTTAAGGGAAACTTTGCTGTTCTACAAACCTCTGCTCTTGGAGGCCCAACACTGTCTACAAGAATAGAAGCACCCGTAGACATCAACCGACCAGTACGCCACAAAATGTCTTATTTCTGTGGCGCACTGGTCCTGGTGCGCCATAGAAATAGTGAAACCAATTATTGGGGCTGGCAGGGTGTGGGCCTCACAGAATTTCTGTGACGCATGAGCTTTGGGTGCGCCACAAAATAAGCTATTTTTGTGGCGCACCTAGTCTGGTGCGCCACAGAAGTTTCTGTGACGCATGAAAAGCTGGTGCGCCACAGAAATAGAATCCCATCTATAAAGCTTTTCGTACTGAATGTGTGGCTTGATGTATCAGTTGACACGGAGCAAAGCAAGGACAAGTTTTGGCAAAGAATTGAGGAAACTACCTCAATTTGGTCAAAATTCCGTCATACCGAACCCAAGGCTCTCTTAGTCATCGTTGGGGTGCAATCCTCGAGTGTTCCAACCGATGGGTCGGCGCCGTTGAGTCGGTGACCAATGCACCACCGAGTGGTGTGCCAATCACCCAATATGGACATATCCAACAAGGCATATACAAGCACCGCAACAAGAAAGGTGGCCACAAACAGATGTTTGTATCTTCTCAACGCATAGAGCTTCCAATTTCGCTATAGCGTGCTTTCTCACCTACTCGAGTCATCAGGCGAGAAAAATGAAAGGCGATGCAAGCTGACTCACAATCGAAGGCAGAGAAGAAGAAGAGGAAGGCCGTGACGACATCGTCCTCGACGCCTACACGCAAGGCTAAGGCATCGCCGGCGTTCTGAACGACCACGCCTTCTCCCGCGGCCTTGGCGGCCGGCGCAGCTCATCCCCGAGTCGCCGCTCGCAACATGATCGACGAAATGGCAAAGTCTCAAGCAAGTGCGGCCGGGATTAGGGTTGCCGAATTCATATCCCAAGTTGATTGTTAGCACACTCAAGGGCTTGACGACCTCAACTTCGGCGATGAAGAGGAGGCCGCTGAAGTGATGACCAAGGAAGATGAGGCTGAGGACATGGTGACCGAGGTGGCGCCGCCAAAAGACAAGTCGAGGGCAAGGGCAAGAGGTCCGCCAACTATAGCAAAGAAAAAGATGTTTCATTGTGGCATGCTTGGATGAATGTGTTGCTTGATGTATCGGTTGACACGGATCAAAGCAAGGGCAATTTTTTGGCAATGAATTGAGGAGAACTACCTCAAGTTGGTGAAGATTCCGTCATACCGAACCCAAGGCTCTCTTAGTCGTCATACCGAACCCAAGGCTCTCTTAGTCATCGCTGGGGCGCAATCCTTGAGTTTTGCAACCGATGGGCCGGCGTCGTTGAGTCGGTAATCAATGCACCCCGAGTGGTGTGCCAATCACCCAATATGGACTTATTCAACAAGGCATATACAAGCACCACAACAAGAAAGGTGGCCACAAACAGATGTTTGTATCTTCTCAACACATAGAGATTCCAATCTCGCTATAGCACGGTTTCTCACTTACTTGAGTCATCGGCGAGAAAAACGAAAGGTTACTCTTAGAGAGAGTTCTTTTTGAACATGAGAGTAAATTTTTTCTGGTGGAATTCTA
The DNA here is from genome assembly GCA_030979885.1 of Lolium multiflorum. Classification (NCBI taxonomy): domain Eukaryota; kingdom Viridiplantae; phylum Streptophyta; class Magnoliopsida; order Poales; family Poaceae; genus Lolium; species Lolium multiflorum. The sequence continues at coordinate 44,149,420 of CM061750.1, read as the reverse complement.
TTGCCAATTCTATTTTCTGTGGGTTTTGATTTTTTTAAACTTTTTTTAGGGCATTTTGATTTTTTCAATGCCTTTGGTATATTGTGTGGGTATCGATGGACCTGAAAAACTAGCTATAGCAATCTAGGGCCACACAAGAATCGGCTCAAGTTCAACAGAGTAAGTATAGCCCAGCACTGCGCACTCACGGCCCAAAAATCCAGTGGGCCTTGATGGTGAAACAGAAAGGCGGCCCAAGACCCTTCTCCTCCTGAGGAAACACCCCGCAGGTTCGGGGGAGCTGCTTTACACCGACCTGGTCGGTGTGTAACAGCCACCGACCACCCCCAGGTATGTTGGGCCGGCCCAAGTTTGTTTTTCTTTTTTCCTTTCTCATTTTTTCTCTGTTTTAAAATCTGAACAGTTTCAAATTTGAACAAATTTCAAATTGAACGATTTTCGAATTTGAACAAATTTCGAAAGTGAACGATTTTCGAATTTGAACAAATTTCGAAAGTGAACGATTTTTGAATTTGAACAAATTTCGAAACTGAACGATTTTCCAATTTGAACAAATTTCGAAACTAAACGATTTTCGAATTTAAACAAATTTCAAAACTGAACAATTTTCGAATTTGTTTTTTTCAGATTTGAAAAAAAATAAAGAAAGAAAAACAAAATAAGAAAGAAAACATAAAAGAAAAAGAAAAAAAATAAAAAACGAAAAAAAAACAGAAAACCGGAGAAAGACAGCAAACTGGGCCTGGCCCAAACCCGACCAGGGGGTGTGCGGTGGACCGTAGCCACCGACCTGGTCGGTGTATAGGTTTTCCGCAGGTTCGGGAACACTCTAGAGTCTGGACTCCGCCGCCGCGTCTCTCTCCCTCCCCCTCCCCTTCCCACGAAGACGAAGAGAAAGAGAGCGCTACAAAAGCGGAGCAAGGCCACCGGGAGGTAGCAGCTACAGCTTCCCGCGACCGCGCACACCCCAATCCAAACCCCATAGCTTCGCGCCTCCGGCAGCAGCACCAGCACCGTCCGTGCGAGAACATGGCCAAGGAAGGAGCAGGAGGGGGCCCCGACTGGAACGGCCTGCTCAAGTGGAGCCTCGCCCACGGCGGCGACGGCACCACCCCTTCGCGCGCGCTCAGGTCCGTCCAGATCCCCCAACCCTCCCTCTCCCCGATTCAGATTTTAAGGAAGGCTAGAGGTGCTGCTGTATCGGTCAATTGGGATTCAGATTTTACGGCTAGAGTTACCAGCCGGTTCTAGTGTGTATCAATCAGTCGGGGTTCAGATTTCAGGGCTAAACGTTACATCTCCGTTCTAGTGTGTATCAATCAGTTGAGGAGGTGGTTTGGTTAACGGTTTGATTCCCGACTGCCTCCTCCCGGTGTGGTGTTTTGTAGCAGTACCATACCTGCTACCAGAGTCATGATACTATTGTTCTCATCTATATTGTTTCGTGAAATTGTCGTCCTACTTCCTGTTAAAAAGGTCTTCTATTTGGATTGATGCAGTTCAGTGAGTCACATTTTAGTACTATCTATATCTATAATCAGTGAAACGAAACCGTAGTACCCGTAACACACCGAGTCATCAACTTGTTAGTCTGATCTAGAAGTATAGGTACTATTCAAGCCTTTGAAATTTCTTGCTTGGGGCCATCGAGTTTCCCGGAGTTTAAATGATCGAAAGACATTCCGAGCGGGGCAGGTATTCTTGTTGCTAACAGCTAGCTGCTCCTTCTCTTGAGCATGAAAGGACAGCTGTAGTCATCCCATTGGTTGGTCCTCAATCTGAACTGGAACAGATACAGGATGAGATGCAGGAGAGCTTAACACAAGAAGAACAGATGGCTATTAACTCAAAAGTTCAAGAGGAGCAGTCCATCAGAGCAAGCTCAAGAATTGCAGGTATGTCCACCACAACCAACAGGACTGAAGATGGCACAAGATTCCATAACCAAGCAGGATCTATTCCAGGTGCTCACTCTGATGTGGAGGCGGCCCAACTTCAACAAGGAGCTGCGGCTCTCGTCAATCTGGCCCTGGGTGCTGGAAACAGAGGTGGAGCTGGGAATACCATGGTGATCAACCAACAGCTAAGGCTTGAGCAAGGTGATGCTGCTATGGATAATGATGCACAAGACAATGCAGATGCTGACGCTGATGAGATGCAATCATGATGGAGCTTTTCCTCACTTCGATGCTTTCAGGATGCAGTTATCTTCCATTAGTGCTTTTGACCATCTCCCGGAGAGTTTCCACTCTCTGTGTGCTGTTGCATATACTGTCTTTTGCCTAGAAGGTTGGCTAGTGGCTGCCTTGTTCGATACTTCTGTAGTAGTTTTCTTAGTCTGCTGATGTTGTGTTGTAATGAAAATTAACTAGACGAAAACCTGACGATGTATTTTCGTTATCTCATGATAATGAAAATTCGATCCCGGTGGGGGATTGCTTGGAAAAAAAAATTCTTGTTGCTAACACTCCCTTGATATTCCGTTTGCAGTGAGGAGGACAGGAAATGGTTCATGGAGGCGATGCAGGCGAACACAGTCGACGTTGTCGGCAGGATGAAGGAGATCGCCCAGGTGATGAAAACCCCTGATGATGTGCTGCAGTCTCACGGCGTGACTACAGAGAACATTGAAGGTACCTTTTCAAGTGATCAAGCTCTCTTCTAACCATCTTGGTTCGTTCTCAAACAAACATTTGCTTCTACATTCTACATTCTAGCTGTTACATAGCTGTTGTTTTGTTATGTACACAGTTTATTTATGTACCCAACACACTGTTTAACTGCTAGTGCTCACATCTAAGAGCATTTTCATCATTGCAATAGAACTAGTGCTGTACAACATGCAAATCTTTCATTAGTTTTATAACTAGGACCTAGGAAATTTACTTAAGTTCATAGTATTTCTGAGCTAGAGGATATGGTAGATGAACAAAACGTGGCAAATAGACGAGTGGCTACAGCGATTGGGCAATAATTCCTGTTCTCAATTTCTGATTTTACGCAGTTGGCTTGCTTTTCTGCTGCCTTTATGATGTAAATTTGTTTTTCTTTTACTTGATTGTGCAATTGTGTGCCTTGTCGGATTGTTTGACACTTTATGATATACATGTGGTTTGAGGGAAACATTGTTGCAAGTGCCATCAAGTTTTTCTGCTATGTGTTTCTGTATCTATTTCCTTCCTGCTTGGCTGCTTCATGTTGTAAATGCAGTATATGACTATTTCGACTAGCTAGTGCTTTTCCTTTCATACCCTCTGTACATGTATAGAATTCCCTTTTGCACCTGAATCTGATTTTTATGTGCATGCTAAAAGTCCATTGAGCTAACCATTCTATAACTTTATGCCCAGATATGTTGGATGAGTTACAAGAGCACGTGGAATCCATTGATATGGCAAATGGTAAGATCATCGTTGTTGAATCAAATGATCTCTCTGATCTTATATGGTCATTTTGTGGTTAATCATATGAAATTTGTTAAATATCTATCTTGTCCATGCAGATCTTCATTCTATTGGTGGATTAGATCCTCTACTTGGTTACTTAAAAAATTCACATGCTGGCATCCGAGCAAAGGCAGCAGAAGTTGTGAGTACAGTTGTGCAGAATAACCCTAAAAGCCAGCAACTTGTCATGGAATCTAATGGACTGGAGCCACTGTTGACAAACTTCAGGTCTGATCCTAGCATGAATGCACGCACCAAAGCTCTTGGAGCTATATCTTGTAAGTTGTTTCTCATTTGTTTTCATCTTTCTGCATTTCATATACTCCCTCTGTTCCTAGATATAAGCTATATAGCTTTTTGAGAAAAAGTCCAGAATATTAGGTGTATTGCATTGCGCCAATTGTATGTACAATATTTTTAGAAATTTGATTATGTTTTCATATCTTATGCAAGGTTTTCTATTATCTCATGTTAATTGCCTAGGGTTAATCCCCTCCAAACATGGTGTAATTTTTCCAAAATTTGCATTCTTCAATTTCCGTGCCAGAAACTATATGGCTTATAATTAGGAACGGAGGGAGTATATGCCAAATAATAGCATGCAAGGACTGCTAGGTCAATTTCTGGTAGATTTGTGCATTCATGCTAATCATTGGGTATCATTCCCTCTGTTGCAGCTCTCATTCGCAATAACCAGCCTGGACTTGCTGCGTTTCGCCTAGGAAATGGCTATGCTGCTCTGAAAGATGCACTTGGTTCTGATGATGCTAGACTTCAGAGGTACGTCCTGTGATATTCGAACAGCCATGGCACACCATTTCTATAGAAAGTTTTGTGATTTAGTTTTAGTTGGTAAAGGGCAATGTGCAACAATCTGTCCCTGTAATATGGAGTACAAGAAATTGTATCGTCTGGTCAGCAAGGATGAATCTCATATATTTCATTGCAACCATTCAATTTTAATCATGCAATCTATGCTTTGCTTTGCTTCTGTTCTGATAGGATGGCCGTTTATTGTCATAATAATTTCTTGGGCAATGGTACCGCGTCAACAGGGTTCTTTATTCAGAAGTGGTCCATTCTCACTTCATTAAGAATCCTAGTGCTATAATTAAAACATGCAACATGTGAATCAGCCCATGTTGGATAAATCTCCTCTGTGCTGTTCTAACTTTGGTATGAAACTATCATATCAGCATATATGAAGGCATTGTCTGTTCATGCTGGTGTTCTTGTCTTGAATTTTGGGGTTCTTGCTCAGAATTTTGCACTGCTACTTGATTTATGTACCTGGAATGTCCATTAACTGTTTTGTTGTCTCTATCAATCCAGGAAAGCTCTGCATCTCACACAGTACCTGCTGGACAACAAGGCGGACAGGAACGTTGCTGTAGAGCTTGGTCTTCCTAATCTTATGCTGCACCTCGCATCCAGTGATGATTCTGGAGTCCGAGAGGCTGCCTTAGGTGGCCTTCTTCAGCTGGCGCGTGACAGAACATTGGCTGCAGGCAACACTCTACCTAATCAAGACAAGCTGAAGGATATCCTCAGGAGCCGAATCGAAGGCATCAGCGCCATGGACGCCGATGACCTCCAAGCAGCCCGTGAGGAGCGACAACTTGTGGACTCTCTCTGGAAGGAATGCTACGATGAGCCATCATCTCTCAGGGAGAAGGGCCTCGTGGTGCTTCCTGGGGAGGACGCACCGCAGCAGCCACCACCAGATGTTGCAGGTAAAATGTTTGAGCCGCCACTCCGGGCATTTGCTGCACCAAGGCCTGCTCTAACGGAAGACTCAGATTCGGGCAGTGGGAAGAAGGATCCACCTTTGCTCCTAGGCCCATAGATCCGTGACCATCTCCAACTCTCCCAGCTACATCTTGTTTGACTTCGTAGAACCTATTGGAACCCTGAGTTCTGCGTGTACAACTCTGTAGCCTTTTATGCCCCTTGTACTACTGATCAGTTATGTGGTTGATGCGAGTGTTCTGCTTCTACGAGGCTGGGAAATGCTTGTGCTAGTATTGTTTTTATGCCCCTTTCTTTTGGGCTCATGCTTATAGAGAAGCTTGTTATGGAAAACAAGTAGGAAACCATTGCCTCAACGCCCAATCAGGCACCGCCCGAGCAGCAGGAATCGATGTCGGTTTCGGTAGCCAAATCCATCCCAACTAATGCCCTCTTTCCTCAATGCAAACTCCACGGACTCTTGACAAGCACGCATCAACCGGGGCCAACACAAGCCGTGCCAATCACGATTGTTCTGCTATGGAGTCTGGAGACACTTCGTTCTGAGCTTGTGCAATGGAAGAGCATACGCAAATTCCAATTCCTTCCACTAAAAGAGAAACTAATCATCAATTGCTCAATTGCTCACATGCCAATGCTGCTAGGTACCATCGCCTCCTATGTACAAAAAAAATTCAGAGCCTACCTATTCATCTGATTACAGAAACATGACTTTCCCAAACCAGGAAATCTCATCAATTCCACGTCAAACCGATTGAAGCAACCGATGTGCTTGGGCCGGCAATGCAGCAGCATGGTTTCATGCAACTCGTGCTCTCTGAACCGATGAATGTGCGCCAAGGTGAAACCAATCTCATATCCTTGTGCACATCGTGATGGCCCTCCTCACTGGCAGCGGGACGCGTCCTGGCAAGCTGGTGGATCCGTACACCTCTTCGCCGAGCACCCACACGCCGGTTTCGATCGTATGCCACCTCCTCATGCCGCACGATGTGTTCGTTGCTGCTCTCCATCGCGGAGACGATCCTTGCATCCTGTGCGTAGGCGGTCGTACGCGCTGTCTTGGCCACCACACAACCGCCCGCCGTCGAGATCCTTCCCGCTATGTACCTTCCATCCTCGGTGATCTTCTCTGCCTCAAATCTCGGAGTCACCAGCGAGACTGACGAGAGCAACGTACTTGAGCATATCACAGGGAGAGGAGGCCGCTCAGCCGTAGAGGCGGGACTGGGCGTCGGCCTCAGCCTATCTTTTTTTTTCCTGCCGTGGAGGCTCGTCGCAAGCGTAGTCGAGGCGAGCGCGACATGTCGGCTCACTTAACAAACAAACAAACTACTCCCTCCGGATCAGATTAACATGCAAAACATACAGTTTCTTTTCTCCGTGATTTAGGTGTTGATTTAGGCGTCTTAGCATTAACTGCCGTTTAATTAGCGTATAACTCTCTCCTCCCGCAGCCCCTTCCCTTGGACGGGGCTTGTCTATTTTACTTTGTTCGTGGTTTTCTGCTTAGAAACTTCTATGGAGCAGCAGCAGCAGCAGACAAGAATAATTGGCGGGGCTTCGCAATTCTCATCTCTTTCTTTTCATAGCTAGCGCCGATGAACCTCATCCACACGTCCTCCTTGACCAGCAATAATTGATGGAAGATGGTAGCATCATGATGATAGAGGCGCATGGTGGTGCACCAGCTCCGGTGATGGCGGCCGCCATGAGTTATCAGCTCCAGCGACGTTGGCATCACATGTTCGGAGGGACTAGACATGTATTTCTGTGGTATTTTTTGCGATTATTTTTTACCAATAAAAGGGATAAACGTTAAATGTGAAGGAAAGAAAAGGAACCGTACGATGGTTGTGAAACGGCGGGGCACACGGATGGGCACATGGCTGCGGGCACAGGCAAGCTGAAGAATGGACATGCAAACAAATTCACAGGTCCGGTTCGGACTTGATTGAATTGGTCAGTTACCTTACTATTGAAATCAGGATTGATGTAATCAACAGGTAATAATTAAGATTTGTACATCCTTCCACCAAGAGAATAGATGAACGATTTCAGATGCAACAGTCATGCAAGAACAATGCACTCTTAGTTGGTTTCAGAAAGAGGTCATTCTTCAGTACTAAATCGATCAAGCACTGTTAACGGAAGAATAATAACCATGCACACAGCCTCAAGAATAACCAAGCAATGAACAATGCAAACAGTCTGATCCATCAATCACCCATAAGCGATTCATTGAGAAAGATAAAATCACATACTGCAGCTCATTCAGAGTTCGGAACATCACCATCAGAGTTCAGAACACCTTCTGCGTTCGGTTCACAGCTTTCAGATAGCCTAGCTAGGAAACTAACGGAAGGAAAGAAAGGCAAAGCAGGTCGAGAACCATGGCTGAGTGATCGATCTATGTGGAACTCAGTCGAGCACCTGGAGGTCGTCGTACTCAGGGCCGGAGATGGCGTCGGCCATGATGGCCGCCGGCGTGAGCACGCCATCGGCCTCCAGGAACAGCCGCACCAGGTTCTTCGAGTACCCGCTGACCAGCGCCACGCCCACCTGCGCCGCCACCACCGGCACAGACGCCTTGGACGTGCCGACGTTCCAGAAGACCACCTCCGGCACGGCGAAGCCCTCGGCCTCGAACTTCTTCCTGATGGCCTCGTGCTCGTTGACTCGATAAATACGTACGGAGGGAGTCGTATGATAATCCGGATTCACATACCTTTTCCTGAAAAGAAATATCTCTAGGAGAGAAAAACGTGGTCAAGTCGTTGGGCGTGACCGGCGCGGGCGTATTCCCTTCCTTTCCCCTTCTTTGCGCATCATGCGGATGTAAAACGCGGACATGCAAGTGTGAACAAGATTGAGCTCTGCATGCAACTAATCTTCCTCTCCAGCATTTATTTTCTCATCATTCAGCGAGACAAAACAGCTCCACCTCTAGTTTTTCACAGACCGTGATGTGTGGGTTTGGCTGCGGACGTTTTGACTGCCTACTTTAGGCTTAACCAGGTCAGTCATTATCCAATGTAATATTTATCCATCCAACTCACAGTCCGGCCCTCTATATATTCATGTGAACTCAATGTTGTTGCTTTCATTGTCTCCACAACCTGACTCTCTTTTGCTCGCTCGACATTAACATGGCCGGAGGTTTTGCAGTAGACGGTAAGACCAGCGCCGGCTGCCACCGAGAATTTAAGGCAAAGATTACATGGTATGTGTGGATCTGTGGAATAATCGCTGCTACATGTGGGCTCATGTTTGGATACGACATTGGGATCTCTGGTATAGTTGTGTCTCTTCTCTAATTTGATGTGATTTATTGTCGCGAATCTAGTGCATCCAAATGATTTGATCTAATGGATGATATTATGTTGCACAGGTGGTGTGACAGCCATGGATGATTTCCTGGTGAGGTTCTTCCCGGCGGTGTACGCGCGGAAGCATCGTGCCAAGGAGGACAACTACTGCAAGTTCGACGACCAGCGGCTGCAGCTCTTCACGTCGTCTCTCTACCTGGCCGCGCTCGTCACCAGCTTCGGGGCATCCCTGGTGTGCACACGATTTGGCCGCAAGCGCACCATGCAGGCCGCTTCCATCTTCTTCCTCATTGGCGCCGGGCTATGCGCTGGCGCCATCAACATCGTCATGCTCATCATCGGCCGCATCTCCCTCGGCATCGGCGTCGGCTTCGGCAACCAGGCGGCGCCGTTGTTCCTCTCCGAGATCGCGCCAGCGCACATCCGCGGTGCACTCAACATCCTCTTCCAGCTCAACGTCACCATTGGGATCCTGGTCGCCAACGTCGTCAACTACTACACCTCCAACATCCACCCAGCCGGATGGAGGTACTCGCTCGGCGGCGCGGGCGTCCCGGCGGCGGTGCTCTTCCTCGGATCCCTCATCATCACCGAGACGCCCACGAGTCTCGTCGAGCGTGGGCACCGTGAGGCCGGCCGCACCATGCTGGAGAGAATCCGCGGCACCAAGGAGGTGGACGACGAGTTCGACGAGATCAAGTCCGCGTGCGAGACGGCTGCGGCGCTATGTGCGGAGGAGAAGCCGTTCCGAAGACTTAGGCGTCGGGAGAGCCGGCCGCCGCTGGTGATCGCCATCGTCATGCAGATCTTCCAGCAGTTCACGGGCATCAACGCCATCATGTTTTACGCCCCCGTACTGTTCCAGACCATGGGCTTTGAGAGCAACGCATCGCTCCTCTCCGCCGTGGTGACTGGTGGCGTCAACGTCATCTCCACCCTCGTCTCCATCATCCTCGTCGACAAGATCGGCCGCCGCAAGCTGCTCCTGGAAGCCTGCGTCCAAATGCTCATCGCCCAGGTCCGGCCACTGACTAATTAATCAACACTCAAAAATTCTTAAAATCCTCATGCTTGGCATTCTCATCTAAGATTATATATCTGCATTGCAGGTGACGGTGGGTGGGATCATGTGGGTGCAAGTGAAGGCGAACAACAGCCCTAGCCACCCGTGGGCGCTGGCCATCGTGGTGCTAATCTGCGTCTACGTGTCCAGCTTCGCGTGGTCATGGGGTCCATTGGGCTGGCTGATCCCGTCGGAGACGTTTCCGCTGGCGATCCGGACGGCGGGGTTCTCCTTCGCGGTGAGCTCCAACATGTTCTTCACCTTCGTCATTGCGCAGGCGTTCCTGTCCATGATGTGCACCATGAAGGCTTTCATCTTCTTCTTTTTCGCCATCTGCATCGTCATCATGGGGGTCTTCGTGCTCACGCTGCTGCCGGAGACCAAGGGCGTCCCCATCGACGAGATGGTCGACAGGGTTTGGCGGCGGCACTGGTTCTGGAAGAGGTACTTCAGTGACGCCGACGACGCCAAGATCAGTAACTGCTAGTGCTAGCTGCTGCTGACGATAAGACCGGATTCAATTGTGTATTTATCATTTGATATGATGATGATGGTGATAATTCGAGTAAACGATACTCGATGGAATACTGCTGGCTAGTACGAACATTAATTTACGCTTCATATGGTCAGAGGGTTCTGCTACGGTTTCTATTTAAGCCCGGTAGGATCTGAGACTAACAAGAGTTCACAGTACAACTTTTTTTTCTTTTTGAAACGTTCACGGTACAACTTGGAGACGGTACATGCAAGCCAGGTTTTACACAATTCTGGTAATGCTTAGGAGATATTCGTCAACTAAGGGGCCGCTTGGTTCGTCGTCGTTTAGTTAAAAGGCTGTAATCAGCGCTTTGTTCGCCATTTTGTTGGTGTATCCGTTCTTCCCGTCGCTCTTTTCATGCATCGCGGATCCGGAATTTCCACGGACCGATTGAGCCTCCCTGAAAATCCAGCGTGCCCAACAAAACTCGGCAGGAAATATTTAGCTCGACGTATGCGTTCTTTTTGTTTTTGCCTATATGGGGAGCCGCTGACGCGTTGATGGAAATGGGGGCCAGTTGGCTCCTGTCCGCAGTTTCAATACAATCGAAAAATTAAATAATACTAAATGGATATGCGCACTTCGCCACGCCACCTACAATGTATTTTAGCACTATGTGGTAGGCGTAATGACGGTGGCACGTTTGGTTTTCATCGCCCACATTAGTTCCAACATCAGGTTTCATTAGTAGACAAATGTGCCGAGATCACACAGAACTGGTGCACGTGAGCGACACGGAAGCGTGGGCGACAAAGGTGGCGCCTTTCGTGACCCTCGTCGGAGCTCGGGCCTGAGCCGGCCGCGGCTGCAGGATGTCGCCGGCGTGGGCAAGGGAGCCTCTGCAGGCGGTGGAGCTCCCGGAGTCCATCCAGGGACGTCGCTGGGCGGACGTGGCGGACGAGGAGGCCGCCGAGGAGGCGGCGCATGCGGAGGTGGCTGCGCGGTGCTCGCCGCCGGGCACAGCGACCTTCGGCGACTACCTCGTCGTCGCTCGGCGTGGTCGACCGCGCCGCTCCCCTCCTCAGCGCCGCCAGGTGCGGGGTCTGGGGCAGCGCCGTCCGCCGCCGTCGCAAGCTCCTGTGGGGCGGGCGTGCCCTGCTGCGCCGTCGCCGCTCCGGGAGGGGTCGTCCAGGGTCGCGTCGGGGACGGCCGTCGAGGGTCAGGGTGAGATGCCGCAACTCACGGGGGCAGCGGCCGTGCGTGGGGCGGAGCAGCTGGCTCCGGTACCGCCGCCGCTACTCCCTTCGGGGTTGGGGAACGACTCGAGCGGGGAGGCGCCGCTGCACGTGCCTGGGCCGTCTGGGCCGCATGGGCCTGGGCCTGTGCTGGCCTGGAGGCGCCAGGACATGTGTAGCGCCGGGCCCACGCGGCCCACTCCAGCGCCTACGTGGCTTTGGCTGCGGAAGGGCTCAAACCAGCTAGGGTTTGCCCACCCAGCGCGCCCCGACCAGGTCCGCCGCCACGCCGCCTCCGCCCGCGCGATTCGCATCCACCCACCGCCGCCGCCGCTCGTCGCCTCCTTCCGCGACATGGTGCTCAAGAGAGGCCGCAGCCCGTCGTCAAGCCGTTCTCCGCCGCTGCACCACCGACGCGCTCGTCCCAGCTCGCCGCGTCCCCCGGCCCCCGAGCCCTACAGACCTCCGGCGAGGCGCTCGCCGCCGCGTCGCTCCCCTCCGCGTCGTCCCTCCCCCCGCAGGAGGTCCCCGGCGCCGTCGTCCCCTCGCAGGCATGGGCGGGAGGGCCGAGATGGTGGGCGGACAGAGGGCGGCCGGGTACGGGAACACGCCCCACGCCGCCAGGAGGCGCCCGCAGCCCCTGCTGACCGTGGGTGCTCGCCGGGCCGGCGTGCCCCGTCTCCTGCTGCGTCGCGCAGGGAGGTTGCCCTGCGGACCGAGCTAGTGCAGCGCGCCCAACACCCGGCCAGGGACCAAGGCCGGGATGCCTCTTGGCGGGTTGACCGCGGCCGGTCGCCGCCTCGTCGCGAACAGCGCCAAGATGCTCCGATGCCACAACCTGCTGGGCCACCCGCGGCAAAGAAGAAGAAGAAGTCGAAGAAGAGGAGGGCCGTTGGGGGAGGCGCCGTGGGTGGGAGCCAGCTTGGGCACCCGCCTATGGTACCTCCGCCGGGACAGTCCCGTGATGGCCGTGCCGATACTCAGCTGGGAGTGTCGACGCCGCCGGGGAAATCCCCCAAATCCCCCACCTCCAACATATGCTTCAACTGTGGGGAGATGGGGCATTTCCGGTCCGAGTGTACGAGGCCGGAGCAATGCCTCTTCTGTGGGGACCCGGCCCACCAAGCTGCGGCATGCACGGAGCGCTTCAACAGGCGCAGGAGGCGGGAGGTCATCGAATACCTCGGACACGGGATCGATGGGGGCTTCTACTACATCGACCTTGGGGGGGCGGAGCTAAGCTCCCCCCAGCACCTTGCAGTGATCACCGTGCTTCCGGAGCAGGACCCCCCGCTACAGATTGAGGTGACAGTTGACACGATCCGCGCCGAGCTCGCTCAGTTGGAGTCGACTTGGGTGTGGAACGTGCGAGAGATCTCGCCTACTGAGTTTGCAGTGGCGTTTCCCTCGGCTGAGCTCCTTCGCGCTCTATCTTGGAGCAACTCGACCGTGCTTCCGGCCAACAACATCTGCGTCTCTGTCAAGCCGTCTTGTGTGGATCCCGATACTGTGGCTACTTTGTCTGAGGTTTGGGTCCGGGTCCACGGCATTCCCGAGGAGGCTAGGAGTGATCATATCATTGAGCTCATCTCCCAGACCATTGGCAAGCTTGTCTCCGTGGACCCCCTCTCTCTCCCAGGCGCCGGGCCGGTGCGCATGCTGATCCTCTGCCCTGAGCCCGCGAAGCTCGCCTGCACTCTTCCACACGTCTTCTTTGGGAGGGGTGGCCGGGCCTTGACGGTTGAGGTGGAGGGAGACGAGACCCAGGCGGGGTCTCAGACTCCTCCCGTCGACCCCTCTCAGTCCCACCATGACGACGACGCCGAGGATGATGATGATTCTACCGATGGAGACTCTGAGGACGACTTGGGTGGCGACGGCGAGGAGGCCTCCCCGCGACAGGATCCCGCTACCGGGGCCAGGGCTTCAGCAGCTCTGGACGCCAGGCCTGGGGTTCAGTCGACACAGTCTCACAGGAGCACGCCGGCCAAGCTGGGGACGACGACCCCGCGCGCCCCCCCAGTCGTCACCGTGGAGTCCTGCGACCTGTCCATCTTGGAGTACGGGTCCAACTTCCCGCAGGAGACGTCGTCTGCGAGCGTGGGGTTGGACGTGTGCCCCCCGCAGTCTCCGAGGTCGCCAGGGCCGGTCTGCTACATGCGCTCCCCGGGCTCTACTCCCACCTCGCCCCTGGGCCCTGCGACCCCTGGTCCTACCGTCCTGGAGCCAGCCTCGGTCTTCCCCGACACTCCCGTGGCTGGAGCCAAGGCGAGGGCCCCGCGGCGCCAGCGCCAGTCCACTCAGCCGTCCCGTCACAGCGCTAGGCTCGCTCGCTCCCGCACCGGGGCAGAGGCGATGGAGCCGACTGTAGCTGAGCAGGCAGAGCGGCGGGCTGCAGCCCGCAACCTCGACTCAGGTACCCGCCCCATTCCTCGCCCCTCCCCCTCTGTCCCCCCTCTCCCCCCTCAGGCTCTCGGTTCTCGGTTCTTGCTACGGCGTCGCTCGACCACCTTGGTCAGGTGGCGTCAGATTGTGGTGTGATTTTCAGGGGTGAACGCGGCCCTCGGGCTGAACAGCTGGCGGCGATTCAGGCCAAGGAGGTCTACGATGGCGTGCTCGCAGCCTCTCGTGCTCAGTTGGAGCGTGAGAGGGTGACCGCCGCGACCCTGACTGACCCTGTGCAGCTGGCACCTGGGTTTGGTCTGGAGCCTACCAATGGATCTATTCCTTTGGATAGCCCTGACGCGGCCGCCCAGGTTGGGGGTCCGCAAGGGAGACCTCCTAGACCACCGTCCGGACCCTCGACGCGTAGTAGGGCTCGATCGGTTCCCAGTAGGGGAACCCCCCAATCTGGTGTGTTCCAATGAGTGATCCCTTCTTCTCACTCATTTGGAACATCAGGGGGTTCGAGGCCCCGGGTCGCAAACAACAACTGAAGGAGTACATGCGCCGCGAGAACGTGGATATTGTGGGGCTCCAAGAGACGATTAAGGAGTCCTTCCTCCTCCACGAGCTGGAGGGTCTTAGTAGACACAAGTTCGCCTGGCATTGGCGCCCTGCTTCGGGCCACTCGGGCGGCATCCTTCTTGGCGTGAAGGAGGATACCTTCGAGGTCGAGGATATGGAGCACGGCGAGTTCTTCGTGAGTATGGCCATCACCCATAAACGATCTAACCTTAGCTGGGAGGTTATTATTGTTTACGGGCCGGCGGACCATTCGAGATCTCAGTCCTTCTTGGAGGAGCTGCGGGATAAGATCGACCGGTGTACCACCCCTGTGGTGGTGGCCGGCGATTTTAACTTGATACGCTCCCCGGAGGACAAGAGCTCGAGTCGCGTGGACATCCCTAGGATGAGGATGTTCAACGACTGCCTTGCGGATCTCGCCCTTAGAGAGATCACACGAGTGGGAGCTCGGTTCACTTGGAGCAACAACCGCATTGACCCGGTACAGAGTGTGCTAGACCGAGTTTTTGTGTCGGTTGAATGGGAAGTGGAATTCCCATTATGCACCCTCAGGGCGGCTACCAGGATAGGGTCTGATCACTCCCCTCTCCTACTGTGCTCGGGGGGCTCTACCCCCCGAGGCTAAACCGCTTCCATTTTGAAAACTTCTGGCTCAATCAGCCAGGGTTCGTGGAGGCGGTTGGCTACAAGTGGGAGCGGGCGGCGGAGTCTCCTCCGCGGGTCTTCAACGCGGTTGATGTTTGGCATCACTGCACGAAGCTTGCCCGCCAGTTTATGAGAGGCTGGGGGGCTAACCTCGGGGCGGAGGTACGCCAGAAGAAGGACCTACTCCTCCGTCAGATTCAGGAGTTAGATCGCGCGGCGGACGAGGAGGGCTTAGCCGCTGAGGAGTGGCTTCAGCGCTATGCCCTTGAACACTCGCTCATGGAGATCTACCGTGGGGAGGAGGTCTTCTGGCGACAACGGAGTCGCCAGAATTGGCTCCTCCAGGGGGATGCGAACACTGCCTACTTCCATGCGATTGCGAATGGCCGTCGGCGGAAGTGTTCCATCCCCTGTCTCTGGGATGGTGATCTCCTACTGGAGGAGGCCGGGGAGATCACCACCCATATTTATTCCTTCTATAAAGGCCTCTTTGCGGCTGGCCCCAGGACTGGGGTTGCCCTCGCGGCAGACCTGTGGCCAGCTAGGGCCTGGGTCTCCGACGATGAGAATGCCGCTCTTACCCTTCCGTTCCTCTCTACGGAAGTCCAGAGCGCGCTCGAGGGCATGAAGGCTAGCTCGGCCCCTGGCCCTGATGGGCTTCCGGTTATCTTCTTCCAGAAATTCTGGACGAAACTCCAGGAGACCATCATGCCAATGTTTCAAGAGTTCTATGTTGGAACTCTTGATATGGGGCGCCTGAACTACGGTGTTATTACCTTGATCCCCAAGTTAGTGGGGGCCACGGATATACGTCAGTTCAGGCCAATTACTGTCATCAACGTTATCCAGCGGTTGTTCTCCAAGGTGTGCGCGGTGAGGTTGGCCCCGGTGATGGAGCGGATTACGCACCAATACCAGTTTGCCTTCCTTAAGGGCCGCCACATCCATGATGGAATCCTTGCACTTCATGAGTGATGAGGACATCCCTACCTCACTACTACCTCCGTCATTACCAACTGAAGATGAACCTGCTGTGAAGCTCAAGTCCAACGAAGTTAGGATTGGACCAATAACACGAGCTCGTGCGAAGCTACTTAAACAACGGTGAACTTGTTTCTAAACGATACTTTGATTGATGAGAACTTTATCCGCCTAAGTCCTATTACTTATGTATCATCAGGTATCAAGAGGAGACGAGCATCGCACGAGGAGAGGAGCAGTGGACATGAAGACGGACGTCAAGATGGCCGTGGACATGGAGCTGGACATGAAGATATCTCATGGACGCGGGAGGAGCGGGAGGCATGCGCGAGAGGAGAAGAAGAAGTCCGAGCGGTCGAACCGTCAGACCGGCCCCCGGACCAGCCGGTCCAGCGGTCGACCGGCCGCTAACCGACGACAATGGACAAGCCCTCACCGGGGGAAACCCCGCTTTCTCGGTCCCACCGTTGACCGGACCACGAGCCGGACGGTCCGGTCCTCGCCCGGTTGACCGGCCGCCAACGGACCGGCCGGTCCACAGCCCGATCGGGATCCCGGACGGACGTCGAGTCTGTCTCGACCGATCTATCAGGTCGGTTTTCCTTGTATTTTTCGACCGAACTCGTCCCGGACGCCTATATGAGTGCCTTGGACGACCCCTAGCTGCTTTAGACCACGTTTAAGATAAACCCTAGTTCTTAGTTGTTTGCTCTGCAAAACTATTGAATTCCCTACACCATATTGCTTGGATATTGTGTAGATCCTGTTAAGTCTTGTGTGATCTGTTGTTCCATTGGGAATTAGACGGTTGCAACTTACCGCTTCGTGGTCGGCGGCTGCGCAAGTGTGTGGAGTTGCAAATATCTTGCAGGGTTGAGAGCTGTTGCATCTGGCGACAGGGACCAATCGAGAGATCTCGTTGCGTCATACAAGTTATCATCCACTTCATCATCGTGTATCTCCGCTGCCATCATCCGTGTTCATCATCACCACCGTTGCTTACTGAGAAGATCGGGCCACCCCATATCATCTTGGTATCAGATTTCCAGTTTTCCTCGGTAAGCCATCCACAATCCACCCCATAGTTGAGTTGTGAGTGTTTTCCTATCCAGAAAAAGCCAAAAATATTTAGGGTTAGGGTTTGCCATAGCCATAGCTTGCACTAATTTCGAGTTTTAGTTGCTTTTCGTAGTTGTTTTTGCGTATCTTTATCTTTCTTCTAGTAGAATTGTTAGGGTTTGTGTTTTCTCTATTGTCTAGTTTATCTTCTAGTGTCAGTTTTGTTACTCCGAGTCCACATAGCGTACAGTGTGCTTGTTCCCAACCATAGACACAGCTTTCGATATACGTGACTAGAACTCCCAGAAGAGACCGCTCGACAGGCTGCTCATTAGGGTTTTGGTGCTTTGCATATCTTGTTGGCCGTGTTATCAAGGAGTTGAGTCAAAAAAAAAAAAAAAGCAAAGAGCTACATAGCTGCGTGTGTTACAAAAAGAAAATACAAAAGAAAAGTGTATGCTAGTTGAAATCAAGTGAAAGGCCTAAGTTTTCTGCATCCGTAGTTGAGCAATCTTGTGCACTGTTCGTTGAGCTTTGCTAGCGTCTCTCTTGTGCATTGCAACTTTTCCTCCATATAGTTGCATTGCCCCATTATATCGCCTTGTGTGAGTATCTTTGGTTGTCTACGGTCAGCGCTAGAGCTTGTTATTGGTGCAAATAGGTAGCCTACCTACAGCCCCACATATACTTTGCGTGTGATTGTTGTTATACCCTTGATATTCGCTTCGCTACATCCGTGCACTAGTTGTTACTACAAGTGGTAAGCAACACTAATTTACTTTGGAGCGGTAAGATTTCCTTTTCTTATCAGTTTTGAGTGAGTTGTGAGAGTACCACCATATATTTTTGATTTAGTGCACTAACCTACTAATCATGTCTGCTAGTGATAATAAGATTGTTAACCAGGAGAACAAGAATTCGGCAGATATCATCACATGGAGGGAGTATGAAGCTCTTCGTAATGAGATGCGACGTGAATTCCGCACTACGATGATGAGCTTAAGAGTACGTTGATGAGATCAAACAAACGCTGGATGCTACTAATGTCACCGTCACTGGATTGTCCGATCAAATGACGGATATACAGCGCAATATTGCGGATATGCGTCTCGCTATTGAGAACTTGACTGTACTACAACAACAACAAGAAGAAGATGATGACGATCCTGAGCTTGAAGATGACGCACACAATGCTCATGGTGCGCTTCGTGGTCATCGTCCTCGTGGCGGGGTTCCACTTGGCCGTAATGGTCGTGGACAAGATGAAGAAGATGGATTGGGTAAGCCTAAGTTTTCCATACCCAAGTTTGAAGGAGGAGCTGATGTTGAAGAATACCTCACTTGGGAGCTCAAGATTGAGAAATTATGGAGCCTACATCCACACTATTCTGAAGATAGGAAGATCAAGCTTGCGTCTTCGAATTTGATGGTTATGCATTGCGTTGGTGGGATTCTTTGGTCCGTAACCTCGATGAAGATGGTGCACAACCTATCCGTACATGGCGTGCTATGAAAGAGGCAATGACTTCTCGTTTTGTGCCTACAAATTACATGCGGAACATATTTGATAAGCTAACACTATTGAGGCAAGGTGTGAAGACTGTTGATGAGTACTACATGGAGATGGAGATGCTTATGCAGCGTGGTCGTGTCCGTGAGTCTCTAGAGATGACAATGCGGCGTTTTCTAATGGACTGAAGTATGATGTTAAAGGCATTGTTCGTCATTACACCTACACCAATATGAATCAATTGTTACATCATGCAAGAGAAGTGAATCACAGTTGGTGAAGAAGCAAAGGTTAAGGGACGTGCTACGGGAGGTGGGCGTTTTACACCCCGTGCGCCTTCTACGCCGGCGCCTTCGACGCGCTCCGCGCCTTACTCTACTCCGCCTAGCAAACCGGTCTCCAATGTATCTAATGCAAAGAAGTCCGAATCTGCTGCAAGTACGAGTGGTTTTGGTGCGTCTACAACGCGCAACCGTGATATGCTTTGCCATACATGTGGTGGCAAGGGTCACTTCAAGAGAGATTGTCCTAACCGCAAAGTCATGTTTATCAATGAGGACAATGAGTATGAGACTGGAGATGATGCTGATCCAAATGCTCAGACAATGATGACTATGACAACGATGGTGAAGATGCATATCCTTCTGATGCTCGCACCATTGTTGTGTCAGCGTGCTCTTAATGTGTTGCCTAGTGCCTCTACTCAGCGCTGCAATTTGTTCCAAACCAAAGCTTTAGTTGGTCCTGACAAGGCTTGCAAGGTCATTATTGATGGCGGAGTTGCCGCAATTTAGCAAGCAAGGAGTTATGTACCAAGCTGAAGTTGAAGTATCTACCGCACCCGCATCCATATTATATTCAGTGGTTAAGCGACAATGGTGAGATGAAGGTAAACCACATGGTGCGTGTTGAATTTGCAATTGGACCGTATAAGGATTGCATTGATTTTGATGTAGTTCCTATGACGGTTTGTCACCTCTTATTGGGTCGGCCTTGGCTCTATGCGTGCAACACAATGGCCGTGCCAATACATATCACTTGGAGTACAAGGGCAAGAAAATTAACTTACACCTATGTCACCACAACAAATTGTCAATGAGTCTCGTCAGAAGATCGAAGTGAATTTGGAGGATGCACCTCTAGATAGGCGAGAGAATTGTAATGTCGTGAGTGATATAACGAAAAGTGAGAGAGTGAATTCCTTTGTCTCATTAGCCACCAAAGAAGACATGAGAGAATTTAGTGAGGATCCTACGGCCATGCCTCTTGTGCTTTTGTACGGGTACGGTTTTGGTTTCTAATGACATGACCCCTCTTCCTCTTGGTGTTTCTAATGTTTTGCAGGAATTCGGCGACGTGTTTCCGGAGGAGGTACCCGCAGGACTACCACCATTGCGAGGTATTGAGCATCAAATTGACTTGATTCCCGGAGCATCGCTGCCCAATAGGGCGCCATATCGCACTAATCCCGAAGAGACAAAGGAGATACAGAAGCAAGTACAAGCGCTACTCGACAAAGGTTATATTCGTATAAGCCTTAGTCCTTGTGTTGTTCTGTTATTCTAGTTCCTAAGAAAGATGGTACTTGGCGTATGTGCGTAGATTGTAGAGCTATAAACAACATTACTATTCGATATCGTCATCCTATTCCCCGTTTAGAGGATATGCTAGATGAATTGAGTGGGTTGTGTTCTCTAAAATTGATTTGCGTAGTGGTTATCATCAAATTAGGATGAAAGAAGGGGATGAGTGGAAACGCCTTTAAAACAAAATTTGGTTTATATGAGTGGTTAGTAATGCCTTTTGGATTAACTAATGCACCTAGCACTTTCATGAGACTGATGAACCATGTTTTGCGTGAATTTATTGGCAAATTTGTGGTTGTGTATTTTGATGACATATTAATCTACAGCCGCAATGAATCTGATCATACTATACATATTCGACATGTTTTGCAAGTGTTGCGTGATAATCAACTCTATGGTAATCTTGAGAAGTGCACATTTAGCAAAGATAAGGTCATATTTGGGTTATGTTGTCTCTAAGCATGGAGTAGAAGTAGATGTGTCTAAAATTGAAGCTATTCAAAATTGGCCTACTCCCATGAATGTGAGTCAAGTTAGAAGTTTTCATGGTCTAGCTGGGTTTTATCGCCGTTTTGTGCCCAATTTTTCTATTGCTGCACCTTTGAATGATTTGACTAAAAAGGGTGTTGTCTTTGAGTGGGCGCCGCCCAAGATCATGTTTTTGATGCTGAAACGATTGTTAACTTCTGCAGATTTTGCACTTCCTGATTTCAATAAGCAATTTGAGATTGAATGTGATGCTAGTGGTATTGGAATTGGTGGTGTGTTGATGCAAGAGGGTCGCCCAATTGCATATTTTCTGAGAAACTTTCTGGTGCTAAGTTGAACTATCCTATATATGATAAAGAATTGTATGCTTTAATTCGAGTTCTTGAGGTTTGGCAACATTACTTGTGGCCAAAAGAATTTATCATACATTCTGATCATGAAGCTTTAAAATACCTGAAAGTTCAATCTACTTTGCATAAGCGTCTAGCTAAGTGGGTTGAGTTCATTGAGTCTTTTCCATACATTATTAAGCATAAGAAGGGAAAAGATAATATTGTTGCTGATGCTCTATCTAGGAAGAATATGCTATTAACTCAACTTGATGTTAAAATTCCTGGTTTAGAGATACTATGTGATTTGTATGCACTGATCATGATTTTGTTGAACCATATCGCTTATGTGCTCTTGGTAAAGCATGGGAAAAATATCACATACATGATGGTTTCTTGTTTAGGGCTAACAAACTATGTGTTCCAGAATCGTCTGTGCGTTTGCTCTTATTGCAGGAATCACATGTTGGAGGTTTGATGGGTCACTTTGGGCGTGAGAAGACGCTACTCATGCTAGCTGACCACTTTTATTGGCCAAAGATGAGGCGGGACGTGGATAGATATGTGAGGAGATGCATTACTTGCAACAAGTCCAAGTCCAAGCTGAAGCCTCACGGTTTGTATACTCCTTTACCGGCACCTACTACACCCGGGAGGATATTAGTATGGATTTTGTGTTGGGTTTGCCGCGTAAGAGAGGCCATGATTCTATATTTGTGGTAGTGGATAGATTCTCTAAGATGTCCCACTTTATTGCCTGCCACAAGAGCGACGATGCGTCGCATATTGCTAACCTGTTTTTCAGGGAGATTGTACGTCTACATGGAGTCCCGAAGACTATTGTTTCGATCGTGACGTGAAGTTTATGAGCTACTTAGACGCTTTGAAAGGCGGGGAGAAGTGCAATTCAGCTACTTGTCATCCCCAACCGATGGTCAAACCGAAGTGGTGAATAGAACATTGTCACAACTGTTGAGATCCATGATCAAGAAGAACTTGAAGGAGTGGGAAGATTGTTTGCCGCATGTGGAGTTTGCTTACAAACATTCTACCACGGAGCTATGTCCTTTGAGGTGGTGTATGGTTTCAAACCCATTACTCCACTTGACTTGTTGCCTTTGCCCATACATGAGAGAGTTAATATGGAGGCATCAAGAGATTATGTGAAGAAGATTCATGAGAAGACTAAAGAGTTGATTGAGAAGAAAGGCAAGAGCAATGCAAGGATGAATAAGAAGCGCAAAGAGATGTTGTTCAAGCCTGGTGATTTGGTCTGGGTACATTTTCGCAAGGATAGGTTCCCAAAGTGAGGAAGTCTAAGTTGAAGCCTCGTGGTGATGGTCCTTACAAGGTGCTTGCCAAGATCAATGATAATGCATACTCGATAGATCTTCCGGAGGATGAGTTTGGTGTATAATTCTTTCAATGTTGCTGATTTGACACCATATGACGGAGAAGACCTTGGAGCATCGGGGTCGACGCCTTTTGAAGGGGGAGATGATGAGGACATCCCTACCTCACTACTACCTCCGTCATTACCAGCGAAGATGAACCTGCTGTGAAGCTCAAGTCCAACGAAGTTAGGATTGGACCAATAACACGAGCTCGTGCGAAGCTACTTAAACAACATGTGAACTTGTTTCTAAACGATACTTTGATTGATGAGAACTTTATCTGCCTAAGTCCTATTACTTATGTATCATCGGGTATCAAGATGAGACGAGCATCGCACGAGGAGAGGAGCAGTTGGACATGAAGACGGACGTCAAGATGGCCGTGAAGTGGACATGGAGCTGGACATGAAGATATCTCATGGACGCGCGAGGGAGGAGCGGAGGCATGCGCGAGAGGAGAAGAAGAAGTCAGCCGGTCCGAACCCGGTGACCGGCCCTGACACCAGCCTGTCCCAGCGATCGGCCGCGGGCGCGACGGGACGAAGCCCCTGTGCCGGGAACGGAAACCGCGTTCTCGGTCCCCAGCCCGTTGGCGGACCTGAGCCGGACGGTCCGGTCCTCAGCCGGTTGACCAGCCAACCGGACCGCGGTCCCAGCCCTGTCGACCGGATCCAGACCGGACGCGTCGATTCTCGACAGATCTATTCGGTCGGTTTTTCCTTGTATTTTTCGACAACTCGTCCGGACGCCTATGAGTGCCTTGGGCGCCCCTAGCTGCTTTAGACGACGTTTAAGATAAACCCTAGTTCTTAGTTGTTTGCTCTGCAAAACTATTCAATTCCCTACACCATATTGCTTGGATATTGTGTAGATCCTTTAAGTCTTGTGTGATCTCTGTTCCATTGGGAATTAGACGGTTGCAACTTACCGCTTCGTGGTCGGCGGCTACGTGCGCAAGTGTGTGGAGTTGCGAATATCTTGCGGGTTGAGAGTTGCATCGCGGCAGGGACCAATCGAGATCTCGTTGCGTCATACAAGTTATCATCCACTTCATCATCGTGTATCTCCGCTGCCATCATCCGTGTTCATCATCACCACCGTTGCTTACTGAGAAGATCGGGCCACCCCATATCAATGAGATTGTGCATGAGGTCAGGAGTCGACACCAGAGGGGTGTCTTCTTAAAACTAGACTTCCAAAAAGCATACGACCGTTTGGATTGGTCCTTCCTCCGACAGGTTCTTCAGAGGAGGGGCGTTGATGACCGGATGATTGGCTGGATTATGCAGACGGTGATGACTGGCAGCACGGCCATTAACATTAATGGGGAAGTGGGTCCCTATTTTAGGCCGGTGTGGAGTGCGACAGGGGGACCCCCTATCCCCTATCCTCTTCAACGCGGTTGACTCCCTGGCCGAGATCCTGGAGAGGGCTAGGATCTCGGGCCATATTCTGGGTGGTCGGCACTGATCCCTGGTGGAGGGGTGACCCACCTCCAGTATGCGGACGATACCATGATCATGTTCGAGGGTTCGGACCTAGATATCCAGAACACCAAGTTCCTACTCCTCTGTTTCGAGGCCATGTCGGGCCTCAAAATAAACTTTGACAAAAGTGAGGTAGTGGTCTTGGGGTACCCTCCAACCCGCGGATCGCTGACAACCTCAATTGCAGGTTGGCAACCTTCCCTGTGAACTACCTGGGGATACCTATTAGGGACTCTAGGATCCTTATTAGAGACCTCGCCCCCTTGGTGGGGCGAGTTAGGCGAAAGCTGAACCGTGGTGCGGGAGGTTCACCTCTAAGGGTAGCAAGACGGTTCTCATTGATTCGTGTCTGTCTAGTCTTCCCATGTATATCATGGGCCTGTACATCCTTCCTGAAGGGGTACATGCGGCCTTTGACAAAGAGCTCTCACGCTTCTTTTGGCAGGACAGGACAAGCCGTCAAAAATACCACATGGTCAAATGGGCCGATGTGTGCGCCCCCAAGGATCTTGGGGGCATAGGGATTATCTCCTCTCGCCACATGAATGTGGCCCTCATGCTGAAATGGGTCTGGAGGATCCTTTCTGATGACGGGGGCCTATGGCTTAAGTTAATTAAGGCTAAATACCTACGGGGCCGGCCACTTCTTGCTTGTGACCGCCGGGAGGGTTCTCAGTTTTGGAGAGCCCTCCAGGACATTAAGCATGAGATTAGAGCGGGACTATCCCTCTCCATAGGCGATGGTAGAGGGACCATGTTCTGGCTCGACCCGTGGCTGGGTGGTCGCCCCATTTGCCTTGACTTCCCCGACCTCTTCGCTATATGCGCCGACCCCCCTATTCTTGTCGCTGACGCCGCCCAGGGGGGCTGGGATATATTGTTTCGTCGCGGTCTTACTCAGGGAGAGGCCCTGAGCCTGACCCAGCTGCGGTACCTCCTCCCGGACGCTCTACCGGGAGGACTAGATTCGCCCTCTTGGCGCCTGACGCCATCCGGCTCGTTCTCCGTGCGGACTGCCTATAGGTCCTTATTTAGGGGCCCCTCGCTGCCTTGGACGGCCCCTCTTTTTAAAGCGCCTATCCCGCTTAAGACAAAGATTTTTCTATGGCAGCTGCTTAGGGATCGCCTTCCCTCTGGGGTGGAGGTTGCGAAGAGGCACGGGCCGGGCGACGGGCTTTGTCCATTGTGTGCGGTCCCGGAGACGACGACCCACATAATGTTCTCTTGCCCCGCGGCCCGTTTCCTCTGGAGCTTCCTCCAGGAGGCGCTGGGGCCTGAGTGGCAGGCCTCAGCCCTCGGAGAGTTCATCGAGGCCCATGCGAACAACACCGGTAGGAGGAGGCGCCTCTTCTGGTTATTGTTCGCGGCCTTGACCTGGACCCTGTGGACTGTGCGTAATAAGTTGGTCATTGAGCGTATCCTACCTCGACGCGCTTCTGACTCCTTATATTCTTTCTTGGCTTTGTTGCAGCAGTGGTACCCATTGTGTAGACAGCGGGACAGGGAGCGCCTGGAAGGCATGTTGGAGGATCTTCTTGCGGCGGCCCGTCGCATTTCTACGTCGTCCAGCCTCTGAGTGGCCCCTTCCTTTGGGGATGTATCGTTTTTCTCGTTCTTCTGGGCATGTTGTGCTGTTGCCCCAGCAGACTGTTGTTGTTGTGGGGCTGTGTTCGTTGTGTTGTTTCTGAACCTTGTATAACTGTGGTGCTTTATTTATAAAGCGGGGCGAAAGCCTATTTCGAGGAGTAGACAAATGTGCCATTAACATGTCAGACATGTGGGAAACCGAGAGGTATGAGGCACAACTTTGTACTTAACACATAAGCAGTTGGACTATCAAATGATTAATTTAGTCAATATATAATTTATATTCATTTTATTGTTAAGAGACACACTTGTATATACTTCATACATTCCAAATTCATTGGTTCAGTAAAGTGTACATGAGAAGGTATGGCTGGAAGTTGCTTCGACTGTTTTTTTTTAAAGCAAGATCTAGTATGAAGTCAATTTTGATAATTTATGCATAGCAAAATGAAAATAGAGGGTCTGACCTTGTTGCACATATCCTAGTTCACTTGATCCATATTATTTTACCATATAGAAGTTAAAGCCACCCTAATTTTGATTCCTTCAAGGTCGCATTATTTCATTGTAGATTACATAATTACGAAGATAATTTACTCAAACTGTCGATCATCAGTAATCATTCTTGGAGGGCACACCTCAAGACATGGAACACAACACAGACAATATAATAATGCTAGCTACAAAATTGTAAGACACTAATTTAATTAGGTGTCACAGTGAAGTGCTACTTACATATATGAATTCGTTGTGGTTCATGATTATCTCCAGAGCCAGGCACACATGGAAAACACTTGATATAAATGCTATATAGAGCCTTGTGAAGAAAATATTTACCAACACCTGATAATTACTTCACTGTGAAACAATGCAAAGTGAAATTGGGGTTACCGGACGTCAGTAATAGCATGCAAGTATGATATGTTTCAACTGATGAAGTCTAAAATGCGAAAATAAGGAACATACGAATTTGTTCAACCTCTGGCAAAACGAGAGTATTAAAGTATGTCACACAACTTATAGAATGGAGAAAAAAGACCAATCCAAGAGCAAGGTATTTTGCCAGTGTAAAGATTCAGGAACCATAAGAAGTAGCATCATTCATACAAAAAATATGAGATCAGTAGTCTATGATATGTTTTTTGTTTACAAAAGGTATTTTTTAGGTGTAGTAGTGTAGTACTCAACCAGGTGGGCTAAATCGCCCTCAACAAACCCAACAACGTTTGCTGGCACATCACTAAACCGCATTATGGCTACTATTCAGGAACCAGAAGATAAAAAATATAGAGGTACACTTCTTATCTAACTCGGTTTCTCTCTCTAACTGGGTCTCTTGCTGTAACCAATAGATTGTTATTGGTTCACTGAATTTTTCGTTGCATAACACCTCCTGTTCTATACAGGTAAAATCCAGTTTGTTGATGAAGGTATATATACTCCCATCATTATCTTACTTTGGTACTGTGTGAAAACAAATTTGGGGCTCCAAGAGAACACCATCGGAGTCTGCTGGTCTATTTTTGTACATATTACTTATTAGTTTGGGGGGAAAAATCATCCGCAATGACCATTACAAAAGTCGGAGGCGGATTCTTAATAAGGTGGGTGTCTACTGTCTACTTGCCTTAGCAGACTTTTTGCATGGGCAATTCTATGTTGCAATCTCAAAAGTGACTTCAACAGAGGGATTAATTAAAGTACTAGCACTCCATGAGTCTGGGGAACCCACTACGCAGACGAGGAATATAGTGTACTGAGAAGTGCTCGGCCATCTCTAGCGTTGCTGCTTACGCTGATGTTTGTAGGTAGGTTCTTATTTTCTCACATTATTGTATTCTCGATGTATATAGATTTTGTGTCTGATTGAATATTGTTTCCATTCATTGCTCTTTTGAAGTATGATTATAGTAACCACTTGGATCCTACTTTGCTTCGTTATTTCCATCAGAGTACAGACTGAAATAGCAACCTAAGTTTAATTGCAGGACCAAGATCGTGTTGGAGGCTCAACTCGGTTATAGTTGCTCAGTCCTCAAGGTATCTAATAAATATACGGTGACACGATGAACTTAGTTTGCATCGGAAAGACACATGGCCACTGCTTAGTTTCCTGAACATTTAAAGGCAGCGTCCTGACAACTGCCTTTCCTGATTATCTCTATACTGTGTGTAATTCTGCATATCTGCAATGGATGAATGCACCAATAGGTGCCTCTCTTTCAGATGTTGTTATGTTGCTTTTTATTGCTATTGCAAGTATGTAGGATTGACGCAAATGAAGTGTTGCTTTAACTTGATGCCTTTGCAACTTCTTCCTAGCTACAGGTTCCCAACACGTAGAGTTTGATTTGAACCGGCTAAACTTCTGATCCCTTTCATCTGTGCTATTTGTTCTACCTTGATCGCTTCAAATTTTCAGTTGGCAATGACAATACTAACAAGTAATTAATTTCCCAGACTGAACAAAATGATGGCATGTTTCAAAGCATTATAATTGCTGTCTCTCTCGCCTTTGTTCTTTATTTTCTTCACCACAACAATTTTGATGGTGGCATGTTTCAAAGCATTATAATTGTTCTGTCTCTCTCGCCTTTTTTCTTTATTTTCTTCACCACAACAATTTTTGATTCGAATTTCAGCACTACATGCAATGAATGGCAAAGGTAGCATACCAACCAGTTAAGACAGAATCCATGCTTGCTCACGCTTATCCTCATCCACTTGCAGATCACACATCTCTCTCCCCGCCGCATATAATTGTATATGCTATTTAGAAAGCACAAAGAAACATTTAATTACCCATCATCCATCATGTGTACTTTCAACAGTTCGGTGCATCTAGGTACACATCTGAAAATACTTCTACTACCAAACTAAATACCGAGTATAGGAAACTCACTAGAAGCTTTTGTCACTCCTGGATTGCATCAAGACCAACATATGTCTAAAGGTCCTGCAAGAATTATATTAAACCAGTTGATTGCTATGGACCAGGGGGCATCCGTGGATGCTGCAAAGCATAGCTGACACTATACAAATATGACAGAGTCCTAAGTTTATGCTTATTACCACAGTTCAGTCTAACAACCAACCGGAGAATATCATAGCAATGAGTATCAGAACAACAAATTAACAAAAGGATATCTGCTAAGTGTTGACTGAACCTTGAGGAAATCAGTCATCCCTATCCGGACTCGAATGGGCCTTCAGGGACTCGCACCATCATTTAAGAGTGATTATTTCAACTCTATTGCAGGAATAGGTACGTAGAGAATTAACTTTAGATATCTGCAGGTGTGAGCTCCAAATATGTTGTGCTTATAAGCTACTTGTGGCGGTTGATGCATTCCTGGATGCACAGCTTAGTTTGGATTGAGTTAGTGCTACGTTGTGTATACTTTCTGTCACTTGCTGGTTCTACGCTATTGTATATTCAGATTTTTTTTATGTGCCTTATGTTGCAAATTGCTATATCTAAAGGACTTGCCCTTTCTGACATCTCTTTGTACCACTTTTTACTAGTATTATAATTGGTTCACTTGGCAATGGTCCATGGTCTGTGTAAATTTAATTTTCTGATTTGGTTTTTCAGTTCAGGCCTATTCATATAGACACAGAGAACTAAACTAAGTATGTCGATCAGACAGAAAAGGAAATTCAGAACATCATAGCTACTTTCTTTAGCTTAACAAGAAGAATTGAGAACTGATCGATACAATCAATTAGCACATGCAAAGGAAATTTCAACTATGGGTCAAGGAAGAAGAACATACCAGCTGATGGAAAATAATCTCCATTCAACTTCATGTCGCTCTCTGTACAACTTCAAGTCGTTCTCCGTACAACTGCTGGTAGATCAGCGCTCGCCTCAGACCAACTCCTCTGCCTCTAGGTCAGGTGGTAGCGGATCAGCTCGACTGACCTCATGTCCCTCCCTGTCCAGCTGCTAGCAGATCAGCTCGATTCACCTCCTTCCGCCCTCTCTCCGCTGCAGGCGGTCGCCTCCGACCAACTGTGATCCGTCCAGGTCAGATGGTAGATCAGCTCGATTGACTTTCAGTCGCTCTTGGTGTAGCTGCTACCAGACCAGTTCGACTCACCTGCTACCACTCTCTGTCCACCGCAAACGCTAGCCTCCGGCCGGCCCCGGTCGGTAACCTCGCTGATAGGATTATTAGTCCATAAGCTTTTACTTCCTGATCGGCGGCAGAAGCCTTCTCCCCTTCTTCTCTATAGCCATCCCTTTGTCCTGGCGAGCTGGATCTTCAGCGGTGGAACGCAGCCACTCACGAGCGTCGAGCTGTGACGGACGGCGGGTGACAAGGAGAAGAACCCGCATGCATTCTGCTGGCAAACGAGGCGCTGCCGTGGGTGATGGAAGGGAGGGAGGAGACGCTGGCTAGCTGCCTGAGGTGGGGCAGCTTGTGTGGGGAGGCGGGGCGGCACCGGTGTGGGAAGGAGGGTGTGAATTCCGATTTGGGGATGGAGGACACTGTCCCTCAAACCTCAGAGCATCTCTCTAGCGGAGCCCTTATTAAGAGCATCTCCAGACTCCAGCAGCACGCGAACTAAAAATCGGCCCGCTAAACCCCCGCTTCCGCCGTTGTAAACTGATAACGCGCTGCGTTGAAATTTGTCCGCTAGATGCTCTATTTTGCGGCGCGTGCTTGGACGGTAAAAGTGCTCCTCCGCCGGGCGCGTCATTATGCAGCGTGCGGTGCGACGACTATTTTGATCGTTTTTGGTTCAAAACAGATCAAACAAAACACGTAAATTTAACTGAAAATACGAATATATTAAAAATTCGGCGGTACAACGAAATTTTATTTAAAACTACCCTAAAATCTATTACGAGTCCCACGACGAGTGGGTGCTGTCGGACGCCGGAGTAGTGTCGGACATCGGAGTAGATGTCCACTCGAAGGAGGAGGAGGAGGAGGAGAGGACGATCGTTGACGGCCCGGCGCCGTTTTTTTTCGCCTCTGTCCTCCTCGTCGCCTTCTCCGCCCTCGCCGCCGACTCCGCCCGGCGCTTCTCGCGGTCCGCCTTCTTCTTCGCCGCTCCCGCCTTCTGCTCCTCCTTCTGCGCGTAGAACGCCTCCATCGCGGAGACATCCTCCGGGAACTGCCGCGCCCACTCGAGGCGGAGGCGCTCGTTGCGCTCCGCGATGAGGAGCCGCTGGTCGAGCTCGCGTTGGCGCCGTTGCTGCTCGCGCGTGACGGCCGACGATGGCGGCGCGAGCTGCTCCGCCTGCTCCCGCGTCCACACATCGTGGAAGTTCATCTGGCGGCGAGAGCGGCCGAGGCGCCAAGCGACGACGTCGTAGGCACGCGCCGCCTCGTGCGCCGTGTCGAAGGTTCCGAGGTGGATGTGCTCCACGCCGGAGCGAATCTCGGCATCGAAGCGGCCGATTGGCCGCGCACGAACGCTGCGGTAGCCGGAGCCGGAGCGGCGGCGCGTGCGCGACGTGGGAGGCAGAGCGGCGAGAGGAGGGAGGCAGAGGCGGAGCGACACGCGGGGCAACTAAACGTTCCGGACTTTTGGCGTGCGCGCCCGCTTGGCATTTATAGTGCGCGCCAGCCGAAGCGACAACTTTCCCACGTGGGATAGCGCAAAAGCGCGGGCGCGGTAATTTTTTTAGCGCGCGCCTCTTTTTCGCGCGTTCGCTGGGGGTTCGCGCGGGCACCCCCGCGCGCCAAACTGGCGTTTTTTTTAGCGTGTGTGTCTTTTGCCGCACCTGTTGGAGGTGCTCTAAAAAAACTTAAAATAAAATGCGAGCGGTTTTGGAGGTGGCGCAGAACAGCACCCGTATTCAGAATTGAAAAACCTCGAATTCAAATTTTGCCGGTAACTGATCATCGCAAACAAGTTTAAACCTGAAATTCAAACATATTACTTGCATAATTCGATAGTTTGGATCGCAAAACACACTGCATTTGAGGTGGTCGTCGACGACCACCTCCTAAACAAATCTAATTTCGCCGGCGGTGACCTACTATGAGCGCGGCGGAGGACTACGCCATCGGCGGCCTACTCCGAGTCGAGGTCGACGACCTCCTGCTTCACGCGGCGGAATGCCGCCTCCTTCTGCGTCGCCTCGTACTCGCACACGGCACGGACGGCTTCCGCCTCCTCGCGGCGAAAGCGCGCGCGCCTCGGCCTCCAAGATGACGGAGACCTGCTGGATCGCCGTCGCATCCTCCTCGTCATTGAGGACGTAGTCCCCCGAATGGAGGACGGTGTGCACCGGCACCTCCTCCTCCTTATCATCGTCGATGTTGCTGTCGGCGACTGGCGGAGCTAGCGCACGGCCGGACGCACCCGAGGAAGACCCCTCACCGCTATTGGCGTACCGGCGAGTTTCCCCGGCGGCGTCAGACCCCAGTTGGTCCAGTGCCGCGCGCTGCGCTTCCGAGCGCCTTCCGAGCGGTTCCATTTCCGCCGCTCGGCCTCGAAGTGGAAGACGGGGGGCGCGGCTACGAGTTGCTCCCGCCAATCTGCCCGCCTCCCCTCCCGCCACTACCCACGCTAGCCATGTGGTCACGGTGGTGGTGGAGGACGTGGAAAAGCAGCGGTGGTGGCTCCGCGATTGCTCGCCGGAAGTCGAAGCGTGCGCGCGGCGGAGGAAGCGGACGCGGCAGCGGGAGTAGGGTTTTGGAACCCTACTCCCATCTGCGGCATGTGTTTATACGAGTCGAGGCTCGCGTTTCTCGCCCCCCCTAACAAATTATACGGGACGGCCCACCGACTCGGGCTCCGTTCGGCACCGCTTTCGGCCCGAACCCGTAAATCCGCCGGAAAAATTCAGTTCCGGTGGGATTTACGGGTTCTGCTAGAGATGCTCTCAGGACAAGAAGGGAACGACACGCGGCCAGCGACCTCTAATTTTTTTTTTTTGCAGTAATGAGTGGTTCCCATACTGCGTGCTTAGAATAGATGGGCGCGTTTCGTAGGCTGGGCGCTCCTGGCTCGCATCGACCCAGCAAAAATCGGCATGTTTGGTTACCTAGGAGCCCTCCGCGTTGTGACCCAAGCGGTTCTCAAAGCACCCCCGGGACAGGCTCTGGAGGAATGCCCGAATCAGCAGTTTCCAGCGGGCCTGTCCCATTGTCGTGCCATTATGCACGCCCTCGTGCAACGGTGCACGTGTGGAGAAGTGCGGGAGACACCACGTTGTCTTGGCCCTCGCTCCGCACTTCCAGTCACCAGTTCCCTCCTTCTCTCTCCTCATTCACTCTCTCAGAGTCTCAGTGACACTCACAGCCCTGTCGCATCAACCGCCGCCCATGGCCTCCACGCCTCCTCCGCCTCCTTCCGCTCCAGCGCCGATGTATCCAGTCGTTCGGCCGACGGTCACGAGGTCCAATGAGGCATTCATGCGCATCATCCGCGAGCACGAGGCCGGCGGCCACGATTCGGCGGCGCAGATCGATGACGGTCGCGTACCAGTGTTGAATCGACCGTCGCCGTTCGCGAGTATGAGGCTGGCCGGCATCGCAACTCGCAGCGTGGCCGTCGCCGCTCTTCAAGCCGCCGAGATTCCACCGGCGGATCCCTCGACTACGAGGGTTTTTGACCCCTGTCCCCTAAGGTTTCTGTCGGCGAGGGCGGCGGCAATGGCGGCAGGTGCACCGGGCTCCAGCAGGGAGATGGCGCCCCCGCTAGGGTTCGCGTCGACCCCGATGCACGCGCCGATGCCATGGGGCATGTAGCGTCCGGCTGCTCCAAATGGCGCGCCGCTTGTCGCGCCGTCACCGTTCGGCCAACCACGTGCTCGTCGGTAGACGGCAGCTCCATCGGGGCCCCGCTTCCCGACCACGGCACCGACACCCTACCAGCCGGCATGTGCGTGTCCTCCTCCTCCTCCTCCTCCTCCTCCTCCTCCGACGGGGCCGCTTTCACTCCACCCCACCGTAAGTACTTTCACTCATTCCCCCATCTGATAGATGCTAGTGTAGATCGATTCGATTACATTGTAGATCAGATACTTGTGCAGCTGTTCCGATTGATGTGAATGTTGATACGATTGATGTCAATGTGCGCCATGCCAAGTTCAAGCTCCATCATGGACTTGACATTGTCTTGTCCATGCCATTGCCAAGCTCCATGATGGACTTGACAATGTCAAGTCCATGAGTGCTTGACATTGTCAAGTCCATGATAGTGCCTGACATTGGCATGCACTACATCATGGACTTGTCATTGGCATGCCCTATGATGGAGCTCCATGATGGACATTGGCGTTGGCGTGACGATCTTGTTGTGATTGTCATGGCCATCATGGAGTTGATCCTTGTCTCTGGTGTTGACAACGCAAGTATGGCTAACACTTTGCATTACCATTGCATCTGCAGAACTGGCTCTTCATGGAAACCTTCCCGGAAGGGCCTATACTGGAAGCAAGGGACATGGTCGTCCGGGTGCAGCTTCGTGACCCCAATGAAGGGTTCATGGAAGTGCACCGGCAGATCACCGCGCCAAGGGTTCACGTCGGCCGTCCTGCGGACTTGGGGCACGCTCACAGGCAGCGGGTGCTGGCGTTATTCGTGCAAGTGGAGAGCCCGGACCTCCTTGCCCTTTTGAGAGTAGCATGCTGGATGGTTAGGAGGACAATGACACCCCCCACGCACCAGAATTTACATCCCAGATTTGACACTTTAGTGTCTCATAAATACGGAATATATACTTCAGTGGGAGGCGACGTTTCTGTCGACAACGAGGTGCCTATGGTGACTTCGTCAATTTTAAAACCCGTCAGATCTGTTTCTTGGATGTCTTCTCTTGAAGGTGTTCATAAAGGTAGAGTGTGCGTGCGTTCATATAGGTGAGTGTATGGGCCAATGTGTGAGCATCTATACTTATATTGAGTTTCGCAAAAAAAAGAAAAAAATAGTAGTATGCTCTCCCTCCCCCCCTTTTTTGAAACTCAATATATATTAGGTTAGCAAGCCGCCTCATTAAAAACCTTCCGGCCTCCCTTGGTACGCTGGAAGGAAAAGAGTGTGTCTAAAACTTGCTATCTTACACAAAAGTTACATAGCAGGATTACAATCAGCGCTAAGGCTGTGAACAAGGAAATCCGGTGGTTCGACATTCCAGATAAAAGACCCCTCCTGTACGAACGCATACTTTTCGCAACAGTGAGCCACCTGGTTTGCCTCGCGCCGAACAAAAACTACATTACAAGAGATAAAAAATAAACTAAGATCCCTAATCTCTTCCAGGATTGGATGAATCACAGACCTATCCACCTGACCTTTTTGCCAACACTTCACCAACTCGGCACAATCAACCTCAAAAATGACCTGAGTAAAACCTCTCTAGCATCTCTGAGAGCCAAGGCTTCGATCCGTATTGGGTCTGAAATTCCAGTATAGGATTTGCACATTGCATCACAAAAATCACTAGCATCTCGTGCCACTAATCCAGATGCAGCCAAGCTTAAATCCAGGTGCACACCGGTCTTGGAGGTTTTGCGCTTCTTTTCTCCTTCGGAAGCTCCAAAGTATGCATAGCTTCATTAATAAAATCCATGGGCTTTGACGGATTAAAAACTGCCTCACCATGGGTCACCTTATTCCTTGATGTCCAAATAGTAAATAATTCTTGCAATATCCTTCTCTGGAAAAAGTAGTAACCGATCAAAAAAGCACGGCCGTCCGATCCTCTCCCTGCCTCTGCGCCGGTTGATCTGAACGGCGGGGGACGCTGATCGCCGCGAACCATTGGAAGTGGCCGCGAGTCACCGGAACCCCCATCCGCAATGGCGCTGTCGGTGCAAACCGCTGCCGCGGCCGCCACTCCGCGTCTCCTCCTCCCTCTCTCACACAGCCGCGCTGCTCCGGCGCCTCCTCACCTCCTGCACATCCGCGCCGTCCGCTCCGGCCCCGGCTCCCCTCGCGCGCTTGCGCCTCGGCGGGCGAGCGTGCGGGTCCGCGCGGGCGCCGGCGGCGGGCGGCGGAGGGAGTCCCCGTACGAGGTGCTCGGCGTGCCGCCGTCGGCCGCGCCCGCCGAGATCAAGCGCGCGTACCGGCGCCTCGCGCTCAAGTACCACCCGGACGTCAACAAGGAGGTGCGTACCCGCCTCTCCCCATTCAAGCAGGATTCAGAGATTGTAGCTTCGATACTGTTACACTTACACTTTTGAGGATTTGTTAACATTCGGGTATCTGACGGCTTACAACACCTGGTATAAAATGCAGGCGAATGCCCAAGAGAAGTTTCTGCGGATCAAGCACGCGTACAACACGCTGATGAATTCGGAGAGCCGGTCCAAGTACGCAAGCAGCAGCAGCAGCCCTGATTCTTCGTGGGCTACTGGGGGCAGCAAATCAGCAGACTCAGAAGAGCAATTCTATGGGTTTGGTACTAATATCTCCTCTCTTCACCATTCAGAAAAATATGCCCTCTCTCATGCTCTAACAGGCTATATTATGGGGCTGTGAATTCTGTGCTAGTCGGTGAAATTGATGTCTGATCAGCGTTTGAATCATTTATGCGGCGGTACACTTTGGTGGTGCCAGTGAGATCCCATTGCAGTTTTCTGTCAAGAAACTAACTCCAGATTTAGGACTCAACAATTTTTTACAGACACAAAAGAGATTTTAAGATTCCATTTTCCTTAAAATCTGCCTGTACATATGATTGTCATGCAAATATATGAAGTGTAATCGGTGGCAATATGTCCATTTTGTTGACACCACTTTGGTTCTGGTTTTGCAGGTGATTTCCTTAAAGATCTGCAAACCGAATTTCAGAACTGGGAAGCCGGCCTGAATTCAGACCAGAAACCCCAAAGCCTGTGGGAAGAACTATCAGTAAGTTATCAACCACTGTTACTTGTTGTATATTTTTTCTTGTTGAAAATGGTGGACAATAGCAATATGGTAGAACAACCAGATAAAGTTGCAACCTGGGACTTATGTGAACTCTCTCTTGCATTCTGCTCAATTAGGCGATTGGTGAGGAATTTGTTGAGTTCCTGGAGAATGAACTGAATATCGATGACTCAAGTACCGAGGAAGACGATGGGAATGACCAATACACACAGTTTGGAGGAAGTGGCAGAAATTCTCAGCGTGACAATTCAAAAACAAATAGCTCCGATGATGGCGTGTCTGACATAGAGGCAGTTCTTGAGCAGCTGAAGAAGGAGCTTGGGCTGAGCTAAACTATTTCACTATTTGCCCACTGCCTATTGCAGCTGCTACTAACTGGATGTTCATATGAAGGTATTTCCCGAACGGATGTTCTCACCGATGGCGGTAATAGTTACTAGGTATTGTAATTTAGCTGACAGAGCTCGTCGGTTCACCATCAAGGATTTTGCAGAATGTATTGTTCCTCGTTTCTAGGACTGCACTTTATTACTTTTGGAAAGATGAGAGGAATTGCTAGTTTGTATTTAAAATTTTGGTGTTGCTATTTTTCTCTCTTCGATTCACGGTATTTGGTAATACTGTTTTTCCGGTAAGAAAACAGGTTCAATTTTGATGGAATCGTGGAGCAATACTCAGAACCCATGAACTTTACAGAAAATAGTTTGGTTTTGGCAAGAATTCTTTTGCTGAAAATCAGGCGCTCATTTGGATCGGAGGCAGTTTGAGGGAGTAGTACAATTCATCGACAATAGTCCCCGTTTCACCAAACCAAATGGGACTATAAATACATTCTGAAACTTTTGCTGTGACAACCTACATTCTGAAACTTTTTCTATGACACACTTTATCGTTGCACCGTTCATGAGAAAACGCAAGATAAAACTAGGGACGGTAAAACTAGGAGTTCTATCGAGCCAACTACATAGGTTTGATTCAGAAGAAAAAGTCCAAAACAAACCTTGAACTCATAGGTAAAAGCTAAATGGAAGACATGACAAGTCAAACCAAAATATAAAAAAACCAAATTATTCTACATAATTAGCTACTCCCACTTACATGCATGGCACACCTGTCATATTTATCTCCATCCCCTTTAACCCCAATCTCCTCCCACCATCCACTGCACACACACACACCGTTGATCACGTCGTGGCTGGCGGGGTGAAGCCCGCCCTTGGGCGCCAGGTGCTCGACCCTCTCTCCCTTGCGTGTAGGTGGAAACAGCTTCCGGCGAGGCCTTTCCCCTGCCATGTCTAACGCGCGCGGCCGATGCAACGGCTCTACGGAGGTGAAGCTTCCCAGGTCGAGATCTCCGTTCTCTGTCCCCAGTCGGCTCGTCCTCCTCGCGCCCTTCTCCAACCCCTCCGTCCATGGCGATGGCAGCCCCGACCGGCGAGCCTTCCTCCGTCGCGTCGACAGCCCCGGTCGACGAGACCCTTCAGCTTGCCTCTCCTATGCAAAATCGAAGCCACCCCACCAGATGGAGCACCTTTGCCGTCCTCTCACTCCCTAGCTATCTTGACCCGTCGTCGCTTCGTCTCATGGGTGCACGCCGCCGCGGAGCAAGCATGCTACATGCTTGCATGTTCTTCCCGGACCGGCGCGACCTGGCCTACCGCTACCTCGGTTGCGCTCCTCCACCTCCGTGCCTCGCCCCTCAAGCGGCCATCGCCGTCCGGCCATGATGGATCCAACCGTTGGGGAAAACAGCTACACGATGGGGAATGACTTGGAAAAAAAAGATGAACCTGACATGGGTCATCGCTTTTCCGGTGTGTCAAACAGATCCAAGGTTTAAAATAGATCGGGATCCATAAATTCAGAGTGCCAATTTCAGGAATTGAGATTGAGGGTTCCATTTAGCTTTTGCCTATAAGTTCAAGATTTGTTTTGGACTTTTTCCATGTGAAACTTTACATGTCAAAAAAACATGTGAAACTTTAAAATTAGTGAACGGTGGACAGCCGAGGTCCACGCGCGTGACAGAAAGAGGTACAGAAATCATGTAAAAAAAAAAAGACATACAGAAAACCGGGACGTTTCGTTGATGAACCGGCCCACGTAGACAGTGTTCGCCAAATCGGCCCACCTAGCCCGGTAGATGGATGGCCGAACCACCGCGAGAACCCTAGCTCCATCGGAACCGAACCGCTCCGACGTCGTCTCCTCCGCCCCTGGTTTTCTTCTCCCCCGCATCTCGCCCCGCCCCGCCCACGATTTCTTCCGCCGATTTCGTGGCGGCCGATTCAAAGAAAAAAAACCGGTGAGTTTTCTCGTCCTCTCCCCTCTCCCGCCTGGTTTAATCCGGCTAATTGGGGAGTAGTAATTCTTCTGAAACATAATCTTCTCGGATTGAGCTGCCACTCACACCTGCTAGTGGCGATGGTTGATGCAGCGGCGGGATGGCGGCGACCCCGGAGGCCGAGCCGGAGGTGCCGTCCGCGGAGGACGACGAGGGCGAGGAGGCCGCCGAGGGGCCGGAGGAGATCGTGCCGATCGGGGCGCAGAAGCACGACCCGGCGTGGAAGCACTGCCTCATGGTGCGGTCGGCGGGGCGGGTGCGCCTCAAGTGCGCCTACTGCGGCAAGCACTTCCTCGGCGGCGGCATCCACCGCTTCAAGGAGCACCTCGCGCGCCGCCCCGGGAACGCCTGCTGCTGCCCCAGCGTCCCCGCCGACGTCGAGGCCGTCATGCACCGCAGCCTCGAGGAGGTCGCCGCCAAGAAGCTGCGCAAGAGGTCCCTCGCCGCCGCCATGCCGCTCTCTTACACCACCGCGCCTTCCCCCTCCAACGGCGCTGCGGCCCAGGTCGCAGGCGATATGGCCAGCCCCATCCACATGGTCCCGCTCAACCAGGTGCTCGACCCGCGCGCCGCGCCGCCGCCGCTCGGGGAGACGCCGCCGTCCGAGACAGGGTGGAGTGGTGATACTACTACTACCAAAAGGAGGAAGAAGGCGCTGGCCGTGAGGCGCGCCCCTGCCACTCCTCTCGCTCCTCAGTTCCAGCAGCAGCCTGCTCCTCAGCACCAAACTGTCATGGCGGCGCTCGACGCAGACGCGGCTGGCTCCGACAAGGAGAAGGTTTGCATGGCAGTCGGGAGGTTCCTATACGACGCCGGCGTGCCATTGGAGGCGGTGAATTCCGTTCACTTCCAGCCGATGATCGACGCTATTGCATCAACAGGAGGGAGGCCTGAGGTGCTCTCCTACCACGACTTGCGCGGCTCCATTCTGAAGAAGTCGCTGGACGAAGTGACGGCTCAGCTCGAGTTCTACAAGGGGTCATGGACCCGGACAGGCTGCTCTGTGCTGGCCGATGAGTGGACGACTGATAAGGGCAGAACCCTGATGAACTTTTCGGTGTACTGCCCTGAAGGTACAATGTTTCTGAAATCGGTCGATGCAACAGGAATTGTCACGTCATCAGACATGCTGTATGAGCTGCTGAAGAGTGTTGTTGAGGAGGTTGGAGAGATAAACGTTGTCCAAGTAATCACAAAGAACTCCGAGGTTCATGCAGCGGCAGGGAAAATGCTAGGCGAGACATTTCCTACACTGTTCTGGTCTCCATGCTCTTTCCTGTGCATCGATGGCATGCTCGAGGATTTCAGCAAGGTGAAGGCAGTTAGCGATATCATAGGCCATGCGAAGGCTATTACAGGATTTATCTACAACAATGCGGTTGCATTGAGTTTGATGAAGAAATATCTGCATGGGAAGGATCTGATAGTTCCTGCGGAGACCCGCGCTGCCATGAACTTCGTGACACTGAAAAACATGTACAATCTGAAGGAGGATCTGCTAGCCATGGTCAATTCAGATGAATGGATTTACAGCCTCTGCGTGCTGCCAAAGAATCCTGGAGGGGTAGAAACGAGCAATATTGTTAATAATTTGCAAGTTTGGTCTTCCTGGGCCGTAGTCGTTCGCGCCACTGAACCACTTGTGCATCTTCTTAAGCTAGTCGACAGCAACAAGAGGCCTGCTATGGGGTATGTTTATGCTGGATTATACCAAGCCAAAGCTGCAATCAAGAAAGAGCTGGTAAGGAAGAGTGACTACATGCCTTATTGGAATATTATTGACCAGAGATGGGACAAGCAAATGCCACGGCCACTTCATTCAGCGGGTTTCTTCCTAAATCCACTGTTTTTTGATGGGATTCGAGGTGATATCTCGAATCAGATCTTCTCAGGAATGCTAGACTGCATAGAAAGGCTGGTGTCCGATGTCAAAATCCAAGATAAAATTCAGAAGGAGCTCAATATGTATCGGAAAGACGCAGTAGGTGATTTTCGTAGGCAAATAGCTATCCGAGCCCGGCGTACTTTACCCCCTGGTTAGTAGTACACAGATTTTCTTGAACTTACTTTACATTTCTCAGGTTTATACAGCTCCATTACTCACTAATAGTGACAGACATTGTAGATATTGTGTGGCTCTGACCTAGGATGTTGAAACATCAACTTTGCTTGATGATACTTGTGCATATTTCATCTTAACATCTTGTTTTACATTATCTTGCAGCTGAATGGTGGTATACATATGGCGGAGCTTGTCCGAATTTAACACGTTTAGCAGTACGTATCCTCAGTCAAACCTGCAGTGCTAAAGGGTTTGATCGGACACACATTCCTTTTGAACAAATCCATGACCAAAGAATGAATAACTTTGAACGTCAACGAATGCGTCATCTTACCTTTGTGCAGTGCAACCTACGGCTACAACACAGGTAAGGAAAGTCTCGTTATATTGAAGGTTATCACCGATTGTTAATTTGAAGAAAAAATACTAGAAAAGCATGGATACAACAAGTGATTTGGTTTATATCACAGGCAACAATATAAGGCGAAGGCATTTGATCCTATCTCAGTAGACAACATAGACATAGTTGATGACTGGTTAGTGGATAGATCTGCACTGTCTTCGGGACCGACCGAGCAGCGTAACTGGATGGACATTAATCAACCATTCAACTGGGCCGAGACAGCAGGACTGGGTGATGAATTTGAGTCCTTCATTGAAGGTACATCCTCCTTTCTTCCAGTTTATTGTGGGTGATGTTGAATGTTGAATGTTAAATTTCAAATTTTGTTTTGAAGGAGTTGCTGATGAAATGGTCCAAGGTGCTTCCCAAGGAACCCAGGATGATGACGACGATGATGATGACAACTCCAAGGATGAACCATGCCTATAGGTGAACAAGTTGGTCCATGGACGAAACCTAGCTTTGCCTGGTACAACCTTCCAAGTAGGACTTATTCGAGAGGAAAAAGATTTTTTCCAAGTAGCAAAATGGATATGTACATTTATGGTTGTGTAATTTAGAATGTAATGTATACTTCGATGCTGACATACTTAGAGTTTTGCAATCTTAAATATCTTCCCTGGCCCATCAATGCTCTAAAATCCATGACCTAGCTGTTGCCCCTTATCCAGCCAATTTGAAACAGATTTGGTTCTTGTTCATTCTTTCTGCAGTGACAGTATCAACGTTCTAAGTTTTTATACGAAGGCTGAAACCTCCCAGTATGGAAGAAGAATACGTACAAATGGATGGAGATGTTTTAGAGAAAAAAAAAAGATAACAAACCAGCGCAGTGGACACATAATCTGTAGCCAATTTTCAGATATGTTGTCACACGTCTTGAACAGTCGCATAAATTATTTGGTACAGTATTACCCAACTATGTAGTTACATGTTGTCACACTGGCCAAAACTATTAAATGGTACAAGAGGTAGCACATCCTGGAAACATTCCCGAATGATAATACTTGAGGCGAAGTTCATGCAACCCAAACTATATGTTACCCGCCCCGAAAGAAGCTTGACGAAGATCATGTCACCAATCACCTATTTTTGCTCAAGTATTTTGTCCCTTTGGATGTACAGCAAGGGCAGGACTCGTCAGCGATGAGAGAACCATCACACACCAATTTCTCGGTTCAAATAGTCGACAAACATTCTCTTTGCGCTATCAGCATCTGTTGGTGGGGGTGGTCCGCTCAAGCTGTACTGCCCTGCCAGCTTGATGAAAGTGCGCCGTAGGCTCCGTAGCTCAGGCAGGCCAACCGATCTTTGAAGATTAATGTAACAGTCAGTTAAGGATCTCGCAACACAAGAAAAACATCCGAAGATGGCACAAGTTTTCTTCTCTTGATCACATGCAGTTGGGGTTGAATGAAGGCATCCCTTAAGCTTAGATTATCTCATGGCAAAAAAAAGTGATTGCAATTCTAGACAGAGACCATGTGGACAGAAAACTAATCTACCTGCATAGTTTTGGCCTGCTTGATTTTTTCAAGTCATTTGCAAGTTCGAAAAACAAGTCATATGCACATATATATGACACCTATGTACACAAAGGTTTTGATTGGGGAAGTTGTTATGATTACAAGATCTCCATGCTACAGGTTTATATAGAACAGAACCTACAGACGCACAAAGACATATATTTTAATTTATAGTTTTTGCAACACACAAAGATCGATATTTCTACTTATAACTTTTGCAGTAATATAATTTTCTAATATTTCCTCAAACAGTAAAGGATATAGTTGGCAAGTTAGGCCCAAGAGAAATCTTATTCATGGCAAGCCCAAGACCAGACTGCGCCTCAACAATTGCACTGACCACCTCCTGCAAAATACAGTTTATATCACAGGTTTGCAGTTTCTTCTAAAAAAGATATCACGAACAAAGAAAACTGCCATTACCTGTGTTGCTTTGTCCATCTCATAGAGGGAATTAGATTCAGTAGTCCGGACCTACAATATTATCAAAGTCAGGATTTGTTCAAATCTACAGGAACTACTATGAATGGAACAGTATTTGCAGTTGGACATACGCACCACAATATTTTTTTTTTAAAAATGTTTTTTCTACATTTGCACCATCGGGAATTCAGAATAGCGGATCTATTTGACATATCACCGAGCCTAGCCCCGCATGGTTCCGCATTTGGAGCAACCAAAAAAGTTTTTTGCATTCGCAATATCGGGGATTCAGAATAGCAGAATCTGTTTGACATATCAGCGAGCCTAGCCCCTGTGATGGCTAGAAAACTAGCTGCATGGGGAGCAACGAATCAACTAGATCTTGTGTGCAAGAATTGCATGCATGGACAGCACTTTATTAACTACTACAGATTTTAGCAGGGTCTTCTCTAGGAAATGTAACTAACCTCCAAGAGTTTGGATTATTGAGATTGAAGCAAACAGCCCAAGGAGCTTTTAGCTTAGCTAAGAACCAAATGCACCCATAGTGTAACGTTGAAAAAAGCAACTAAACATACATCCATTTGCTTAATATGTTTTTGTATCGGTTGCAATATTATGGTGCAATGCCAAATTTATGCAGGTATTAACAGATACCAAATAGTTCTGGAACATATTACGTATTAATTAGAAGAATATGCAGTTGCTGTCAACCAATGATATATTCAAGAATTTCTTGGTTAGAAAAATATTTTACACTTACCGACTGAGTGGCTATTGTAGGCTGGAGTACTTTCACGTCTCTTGTTTTTGAATCCACCTTCTTAGTCAAATATGACACAGCCTCAGCAATAACAGGGGACGATTCCACAATTCCCTCTAATAAAAATAGTAGACAAAACAGATCAATCAAATGGGATGATGAAATAGGGGGCAGGCACTAGGCAAGTATAGTAACCATTTGCTGGGTGGTACTAATTCGTAATAAGTAATCTGTGTAACAGATACAAAACTGGACAGGAAGGATTGTGAAAAGAAGCTTCCTATAATTAAATAATCTACTAAAAAAGTTACCCATCCAACCAATCACATGTGCATGACCTTCTAAAACAATAAAAACCGACACATTTTGAGGTTCAACCAAATAGCAAAATGACAGAACATTTACAATGGTGAGTAGTGCAAGCCACTAGACATATGTGATACTAAGTGGACAAAATTAGACATAACTTGAACAGTAGATTAGTTCTGATTCAGATCACGCATGCCATGAAAATAAACTAATCATACAAAACAAGAATGATTTGATTACCTCTAGATGGAAACAATTCAAAGAGAGGAGAATCCCAGCGGCTACGCCTATCAGGCCTCTCAAATCTCCTCGCCAGATCTTCAAATCTGTCAAACCAAAATAAATCATGAGAGCAATGGTACCTGCCTGCTTGGTAAATGAATAGAGACAAATAATCCATTATTTTCCCCATAAACCCAATATAGTAAAAAAGGCTTCCATAGCCTATCAATTACTTCAGTGATTTGAAACAATAATGCGAAGTTATATAACATATGTGCAATTTGAAATCAGAAAAAAAAGTAACTGCAGCATCTACCTCATTCATAAGAGGTACTTCCTCTGTTCACTAATGTAAGACTAAAAGGTCTTGCATTAGTGAACCGAGGGAGTAATACATTTTCCAAACAACAGGTCGATAAGATCAAGAAGACAAAATATCTTGCTTACATATTACTATCATATGAGGGTTCTCCTTTCTCCTGACGCTTGACATTCCATTCTCTACAATGGTCCACTTCTGTATCACAAAAGAACTGAAACATAAAAGATGGAGTATGAACAAAATCACTTTTGAT
Source organism: Lolium multiflorum (assembly GCA_030979885.1). Lineage (NCBI taxonomy): Eukaryota > Viridiplantae > Streptophyta > Magnoliopsida > Poales > Poaceae > Lolium > Lolium multiflorum. The sequence goes on along the minus strand of CM061750.1, from coordinate 44,104,618 downwards.
TGTACATTTACAATATTCAATGGTGCAAAAGCATAAACTCGCCAATGGTTTGCAAATTATGTAAATTATGTAACAAAAATACTTTAGAAGGATCCTCTATGTAGAACATAATCATGGTTTGCAAATTATGTAACAAAAATACTTTAGAAGCATCCATTTGGTAATGCTATCTTACTTCTTTTGAAAAGGTAGTTTCTCATGTAGAGAAACTAATATACGCTGACACATGGTAATCACTGGACAGAACTGAATCCAGGTCAGATGTCAGTTCCATGCGCTCCAATTTCTTATATTTACTTAATTTCTGAACTGTCATTTCAATGTTAGTGGGTCTTCACCAGTCATGAATCACATAAAGTTACTCATGTTAGCTCTCATTTTATGTGCCATTAGCCCATTAATGATTATCTTATTGTCTCCAGATTGCTATTGTGCATGACTTCTGTTGCTAACCAAACACAATACTTTCAGAACACATAATGTCATCTACACATCATGAATGTTTTCATTATATTATGCTAAAACTAGTGCAAAACTATTATTGCAAAATGAAAGTAATAGTAAATAAGACATCTGATTACCACACAATATCTTATTCCCGAGGCACGTGCAAGACACCACAACTCATATCGGTACCCCTGCATATTATAGGTAAAAATCACCATGCTTGTATTAGAAGAAACAGCACAAATTGCAGAATCTACTTCATACATGTTACATTAGAATTCATACAGCCCATAGGTGCACTGATGACAATAGAAGTCAGTTATATAAGCTGCACGCGTTTAGAAGCTACATTATTGTATCACTGATCTATGTAGTGCCTATCTGAATGCATGCATACAAAATTCTCAATGACCATCATTTATTGAAGCATGAGTGTAAAACTGAAGCACTGGGCAGAAAAAAAAAGGCTTATATAGCCTACATGGTTTGCTTTCATGTACTAGCTTGAAAAAGGTAACTATCATACGCAAGAAAAGAAAAACATTTTCTGCTTTGTTGAACCAAAAAAAAGTGATAGTGTTTGCGCACACCTTTTGGCCAGTATTAGACAGATAAGTTTGACATTGAAAGACAGTCAACTTGACTTGGAAACTGAATTTTTTTTGTGGGCTGGAAAAATGTAGCACAGGGAGGTTGCCACCATGATTTCGTTAAGTTTTTTCACTGATCACACTATAAAAAGTGCAACAATGACATACACAAATATGATGACCATACAATTCTACTTCTATCTTATATTACAATTTGAGAACGAAGTAGTGATTGCAAGTTGCAACAGTAGAATAAAGGACATAGTACTGGCCTCACCTTAATATTGTTCAAAGAATCCACGATGATTATGCTGTCCCGTGACACAGACCTATCAACTTCTGATCTTAGAACTCCTCTTAAGTTTTTCTCCACAACCATATCTAAGGAATAAACATAGAAAATTGGTAGAAGGAAATGAGTGGATGGAAGAAGAAGAAAAACATAGTAACGTAGAGAAAACATGCGGACTAAAAATCAACAATACCTTTGTAGCTATCATTGCGCCCAAGATGAAGCGATGACTCATCAATGACGCGGACAGTGATGTCAGCCATGGAGGAGCGAAGAGCGGCAGTGAGACAAGCTGCAGCCTCTGACTTGCCGCTGCATGGCTGGCCACACATCACCACAAGTGCCATCTAAAATGTAGAAACCTTAGGAGATGGAGAGAACAAAAGCATGAAGACATGGTTATCATCTTCAGCCAAGCTAAACTTAAGAAGGATTTTCTTTTTTTGGAAAGGATTTGTCACTCTGTGCAAAGATTGCAGTGTACTTATTTCTCGGTCCGAAGAAGTTATTCTAGAGTAATTCACTATAGTATTCTCTATATTGTTTATTTCCTTAAATGCATGCAAGTCTTTCTCAAAAATATTATAGAGAAGAGATTCCCCACCACCCTCACAGCTCGTTAGTAGGCACTATTAAAATTTCAGTTAGTAGGGCACGCACTCAATTCGTTGCATGTATGCACAAGTTTAGAGATCTTTTGGTCTTGCTGAGAGTAAGGTACTTCAACTAGGATGATGAGATGGTTAGATCACGTTTAGTTTCAGTGAATTGGAACAGGGGAGAGCTCTATTCTTTGAATCTAAAAAAGAAGTTGGTAGACTGGGTGATTAATTGGTTATTAGAACCAGGGGCAGAACCGGATGGTGTGCCAAAAATTTGTGGATGTCAGTTTGCTTCTAAGGTGGCATTCGGTTCAGAGGATTTTTGCAGGATTTCCGTAGGATTGCATTCCCATGGTATCTTTTCCTCTGAGAGCGCTCAGGACAAGGGAAACATGAACAGTATTCCAGAGGAAAAGTCGCTGGTTCGTACCGATTCCATAGGATTTAAAAAATCTGCCCGGAGCTCAATTTTTGGGCTTGCGTCGCTCGATAGGGCTGATCAACGGGTGAGTTGAATAAAAAATTCAATCCATGCTTGTACGTGAGGTGAAAAACATGAGAAATGACTGCACAGCCTGATGAGAAACCTGAGACCGGCTCTTTGCAAGCATAAAATAGTCTAGGAGCTGCAAGACTATATGATTTTTTCCTGTACGGGGATACAAAAGATAGCACCAAATAAATGATTTGGTTGAACTGACCCTCCCATGACCACATCAACAGTAGTAGTAGAAGAAGATGAAGAAGAACCAACCGCCACCTTCAAGATATCAAGAATGGTTGGCATGGACCCAGATCAGTACACTCCCTTCTAGCAGCATCTCCAATGTCCGGATCCAAGTCCCCAATAGGTGTCCGGAAATAGGATCCGGAACAACAATAATCGGACTGAGTTGAAACACGAGGGTTGGCAATGTTGCTACTTGTTTGGCTTGAAACTGAAGGTTCAGTTTGATTTTAGTTTGTTGAGTTGCTTTGGGTTGGGAAGTTGCTTATTGGTTAGTTATTGAGATCAATGAATAAATAATTTTCATCTTCTTATTCTAAAACATGAAACTGATAACATATTTGATGAATGATTCAAATCATGTCATACAGATTACACATTATAATATTGGAACAGAGATTACCTTAGCTCTTAGAGCTTAGTCGGCAAGAAGCAGAGGGGGAGGGATCAGCAGCTCGCGATCACAGCCAACAGAGTCGGCGTAGCCAGCAGCCAGCGTCTAGCAGAGGGCAGAGGCGGTCGCTGTCCACCGCGGCGTCTACAGCAGCCGAGCAGAGTAGGAGTAGGGCCGGGATGGGGGTGTAGGGACGAGGGAGGAGGACGGCGGGGGACGAGGACGGGGACGGGGAAGGGATCGGGTGGACGGGGCGATGCGGGGAGCTGCGGGCGGCGGCTCGCCGGCGATGAAGTTGCGGCGCGCGCGTCCTTCCTCCACGGCGACACAGGGATAGCTAGAGGGAGAGCAGGGAAGGGTTCGGTCTGATCGAGTCGTTCCTGCTCAGATGTTGGACCTTGGACAGTTGATGGGCCAGGCCAAATCTTAGACTATACAGATGGCTGGGCCAAGAAAGTTTTTATGGGCCAGGTCCATGGGTCTCTTGCCGCTTCGCCTCCACGCCCGCCTATTCCCGGCCGCCAGGTCCCCCGCCGCCGCTGCCACGCCTCACCTGCAAGCCTATTCCGGCCGCCCGCGTCGGCACCCTCCGCTCTCAGCCACCCCGCGGCGGCCGCCGCTCGCCGACGCTGCTGGCCCGCGCGGCGTCAGCCACTCCAGCCCGCCCCGCGCGGCTGTTCTCTGTTCCTCTCAGCACTCAGCTTGTAAAGCTGTTCGCAACGACGGGCGGGGCGCCTTTGCCGATTAATCCGGGGGCAGCGCAGCCAGGATGCGGGGTCTGACGCGGGCGGGGAAGCGTGCCGGCGAGATGGCCCTCAACGCTGGCGGCGGAGCCATCAACTGGTTCCCCGGCCACATGGCTGCCGCCTCGCGCGCCATCCGCGACCGCCTCAAGCTTGCCGACCTCGTCATCGAGGTCCGAGACTCCCGTGTAAGTCCCGCACGCTCCCGTCCACTTCTCCCCTCATTTACTTACTACTATCCTCTATGGGAAGTGTAGCGTTCTTGATGGTGTGACTGTCGGAGATGGGCCGGGGGCTACTGCTGCTCGGATGATGTTCGATGAAATGCCTTTCTTACATGCGACTTTCAGAGACAATGGAACGTGATTTCCTGAAACGCATTTTCAAAATAGAGCGTAGGTTCTGGTTGTGTTACAAGCACGATTGAGGAAGGTGCTCACGCCAAAGAAAAATAAAAACAGCTTCTATAAGATTGCGAAATACGCCTCTGTTAGCTTGTTGTATTCTCTGGTTACTTGCTTGCAACTAATATAACTTATGACCAGATTCCGCTGTCATCTGCGAACGAGGACCTTCAGCCGGTGCTTGCAGCTAAGAAGCGCATCCTTGCTCTAAACAAGAAAGATTTGGCGAATCCCAATATAATGAATGTAAGCAGTAATCACCTCTGTACTAGGTCAGGCTCTTCAACACATAGTTTGATGTGATTTCTGAGAGTTCATCCTGTTTGTTTTTTTGGACACAATGAGATATAACGCTGATACTCATAAGGTCGTGTGTGTTTACACCAATATGCAGATGTGGCTTGATCATTTCGAATCGTGCAAGCAGGATTGCATCTCAATAAATGCGCACAGCAGCAACTCTATTAATCAGGTTAGCTCACTTTTGATTTCATGATTATTTATCCATTTTTCTTTTGTAAGCCTCACAGGATATCTGTATGTTATACTGATATTTATCAGTTAGGTCAGGTGTTAAGCTCTGAAACTTGTTGCAACTTTGAGAGTGGAGTTCATTTACCTAATTATCAATTTTAAGGGTGAATGGCCGCTAGACCACTTGCTGAAATTCTATACTCTGCACTGGCAAAGATCGTTTACAGACTGAACCTTCCAACACTAGGTAGTCTACTAGGATTCTAGACTTAACCTGCGATGACATGGACTGTGTTAAGTTAATAGGACACACACTGAACCTTCATAGTAGTAACTATCTCCCCGTCAATGGGAATATCACTTGGAGTAGGCTTCTGCTAGGATGCAGACTCATGGAACTGCGTCTTGTATGGTATTGACTGGATTTTTGATATCTTTATCGTTTTATTTGACTCAACCGCCTTTAAGCTTTGTAAGTATTATAACTGCACTGGTTTTTCAGTTTCGTCTTGACCAGATGGTACTTTGCTTTCTTTAGTTCTCAGTGTAGGTTTAACTCATCTAATTTTTGCTTTGGCAATTAACAGCTACTTGGGCTTGTAGAGTTGAAACTAAGGGAAGCAATCATGAAAGAGCCCACACTTCTTGTTATGGTAGTTGGTGTCCCCAATGTTGGAAAGTCTGCACTCATAAATGCCATTCATAGAATTGCCATTTCTCGATTTCCAGGTATGTCCATTATAATAGAAACATTGTTTTGTTTCATTGATAATCCATGTTTGTTGTTTCGCTAATCCCAGAGAATGATAAGATAAAGCGGGCTAGGGTAGGACCACTTCCTGGAGTTACTCAAGACATTGCAGGATATAAGGTGGGGCTCTAAAGTCACTGTTTTCTCAGCATTATGTTAACCTGACTGTTTTGTCAGTTGTATTATGCATGTGAATGCCTGCCCAGCTGAGTCATATCTGAGTGCATTTTGTTTGTCACGTGTTAGTGTTGCATATTCAACACTAGATGTATTATATAAAACAAATAGGAACACACCCATTTCTATGAACCAACTGCTGGAATACATTTTTCCTTTTCCTTTAGAATATGGGAAGATACAACTATTTCTTCTATGTATATATTGGCAGATCTTGCTTTGTAGCTCCATGTGGCAACTAAATTAGCTACCTACGGGCCTAGAAGTTCACAGAATAAGATCTTAGTCGGGACACTTAGGGCATGTACAATGAGGCGCTTAAAAGCAGACACTAGGATCCAAATCCTGGACTATCGGCAGTTACCAGGTTCAATCCCAACCTTGGCTATAGCGTTGATGCAAAACTTTACGTCTGGCACTTGGCCTTTTTTAGGCTCATGGTATGAAAAGCAGGAGCGTCCGATGGCCAACGGAAGCGACCCAAATAAGCGCCCACTGTTGCAAGCTCGGGCGCTTAGGAGATAATCTAATTTGATGCTAAAATCCTTTTTGCACTTAAACGCCTATATTAGCGTCTACCATTGTACATGCCCGTATGAGTCTTCTCCATGCTACAACCTTAACTATAGTATGTGGAGAACATAAGAACAATGATGCATGAGAAAAAACATGCCAGGAATTGCTTTGCTTCATTTTTTATCTCAATTTTCATCGACCTTTCGTTCTGCTTACGATTTAAACATATTTCATGCGACAGGCCACTTGGGCATTCAACCCAAGACCCAGTATGTTTCATTTAGGATGTGTTCGGTTTCAGAACGAGGAGGAATGGAATGGAATGGTTCCGTTCCGAGGTCATGGGACGGTTCCGACCCCGTGTTCGGTTCAGAAAAAAACGAGGAATGGAATGGTTCCATATTGTGTTCGGTTGGAGGAATCGGGAGCGGAACGGAATAGCCACAATCGTGCTTAAAATGCTAATAATTGTAATTAACGGGCTGTTTTGGCTCAAAATATTTGCACATTTTTTCCAAAATCAAATTACAGAGGTCAAATCTAAATTACTTAGGCATAATCCCCAAAATTGGGGCCAAATCTGAGCCAACCGCCGGAGGTCCCATGGATGGAGGCGAGGAGCCAGCCGGAGGGCCCTGCACGCCGCCGCCGGTGCCAGCCGCCGGAGGGCCCTGCACGCCGCCGCTGGTGCCCGGGGCCCCGGAGGGCACGCGCCGCTGGTGCCCGGGGCCACGCTGCGGGACTCGTCGAGGCAGGTGCAGCACGGCGCGCGCGCGTCCCAGACGGCGATGCGGCCGTTGGCGGTCGCCGGCGGCGAGGCGGAGCGGGCGGTGGTCGTCGGCGTCCTCGTGGCTGCCCCCGCCTCCCAGCCTGCTCGCAGCGATGGTTAGCGATTATTGGACGTGGTTAGCGAGCCGTTCCTCGCGATTCCACCGATTCGGCCGGACGAGGCCGTTCCGCATATTTGAGGAATATTCTCTTTCGGGGAACCACTTCGTTCCGTTCCTTTGCCGAACCGAACACGAGAACGGGTTCCAGGTGCGGAACGGTTCCGTCCCATTCCTCCAGATTCTGGAACCGAACACACCCTTAGAGCATGTTTGGTTGGCTTCTTCCACACTCTACCTTACTTGTGCCATGAGCATGGCTAGCCACACTTGTGACATAAGTTGGCTAGAAAATGACGACAAATGGGTAATTAGAATGCCGCAACCGTGGCTGCAACCAAACACCATCCTAACTTGGCTGCCTAACATTTGGCAAAGTCTGGTTACAAAGCGAATATACCTAGCACATGCCAGCCCAGCATATGGCATATGTGGCCTTGTCACTGGTACTTTTAACCCTGACTTCACTCTCTTTCACGACATCGTTCAGCTCAATAAATTTCAACTGTCCACACATGACATCACTGTGACAAACTGACAATGAGCCTTTTTTCAACTCAGCGCATTTGTAGCAGTGCAAGCCATTTCTAGGGACGACACCTTGTTGTTTGTCTCTTGTGTTGTGATGAACTGAGTACATTTAACAGTAAGATGTGTTTTGGATAGATTTCAAGCCAGCCGAGCATTTACGTGCTTGATACACCAGGTGTTCTAGTGCCAAGCATTCCAGACATGGAAACGGGTCTGAAACTTGCTCTGACAGGTTAGATTCTTAGTTTATGCTGTTCTTTCTCTATAAGCCAACAACTTATCTGAAAAAGCAACATAATTGGTATGCCTTCTTCATAATGATCATGACCAGTGAAATTGGAATTTTCACATACTTGTACTGCCACATTATAATATTATCTTTTCTGTTTATCTGCAGGAGCTGTCAAAGATTCGGTGGTTGGAGAGGAGCGTATAGCCAAATATTTATTATCTCTTCTCAATATTAGAAAAACCCCTCTACATTGGGAGCGGTTGCTTCACAGAAGAGGAGAATTTGATGAAGAGCCATGTGGCAGTTCTGTAAAAGGATCTAGAGATTCACTCCGGCGGAGGAATCGTATTAACAACTCGGATGCCGTGTATGTTCAGGTAGTGACTCTTACCAGAAGATGCACTACATTAGTTATCATTATTAAGTGACATGTCTAGGGCAAACCCATATCCAGGTGCTATCAATCACACTTTTCTTGAAGGCCATCAGCTAACATTTTGATGGATTAGATTTATATAGGTTAGAGCATCACATGGATGATCATTTTGAAATAAATGATAATCCCGTGGAGATTTGCAAATAATTGATTTTTTGCATTAGATGCTCTCCTTCAATTTTATTGTTCTACTCTACGCAGCTAGCTGCATACAGTGCAAGTGTCAGTAGCTGGCACATTAGTTCCAAAGTAAATTTTAAGCGCCGTTTTTTAGATATTACTAATCTTCCAGGTATACATTTTTATAATTTACTTTATTTTCATTATGTAATGAAGCCACAATGTTCAATTCACTACTAGCTGGACTAGCAATAGGCAAAGTTAGGTCAATAACAAACATTACACGTCCATCTAGCTTTTGCTTAGTTATTCACTGCCATGCTGTAACAACTCTGTTTTAAACTCTGCAAATTAATTTATTAGCTTGAAGGTTTGCTCAGATTGTGTGTAGGGCAAAGCTGGGTTTCAGTGGATTTTGTGTGGTTTTGCTAGCAATAATTGAATAGTAAATTTATTCACAAAAACAAACTATTCATCTTAGGATATCTTGTGCTGCCATGTCTTGTGTTGGTATACAATAATGCTAGACGTTGACGTTTTATGTACCTTTCATAGCTTCAGACATTTTTTGCTGCAGTATTCTGTCTTGCAAAATTGTAAGGAATAATGATAGCTTTGCTCCTGTGTAAACTAGTTTAATACTGTGGCAGAAGTTGGTAATTTTTGAAGCTGCAATCTTTAATTCATTGCAAATTAATTATGACTGTCGAGGTTTGCTCAAAATATGCTTGTGTGCATGCGTGCGCGGGTGCAAAATTGGATTTCAGCACATTTTGTGGCTATGCTAGCTAGAAATTTTGATGCAGAATTTCTTCACGGATAAGAATTTATTCGCCATGGGATATCTTTCGTTTGCATTTTCTATGTTCGTAACTTGGTATAGGGTATGCTAGTAGATTATTTGTATTTTCTTTGTGGTAGAGTGTGCTAGATTATCAAGTTTTTATCTGCCACTTTCCATAGCTTCAGGCTTTTTGTCACTCCAGCATTCAGTATTCTGGCCTAGTGTCTTGCAAAGTTGTAGGGAATAATGCCAATAGATGATAATTTTGTGTTAACTGAACTAATTTGGGGTCATGGCAGCTGATAACTTATGCTCCTTATAAATCTCATTTGTTTTTCCTTCCAAGTCATGTATTTCCTGAAAGTAGTTACCAGCCTCGTCCTGCCTCTTGTTACAGGACATGGTGATGGAGGTTCAGAGAACGTTGTGCAGTACAACCATGGAATTCACAGGCAACCTCGACGAAGATAACGAGCTGGAGAGTCTGATTGACGCGCAGCTCGTCGCTCTTCGGAAGGTGTTCAGGATACCCCACAAACCACTCGATGAATCACATGGGGCGGTCTCCAAGAAGCTGTTGACTCTTTTTAGGTCAGGGAAACTCGGCCCGTTCATCCTCGACGACCTTCCAGGCCAGCAGTGAAGGAGCCAAGATTCACTTGCCTATAGAGTTAGGCAGTAATGCAATATATCGCAGAACTGTTCAGTACTACTCATGGATAATGCAGAAGTCTCTGGTGTTGTAAAATGTTGGCTTCTGTCGCTGGGTAGAACTTGTAGGATTGGTTTCTTTTTCTGTTTCTGAATCAGAGATTCGTGCACTCAGTTCTCTTATATTTGTGTGAAATGAATGTCGGTTCAAGATGTGTTGGAAGGAAGAAGAAACTAGCCAAAATCGTTTCCTTATCGTTCGAGCTGGTTTCGAATTCAGGTGTCGTGGAAGGAAGTAGAGAGTTGGAATTCCAAACTTATTCCGTTGGTTCCAATTTAAAAGGATGTCTATTGTTACTGCCCGTCCGTTCGATCCGTTCATAGTCGATGGCCGCCGGCGGCCAGCGCCAGCGCCTCCGGGCCTTGGTCATGGTCCATGACTCAACGGAGGGCTACCTCGTCTACAGGCTGAATCTCAAGCATCTCTTCTCCGGCAATGACGACAACGAAGAACTCACCCAACAGCTGCTCTGCTTCCCGTCCCCCGTCGCCCGCTTCCCGCTCCCCAGCCTGAACCTCCTTGCCTTGGCCCCCTCTGGCACCGACGTCATCGTCGCCGCTTCAGGCGACCGCCGGACCACGTTCCACAACACCGAATCCACCGCCGCCTCCTCCGGTCCGGACATGCACGGCGAGAAGTGCCGGCCAGTACTGCTCCCCGTCGGAGACGACATGTTCTTCGCCATGTCCGAGCACACGTGGAGGTTCGACCACCCGGGCATCCACTACGAGGCTCTCGTCCGTACCACCGGCCCCCGGCGCTGGGCCTGGCGCGCCCTCCGGGAGCCGCCGGTCAGGACCGGTCCTCAACGCGCCCCTTGCTGTGGGGCGACTGGCTACTTCGTCGCCGGCACGCGCGTCTGGGTGACCTTGCACTCGGAGGGCACCTTCTCCTTGGACACGGTGCGCCGCCTGTGGCGCAAGGAGGGCGCCTGGAAGCTGCCCGTGAAGGGCCGGGCGATCTTGGTCCCGGACTTCATGGGCGGCGGCCGGCAGCTGCTCTTCGGCTTCTGCTCCACTGTGTTTCGCTTCTGCGCCGTCGACGTAGAGGCCAGGCCGCCGGTGATCCTGCGGGAGTGGGAGCAGGACCACCGCAAGGACATGCGTACCGGATACATGTTGTTCCATGACCCCGTGGAGCTGGCCTACTTCGGAGGCGGCCGGTTCTGCATCTCCAGGCACACCCTCGTGGAAAACAGCCAGACGCCACGCTTCGCTCTCACTCTCATGGCGGTCGAGGTGACCCCGGAACTGCAGCTGCTCAAGCGCAACGTCCGCTCCTACTTGATGTCGCCATCTGGGGTGCTTGGTTGCTTGCTCCCTGCCCCGGCCGGTGCAGCCGAGCCTCCGGATGAGATGGAAGTGGTATGAATAGACACACCGTGGATCGTCGTCTGATCAAATTGACTCTTCCATCTTTGATGCTTGCAGTAAAATCACCATGCGGAGTGGCAATATTGCTAAGCTCTGGACTTCAAGATGGGGCTGCTCCGGCTGAGATGGCGCCAAACTTGTTCAACCTGAAGAGTTTAAAAGAGGCGTTTTGTGGTTAATAAACTTTTGGCTGAACATGGCATGGTGAATGATAAATGCATGAGAGGGCAGAGGTTCAGCTCAGGTGTGGATCAAATTGCAAGGCGTAAACCTTTCCAATGAGGATGATCAAATACGCTGGAATCTCACTGTCTCGGCTCAGTACAGCTTAGAAAGCCCAGTTCTTTCTATATATATAAAAAAAAGCCCAGTTTTTCGGGTCCTATATTTAATTGTGAAGGATCAGAGTACTTAGGATGCAATATCTATAAATGCATACGACAAATGGCAGCCTTATCTTAGTTCAATTTCTTCTCTAACTAAATAAAAATCTAATATGACAACCTAAGGAGAGACTAAACATCACCCTATGTTTCCAGCTATACGCACTCCGTTTATTATTACTTTGCGTTCTAGCTACTTTAAAGTCAATCACTATCAAATTTGATTAAAATTATAGTAAAAAAACAACTATTGATACCAAATGCATATAGTATAAAAATATAGCTTATCGTTAATTCAAACACTATAACTTTTATATTGTAAATGCTGATATTTTTTAAAATATTTATTCAATCATTACAATTTTAACTTTAACTAAACCCAAAACGCAAATTAATTATAAACGGAGGGAGTGAGAAAGACTGTTTTAATTTGCTGACTCAATTAACTTGTCGGAGGGAGTACAATAATTCCCTTCCGTCATCAGTCCATTGGCTTCTCCAACTCAGTGTCGGAAGTGGATACACTCGAAACTCCTTTTTACCGTCAACGGTATGTATCGGAGTGTCATCCACCAGATTATGTTTTAAGATTGGTGAGATTAGTTGTCCCCTTTTTGGCATTTTGACAAAGCTGAAACATAACTGAAATAAATTTGAACAATATAAAATGTTTCAAAAGTTTCAGAAACACGTGAGAAATATATGTAAAACTTTATGAAACATACTTGGAACAATAAATAATTTTTTATAAGTTTGCGACATGTATTTTCTAAAACTAGGTCAGCACATGCACCACTCCGGTACCAAAATCGCTGCGTTCTGGATCCACTTGCTTGATTCCATATTCCCGAACCTGACGGCGGTGGGCCCACGGACGGCAACGGAATCACAATGAAAGATTCCAACTGAATTGCTCTCCTCCTCGGCCCCCAATCAAATCCACTCGACTCGCGATTTAGCGACGACCTCCCTTCTCCCCCACCACACTCTGCTCTCTTTCCACCGTCCCGCACTCCCGCCCCCAAGTCCGGCGCAGCCGCCGAGCCATCTCCTCGCCGGCGCCGCATAAGAAGTCCCCTGCGCCTCGTCCCAGCGAGCCAAGCGGCGCCGCCTTCCTCCCGCTGCTCCGGCGCGGACGGGAGACCCACCCGCTCAGGTTGACTTTTTTTTTTCTGCTGCTGACAAATGATAACCTGACAACGCATTGAATTGTATTTGTATCGTGCCTTCTTCTTCCGGTGGGAGGAATCGAATCCCTATATCCGTTCCATTTCGTAGGCATTCCGATTATCCAGACATCCGGTTGGTCGTGGGTTTTGATTCAGTTGCTCTGAATTCTGGCTGCAGCTCGTTTTCCCAAGGTTTTCAGCTCCGAGCCCGCCCCTGGTTCTCAGGGATGAAGCTGGTGCCGAGGGAAGTGGAGAAGTTGGCACTGCACAATGCGGGGTTCCTCGCGCAGAAGCGCCTCGCCCGCGGGCTCCGCCTCAACTACACGGAGGCTGTCGCACTCATCGCCGCGCAGGTGAGGATGAGATCGTCATCATCTAATTGTGATTCCGTGCTGCGAAAAGTTGATTTATATACATCTAGTTTGAGCACAAAGAAGTAGGAGTACTCAAATTGTTACCATGTTGTTGCGTGATGCATATTTGTTGACCCCCTTATGGGGTAACATGGACACGTGGTTGAAGTAAAACATTTCTCGTGCTCCCTGACACAGATTCTCGAGTTTGTTCGCGATGGAGACAAAACTGTAACAGACTTGATGGACTTGGGAAAACAGATGCTGGGCAGGTTCGTTTGTCCTGATCTATTGAACCCCTGTTTAAAAATTTCACATTTCACTTTCGTCCTTATCTCATAAGGATGTAGACATTTTAAACTGCCTAGACAGATAATAGAAAAACATGATGTTGGCTTCAGTGATCTGAACTCATGATCTCTTGACTAATTCTCTGGCTGATGCAACGGAATCTGACTTTGCCGAAGATGCGCTAATTTATAGTAAGCACAACAGAATGCTAGTAGGACTTTTCCTCATCGAAGAGTGGGTATTAGATTATCCTTATTTTTTTTTTCAAATGCATAACCTATGGAAAAGCTGGCGCCACTTGTTCAGCCCTGCGTAAATTAGTAGTCTCTCACATACTTGCTTGTAATATAGAAGATTTGGTTAGTCTATGGTAGAATTGTTATTTCATCAATTGTATCTGTTGTCTAAGGCTTCTGTATTGTGGGAACCATTTTACATGTGAAGGGATACATTGTTGATTTAGTAACTGTGCTGATCTTCAGCGTAAAAATTAATTATTGTGTTGTACTGCAAATAATGATGACCAGTTACTGCCTTCAGTCCTTCACCTATTGATCTCCTTCTTGTTCTATAACCTTCAGCTCATGCTTTTTTCCTTGCCTATCAGGAGACAAGTTCTTGCAGCTGTTCCACACCTTTTGTACACTGTACAGGTTATTTCTTTGCTCATGCTAAACAATATCGATCAATTTCCTCAATCTAGAACCTTGGTTGTCATGATGTAATGATTCGGGAAATAATTGTGTGTCCATAAAGACACCACATACTGTATGTATATAGTGCTCAAATACAACTAGGCCTGCACAGGTTGAGAAAACGTATCCAGTTAAAAAAATGCCACAATTCTACTCTGGCTTGCGCATGTACTACTGAAGTACATAGGCCGTGCTCAACAGTTAGGTAATTGCCCACCAGACGAAGTACATCAACTTCGGCATCTTGCTGTACAGCTTCTCCTTGAGGAAAAACCAGCCCCCACCAGTTGATTTCTTCTTTATAAGTACAATCTCCAGTGATTATAGTTATCATCTCCGCAACAACCAATATGATGACATGTTTCTATAGTAGAATCTACATGGCAATGAGAGTTTAAGTTATCTGATATGTGATGCTGAACAGAGGTAAGGATGTGCCGAACACTTGTTATGGCATATCCATACTCACAAAGGTCTCATTTGTTATTTATAGGGCTCTAATTAAACCCAGATATTAAAGTTGCAACATATGGCTTGACAATCATGTTGTTACTACTATATTCCAAAATAAACTCCATTATAACATTTTTTCTAGGTCGAAGGAACATTTATGGATGGAACAAAACTAATTACTGTACATGACCCTATTTCTTCTGATGATGGAAACTTGGAACTAGCTCTGCATGGCTCATATCTCCCAGGTTGTAACTGCTGACCAACACACTTGGTTTAGTAAACTTCTTGCTTGTACAACTCTTAAAGTACTGTATTTATGGATTTTGTAGTAATGTAGTACCTGTTCTAGAAAGTTTATTTCAGTTATCAGTTGTTTGAGGAAAGTTAAGAAGCGAAAATATTAACTGTGGACAAATTATTTAATTATTGCAGTACCTTCACTTGAAAAGTTTTCTGGGAGTGATGTTGAGGACTCTCCTGGTAAAGTACATTTCTGCTCTGGACGCATAATCCTCAACCTTCATCGTAGAGCTTTAACGCTGAAGGTTGTTAATAAAGCAGACAGGCCTATTCAGGTAAAGAATGTGTGAATGTTTTTCATTTGAGGTCCTGGCTACAAATTTAAAATAACTTCTTATTCTATAGAATTTCATTAGATGGAGCTTTGCACCCAACTTAATTTCACAATTGGACCTATGCTTTACTGCCTTTGCTTGTGGTGCAACTGTGTGTGTCTTATTCATTTAACAAGATCACTCTTGTCATCCCTGGATAATGACATAGCATTTGATCCATGTGTGACACGACAGGGTGCTGACCAGCATCAGTGTAATAATGCTGTGCAACATTACTAAAGGCAGTGACCTGTAGACCATGCCCTTCACATTATTAACCAAGAACTAAGCTGGATCAATGAGTCGTTTTGATCCAAACTTGTATCCCTAGCTCTTAACACTATGAATTATGCTCCTAAAGTCCTTCTTTGGAAATAAATTTCAGTTATTTAATTCTTTTGATTTTTTAGGAAATGAAAGCTTTCTTAGCCCTGGTCTCTGCATTCTTTTAGGCTTGTTGATCTTAGTGTGTGCAAGCTGTTACCCTTGTTGAAACGGCTATCTAATGTTGCTGTTCCCTTTCTCGAGTTTGCATCAATATTTTCTTTATCTTTGCATGTTAAAGTTACATTTTCTCCCTTTTACATATGTTTTGTCACTGTCATTCTGATCCAATTGCCTTTTCTATGCACTGTAAATACATGTGTAATAGTATCCACAGCCTCTGCATAATAAGTTCAATTTGCATCCCATTCAACAATTCACGATTTTGATGGGAGCTATACCATACCACCCTTTTAAATTCTGGTGCTATTACAAGCTGTAACTCATGAGAGAAGTTCCATTTGTGTTTTTACGTTGCAGATCGGGAGCCATTACCACTTCATAGAGGCCAATCCATATCTGGTTTTTGATAGACAAAGAGCCTATGGCATGAGACTGAATATACCTGCTGGAACAGCTGTTCGGTTTGAGGTTATTTACTCGATTCATCATTTGGCAGTTTGCGCTCAGTATAATCTAGCAATACATTTCAAGTACTAGGGATCCTACTTAACCTCACAAACATTCTGCACATCTTCTGGAATCCTCTATAATCTGGTTTGTTATTTATTTGTTTCAGCCCGGGGATGCTAAAAGGGTTACCCTTGTAAGCATCGGTGGTCACAAAGTAATCAGAGGTGGAAATGGCATTGCTGATGGTGCTGTTGACAGTTCTCAGCTTAATGAGGTAATACGAAGAGTTACTGACAATGGTTTTGGACATGAAGATTATCCGGATGCAAGGTTGTTCCCTTCACATTTAACTAATGCCAGAGGAGAAATCCATTTGCTGCATTTATTATGGCTTGGATGTTTACCTTTGAACTTTGGTTGCAGCGAAGGTCTTATTGGTGATGGTACATTGGACTGCAGTATTGATCACGAGAAATATTCTAGCATGTATGGACCTACAACTGGTGATAAGATTAGGCTTGGTGATACCGATCTTTTTGCCGAGATTGAAAAGGACTTTGCTGTTTATGGTGATGAGTGCATATTTGGAGGTGGAAAAGTTCTACGCGATGGGATGGGACAATCCGCAGGGTATCCAGCGTCTGCCTGCCTAGATACAGTTGTAACAAATGCCGTCGTGATTGACTATACAGGAATTTACAAGGCTGATATTGGTATAAGGGATGGACTTATTATTGCCATTGGGAAAGCTGGAAACCCTGATGTCATGGATGGTGTGCATAGCAACATGATAGTGGGGGTAACAACATACCTGCACTTTATAGAATGATTTATTAGAGAAAAGGGGTACAATATAAAGAAATTTTACATTTAAATAGTTTGCAGGTGAATACAGAAGTCATTGCTGCTGAAGGCATGATTGTAACTGCTGGTGGTATAGATTGCCATGTTCACTTTATATGCCCTCAGCTGGTAAACGAGGCGATTGCAAGTGGTAAGGTTTTTTAGTCTTTCGCTTGTTACCAAGAAAAATATTATCAGTACTAACAAAAATGAGTTGAAAATTGAATTTTGTGAAGAAGAAATTTGGAAAAGAAAAGATCAGAAAGGGAGATTCAAACCCAGACCTCCATGATACCAGCTCTAATCCACAGTAGCATATTTTTCTGTATCATATATGGCAATCATTTATATCTGAATGTTGTAAGTGATCAAAGTGGGCCAAAAACATTTTTTTATGAGTTTGGACTATCCTTAATATTTCATAGCATTTCCTAAATAGTATGGGTGCAGACACTGACAAAGCAGTCTGGCAGAGCTTGCGTTTTCCATAAGTATACTTGATGGTTGAATAGAGTTACTCGAGAAGGGGCAAGTGACTAGCATGTGGTACATCATCTCCAGCTCCTGGTCACATAGGACACAGTGGAGGTGATGCTGGAGACAGTGGCATTGAAATCTATTTTCATACATGACAAGATGGCTCATTTGTCTTGTATACCATGTGATAATGATTAATCAATATTAAATCACGAGGTCGCAAAATCATCTCCACATTTTTTTGTAGGCATAACAACATTGGTGGGAGGTGGAACAGGACCAGCACATGGAACTTGTGCCACAACTTGTACCCCTGCACCATCTCAAATGAAACTAATGTTGCAGTCCACCGATGAATTTCCAATCAACGTGGGATTCACAGGAAAGGTAATATATGTTACGAACATTAATTACAAAGACTAAATAGTTTAGCTTCGTACCAGATTTTTGTAGTTGTGAACTAAATAGGTGGTTTCTAGGTGGAATAATACAGCTAACAATACTATATCAAGATTTTAATTTCTAGCATTTCAGAGCTTCATTGTTAGCATTTTCTACATGTTATTTGTAAGATACGTAGAGAAAGTCAGAAAACAATGGAGATTGCTATTGAAGTATCTTTAACTAAAAAGGCAAAAAAAGAGGGTGTTGGATAACCTGAACTGGTGACACTAGTATTGTTGAATGGTTTCTATACATTGTGGGAACTCAAATTTATTATTTAGAATGTATCCCAATGTAGGCCTCAGTGTCGAAAGTGAATACAGGAAAGTTACTATTGTTGTTCAAAATCTGAATATTTATTCCCGTCGAGAAACTGTGCAGGGAAATACTGCAAAACCTGATGGATTATCTGAGATCATCAAGGCAGGAGCAATGGGTTTGAAGCTGCATGAAGATTGGGGAAGCACCCCAGCTGCAATAGATAACTGCTTATCTGTTGGAGAGGCTTTTGATATCCAAGTAAGCTGTCTTGTATTATCATCATATCATGCTGTTAGAGCATCTCCAACAGTCGCGCTAAATTTTGACGCTGTAAAAGCACTTTGCAGCGCGCTCCATCCGTGTTTCGTGCGTGAGCCCATATTCACCTCCAACAGAAGCTCTAAATTTTGGAGCTGTAAAACTGGGTAGTTGTTTCTGCGCGCGATTTGTACCGCGCGCTCTTTCCGGCGCGGTAGATATAGTGCACGAGATAGCGCTTTTGCAGCGTGCTCCACTTTACAGCACCGGTTGCATCTGTTGGAGTATCAATTTGCGCCTCTCGCGCACTAAACTAGTCGCTTTTTTGGATACAGCGCTGGATACAGCGACTGTTGGAGATGCTCTTATACCTACAGATTTTTAGTATGGTGATGCTCATCTAAATTGGGCAGGTCAATATCCACACAGATACCTTAAATGAAGCAGGTTGTGTGGAGCATACAATTGCAGCTTTTAAAGATAGGACCATACATACATATCACAGGTATGGAGCTTGCGGTATTTAAGCATGACATATTATCCACCGTTATTATATGGTTGTATGCAGAGAAAAGCTCAGATTTCTGTTGTGTCCTAGAAACTAGAAAGTACTGTTAAAATAATTATTGAATATATAAGTTTATCTGCTGTGGATCAGCATAGCCAAAATGTATGATCAAACTAAACCTGGAATCTCGATCAAGTGAAACAAAGAATATAGAGTCTGCTTGGTAGAGTTCCAGATCCTCATCTGCCCCGGGCAAGAGAAAACGGAGAAGGAGCTGTACCAGACAGGCACCACAAAAACATACCCGTATTCCTTCAGCTTTCTTCAATGTTTGTTATGTAATATGCTTTTATGGATTGGGTTAGATCTTGAAATTTCAACAAGCTCAGATCAGGTTAATCTCTGGTTTTTTTTTCTTCCAAAAAAGAAATTTTCGAGATAGTGAGTTTTAGAGTTCCCATTCCAATAGACCATCCACTAGCATGTTGGTCGAGGTTTAATTTGCATCTGAATGATTGGAAGGTTTCTTGTTTGCTGTGTTCAGAGGAAGGAGACAAACTTGTATTGGACATATTTTCGGTGGTTGGATTGTTAACCTGGGATCTTAGTGCATGAAATACTTTCTTGGGTTTTAAAATATTTCTGACCCTGTTGAGTGTCAAGGCCTACCCCAACTGAAAAGGTTGACCATGTTCTTTTCATAGAAAAATGAACATTTAAATGAGTTAGCCTTTTAAGGATTATAACCCACCGCCTGGTTCCAAAGTATTCTCCGGTCATGTTTTAGAAATGAAATCTTTTGGGTGTGCCTACTAAATTATAGCAGGAAATATTTAGTGGTGCTCTTATTATCTTATAATAAACAGCGAAGGTGCTGGTGGTGGTCATGCCCCAGACATCATTAAAGTATGTGGGGTAAAGAATGTGTTACCTTCTTCGACAAACCCAACACGGCCGTTTACTTCAAACACTGTTGATGAGCACCTTGATATGCTGGTAAAAACAATTATCTTGTGCCGATGCTATGAGTATTTCTTGAAAATTTGGTTGTCATATATTTATGGTTCTCCTATAGATGGTTTGCCACCACCTTGATAAAAACATCCCGGAAGATGTAGCATTTGCCGAGTCAAGAATTCGAGCAGAAACAATTGCAGCTGAGGACATCTTGCATGACATGGGAGCTATCAGTGTCATATCGTCTGATTCACAGGCTATGGGTCGCATTGGAGAGGTCTGTTACATTATCCTTATCCTTTTTTCTTCATGGTGAACAAATGGTAATTTGGTTGGAAAGATTGGTGAGTTGGTGCTGAGGATCTTCATAACATGTATTCAAAGTTGTGACTTGCATCCTGCATTCTTGCCCATACAAACCATAAAATAGTTAAACGGTGAAGTAGAAACCACAGCTGCAGCCTTCATAGGTATGTGGTTGGCTGGCTCATAACGTGATGTTTATTGAATTGGTTGTATATAGAAAACATTCATATATGTGGTAGCCTGTCAGGTGAAAATACAATGAGCAACTAGTTGTCTAGCTGGTGATTAATGCGAGAAAAGTTAGATAGGGCCATCTACCAAAGCTGTTTTTCTCTTGAATACGAAAATCAAGGGAGTTGATTTAATAACAATATCAGTCTAGTGGGTGATCGACAGGCATTGATGGGCAAACATCACTTTTTCAGTCTCAGAGTTACATGAATTCAGTTAATCTGATGCCTGCTACATCAGCTTGTGTTTCTCCTGAACAGGAGAACGCCAGCAATGCAGGTGAATTTGCTGATGATATAGTGATCATGTTTATTTGCAATGCACGATGGTACAACAAATGAAGAAGCTACTTAGCAAAACAAAAATAAAGTATGAGCAGAGTTATCCTTCCATCTCTCAGAGGGAAGCTCACGATGTTTTTTTCTTTTAGAAGATGAAAGGGGCATTAATAGATGACCCCAGTCTCAATTCCAAAATATACTATAAATTAGAGCTGAGATAGAGCACGTCTTAGCGTCTAGCTGGTTCCACCCAAAAAAATAAAGAGCCCCGCTTGTTGCTCAACAACTTCTATTACACGTGAGAGTAGCTAAAGGTTTTGCCTGTGTCAACTCAACATTTATCAGGAAGAGAACAGTTTGATGGAACCACTGTACAGGCTGAATTTTTTAAAGTCTTACGATGCTTAAATAAATGGTAGGACAGTGCAGTAATCCTGCATTATGGGTGGCAATATTATCGATGAATATCTCTGGGTTAACCTTAAGCAGGACAAGGCATAAGAATAATTGTTGCTTTGCTTGTATCTGCACTGGCTGATCCAACAGCTGGTGCATTTCCTCTGTCGCATGAAGTGCACTTAAAATTCTGTTATTAATAACCGAGTGCAGATTCAAATACCACTTACAGGTTACAAGTCATCATTTGGTTCTGTTTTGAGTTTCAGTAAATTATTTTAAGACAGTCCATCTTATACTTACACCTGATTGTATCTTCATTTTATGCGCCAATTCATTTGAATGTAACTAGGAAATGTGGTAATTTCTGTATTATCATGAAATTCTGGGGGAAATAATATCGGTTTATTTCAGATATAGTGTCAAGGCAAACCAAATAAAACAAGTCAGTTGAGAGCAACTATTTTATGCTGCTTGCATTACACCAAACATTGTTTGAGCTTGTTCACTGGTTTGATCTGTCGATGTATCATAGGGTAATTGTTTTTAAATTTTTAATGAAATACAGCCTTTGTCTTTCCCAGATAAGCCATGGTAGAAAAAAGAGTTATTCGAGAGAATTGAACAGATATACTTGTACCTTTAGTTTTTGCATGTAAGCTCTAGTAACCAGCAGCCGATTTTAAACTTGATTTACTTATATGTATTTGTTGAAATAATTAATTTTCAGGTGATAATCCGAACATGGCAAACTGCAAACAAAATGAAAGTCCAAAGAGGTAGCTTACCTGGGTCTGGTGGCTCTGATCCTCCCAAGGATAATGACAACTTCCGCATAAGAAGATACATAGCAAAGTACACTATAAATCCTGCTATAGTAAACGGTTTTTCGGATTTTGTTGGTTCTGTGGAGGTATGCACCTCTTCTGACCACTTTCAGATCTTCTTCCATTAATTGCTTCATATTCAGTAGACAACATAAGGTAGAGAAGACCGTCCACTCACTTGTGAAATTATACATCTAAAGGAAAATGATTATCTGCTTCCTTTAATATGCTTGATATAAGTTGAGGATATTAGAATGTAATAGCATCTAATTTGTTAGTATGCCTGATAGATTCATGTAATATAGGGAAATTACTTTGCTGGATAGTTTTGCCAGTATTGATTCCAGCAACATATGTATTTACTATAGCTACTGACAAATGCCCTGTGCCATGGCAGCACACAATATTGTTGTTTCCGGATTTGTTACGATGTATATATATGCAAATTTTTCTACAGTAAAATATAGTAGATTTTTAAAAAAATTGCCATCACATCCATGGTGCCATTGAGATTCTTCGGGCTGTCGCCCCCATTGACATCCTTCTGGCTAAGGATTTTTTTCTGAATATCTCAATAGAAGGGCTAAATTATCCTTATTTTTTTCTTATTTTCCATTTTAATATTTATCAGTACATGCTTTGGCAGGTGGGGAAGTTAGCTGATCTAGTTCTTTGGAAACCTGCGTTCTTTGGTGCAAAACCAGAACTGATTATAAAAGGTGGTGCAGTTGCGTGGGCTAACATGGGTGATCCGAATGCTAGCATTCCAACACCTGAACCTGTATGGACTTCATTCTCTGAGATCCTTTTGATATGACACTTTATTCTAATTCTACCCTGATGTTTCTATTTAGCCTACATCGCTTTTCCATGAACGCATCAAAAAGTACATCACTGTGTCTTAGAGTAACAAATGCTGAGAAACTGCAACCAAAATCCCAACAAAACAAAGACAGACACATCTGTATAAAACAGAGAAGAGAAAGGAAAAACTACAAAGACCAAAAGAGGAAATGACGGCAACTTGTGGCAGCAGGTGATGCCGCCATACTTGTCATGTCTGGGAGGCTCGAATGATTAAGCCTACATCTAAATAGCCAGATTTTAGTTATGAGCAAGTTGGCAATGACAACCATTTTTTGTCAGAGCATCACATGTTGGTGCAAGAAAAAAGTTGCGATTCAAATAAGCTCTTTTTGCAAGAAAAGATTTATAGAACAAGGGGGTTAACTTGATAGCCCCAAATACCTGCAAACACTGGCGGCCTTCTCAATAAAATGAAAACTTCTTTATCATCCACTGCTTTTTATAGAAACATGGCCTGGACTTGGACCTCATTCGTAGTTCCTTTGTACATTGGTTGATCTGCAAACATGTACCTATCTAGCAGTAGGCAGACAACAACTGCAATCTCTGTCTCCCTCTGCATCTCCCTCTCCTCTCTTCTGCTTATTTTATCCTTTCCTGCTTCTTAGCTCGTCCTACTGCAGTCCTATTTCGCTAGGTTTTAATTCTTGTACTAATTGGATAGTTCCTAATTAGGTCTCAGATTTTGCACTAAATAATAAATTTGTTTGCAGATTTCTATGTTGCTATCTAGGTTAGCGTCCATGGTTAAAGGGAAACACCACTGAATAATTTTAGAAATTAAGAATGTGAAGCAAGTTAACCAGTCAGTGGTTAAGTTTTTTTTTTAAAGTTGATGATTCAAGTGTTCTGTTTAGAGGAGGGACTCAATTTATTTATGAAAGCAACAAGGTATCGTACAGCTGGCCAGCTGGGGTAACTAGTTTAGCAAATTTAAGTGACTCTACAAAAAGAGAAAAGAACTCAATTCAAGTGTCCTATGATAACTAACTCCATGGCCATGGTAAGTTACCAAAATGTAACTTAAGTTACCCTATAGGCCTATTCCAAGAAATGTACACCCTACTGTGGCCAAGTGTTCAGATTGGACTCCATAAGATTTACAACCTGAATGACCTAAAAAAATGGGACCTTTGTCAGCGGGTGCACAGGTCCTGTCAGCTCACAGGCTGCTTTCTGGTTGGTAGTAGAGATGGTCATGTCGACGTCTGGTCTGTCGTTGTTAAATTATGATGGTATAGTGGTAAACCACAAAAAATTAGTATATTTGCAGAAACCGAAATGTGCGGACGAGACTCATGCATTTTCCCTCTGTTGTTGATGTCTCTCCTACTCAAGTTTGTTGTGCTTGAAAATTTACAGTGCAGAATGGTGCATTCTTGATGCAGGTTATGATGCGGCCTATGTTTGGCGCATATGGAAAGGCTGGAAGTTCTAACTCGATTGCATTTGTGAGCAAGGTTAGGCTAACTACTAACTCTTCTAACAAATTTAGGATGATGTGTAATATCCGGTGATAGCACCTACAGTCAAGAAAAAGTGTCACTGTTTACTTAGCTCAACTGGATACAACTTTCACCATTACATTCCGTTATTATAGACGAGCTTAATATAGATATTTGTAGTGATACCTTTGGTGAAATAAGTATGTTGATCTTGTGATGAATGATTGCAGGCTGCTAAAGAAGCTGGTGTTGCATCAGAGTACAAACTAGCAAAGAGGGTGGAAGCTGTTGGTGGTGTTCGCGGTTTAACAAAATTGGACATGCAACTCAATGACGCACTTCCAAAAATAAATGTAGACCCTGAAACCTACACCGTTACTGCTGATGGAGAGGTTCTGAGCTGCCAGCCAGCAGCCACAGTACCATTATCTCGGAATTACTTTCTTTTCTAGAGCACCATTGCTCGAGCAACTCTTGAAGCTCAAAACTCATTACTCTGCATTCTTGCTATCCAAGGCGATGGCGCAATGCACACTCACGTAGGTGCATCTCCCTTGTAATAGCACAACACGCATACTTGTTCATTTTGTAGTACTAAACCTTTTGGTCTAGAGAACTTTCATCAAAGTACATGTGAATTAGGGAAGTTGTTTGTTATTTGGGACATCAATAATGGGCGCTCTAGGAGGCCTCTCACGCCACAGGATCACATGTATGATTATCCTTAAATTTTTTGTGAGTTATATATATATATATATATATATATATATATATATATTCATGTTCTTGTGCCATTTTCAATTATTTTTTGAATTATACCTGCCTTGTTACATTTATCAAAACAAAATTGAGTTGTACTTGATGAATGATGCTCTTCCTAGCTTTGATTCCGGATTAAAAGGCTCTTCTCAGTTCAGATGTCTGTGATACCATGATATTATTGCCAATATTCTTTGTGGCATTAATACCATGTTACTATTTTAGTTGTACGATACCAAAATTGTTTGTAGAAAAATTAATAATTTCGTGTGGTAGACATTTTAGCACAGTTGCATGGGGAAACTGCATTAATATGGTATAAAGTCAGGTCCTTCACTAATGTTTGCATGAACAACCAAAATTGTGAAGAAAAAAATACATTATAGTACTCCATATGTAGCTTCTGTTTTGAAAACGATACACTGCCATGATCTTGAATATTTCTAAATTTAACTCAAGAATTCAACAATGATCTCAGTTAAGTTATCGGATGGATCCGAATCGCCGATATTGTTGCAATTAATATTCTTCCATCTACTTGTCAGTTGATGTTGAGCGTCCATATAAAGCCAGATGTGTTGTAATCAAACTCTTATATCACTCAGTTTATGCAAAGCACTAACCCTTGTTGTTGGCGCTAGTGGACTAGCCCTATTTCTCATCCAACTTATGTTCACTCATCTCTTGCTTTGCTTTCTCACCACGATATTTGAAGATTACATATGACTCGGCTAGTGTCCGGTTTCAGTTAACTAGATCATCACCAGTTGGTATTAGAGCCTCGTTCTTGGCCTTAGTTCTTGATCGTAGAGTTGTCCTGGCAAGGATTTTCGATCTAGTTTCCTCGTAAAACTCCGTAGCCAGCTAGAACTGAATCTAAACTAGGGGTATTGTGGGAGGCGTTGGATCCTAGATATGAATTGTTCGTTGGGAAAGCTCTTTCGCTTTTCTTGTAGAATCCAAACATTTGGAGCCTTGAGTCCTTTTGGGCAATGCGGAAGAATAAACAATCAGAAGGCGATGGTGATAGTGATTCTACCTCTGTGACCAAGGAGAATTGGGTCAATTTGGCGGGGAGAAAAGAAAATTGAGGACTTTGCAAAAGGAAATGTGGGACTGTCTACGCAATAGACGGTGTTAAGGAGGAATTTGGGATGGATTTTGATCAGTTAGAAAATCGCATCACCTATACGGAGTTTGTGCTTGGTAATCACATGGGAGATTGGAGAACCTTCAATTCATTGGTCCATTATTCATGGATAAGCTAGTGCACCTCTTTGCATCGGGCTTGCACCTAGTCTAGACTCTAGAGCAGCATAGTTAGGCCAAGTATGAATTTCCCATGTAAGATGGCATTCACACTAGTGCATGGATCATGAAAGCAGAAAAATATTTCAAAATGTCACAAGTAAAGAGGAACATTGATGGAAATACAAATTTTATATTCCACTAGCAAGGATGACACATGGTTGGAAAGTGTGGAAATTGAAATAGATGGTTTTCTCCTTGGTATAGTTTCTGCTAAAAGGAACTATAGAAATATATGCTGAAAAAATTGAGCATGATGTTATCAAATGTTTTCGTTCTCTGAAAATAAAACAAGCTCAATAGATGATTACATTGAAAAAAATTTACGAAGTGGTGAGGCATGTGAGGAGAGATAACAAAGAATGAGAGTGGATTTGGTATGCACGGTACCTCAAGCCATATAAACCTGTTTTAGCTTGTTTTCCTAGCAGTACACGGATTTCTGGTGTACAAAAGTGTTTTCAAATTTTGCTTCGATTTTTTTTGGGGTGAAAGTCAATGCATAGTTGGCTTTTCGTTGACGTTTGTGTTTCGGCGTTGACTTTGATAAAAAAAAATCTAGAATTTTGAAACCACGTTTGTACACTCGAATTCCGTGTTCTACTAGGAAAACATGCTATAGCAGGTTTATATGACTTGAAGTTGACAGAGGGGTGTGTAGCTATCCACCAGCGTAGCAGGATTCATCCCAACAAAGAATTAAGGTTACTACATTAGACGTTTTGTTTTTGGACTACAAGAATATGAACAACATTAGAGAAAAATGAAAGACTCAACTCGTGAAATGGAGGTTAATGGATTGTTAGATTGTAAATATCTCATCCTTTCAACACAAATTATCATTGTAATTGGGGACATAAAGGAATAAACCAGCTTATAGAAAACAACTATGGGATACAAAACATATATTAGTTAGTTTTTAAAACTTAACAATGTCATCACTCATAACAAGGGAAGTAGTTTATTGTTCCTGCCCAGATTCAAGTTCTTTATAGGAAATAAAAAAATGTATGGTTCATCTAGACACACACTACAATGTAAAATGAAGAGACAAGTACATGTTATGATCAAATTAGAATATGAGGAGGAGGAAGAAATCATGTAGACCCAGGAAAAGGAGGTAGAAAATGAAAAGGTAGTTCACTTGTATGTCCATGTAGTACAAGGAACCAGTTACACAAAAAAAAAAATCTTGATTGTGATGATAGAGAGACAAAGATACAACTCTTGTTGATACTAGTAGCAATAACAACTACTTTGACATAAATTTGGATTGAAGCATGGATGCAAGTCCTGAAATATTGTAGTATACAATGGTGTGAAAATGTACAACAAGGCCTTTTGCATCAACTGAAATTGTTCCATTCATGGAACAGACTTCTATAATGATTGCATGCTACTATACAGTTGAAGGATATGCCATAATATTGGAAACATGTTCAATATGTACACTTAGTCATGTCACAATGGACATAAGTGAAAGCACATATTTTCACCCTTAGTTTATTGTGGTGGTAATGCCCAAATGATTTAGGGGACTAGTTGTTTTAGAGCAAGAATTTAGTTCCCAGTGATGATAGAATCATGATGGTTGATAGTTCCCTACACAAGAAGGTTAAAAAGAAGACTACGTTTGTAAATCCCGTATTTACATTTTTCTTCCTTTGAGTTATAGGGAAGCAATACTATTAAGGGGTGTTTGATGTTTGAACGGAGTAAGGAAAATGAATATTAACACATTTGATATACACTCATGAATTTCCAATAGAAATCCAAGACTCCCCCCGCCCCTAATTTGTGATTGTTTACAGTGGATTTTCCTCGAATACTCCAAAAATTATTTTTGGTAGGTCCAGGAAGCTCCTGGATTGGCCCAGATAAAATATCGGAAAGAACCCGTAATCCAAGTTTCTTGAGGACTCCATACCTCCCCAAAGGTTCCGGACATGGGCAGAAAACTCGTAATGATTAGAAATTATGAGAAGTTATATAAGGGGATTGTGTTTCACCAAGTGAGAGAACCATAATTGTGTAACTTTTTAAATTGCTCGCAAGAGGAGATTTTGGTGCATTTTTTTATTATCCTTGTGCAGTCATGTTGGAACTACGTAGGTCCACAAAGAATAATAAGCATCTCATCTCTGTTCTTTAGCATCTGGAGTGTTTGGATAATCGAAACAATAAAATCTTAATGATGCATGTCCAAAATTCCAAAGATGGAAAATTATTTACCTGGATGAATTAGCTTTGGCTGGCCATAGAGCCAAAACAAAATATGGCCAACAATTTATTGGTCGTCCCACTAAGAAAATGCATTTTTTTGTTTTTAACTCTTTGTGACTTTATACTCATGGGAGAACTATACATTGTTTAACTTCAGAAAATATTTGAATGAGATGATTTTTCATCGTTAAATCTCCAAATCTTGATCTCTCTCCCCCTACCACTAAAGTTTAATCTAAGTGAGGGAAAAGAAAGAAGAGACCTACATCTATTTTTTAGTTTAAAATTTGAGACAAAAAAATGATGTAAAATCAACAAACAAAATAGAAGTGGTCTTGGCGGGATCCCGCTTGCGTCCATACCTAGTTCTGCTATTCTGCCAAGAAAAGTTTCATTTTCCCTCCAAGTTTGTGTCGTGCTTCTTACTCTTGGACTTTTGGGGGAGCTCTAGATGGTTTGAGTAACTCCGGAGCATCCAAGGTTGTGGATTTTCCCTAGGAAATTTGTAAAGGCCTCGGAGATCGCTTCAAGATACAACTATAGTGGAAGAGGTCATACTTCGTTTGGTGATCTCATGGATAAGAAGCTAGGTCTCTTGTGATCATTATGTACTTGATTTTCCACACACACACACACGAACGGATATCCCCCTCCCCACCCCCGAAGGACTTGAACTTCGGGATATTTCATTGTGTCTTGGTGTTCCTCCAATTTGGTTATTTCTATCATCTCTGATTACTTTGTGTTGAGTCTACTTCTAACCTTTTTTTACCTCGTTTGCTAGAGTAATCTTGCCATATAGGTTGTTCACATAGTTGCATTTTGAGATTCTCATTTATTCGTACTTCCCTAAATCAATGAAGTTGTTAGAAGTTGAGAAGCAATAGTCGCTTATTATTCACCCACATATATATATCGAGATCTTTAATCTGTCGATGAATTAACTATCAATTATTATGATAACGGTGATTTAGTGTTAGTGATGCAACTTGGTCTAAGAGACATACCATGAGATATCGGTGGAAAGTTAGAAAAGTTCATGCCACAATGAGTATTAGGAGCAACACCATGTGGTCATTTGATACACTTTGCTAAATCTACCCGTGTAGCATTTTATAATGTATCTGGGAAATTCTGAGATTTTTCCGTATAAGCTAAACAACTTCCTCATATCAGAGATTGTGATCATAAACTTGTACTACACCCTAGATCAAAACCAGTGAACATCGATCATGTCATGTAGGATACTATCATATACCATAAGGATGCAATGGAAACTATAATTGAACATCTAATCAAGTTTGAAGTTAGGTCAAGCAGAAGCCCCTTCTCCTCATGTGATACTAGTGAGAAAGAAGGGTTGCACCTAGAAGATGTGCATTGCATATAGGCAACTCAACTCGAGCATTATCAAAACAAATACATCATCCCAATTATTGAAGACCTACTTGATGAGTTACATGGTGCTCAATTGTTTTCGGGTCGAATTAAGATAAGGATATCACAAGATGAGGAGAATTCATAGAATATCAAAAGGAACACTTTTAACACATATATGGTCATTATGAGTTTGTCGTAATGCCTTTTGGGCACACAAATGCCCCAACACCTTACCAATTACTCATGCATAAACTTTTAGATGGACTTTCGGGGAACTTGTGGTGGTGTTCTCTGATGACATATTGATATATAAAAAGACCATAGAAGAACACAATAAGCACTTAACATAAGTATTTATAACTCTCAAGAAAAAATCTTGCTTGCAAGATAAATAAGTGTCGGTATCATAAGGAGAAGAGTGAATATATATCTAGGACATACATCATCACTTCGAAAGGAGTTTCCATAAATCCCCTAACACTGGAGGCCATGGTCAGTTGGCCAATAGCCAACAGTGACACTCAATGCAGGGGTTTTATATTCTTCACTGGGTACTCTCGGAAGTTTATTTGAAATTATGGAGTGATTTCCAATCCACTAGATCTTTCATGCACTCAAGAAGTATTGTTTTTTTGTGGAAAGGGGAACTGGAATAACATGAACCATTATGCAAGTTAAACAACACTGTGGCAGAAGACCCTTATCTAGCTAACACTTCCCAACTACAATCAGACATCTATATTTAAGTAGTAGATGCTAGTGGATAAGGTATTTGTGTTTTTCTTATGCAAAAGAAATTATAGTGTTTACTTAGGCAAAGCAATTAGACCTATATCATCGTCTTGTTCCACTTATGGCAAGGAGACTGTGTTAATACTTGAAGCACTTAGAAAGTGGAAACACTACATTGTTGGTTCTTCATTAAGTGTTATAATTTATCAAAAACTTAAGTCTGGAATACATCCAAGAGCAGAAGCTTACTGAGGTGCACAACCTCCTGGTCACTGCCAAAAGTTGGCCAAATCATTACATGATGTTTATTTCAAGATTTGTCCCTACAACAGATAATGTAGCTATGAAGAGGAATGACATTGCAAGGATCTTATTGCTAATTTGACTTGCGATAGGCTGTTAAATTGAATTACACGAAAACTATGTCCTGGGGTACAAGAAAATTATTATTGTAGGAAGCAATGCGGAACTCAAAGAAACAAATTATAAGTTCATTGCAAGCTTCTTCTCTAAGAGAACATTCAGGGAAGCTACTACTTATAAGAGAGTAAAGTTTGCACTTCATTGGGCTGGTTTAAAAAGAGATGTAAGTGCACATGTGAATGAGTGGGTTGTGTGCTAGAATAACAAGTAGAGTACACTCATTTAGGGTTGTTAGAGACTGTGAAGATACCTAACCAGGCATGGACACATGTTTCCATGGATTTCGTAGAGGGAGTACCAAATCCTGGAGGAAGGATGTGATTCTTGCACTAGCTAGTTTAGTGGTTCTCTAAGTACTCCCACTTATTACCCTTGAGTTATCCTTATATTGTCAAGAAAGTTGACAAAATGTACATTTTCATGGTCCCACTATATATTGTGGTACATTGCATTCACTAATATCTTTTTGCATGAACATTGTAAGGCTCTCCTAAAACTGATGGCTATAACATTTAATCAGCGATTGGAAGGATACTTACGGTGCATGACCTTTTCTAATCATAAAAGTGGAAGTATTGGGTGCCTCCTTGTAAATGGTGGTGTACCGGTATAGCACACTTCATTGCATATGACACATTTTCAACCATAATATGACTCCCCGCACAAGTTATGTGCCAGATGCACCCTACATTTTACGTGAGTCAATTGAAGACACATATTGGTAGAAAGGTGATCCCTAGCCCCGATCTTCCCTTTGTAGATGCTACAGGCAATATCAAATTCTATATTGAAACTACTCTGGAGGAGCATACCTAGAAACAATGAGCTTGTGGTGCAGTGGATTATTAAGTCGATCAATCTCTAAGTTGGGATTCAGCATATGAAGATGTTGAGTTCATTCGGAAGAAACTTCCCGGTTTTGCCACTTGAGGACGAGTGTGATCTTCATGCGGTGTACATTCATGATCCCGAAGATTCTTAACCCCTAACTGTGGTTGGCGCTAAGGGGCTTCCTCCATATCGCATCCAACTTTTATGTTAATTGACTCATCCTTTTGCTTTGCTTTTCTCACCACTATCTCTCCAAATTACCTTTTGATTGAGCTTGTGTTAGGTTTGAGTTAACTACATCATACACATATTGCAAGAAAACATGGTCCCGTACAATGCTTCACTAGAGTCGCAACGGTTTAGAGGAAACAACTGATTTGATCCTCTTGAAGAGGTAGGAGGCGGCGGCTACTGAGGCATTGAGACTTGAGAGATGAAGTTGAAGTTTGGGCATTTTCATCTTTCTTTTTTTTGTTTCTACCATCTGTATAGAAGGAGATGAAGTTGGGGCCCTAGATATAAAGATCTAAAGGTCTAGAAAAATCTGGCCGTCACACCATTTGAAAAAGAGCTATATAGGTTGTTCCCAGTATATTTGCTGAATCTAACTCCAACGGAAATCAATCCCTACTCATTGAACAGGAGCTGCCGTTTCTCGTCGGCGGAGGGCGACGAGGACGACGTCCGCGTCGTGGCCATGGTGATCATCTCGGACGACGCCGGGAAGGATATGCCTGACATGCCGACGAACTCGTCGAACGCCTCGCTGTACTCAAACAGTGTTATGCTTTGGCCGAGATCATTCGGCGACATCTCCGACGCCGGCGCGGCGCCTTCCAGGATCTTCACCACCTGCCTCATGCTCGGCCGTCGCAGCGAGTCCGGGTGCGAGCACAGCAGCCCAAGCTTGAGGACCAACTCGAGGTCGTCCTCGTCGACGCACTCGCCCATCCTCGGATCCCTCGCCTCCTTGATCTTCCCGGCCTTCCAGTGCCCGAGAACGAGCTCCACGAGCCCCGGCGGCGAGTCATCGATGTCCGATCTATGGAACACCACGGGCCTCCGGCCGCACGCCACCTCGAGCAGGAAAGCCCCGAAGGCGTAGACGTCGGAGCTCGTAGTGGCCTTGCCGGTCTTGCTCATCTCCGGCGCGATGTACCCGAGGGTCCCGACGACGCGCGTCGTCTGCGACTCGCCGCCGTGGTCATAGAGACGAGCGAGGCCGAAGTCGCTGAGCTTGCCGTTCATGTCGGCGTCGAGGAGCACGTTGCCGGCCTTGATGTCCCGGTGCACCACCACCTGCACCCACCCCTCGTGCAGGTACAGCAGCCCGGCCGCGACGTCCCGGAGGATCCTGCCGCGCTGCTCCCAGCTAAGCCCCGCCGCCTGACGATCGGCCCTACCGTAAAGGTGCTGATCCAGGCTGCCGTTCGGCATGTAGTCGTAGACGAGCACCAGTTCGCCGCTCCGCCGGCAGTAACCGAGGAGCTGCACCAGGTTGCGGTGGCGCAGCTGGCTCATGCTCGCGATCTCCGACACGAACTCCCGGAGCCCCTGCCGCGACCCCTGGGACACTACCTTGACGGCGACCTCGGCACCGGACCTCGGGAGCACGCCACGGTACACACAGCCGAAGCCCCCGGTGCCGATGACGTCGCGGAAGCCATTGGTTGCGCCGTGCAGTTCTCTGTAGCTGATCCTGTGCGGGCCATATTGCCTCTCCCAGTCTTCTTCCTCCTCTGCGAACTGCCGCCGGCGCCGCCGCGCATAGATCGCCCCGACGACCGCCGATGCCAGGAGAAGGACCACGACGGCCAGGACGAGCAGCGTCATGGGTAGTAGCAAAGGCGGCGGCGATTTCTTATCTGATGATCCCGGAGACGACGGGATCTTCGGGAGCTGGGAGAGGTCGAGGTCCTGGGCGCGGCCGCCGCCCAGGTGAAAGCTCCAGCCAAGAACGTAGTGCGAGCTCGCGGCGGCGCCGTTCGCCGCGGAGAAGCCGACGTACGTGTCGTCGGCCACGACGGATGACGAGAGATTGACGTTGCACGACACAAGCGGCACGGCCGGCCTGGGGGTCCCCGCGGGCGACACCGTCACCTCCATGCGCGCGCTGGCGCCGTCGTACTCGATCCACACCTGAATCGGGTCGGCACCGTTCAGGCTGATGTTCTCGAACCTCCTGCCACCGGCGCCATCGTCGCGCCAGTACCCGGTGGGGGTGGCGTTAACGGAGTGGAGCCCGTTGACGTCGATGCCGACGTGGTTCTCATCCACGTCACCGAACTCCGCGTCCATAGCCGTGTCGAACTCGACGGCGACGATGAGGCTCGTGCCGTTTCCCAGGCTGTCCGACGTGTTGAAGAGGCCGAGGTACTTGCCGGCGACGGAGCCCGGGACGGCTACCGACGGCGCGAGCGCGAAGGCGAGGCCGTGGCCGTGGGCGTCCGGGTAGCGCGGCACGATGGCGATCACGAAGGTGGTCGAGAAGGAGAGCGGCGCGCCGGTGGTGGCATCCCGGAAGCGGAGGGGCGCAGGGTGGAAGCCGTGGCCGAACACCTCCTTGGTGTCGTTGGTGAGCCGCAGGAGACCACCAGAGCTGGCCGAGGGAGCGAGCACGGCGGCCGCGCGGGTAGTCATCACGCTGCCGTTGGCGAACCCCGCGTACAAGAACTCGTCGGCGCCAGCGACATACCGAGCGAGGAGGAGGAGGAGCAAGATCAGCGGGGCCAGCTCGATCGGCCGCCGGAGCCGCTGCCGATGCAGAAGCATGGCGAATTAACTGGCCGCGACCTACAAGCGCAATCAGTGGAACAGAATGTGCGGGACTAAGTAAGGGGTAGAACAGGGAAGTGGTCTTTGGCGGGAAGTGGACGGCATTGAAGCACGGGTTGAGGTTGCCTCCGCGGAGCTGACAAGGATGGCTGGACGGGGAAGATGAAGAGGCCGGTGTTGGAAATGAACGAACCAGTGGATTTGTTTGTTTTCTTGCTGGTGTCAGTTTCGTAGTTGACTGGGGAATTTTTATTTTTTATAATTATAATGTAACTGGAACCGGGCATTTGTACACCTAAAGCTGAACACCTTTTTTGCAATTTGGTCACACGCCTGTGGAATTTTGTCTGACTTGGACATAAACTTTTCTCATTATCTTAGAAATAATGAAATATCAAGTAACGATTTCTTTTTTGTCTTGCATATACCTTTTACACACATAAAATGTCCTAATCCTTGATGATCGACAACCTCTGATCAAAAAGATTGACACCGGCTCTAATTCATCTATTCAAATTTCGTGGACATGGATACTCCTGAAGCCGATTAAACTTAGCTAGGCTCGGAAAGTAGACAAACCAAGAGGTTTGATTTAGGGTTTTTTTTTTCTATATTTATATAGGAAAACAAGGAGGTATGGATTTCTTTAAATCAAATAGACCTAGAGTGTACAATGAGGTTGCCGCCTGTATCCATCATCTAGTATTCATCGAGCTTCCTTCATTCGCTTCAAAAGCGGCAAAAAGGCTCTTGGGCATACGGCCCCGAGATGAAGATTAAATTCAAATTAAATGTTGAAATGGCGAAAGATTTTGAAAGATTACACGTGGAAATGTTTGATTTGAGATATTTGTATGCTAGTACATTTCCATAAGTTTGAGCATTAATTACTAAGGAAAAAATCAACATCGACACCATGAGATTGATATTTCCAGATCCTGTCCGTACTAAAAGATATGATTTTTCGTGTGGTAATTAGTATATTTTCCTGAATATCTCATAGAAATGAATGGTCGGAGTTAATTTTAAAGATTGTGTCGATATTCAAGAAAACAAAAAAAAACTTGTACTCCCTCCACTATTTGGGGCATCCTTTGGTATTCAAGAAACCAAAACACTCCAAGATTGCGCCAATATTAAAAGAAGATACTCCCTTCGATTCAAATTAATTAACTATATTGTCTACATACAGATATATCTAGATGTGTGTATCTAAATAAAGTTGAGTCAACTAATATGAATCGGAGGGGGTAGCAAGTACATATATAATTGGAAGCTTGGAGCATTCAGGTAATGTGCTAAACCCTAAATTAACTGTTAACTAAAGGTAAGTGACCCGTAGACTTCACTAGTTTCCCTTGGAACCACTGAAAGTAGTGTGGATTAATTAGCGTGCGGAGAATAGTCAGTCTACCGGAACGGAAGACGCCTTGAATACCTGCCGGTCGACGCTGGCTTTGCTACAGACGGTCCCCGCTTGGTCCGCCGTCGGCGTCCACACTACAAGCTAGCACGACGTCAAGCAGACCGCGTGCGAATGGAGTAACAAACTTAACTGTCCAGCCATGAATCTGCCAACGAATAACTGACACTCCTGCTAAGCTAGCCAGTCACTCACTGCTGTAGATAGCTCTAGCTCAGCTGCTCGACTAATTAGGTCAAAGTCAGGAGTGGCCACTTTGACATAAGCACGTATGTCAGATCCATTATCACATTATTATGTTATATATGAATATGATTAAGCCGTTCCTTTCGATTATCCTCGTCACTGCTCCCCTTTCTCCCCACGAAGAGAGAGCTTCCCAGATGCATATAAGGTCGTAAAAAATACTAATAGCTCAGAAGAAAACGTCAATAATTACAATCCTGAGCAATTGTCGCCTTCAGTTCTGTGGGCAGTTGTTTATGTCCTTTAGTTTCGCTAATCGTGCGAGCTAATGGGCGTTTTGTGCCATTTCGCTCTCTCTTGGCGTGTGTTGACGTTGGACGCCCGGTACATGTAATTGCCCGGCCCAACCCTTGAGCGTCACCAACAGTGTATGATCGTCCTGCCGACCTGTTCTTCACATCGATCCCCATCGAGCTATCAGACTGACCTGGCTTATACGGAGTAGAATGTTTTCTTTTATGTACATTTTGTTGAACGAAACCACTCGAACCAGTGATGAGGAAATTGATGGATGGGGAGATGAACTAAACATAGGAAGAAATGCACGTCTCTAATTTGGCAAGCTCTCTGTATTTTCCTGGATTTATTTTAGTGCGCGTTACCTCTCTGTATTTCCCTAGGTATAACGCCGGTATACCATGACCACATGTACTTGGACGGGATACGGGCAAGATACATAGGTCGGATCATCTGGACAGGAACAGGAGCAAGCGCCAAATACTGCGGATGGACCTGTAGCTATTTTAAATGCTTAAAACAATGGCAATAATTGTGGTGTCTCTGTACGCCTCATTTTCACTTGACGATCAGGTTGACTTGCAATAGTATATTGTGCGTTTAATTTGTGTGGGTCAGATTAAACAAGACTAGGGGCGAACGCGTTACGCTCCGGTTAATAGCGACGTTGATCATGGCTCGTGCTTTTGGCTGTCAGGTTACCAACAGAACAGGTAAACATAACTCGCATAAACAATCTCTAAGCCAGCACAGTTCGTCGCTATACTATATTATGTTCACGGCGACCATACGTGGATGGCAAACTACCCAGCTGACGTGAAGCGACGGGTGATTTAGCCGTGTCCTGATGGAATGGAATACGAGTGTTACAATGTTCAATTAACCTCCATGAATTTTTTTTGTGTCCTTTTAAAATGGCGACAGTATATTTTGTTAAGTGCGATGTGGACGCAGCTGGATGGCGATTTGACTTTTCTTTTAACGATAGATATACATTTACATATATACTGTTAACAGCAACATCAGAGTTACACGCATGAACGAACATGAGGCCGTGTAAGCGTGATCGTCACTAGTAGTAGAACTACAGATGCATGTACAGCTATATCAACTTACATACTACCTCCATTCTAAAGTAAGTGTCACAACTTTGTCTAGATATTTTAATGGTAGATACGTCCGTATTTAGATAAAGTTGCGACACTTATTTTAGTACGGAGGGACTACGTACACAAACAAAATCAGCATGCACCGAGTGTGTTTTCACTTTAGGATCTTAGACTCGATATCCTCCAGGCTCAGCCCTTTGGTCTCTGGAACGATGAGGATGACAAACACAAGGGCGAGCACCGATATGGCTGCAAACAGAAGGAAGATGTTGGCTGGGCCAAGGTACCCCTGTAAACATAAAAAAGCCGGGTTATTTGGTTGACGCACGTGCTCGGTGTGTTCACACATCTGTCGGCTGCACACTTTTTTCTATGGTTATGTAGGTTGTGCCATTACAGGGTCGAGATTAGCGCAAGAACAGGATACATGTAGAAACGGTTGTTCAGCAATTGACGAAAAAATAACTAAGGAGAACACAGTTTGTGTAGACTTTACCTGCAAGGGCGAGAAGGCAAATGTCACCAACGCATTTGAGCCAAAATTTGTAAGTACCGCCAGGCTGATTCCACGTCCCCTTGTTCGGAGCGGGAAGATCTCAGAGACCATCAACCAGCTTATTGGACCAAACGACACCTGAAACGCAACAAAAACTCAGTGTCTTGTACTCACTTAGCACTCATAGACTCCCCCTACACAAGTAAAATACCAACCTGGTAAGAGCCAACGTATAGAAGCAAAGCACCAACAGCAACATAAGGGAAGCCGCTCAGAATCTTGTAGTATGCTGCTAGAAGCAACAGTGCGATGGTCTGCATTTCCAGGTTGAGGAAGAAAGCGTAAGGATTACTCATTCAGAACTAAAAGAAAACTAGAGAAAAGGCATTCTGAACCTACTAATATCATGTATACAACTGTTCAAATGTCGGATGAAACTTACCGAAGTTACAAGGGTTTTTTAGAATCTAATCATAAATTGTAGATTTATGTTCATAATCTATCGTTCAGTATCTATGCCTAGTAGGAGTCAAATAGGTGGTGAGGACTGAGGACGGCACTTTCTGTTCCAAACCATATATACAGTACATAAAGGATTACATTCAGAACTAAGAAAGGAAACTAGAGAAAAAGGCACTCCGAACCTACTAATATCATGTATACAGCTGTTCAGATGTCTGATGAAACTTACTGAAGTTACAAAGGTTTTTAACAATCTAAATCATAATGGTAGATTTATGTTCATAATCTATCGTTGAGTATCTATGCCTAGTAGGAGTCAAATAGGTGGTGAGGAGCGAGGACGGCGCTTTCTGTTCCAAATCATATAGCTTACACAAGACATAGAAAAGAGCAAAGTTACTCACAATTCCACTAACTCCTCCTATCAACAATGGCCGCCTTCCAAGATCATCGACTTTAAACACCGCAAAACCTGTCATTAGAAACTGCAAAAAGGATAGAACTATTACATTTTATGCTCTATGGTGTACAGTAATGAGCTAGCTCCATAGTATTACCTTGAACAGCCCAATCAAAATCGACACTTTTGCAGCATCAGATGCAGCTGAAAACCCAGCAGTCTACAGAAGACAGACATAGATAACAAATTATATTGTATGCATCAAAGCAATGCAGCAATACGACAATCTATGATGCTCCTACTTCCATTTCGTTTAATATCAAAAGAACCAATTGAACAGCTCCGGGCAAAACTGAGGTACCTGAAGAATGGAGGTTGCGTAGTATAGAACACTTGGCTGGCCTGTTATC
Organism: Lolium multiflorum; assembly: GCA_030979885.1. Taxonomy (NCBI): domain Eukaryota; kingdom Viridiplantae; phylum Streptophyta; class Magnoliopsida; order Poales; family Poaceae; genus Lolium; species Lolium multiflorum. The sequence goes on along the minus strand of CM061750.1, from coordinate 44,065,253 downwards.
TGCCAGGTAAGAGTTTAGCACTTTAGCTTACTTGGTGTCATCAATAAGTTAAGTTCATATATTAATCAATATTATGAATGTTAGTAGGCCCAAAGTAGTTTGAGATTAATACACGAATAATTCTAGAATTTTTCATTATGGATTCAACCTCTCAAGCCAAAAGAAAACTTATTTTAGATTAGGAGGTAGATGCAAAGGACCTTTGACTTCAGCTTAAAGGCACGGATAATTTCAAAATTATGAAAGGGTGGTCATATTTTAAATTTAGTTGATCTGCTTATTAGCAGGGCTGAAAGGACAAATACCTGTTGGAAGAGAACCAGTCCTCCTCCAATAGTGAAGGCCTTCAAGCTTGCTCCCTCGAATACTTGGAAAATGCTTCCTTCGGATTCCTGATCTGCATAGGCAGCCCTAATTGAGGCGAGATTATTTTCAACCTCATCTGTCAAAACCTTGTCACTTGCTGACGGGCCCTTCAGTCTTCTCAGGGCTTGTATTGCTTTCTTTTTGTTGTCTTCCACAGGACTTTTTCCTTGCACTGCCCTTAGAAGCAGCCATCTAGGTGAAGGTGGTAGAGTCCACATACCAAGAGCCATTATAGCTGCCAGCGGAGCACCAAAACCAAACATGTACCGCCACCCTCCTACAACATCAATTTCAAGGCTCCCTACGAGGTATCCAAACTGTAAAATGTTATATTAATAAATGGTCAGTTAGGCATTAAAACGTATACAGAGGTGTGATTATAACATCTGTAAGAGAGAACATAGTTTTTTTAAGGCAATGTAGGAGGAGAGAGTTACCAGTATTCCTAAGACAATGAACAGCTCTTTCAAGGATATCAATGTTCCACGTATTTGTGGAGGACAAGTCTCTGCAATATAAAGAGGAGCACCATGCATTGCCTGGCACAGAGCACCACGGAGGTTCAGTGGCATAAAAATAAAGTTACAGAACAGGATTTTATTTTTATTTTTTCCAGACTAAGGTTGATCATGGATATGCTCTTTGTGTTCTCTTCCTCTCAGTTTCCCACTTTCTGGGGTGGTCATATTAGCATATTGAATATCTAACTACTGGTAAGTTCATGTGCACATATTCATTTGAAGTTTTGAACCACATAGTTGTGGTTGCAGCTACTCACCAAACCAATGCCAATTCCGTAAAGGAGACGGCCTATGATCAGAACTACAAAATTAGGAGCAAATCCAGTGACCAAAGCACCAGAAATATATAATCCAGCTGCCGTTATCAATTCTACTCTTCTGCCTGCACCAAGATGTGTAGTAGCAGTTATTTGGTTTCAACTTCAATGAATATGCATTGTAAGGAATATTGAAGTACTCCGTCGTTTCAAATCACCTAGAAAATCTGCAATGCGGTATGCGAGAATTGATCCACCAAGAGCACCATAAAGTGAACCGCTCGCCTAAATAACAGGACAATAAAGCTCGTTAAGCACAACAATGTTCTTGATTAGGGACGTGAAGAGAAAAGGCTTATAAAGCACAGGAATCTTCCAAAAGGATTACCACAAGCCCTAGCTGCACGGAAGAGAGGTCGAACCAAGTGGTACCACTGAGAGTAGCAGACTGAAGAATGAGGAAGCAACCGTGTGAGAGTGAGCATGAGATAATATAGTCTGAAGCTCAAATCAATTAACCAAACAGAATCAACAAACCAAACTGAGACTTACGTGCACAGATATGGTCGCTCCTGAAGTTGCTCCAATGTCATATCCGAAAAGGAGACCACCCAATGCAGGGAACACAAACCTAGATTCAGAACATTGGCCCATTAGTACTGGAAGCTCAACATGCTCGAGAATTGTGCCTCTACATATTTATCTTCCAATTGATAAACCAAAAAGAATTGCTACGACGAGTAACACAATGGATCAAATCGAGATGTGACATAGTCTGTAGTAAAAATGATATGGAAACATGACTATCCTAAACTATACGATTCCATTTTTATGATGGCTTAAAGCAGAAAGCAGAAGGATCATCATGGTTTAACATGGAAAAAAATCGTGGCAGAGTAATATATGGGCAGCATGACAGAATACAATGTTCAATAAGGTAGTGCATTTCTTACAATGCATTACTTATGCTATGGTAGAACCCTAATTCCACATGGCTATCCTACTCAACTAAAAGACGTATCGATGATACATTCAGCTAGGTTCAATTCTCTCCCAATTGGTTTGATAAATTCACGCGATCTGGAAGGTGGAATGTAGCCACAAATGCTTTATCCCCATTCCCCAAGGCATGGCACTAACTGATTGGGCCAGCAACGGCTTACGGGAGGATGATGGCCGCCAGCGAGTAGTCCGCCTCCGCGGCGGCGCCACCTCCGGCGCCCGTCGAAGCCTCCTCGGCGCCCTGCGCGTGCGTCCGCACCTGCACATCACCACCCCCCATCTCGTCAGAACCCGCCGCGCACCCAGATGATGGCGCCCCAGAATAGAAGGCGCGCGCATGGGATTCGCTATATTTGGGCGGTGAGGACTGGGGCCGTGCGCCGTACCCGGAGCCGACGGTGAGTGGCGGTGGCGGCAGCCGCCCCGGGGTGGAGCAGCGGCTCGGCGTCCCGCCCTGCCGACGACACGTGGAAGGCGTCCATCCCCGCGGCGGCGCGGGTGTCAGAGTGGAGCCGATGGAGGCGGCGGCGGGAGGTAGAGGTGGGAGCGCGCGCGGCGGTGACGCGAACGGCGGAGGCGACCGTGGCGAGTGGCGAGGGGAGGCAGATACTGGACGCCATGGCCATTCTCTCCTAGGCTTAAGCTTGGCCGCGGGGGGTTTGCAATCCTCATTATTAAATGTCTATACTTTTTACTGCATTACCACTCAGTTCAAATAAAAGGAGATTTGATTAACTTAACATGGTAGCAAGAAAAAAAAATTGCCTGATCACGAGTTTACAAGCAGGGCCTCGTAATAAAAAGAGCGAAGGACCAAAATTTTATTTCCTAGAATTGGCAGGGGCCGCGCGGACGCGTACCCCCTCTAGCACAAATTATGACGTCCACTCTCCCACTTGGGGAGATGGTAAGCCAGCGCGCCCACCAAGTGCAATGTGGGCCACTAGCCTAGGCCACGAGGCTTCTTGATCCCCCGTCGACCCCGTCCAGGTAAGTATGGAACTAGGCTGCACCTAGACCTCTACTTATAGCGTGCTCTCCCGCACCATCATCTCCGGCTGGACGAGGTGGGACTAAACCGCCGAAGCGCAGGAGCGGAGAGCGCTGGAAAGGGATGGGGAAGAATTTTGAAGCGGGCCGCTATTCAGAGTTCGGACGGAAAGGCTGGAGTAGATACGTGGGCCTGAGAATTCGTGTTTCCTCAGTTGCCAGCCCAATACTACTTCGTACTGAAAACTAAAACGATAACCTCATACGAACGCATTGAAAAAGACAGGCCATGGACAAAATTTTAATTTCGAAGAATTGGCAGGGGCCGCGCGAACGCGTACCCCCTCTACCACAAATTATGACGTCCACTCTCCCACTTGGGGAGATGGTAAGCCAGCGCGCCCACCAAGTGCAATGTGGGCCACTAGCCTAGGCCACGAGGCTTCTTGATCCCCCGTCGACCCCGTCCAGGTAAGTATGGAACTAGGCTGCACCTAGACCTCTACTTATAGCGTGCTCTCCCGCACCATCATCTCCGGCTGGACGAGGTGGGACTAAACCGCCGAAGCGCAGGAGCGGAGAGCGCTGGAAAGGGACGGGGAAGAATTTTGAAGCGGGCCGCTATTCAGAGTTCGGACGGAAAGGCTGGAGTAGATACGTGGGCCTGAGAATTCGTGTTTCCTCAGTTGCCAGCCCAATACTACTTCGTACTGAAAACTAAAACGATAACCTCATACGAACGCATTGAAAAAGACAGGCCATGGACAAAATTTTAATTTCGAAGAATTGGCAGGGGCCGCGCGAACGCGTACCCCCTCTACCACAAATTATGACGTCCACTCTCCCACTTGGGGAGATGGTAAGCCAGCGCGCCCACCAAGTGCAATGTGGGCCACTAGCCTAGGCCACGAGGCTTCTTGATCCCCCGTCGACCCCGTCCAGGTAAGTATGGAACCAGGCTGCACCTCGACCTCATCTTATAGCGTGCTCTCCCGCGCCATCCTCTCCGGCTGGGCGAGGTGGGACTAAACAGCCGAAGCGCAGCAGCCGCGAGCAGGTTCTCGTATGTTAGATGGGCTTGCGTCTGTGCCATCTGGGCAGGCCTTCACAAATTACCAGCAACGCGCGTGGGCCTTAAGAGCTGTGCCAATCTTACTTAGGTTTTTTTCAAGTCCCGTTTTCTCGTATATACTACTGTCCTTCATAGAAAACACTTTTTCCTTTCTTTCTTCTATCTAAAATATGTTTTGGGTGGAAAATAGAATCTTGTGGATGCACGTAAGTCTAAATAGTTTTTATCCGTAAGAGAGATGATCGCTCAAAATATGATTACAAGAAATATGAAGTAGCTTGTGGATGTCCCGTGCAAAAAAAGCTTGGAATATGCATTATCCACTAGGTAACACTAACACAGCAAAAGAATGAGCAACCCGTTTGATAGCCGAAAGTTTCTCATCACTTCTTTTTATAGCAGGAACCCCACAGGGTTTCCAGTTTCATTAGAAATTGGGCAGAGGCGGGGCACAAAGAACATGTCCCGAAGTCTGTGAACAGCAACATCAGGAAACCAAAAAGGAAAACACTTTTTGCCTGTAACAACGTCGCAGCTACTATCTAAAAGCAGAATTTAAGACAAGAAACAAAGGCTGGTAGCACGACTAAACATATAAATCTGCAGGAACCAAAGAAACTGAAAAAAATAAGAAACCATATCTTCTTTCTCCATCCAAATGTACTCGAACCATTGGATAAATGAGAGAAGCTTCAGCTTTTAAGCAGCACCCATTTCAGCCGTGCCGCAACCCGAAGATCTCATATGCCACTCTCTCCAGCTTGCTAGCTTCCAGCTGCATCCACTTTCGAAGAAAATTATTCTGTAACTTCCCCCAGGTTTTAAGGAAGTGACAAATAAGAAAAACGGCATTGGTAGGATCACCATCTTTCTGTCAATCCAAGAAAAGAAGGCAAAACATTGTTGATATAGTTTGAGAAAGATTTAGGCATTGCATTAAGATTTAACGCAACTCATACTACATTCCAAACATACCGAGCTAAAGGACAACTAAAAAACAAATGTTCTTGTGATTCCAAATCATCACAGAATTCACAAAGATCATGACCTTTCTAACTTTTTGTTTTAAGATTGTCTCTAGTAAGGATTGTATTTTTAACCACTAACCAACAGAAAACCTTAATACGCAAAGGAATTTTCAGTTTCCAAAAAACTGAGAATGGAAAATTAATTCTACGAGCAGACAAATAAGAGTACAGAGATTTAAGAGAAAAGTCACCAAATTTAGTTAACATCCAACTGACTTTGTCAGGTTCATCCAACAAACGGATCTTACTAAACAAGTCAACCAGATTGTTCCACATAGCAAGAGTTTCCTCTCGCAGAAACCTCCTGAATTTCAAACAACCAACCCCCTTAGTAAAAACAGTGTGAACATAATATTTTGACTAAAAGTTAAATAATAAAGCCTAGGAAAACTTTGACTTAGAGGGCGATGGTTGAGCCAACAATTCTCCCAGAATCTAGTCTTCCTACCAACGCCCAAGATCCTTTTACAGCAACTATAAAACAAATCTTTAACAGACATTAAACCTGACCTAAAACGAGAGTCCGTGGGTTTATGTTTGCATTGAGTTAAAGTAATTTTTGCGACAAGCCATCCTCGTTCTCTAATCTCCACAACCACTTACAAAGTAAACTAATATTTCTATACTAAATTAGAGACCCCCCATCCTTGGGTTGACAGAAATCCGGCCATCAAACCAAGTGGTATTTCTTAACCCCTTGTTTCTCTTACCAAAGCATCCTAGATCTGTACAAATCACACCTCTTAAGCACCCCTCTAGGAATTCTAAACATAGAGACCATGTAACTAGGCACATTACTAATTGCAGATCATGAGAAGATCCCAAAAAATCCAACTCAAACATCACATGGACTCGGAATATTTAGAAGCCAGAAAAGGACCCTAATCAACGATAATCGTTGTAAAATTATTATTTTTCTGAGCTCAATCAAGTTTCTGTTTGTCAAACAAATTATTCTGTCACACCAAATGCGCTCCCGTGTTGATTGATGCACTATATTGATAATGAAGGACAATAAGTCCACAACAAAGGACAATTAAATAACCTAAAAGCAGCTTGACCTGATTTGTATGACATTATACAGAGAAGCTTGCATCTTCCTATTATTAGTTATTTGTATTAGGATGGACACTCATGATGAAAACATAAGAATGTACACATGAACAAAGACATAATGTAAACAGTACCAGACTTTTTTTGGAATCAATAATCAAGCAAGCAAATAAACAATGGCAAGATATATATCACACATACAGAACTTGGTGAGAGGTACAGAGGCATATGTTGTTCCCATGAATGTGGAATGAGATATACAGAACTTTGTGAGAGGTAAAGAAAAGCTTGAGTATCCACCATTACACTGCATGAGTACTCGTGAGTTTTTTTTTAAGTCAGTGGATCATGAATTACTGTATGTTCTTGTCAGTCATGTAAGTCATTGTTTGGTTCATCATCAGTATTACCAACTTAATTATGAGCTCACAAATCACAACAGATTAGCAAAGCAAATAATCATTCTACTCTTGCTATCTATTTATTGCCAGATTACGCAAGAAGCGAGTCGATCTGTCCAAGCACCAGGAGGAACTATTGCCAATAGGAAGGTAATGTTTTTAACGTAAAGAAGCATATCTGTCTTCTCAGAAAGAAAATGATACATCTGTCATCTCTCACAAAGAAAAATCATATTATATGTCATCGCTAAATTGGAATTTCTCACAATGAAATAAGCCTTGTGGACCAGTGGTGATGCACAACATCCTGCTACACTCTTCAACTCAAAACAGCAGTATGTACCCGGTGAACTATGATGCAGACCTGCAATGACAACAAAATGGCGTGAGACCAGGCTATACCCTGGAAGCTGGAGACATGTTGTGCAGAACCACATAAGAAAACTTACCTTCTAGAAGATGACTACACGAGGCTACAACACTAAAATACAGCTCAACTATTTTGAACTGGAGACCTTTAGTAGCTCATGGAATGCTTCTTGAGGAATACTGACGGATCCTACTTGTTTCATGCGCTTCTTCCCTTCATTTTGCTTCTCTGGCAACTTCTTTTTGCGAGTAATTTCACTGCCATAGCACTTGGCCAGAACATTCTTTCTCATTGCTGACAGACTGGAGACAAAATATTCAAGCATCTACTAGTCAAATGCAGAGGTTTTTGAGTACTCCAGTTAATCTAACATGATACTGAACATAATTTTTGTGAATAATGACATCAACAGTTAGACATAAATTAGGACTGGATGATACTAATTACAAACTAATAATGACCTAAGAGCCCTATACAAGCTAGGTGAGTGTCTAATAATATCATGAGCTTTAGTAATTCAAAGACATAGTGTTACAATCAGCCTCAATGTTGTGTTCCAAAAACTAATGCCTTGCCCCCCAGCCAAACCTGCAAGGTAACATTATTGCAAGCATATTTAGCGAATTGTGAGCCAGATGATCGGCTGTTCGGCGGACTAAACTAAAACTGAAACCTTCAGACGAAAAACCTAGCTCAGCGCATTCCACCTCAAATACAACGTGATTGTAATTCCTCTCCACCGCGAAAGCAACAACATCTCGTAGGGCTAAAGCTTCAATGGTTATGGGGTTGGACAGTCCCGGATAAACTTTGCACCAGGCTCCTGAGAATTATTTTTCTTAGCACTGACAAATGAAAGAACAAGTATGTTTTTTTAGCAGAAAACCATTTACACAGACAAGATCATTTCCTGAACCAAATGAGCATTTTCAGAAATGCATAACCTACAATATAACATAACATGAGGAAAAATAGTTGGGTGTTGAAACACATAATAACTAGTTGTAGAAAATTGTAGGGTACTCTAAACAAAAAAAGTTATAGGATCTTCCGTTGTAGAAAATTTTCTAGATTTGAATCATGACGGACAAAATCATGAGGAAAGAACTAAGACTATTTGTGTTGTGTCGTTTGCCGAAATCAGCAGAGTCAATTTTTTAGAAATTTGAGGAGCTGAGTTTTCCAAAAAAAAAATTACAAGCCCTGCCCACTGAGCTATCTTTTTTTTTTTTTTTTTTGAAGGAGCCCACTGAGCTATCTATGATAACAAACGCCATGTGTAAAATTACATGTCATATGTGTCATGACAGAACTCTAAATTGACAAGTGCAGTTCTGGCCGGTAAGAAAATGAATTGAGAAATGCAAGCACATAAAGTACTTCTGGATCATGAAGACGATGAAGATGACGATGGCATGTACTTCTTTGTACGATATTTCAAGTCAAGACAGGTGTGGACTAATGCCCATCAAACGAAATCTAAAAATAGAAAGTGTGTAGGAATTATATCGCCAAAAGAAGGTTTGTAACAAATAACATGGAGAAATATTAATTAACATGACGGCGACGCAACCTGGAGTCAGGGTAGGCAGCGGCACGGCGAAGGTGGTCCTAGATGCACACAAGATCGTCGCGCCTGCTGCCATGCACCTGCAGTGGTGCATGATCCTAGGAATTTAACGTACAAAGGCAACTGGCCTTGGGGTTGTGTTGCCGACGACCGGATGTGCATTAACTAGCTTGTATCTTGTATCCCATTCCAACTAGTAGGCCTGTAACAAAAACTTCTATCTTTTCAATGAAACGAAACGCAAAGGTCCTTTGTGTTTTCTCGAAAAAACTATACTAATTACCATCTGAAAGGACATTAAGAATGGGATTATGAAAACTGCACTACTGGGACAGTGAACAGATATGGTCACTCCTGAAGTTGCGCCAATGTCATATCCAGAGAGGAGACCACCCAATACACGGAACACGAACCTAGGTGCCGAATGTTGCCCCAGTAGTACTGAAAGGTCGAGATGCTTTCGAGTTGTCCCTTTACATGTTTATATTCCAAACAAAATTGATATGACAAGTAGCATGGGATCAAACCCAAATGGAACATACTCCAGGGTCAAAATTGCATGCGAATCTCACTATCCTAAACTATGCAATGCCACTTTTATGACTGCTTCAAGCAGAAAGTATCATGGTGTAACATGGTGCTGGCAGTCTAAATATATGGGCAGCATAACAGAGAAAATGCTAAATCAGGTTGCACATTGCCTACAATGCACTATATCATGCCAATTCCATGTAGTTTATCCTCCTCCAGCACGGCGGACAGCGCTAGATTACTAAAGGAGCTACTATCAATGATGCACTAGGATGGTTTTCATTCTCCAAATGACTGGTTCACGCAATGGCTTACGGGAGGATGATGGCTGCCAGGGAGTAGTCTGCCTCCGCGGCGACGCCATCTCCAGCGCCCGTCGAAGCATCCTCGGCGCCCTGCGCGTGCGTCCGCACCTGCACATCATCATCCCCCATCTCGTCAGAACCGCCGCGCACCCAGATGCTGCCCCTGGAAATAGAAGGCACATGGATTTGCTATCTGGGAGGTGAGGACTGAGGACTGGGGCCGTACTCGGAGCCGATGGTGAGTGGCGCTGGCCTCGGCGGCTGTGTGGGGGGGGGCGGCTCGGCGTCCCGGCTCGGCGTCCCGCGAACGGTGGAAGGCGTCCATCCCCGGGGCGGCGCATCCAAGAGGGTAGGACACATCACACACGGGGGCGGCGGGGTAGACTGCGGTGACCGGGGTACGAGATGGAGGCGCTCGATGCGATGGCCATAACGGCGGTGGCGCGCCGGTCGCTAGACGCACTGGAGACAGAGGCCGTTCGCCATTGTATTCACTTAAAGCAACTGGACCTTATCACTAATAAAATCAAGTTAAGGCTAAAACTAAAACGATAACCTCATACGAACGCATTGAAAAAGACAGGCCATGGACAAAATTTTAATTTCGAAGAATTGGCAGGGGCCGCGCGAACGCGTACCCCCTCTACCACAAATTATGACGTCCACTCTCCCACTTGGGGAGATGGTAAGCCAGCGCGCCCACCAAGTGCAATGTGGGCCACTAGCCTAGGCCACGAGGCTTCTTGATCCCCCGTCGACCCCGTCCAGGTAAGTATGGAACTAGGCTGCACCTAGACCTCTACTTATAGCGTGCTCTCCCGCACCATCATCTCCGGCTGGACGAGGTGGGACTAAACCGCCGAAGCGCAGGAGCGGAGAGCGCTGGAAAGGGACGGGGAAGAATTTTGAAGCGGGCCGCTATTCAGAGTTCGGACGGAAAGGCTGGAGTAGATACGTGGGCCTGAGAATTCGTGTTTCCTCAGTTGCCAGCCCAATACTACTTCGTACTGAAAACTAATTTCGCCAATATCTGCTTGGCTATCTGTAGATTCTATATAGAAACAAAATGATGCCCGTACTGCCTCTTGCTGTCTAAGTAACGGTGTGCCATTATTGGGACTTCTCTGCTTAAGCATGCTGTGCTCTATTTTCCATATAAAAAAACATGTTTTGCTTTCATTTGCCAATTTTTGACGTGAAGGATGGAAGCTCTGTCCGATTTCATTCAGATAGGAATAATCGAACGAGTTTTTAAGAACACAAAATGAGAGAACGACAAGGAAGATTTGTTTTCCGCTCTTTATTGCTAAGATGAAAGTAACATCTCGTCGTGCCAAAGCTTTCGTCTACCATACACGTCTACTATCTATAGTGAGTTGTGAGCACGTTTGTTCGGAAACACCACAAGGAAAGTAAATAACGGCCACATGTGCCATGGTTTCCAACATCAAACCCTGGCAAAGTAGACCGTAAACTATCGGCCGTAACTGCCCACAAGGCCGCGACCACCACATCAAACCTTGGGTAGAGTTCGGCCAATTCAGTGGCCTCCACTCAGGCTGCAAACGGCAGCGGGCCGTCTGCTGCGCCGCGGAGTGGGCCCAGTTAAATGCATATGCAGCCACCCACGGTATTAAAAAAAATAAAAGCGGCGTATGTGGGCCGGCCCGCAGAGGCCGCATCTGCATCTCGCCTCCTTCCTCGAAGTGACCAGGAAGTGATCCCGTCCAGCCCGCCGCCACGCACGCCACCGCGTGCATCCTCTCCTCACGCTGCCAAGTCGGGCAGCCGCCAAGCTCCCCCTCCTTGAGGACGTCGTTGAGGCTTCTGCGTGTTTGACACGAGAAAAACGTCTGTGAAAGACAGGTGCGCTACGTTGAGGGGGAGGATGGTAGCGTGTTTCTCTCATGCGCCGGGTAAAATAAAGAAGTGCGGGCGTGCCAGTGTACCGTAGTACACGACAAAAAGATAGGGAAGCGTGCATTTCATTAATCTCTCTTGGAGAAACAAAGTACAAGTTCCCGAATACAGAGCGCTCCGTGGCCTGCTTGCGCGGCCAGCCTGACTATGGCGATTGCGATCTCCTGGTTCCCGGGGCCTCGGAAGGCACCCGGTTAATTACTCGCGGGTTACGCCGCGAGACACCTCCGATTAAGCCGTGTGGTCGTCTTCGTCGTCTTCGCTTCGCGTTCTCCATGCATGATGTGGTGGTGGCGTGTGTGGGCGGCGGCGGCAGAGCCCGTGTCCTCGTCGGTACACGGCCGCATGTAGCGTGGCCTTTGCTCCGGCCACGCCCGCCCTCGCCGTCGTGCCTCGTCGGTCTTGACGGAGTTGGTTTAGTTGTAGTTGGAGTAGCATGGGTCCGCTCAGCTGGGACTTCTCGACGACCAGCAGCCTCGTCGGGGTGCGCAAGGGGTATGCCTCGCGGGAGCAAAATGATGGAAGAGACCGGCGTCGGTGTGAAAACCAACGCGCGCACGTAAGTCGGTGTAGCCGATGTGGTCGGCGCCTCGTCCTTAGCCTGACGCCAAGTTTATGGCTGTCGGCGTAGTCAAGGACGCCGTCTCACGGGCTCGCAAGGAGCGGTATCATTGGGGGCGTCACCCCACACGACGACAACCCTGGCATGGATGTCGTCATCGCGGCAACTGTGATTGCCCGTCTTCGGCCACCTCCGTGGGGCTAGCAGCGTGATAGTCGCCACGCCTTAGGTAGCTCTCAGGTTGGCGGCGATATGCTCAGGTCGCGTCTCATGGGCGGCCAACTGGAGCAGATGTGTGGCTTGAGCGTGTGCACCAGCCAAGCGTATCGCTGGAGGTGGAGCCACGGCGTCTTGAGTGTCGAGGTGGCCATCAGGTGCAAACGTGTGGCTTGAGCAAGTGCACCAGCCAGGCGTGCCGCTGACCATGGAGGCACAACCGGTGTTATCAGCGTTGAGGCAGTAGAAAAGTTGGGCGGCAGCTCCAACGTGGCAAATGCCATGCGGCTACCCTGATGTCCGTGTGAACCTGCATAAGACTAAGTTGGCATGCACGCACTGGCTGTGCCTTACATGCCAAAGGTAATTAACGCTAGCTAGTTAGGGCATCTCCAACCGGGCGACCCAAACGGACGGCCCAGCGCGTCCGTTTTGGGGTTTGCGTGGCCGAACGTATACCCGGACAGCGCACCGCGTCCGCGTGTCCGTTTGGGTCGCACGCTGCGCCCAACGCGCGGACGCACCGCAAATGTAATAAAAAAAACATAAATGAAAATGAAAAATAAAAACAGCACCAAATAAATATAAACTAATGGTTAGTTAAACTTAGCCCTATTTTGGGCAATTTTTACACAAAAGAAAGCCCTATATGGGCTTTAAACTAAAAAAAAACCCTAGACAGGGTTTGCGAGCACGGTGGCCGATACTGCAGTACTCGTCATCGTCGGCGTCGAGACGACGACGCCCCGCGGCGACGCGCTGTTCGGCTCGACACGCCGGAGGGCACCGGACTCCGGCCAGGGCTCCCATGCGCCCTTTCCGGCGGAGTGCGGGTTCGGCGGGCTCGCCGGCTGCGCAGCCGTGCCCTGCGCGCGGACTCCTGCCGGAGCTGCTCCTCCGCCAGCGCTCCTCCTCCGCCAGCGCGCGGCCCGGCGCTCCTCCGCCAGGCGCGCCGCCCGGCGCTCCTCCGCCTGACGCGTAGCCTCCTCCTGACGGCGCGCCGGCTCGAGGAAGGCCCACGCCTCCGCCAGGCGTCCTCCGGGCCTTCTGGCAGCCTCCTCCGGCGCGAGTGCGCAGCGCCTCGGCGAGGTGCGGCCATTTGGCCAGCTCGTCGAGGTCCAGCTGCTCGCGGGACGCCGCGGGCGCCGCCTGCAGCTCCGGGTCGGCCTCCTCCTGGGGCTGCGGCTGTGGCTGGCGCGGGGCTCGTTGATGTAGAGCCCGGCGGCGGCCTGCCCGCGGCAGGTGTGCGCGGCTGCGCGCGAGGCGCGCCGTCGCGGATGTGAAGCACGTGCGCCGGCGCGCATCGTGCTCCACCTCGAACCACAAGTCCCGGTTGGGACTTGCGTCGCCGTACGCCGGGTCCTGCTGGAGGTCCGCCGCAGCTGAGCGGCGCCTCCGGATCTCGGCGTAGGGCGCGGCCGAGCCGGGATGGGCGGCACCGGAACCCGATCGGGCTCGTGCCCGTGGGGAGGTGCACGTCCCCACGGCATTGGGACGCCGGCGTCCCGAACATCGCCACCGCAACGGTGACGTAGATCCGCTCGCGTCTGGGAGCCCGGCGGCCCCATTGCGAACGCCGGCGCGCGACTTGCGGCTGCTGCCGGCCTCGTGGTCGTTGGCGGACGGCTCGAACTCGCGCGGGGCCATGGCGGCACGGAAGCGAGCTCGCGCGTGCGGCGAGTGGAAAGTGGGGACTGGATAGGGACAGCCCCTTCCCCAGGTCCACATTTAATAGGACTGGGGCACCGACAGGTGGGCCAGCCACGCGGACGGGGCGGACACGCGAGGACGCCGCGTGCCATCCGCGGCCACGCAAACCCGGCCAAGATTTGGGCCGGGTTTGCGTCGTTCCGACGCCGCGGCCGTCCGCTTTTGCGGTGCGTACCCGCGTTGGGCCGGGTTTTTGTCCGTTTCGACCCATCCGGACGCGCGGGCGCGGGATGGGTCGCCCGGTTGGAGATGCCCTTAGCTAGCTTATGCACCGTGTTCGTGCATGTCACCGACATGTCCTGGCATGGTGATGTCTCTCCGCCGTACGTTAGCCGCGCAACCTTAGCATGCACGTGTATGGCTAGGGTGCCAATACGTCAGCAGCGCGCTGGCCCCCCATGCTTCCACTGCGGCGGCTGCGCACCCCGGTCTTCGGCCTAGCTCGAAGGTTGCCATGGGCAGCCGCGCGTTAAGGTCGTCGTCGTCGCGCCTCGCGGGTGCCGTCGAGATGGCGCCATGCTGCACGCCGGCAACCTCGTCAAGGTCGTCGTCGCGCCACGCGGGTGCCGTGGAAATGGCGCCGTGCTGCATGCCGGCAGCCTCGTCAAGGTCGTCGTCATCGCGCCTCGCCGGTGCCATGGAGACGGCTCCGCGCTGCACGCCGGCAGCCTCGTCAAGGTCATCGTCGTCGCGCCTCGACGGTGCCATGGAGATGGCGCCCCGCTGCACGCCGGCAGCCTCGTCAAGGTCGTCTCCGTCGCGCCTCACGGGTGCCATGGGGATGGCGCCGCGCTGCACGCCGACAACCTCGTCAAGGTCGTCGTCGTCGCGCCTCGCCGGTGCCATGGAGATGGCGCCCCGCTGCCCACCGGCAGCCCCGTCAAGGTTGTCGTCTCAGCTGGGTGCCGTGGAGATGGCGCCGCGCTGCCCGCCGGCAGCCTCGTCACGGATGCATCGCTGCGCCTTGATACGTCTCCGACGTATCGATAATTTCTTATGTTCCATGCTACTTTATTGATGATACCTACATGTTTTATGCACACTTTATGTCATATTCGTGCATTTTTGGAACTAACCTATTAACAAGATGTGAAGTGCCGTTCTGTTTCTGCTGTTTTTGGTTTCGAAATCCTAGTAACGAAATATTCTCGGAATTGGACGAAATCAACGCCCGGGTTCCTATTTTGCCCGGAAGCATCCAGAACACCGAGACCGGAGGGGCCTGTGGCCCAGAGATGATAGGTGGCGCGGGCCCTGGCCGCGCCAGCCTATGGTGTGGGTACCCCTTCGACCCCCCTGCGCCGCCTCTTCGCCTATTTAAAGCCTGCATCGAAAACCCTTACGGAGGAAGCCACGGTGCGAAACCTTCCAGAGCCGCCACGAAGCCAAGATCTAGGGGGAGGAGTCTCTGTTCGGCACCCGGACGGGGAAGTGCCCGGAAGGCTTCTCCATCGACACCGCTGCCATCTCCACCGCCATCTTCATCACCTGCTGCTCCCATGAGGAGGGAGTAGTTCTCCATTGAGGCTCGGGGTTGTACCGGTAGCTATGTGGTTCATCTCTCTCCTATGTACTTCAATACAATAATCTCATGAGCTGCCTTACATGATTGAGATTCATATGATGATGCTTGTAATCTAGATGTCATTATGCTAGTCAAGTGAGTTTTACTTATGTGATCTCCGGAGACTCCTTGTCCCACGTGTGTAAAGGTGACAGTGTGTGCACCGTGTGGGTCTCTTAGGCTATATTTCACAGAATACTTATTCACTGTTATGAATGGCGTAGTGAAGTGCTTATTTATATCTCTTTATGATTGCAATGTGTTTTGTATCATAATTTATCTATGTGCTACTCTAGTAATGTTATTAAAGTAGCTTTATTCCTCCTACACGGTGTAATGGTGACAGTGTGTGCACTCGTGTTAGTACTTGGTTTATGCTATGATCATGATCTCTTGTAGATTGCGAAGTTAACTATTGCTATGATAGTATTGATGTGTATTATTCCTCCTACATAAGCGTGAAGGTGACAGTGTGCATGCTATGTTAGTACTTGGTTTAGTCGTTTCGATCTTTCATGCATTCTAAGGTTATTTAAATATGAACATTGAATTGTGGAGCTTGTTAACCCATTGATTAGGGTCGTGTACACAATGTGTTCATCATCCAACAAGAGAGTGTAGAGTATGCATTTATCTATTTCGTTATGTGATCAAAGTTGAGAGTGTCCACTAGTGAAAGTCTAATCCCTAGGCCTTGTTCTAAATACGCTATCGCTGCTTGTTCTTTGTTATCTGGTTACTACTGCGTTACTGTTTGTTTACCTACAATATTACTACCATCAAGCACGCCATGAGCTATTTTCTGGCGCCATACTACTGCTCATATTCATTTATACCACTTGTATTTCACTATCTCTTCGCCGAACTAGTACACCTATTAGGTGTGTTGGGGACACAAGAGACTTCTTGCTTTGTGGTTGCGGGGTTGCATGAGAGGGATATCTTTGACCTCTTCCTCCCTGAGTTCGATAAACCTTGGGTAATCCACTTAAGGAAACTTGTTGTTCTACAAACCTCTGCTCTTGGAGGCCCAACACTCTACAAGAATAGAAGCACCCGTAGACATCAAGCACTTTTATGGCGCCGTTGCCGGGGAGGAAAGGTAAAAGGCACTCATACTTCGGTTCAGTACTTTTCTGGCACCATTGTGTGTGTGCTCAAAGCTATTTCCTTTAGATCCTGCAATTACATCTTTTTGTTTCTTGTTTTTTATTTTCACTAGTTAGGCATAATGGAAAACAACAAAAAAATTGGTGAGCTTTTTAATCTTTTTCCTAATTTAGAATTGTTTGATGCGAAAATTAAAAAACCTATGGAACCTTATTTGCATGATAATAGCAATGTTATTGGTATGAATGCAATTACTGCTAATGCTATGAAGAAATCTAAGCTTGGGGAAGCTAGTTTACATAAAAATAATCTTTTTGCTCCTCCGCTTTAGAAGAAATATTTTGCTCTGATGATGCTTTATCTCCCATATGCGATAACTCTAATGATGCTTCCGATATTTTAAATCCACCTGCTGAAAGTATTCCGTATAAAATACCTATGGAAATTATTGAACGTGTTATGGATAACACTATGAAGGGGATGGAACTGTCCATCCTAGGAATCATTTACTGTTTTTGCATGAATTATGCGGGTTATTCAAGTGTGCAGGTATTTCAATGGATGAAGTTAGAAAGAAATTATTTGTTATGTCGCTATCTGGTGAAGCGGCGCATTGGTATAAACTATTGAAGGACGGGCGCTCTCTTGATTGGAAGGATATTGTGCCTCTATTTTATTCCAAGTTCTATCCTCCAAGTGAAATTCACAAAGATCGAAATTTTTGGCCTCATGATGGAGAGAGTATTGCCCAAGCATGGGAGAGATTGAAGACTTTAATGCTCAAATGCCCCAATCATGAGCTTCCAGGTAATATCATCATTGATAATTTCTATGCAAGACTTTCTTTTCAAGATAAGACCTTGCTGGATACTACTTGTTCTGGATCATTCACGAGCAATAAAGAAGAGTTTAAAAGGGACCTTCTTGATCGGATTAAGGAGAACGCTGAAGATTGGGAGAACGACAAAGGTAAAGAGTCAGGTATAAATTATGATTATGAATGCATTGAAACTTTCATGGATAGTGGTAAATTTCGAAATATGAGTGCTACTTATGGTCTTGACTCTCAAGTTGCTGCAAATCTTTATAAAGCTTTTGCTTCTCACATTGAATTGCCTAGGAAGAATTTTGATAAGTATCATGAACCTTTTAAAGACGCTTGCATGAAGAATGAAATTGTTGTTAATGATTGCAATAAGCGTGCTCAAACTCCTAAGAATGCTATTTCCTATAAGCATGTTAATTTTTGTGGAATACATAGACCTTGTGGAATTAATCAAATAGAAGATGAATATTGTATCCATCACAGAAATGAAAAAACTAGAAAGTGGTCTAGAGCTCTAGATGATCTTGGAGAAAAAGTGTGTGCCCTCTATCCTTTTATTTGTGAACTTTGCCATAGAGTTGGTCATTTTAATTTTCAATGTTCCTCAATGATAATTCGAACCCCATGAGTGCTGCAAATTTGTATTGTGATGATGAAATTATTCCTAATCAGCATGATGAACTTACCTTAGTTTTGAAGTGTGAAGAGTTATCAAGAAAAATTTCTTTGTTAAATATTAACGATCTTGATATTGATGATGTCCTGCATGGTTGTCTTTCTTACTGCATTAATAATTGCCATACAAATACTTACATACAGAATATTTTAGAAGATGATACCTTGCCAAAAATATGATAGGACCGCTGTGTGTTTTCAATTAATTAATGAAAAGGAGGGATCCTCCCAAGTTTCTTCTATTGTTTCTAAAAGTAAATCAGGTTATGCGGACAAGCCACCCTTCAAGCCTCTTCCTCCTAAAGAAGGGAGAGAGGAGAGGGAAGAAGAGAAGAAGAAGAAGAAGAAGAAGGAACGAAGAAGAAGAAGAAGAAGAAGAAGGAGAATAAAAAGAAAGAGGTAACGGCGTATCCCCGCGTGAATGAGATAACGCTAGGTAACCGTAAGTATGTTGCTCCTAATGATTATTGTGATAATGAATCTGAATACGATGATCTTCCTATGCCCTTTACATACATTAGAGATCATGATTTGAATGAGCATACTACTTTTGATATTACAAATCTCTGGGAAACTAATTTTGAAAATGATAATAATTTCCATAGTGTCAGTGCTATCCATGCTTCCTCCCATAACGATATAGAAAGCTCTAAGCTTGGGGAGGAGGTGTTTGAAAATCCTTTTGCTACTGGTCATTATGTTCTTGATACATCTCCTTCTAATAACAATGATGGTATGGTCATAGATAAACCGACTGTGAAAGATAACTATTCTATTTCTTATGATGACACTGTGCCTCCGATCTTTGATGATTATTATAAAGAATGCTATGATATAGGTTATAACTATCCTTATGAAACTTGTCATAGTCATGATTGGATTACCAAAAACAATTCTTTTAATATGCAACTTGTTTACCATGTTCAAATTCTTGATAATAATCTTGCTCCAATTACTATTAATGAGAATAACTCTTCTTATGCCAAAATTAATGATACTTCTATGCATATGAACCATGATAAGAATGTTTTAAGTGACGGGTATATTGTGGATTTCATCAATGATGCTACTGAAAGTTATTATGAGAGAGAGAAATATGGTTATATGCATCTTAATAATATTAAGTTTCCCCTCTTTATGTTGAGAATCTTTAAGTTACTCGTGTTTTATCCTCTTATGCTTGTTACTTTGCTCTTCATGAATTCATTTGTGTATAAGATTCTTCTGCATAGGAAGCATGTTAGGCTTAAACATGTTTTGAATTGCCTCTTGAAGCTCTCTTTTGCTTCAAATACTATTTCTTGCGGGTGCATCATAAAATTGCTGAGCCCATCTTAATGGCTATAAAGAAAGAACTTCTTGGGAGATAACCCATGTGTTATTTTGCTACAGTACTTTGTTTTATATTTGTGTCTTGGAAGTTGTTTACTACTGTAGCAACCTCTCCTTATCATGTTTTTGTGCCAAGTAAAGTTTCTATGTTAAAGTTGATGTTATATTTGGGATCTGCGCAGAAACAGCATTGCTGTCTCACAATTCTGGCACAAGTCTCTGTAGAAAATTCGAAAAAATCTGCCAATTTACGAGCGTGATCCTCAGATATGTACGCAACTTTCATTAGTTTTGAGTTTTTCCATTTGAGCAAGTCTGGTGCCACTTTAAAATTCGTCTTTACGGACTGTTCTGTTTTTGATAGATTCTGCCTTTTATTTCGCATTGCCGTTTTTGTTAAGTTGAATGAGTTTCTTTGTTCCATTAACTTTCAGAAGTTATGTGCAATGTCCAGAAGTGTTAAGAATGATTGTGTCACCTCTGAACATGTGAATTTTTGATTATGCACTAACCCTCTAATGAGTTTGCTTGAAGTTTGGTGTGAAGGAAGTTTTCAAGGGTCAAGAGAGGAGTATGATATACTATGATCAAGAGGAGTGAAAGCTCTAAGCTTGGGGATGCCCCGTGGTTCATCCCTGCATATTCTAAGAAGACTCAAGCGTCTAAGCTTGGGGATGCCCAAGGCATCCCTTCTTCATCGACAAAGTATCAGGTTCCTTCTCTTGAAACTATATTTTTATTCGGTCACATCTTGTGTTCTTTACTTGGAGCGTCTGTGTGCTTTTATTTTTGTTTTTTGTTTTGTTATCTTAGTTCTCTGAATAAGTTCATCCTTGTGTGGGAGAGAGACACGCTCCGCTGGTTCATATGAACACATGTGTTCTTAGCTCATAATATTCATGGCGAAGTTTCCTCTTCGTTAAATTGTTATATGGTTGGAATTGGAAAATGCTACATGTAGTAATTCTAAAATGTCTTGGATAATGTGATACTTGGCAATTGTTGTGCTCATGTTTAAGCTCTTGCATCATATGCTTTGCACCCATTAATGAAGAAATACATAGAGCTTGCTAAAATTTGATTTGCATATTTGGTCTCTCTAAGGTCTAGATAATATCTAGTATTGAGTTTTGAACAACAAGGAAGACGGTGTAGAGTCTTATAATGTTTACAATATGTCTTTTATGTGAGTTTTGCTGCACCGGTTCATCCTTGAGTTTGCTTCAAATAACCTTGCTAGCCTAAGCCTTGTATCGAGAGGAATACTTCTCATGCATCCAAAATCCTTGAGCCAATCACTATGCCATTTGTGTCCACCATACCTACCTACTACATGGTATTTCTCCGCCATTCCAAAGTAAATTGCTTGAGTGCTACCTTTAAACAATTCAAAAGTTATTACTCTTATTTGTGTCAATGTTTATAGCTCATGAGGAAGTATGTGGTGTTTATCTTTCAATCTTGTTGGGCAACTTTCACCAATGGACTAGTGGCTTCATCCGCTTATCCAATAATTTTGCAAAAAGAGCTGGCAATGGGATTCCCAGTCCCAAATTAATTAACAAAAATAAACACTCCTCCATGGTATGTGATTGTTGGGCGGCACCCGAAGGATTCGGTTAGCCATGGCTTGAGAAAGCAAAGGTGGGGAGGAGTGTCATCATAATAAAACTAAAATAAAAAGGCACTCCTTCATGGTATGAGATTGTTGGCAGGCACCCGAGGATTCGGTTAGCCATGGTTTGTGAAAGAAAGGTTGGAAGGAGTGCCACCCAAAAATAAAATAAAATGGGAGCCGCTCTTTGAAGGTTTGTCTGGCAAGGGGGTTAGAGTACCCGCTACCATTCGTTGACAACAACAAACACCTCTCAAAACTTTATTTTTATGCTCTCTTTATGTTTTCAAAACTAAAGCTCTAGCACAAATATAGCAATCGATGCTTTCCTCTTTGAAGGGCCATTCTTTTACCTTTATGTTGAGTCAGTTCACCTATTTCTCTCCATCCCAAGAAGCAAACACTTGTGTGAACTGTGCATTGATTCTTACATACTTGCATATTGCATTTGTTATATTGCTTTACATTGACACTATCCATGAGATATACATGTTATAAGTTGAAAGCAACCGCTGAAACTTAATCTTCCTTTGTGTTGCTTCAATACCTTTACTTTGATTTATTGCTTTATGAGTTAACTCTTATGCAAGACTTATTGATGCTTGTCTTGAAGTACTATTCATGAAAAGTCTTTGCTTTATGATTCACTTGTTTACTCATGTCATTACCGTTGTTTTGATCGCTGCATTCATTACATATACTTACAATAGTATGATCAAGGTTATGATGGCATGTCACTTAAGAAATTATCTTTGTTATCGTTTTACCTGCTCGGGACGAGCAGAACTAAGCTTGGGGATGCTGATACGTCTCCGACGTATCGATAATTTCTTATGTTCCATGCTACTTTATTGATGATACCTACATGTTTTATGCACACTTTATGTCATATTCGTGTATTTTTTGGAACTAACCTATTAACAAGATGTCGAAGTGCCTTCTGCTGTTTTTGGTTTCAGAAATCCTAGTAACGAAATATTCTCGGAATTGGACGAAATCAATGAGTTCCTATTTTGCCCGGAAGCATCCAGAACACCCGAGCGCCAGAGGGGGGCCTGTGGCCCCAGATGATAGGGTGGCGCGGCCTGGGCCCTGGCGGCGCCAGCCTATGGTGTGGGCACCCCTTCGACCCTCCTGCGCCGCCTCTTCGCCTATTTAAAGCCCCTGCATC
The DNA here is from genome assembly GCA_030979885.1 of Lolium multiflorum. NCBI lineage: Eukaryota > Viridiplantae > Streptophyta > Magnoliopsida > Poales > Poaceae > Lolium > Lolium multiflorum. The sequence goes on along the minus strand of CM061750.1, from coordinate 44,043,086 downwards.
GAAAACCCTTACGGAGGAAGCCAAGGTACGCGAAACCTTCCAGAGCCGCCGCCATCACGAAGCCAAGATCTGGGGGACAGGAGTCTCTGTTCCGGCACCCGCCGGACGGGGAAGTGCCCCGGAAGGCTTCTCCATCGACACCGCCATCTCCACCGCCATCTTCATCACCGCTGCTGCTCCCATGAGGAGGGAGTAGTTCTCCATTGAGGCTCGGGGTTGTACCGGTAGCTATGTGGTTCATCTCTCCTATGTACTTCAATACAATAATCTCATGAGCTGCCTTACATGATTGAGATTCATATGATGATGCTTGTAATCTAGATGTCATTATGCTAGTCAAGTGAGTTTTACTTATGTGATCTCCGGAGACTCCTTGTCCCACGTGTGTAAAGGTGACAGTGTGTGCACCGTGTGGGTCTCTTAGGCTATATTTCACAGAATACTTATTCACTGTTATGAATGGCGTAGTGAAGTGCTTATTTATATCTCTTTATGATTGCAATGTGTTTTGTATCACAATTTATCTATGTGCTACTCTAGTAATGTTATTAAAGTAGTTTTATTCCTCCTACACGGTGTAATGGTGACAGTGTGTGCACTCGTGTTAGTACTTGGTTTATGCTATGATCATGATCTCTTGTAGATTGCGAAGTTAACTATTGCTATGATAGTATTGATGTGTATTATTCCTCCTACATAAGCGTGAAGGTGACAGTGTGCATGCTATGTTAGTACTTGGTTTAGTCGTTTCGATCTTTCATGCACTCTAAGGTTATTTAAATATGAACATTGAATTGTGGAGCTTGTTAACTCCGCATTGAGGGTTCGTGTAATCCTACAATGTGTTCATCATCCAACAAGAGAGTGTAGAGTATGCATTTATCTATTCTGTTATGTGATCAAAGTTGAGAGTGTCCACTAGTGAAAGTCTAATCCCTAGGCCTTGTTCCTAAATACCTATTGCTGCTTGTTACTGTTTTATGTGTTACTACTGTTGCGTTACTACTGCTTGTTTACTTCCTACAATATTACTACCATCAATGCACGCCAGCAAGCTATTTTTGCGCCATACTACTGCTCATATTCATTTATACCACTTGTATTTCACTATCTCTTCGCCGAACTAGACACTGGGGACAGAAGAGACTTTCGCTTTGTGGTTGCGGGGTTGCATGAGAGGATATCTTTGACCTCCTCCCTGGTTCGATAAACCTTGGGTAATCCACTTAAGGGAAACTTGCTGCTGTTCTACAAACCTCTGCTCTTGGAGGCCCAACACTGTCTACAAGAATAGAAGCACCCGTAGACATCACGCCTCGCCGGTGGTGAAGATGGCGCCGCTGCTGCACAATGGCAGCCTTGTCGAGGATGTCATCGCTGCGCCTTGGCGGTGGTGGAGATGGCGCCGTTCTGCGCATCGGCAGCCCCGGCACGGACGTCGTCGCCGCGGCTCGTGGGAGTGGTGTTGATGGCACCGTGCTGCACACCGGCAGCCTGGTCACGGACGCCGGTATCGCGGCTCATGGGGTGGTGTTGATGCGCCGCGCTGCATGCCGTCGCCATCGCGCCTCACGGGTGCCATGGGGATGGCGCCGCGCTGCACGCCGGCAGCCTCGTCAAGGTCGTTGGCGTCGCGCCTCGCCGGTGCCATGGAGATGGCGCCCCGCTACCCGCCGGCAGCCCCGTCGTCGTCCAGCTCGTGGGCGCCGTGGAGATGGCGCCGCGCTGCCCGCCGGCAGCCTCGTCACGGATGCATCGCTGCGCCTCGCCGGTGGTGAGGATGGCGCCGCTGCTGCACAATGGCAGCCTTGTCGAGGACGTCATCGCTGCGCCTTGGCGGTGGTGGAGATGGCGCCGCTCTGCGCGTCGGCAGACCTGGCACGGACGTCGTCGCCGCGGCTCGCGGGAGTGGTGTTGATGGCGCCGTGCTGCACGCCGGCAGCCTCGTCACGGACGCCGGCATCGCAGCTCATGGGGGTGGTGTTGATGCGCCGCGCTGCACGCCGGCAGCCTCATCGCGGACATCGTCGGCTCGCCTCACCAGTGTCGCGGAGAGGACGCCGAGGGGCACGTACGTCACGAGATGCATGCGTGCATGTGTGCTGGAGAAAGAGAGAAAGGGAAAGTGGAAGAGGGAGATTCAATTCAACCGTGTTCCTCAAGCTGCAGCTTCGTTTCCATGGCTCCTTCCCAATACGTGTATATGTGTAGTGTTTGGGTGTATGTGTTTTGATGGTGTCGATGGATGAGCTGCTTCTTTTCTCAGATGTGAGACGCGCCTCCGATCCGATGGCCTCCGAGTGCGTGCTCTTCTCCTGAGTCTTCTCCGCAGCCTCCTTCCCCGTGTGTCTGGTGGCGAACTCCGGCTCTCCTTCTCCTGCTCCTGTTCTTCGCCGTCCCCTTTGCTTGGTCAGCTGTGCCTGCGTTTTATAGGCAGGCTGATGGATGGATAGCGCGTGGAGCGCCTCTCCCGCTGGGATGCTTATCGCATCCGCTTTGTTAGCTGCGGGCTAACAAATCTCAGGCACCACGTACGCACGCGGTCGACCGGCCGGCCGGATCGTAGTATTTTTGCTTGAATACGTATACCAGCCTGACTTGCACTTCTTTTACAAAAACTCGTCGAACAAATGCCCCTCGCCAAGACGAGGTCGCGCGCGAAGCAAGTTGACCTTGGCTTGGCGAAAGTTCCGACGCAACATTAGTAATTTGTGCAGCGTGAACCTTCGCATCTTGGGAAAAACACTAGGTCATTGTTGATGTCGCTGATCTTCCAAGTTGCGGAGGTGTCGCAACCGCCGAATGTTGATGTAGAGGCAGTGTCACGATTGCCGAGCATTGACATAGAGGAAGTGTCGCGGCTGTCAGGTGTTGACGTAGAGGCAGAGACGCGAGAGCCGAGCGTTGATGTGGATTGGTGCGGGAAGGTACATCCGCCCGCGTACACATTTTGAAGAAGACCGGTTGGGATCATGTGCGATGCCAGCCAACCAGCTAGTCTTCCTTTATCTTCATTCCACGGCGAAATAACATGCCGTGTCGTGGAGGAATTTTATCAATCCAGCCGGGACCATGTAGCCATCATGGTGCCAGCCCAACTAGATTGAAGGGTTTCACAGATTCGCGCTAGCCGCACTGGCGCGCTGCACTGCTCCCGTATTTTCATGTGTTGATGTAGATGTGCCGCCGGAAAGTCATCGGCGTCAACACCGTCCCGGTATTGCCGAAGTAGGTCGGTGTAGATATTTGAAGGTCGTGGTGAGCCCATTATCATGGGCGTCGAGTCGCAACTTAACTTATGAAAGCGTGTCCCTGTACTTTCTCGGGTTCGAGGAAACAAGAGCAAAAAACACGAAGCAAGGTAGAGAGTAACAAAAAGAACGAGTTTGGTTTGAGATTTTTCTAAAATGTTGGCTTTCCCGTTATACACTAGCTATATGTGTGATATCCAAGAAGGCAGCCGAAGGACTTGTCATTGGGAACCGTCGAAACACCATGACGATTATATCTTGTCCTTGCGTGTAAGTGTGTGTGGAGGCGCAGTATTCGCAGATGCTTCCGGGAGGCAGTAGAGAGTCATACCCTAGCCCATCATGGTACCGAGGAACCCCACAGCTCAGCATGCCCCTAGCATGATGCCCCATGGACCCAGAGGCTTGGGCATGGTAGGACGGGGCTGAATGGCTTTGGGACAATGGCTTGGGAGTTTCCATGCCTTCTTGAGGGGCGGTGAACAGCTACCTTCCACCTTCTTTCCAATGGGTTCCCTCGATATTCGGGACCTTTATACTTGATTCTTGGATTTTCTGGATGTTTGCCGTCTTGTGAGGGCTACTTGTACAGGCCATTTGAATGACCATGGACTTCATGAGATTGGTTGTACTTCTGTTGGAGTTTTTTTTTTGCTTGAACTCCTTTGTAATTCTTCTTTGCTTGAACTTTTGGGACTCTTCTTCGCTTGCATAGGGGCCCATCTTGAGAACTTGGAAGGCAACCATTCACCTTGGTGGACTACGAAACCCTCTGGAACTTTATTTGGAGCCTATGGTGGCACGCCCCAGGGTTGTCACGTGGCTCCACACCTAGTCCAACTTGTGCTGGCTTGGGCAGACCTTTCATGATCTTTCTCCTAAGGTCTTCCCCGGAGCGTGAGCCTCTGTGAGAGAGTGGCACGCCAGGAAGCATGGGGCGCGGAGCCTCGGTACGATGAAGTGCCCAAGTAATCTTCTCCACTGCCTCCGAAAGCATACACTTGGTATGTGCCGTGCTTTACGGGTGTAAGAGCCGCTCAACTTGCAGCTTGACACATTGTGCCACCCTCCGACAAGCCCGAGGGTAGCCAAATCTTCAATCACAAGCGTGGTGTGTTGGGAGATAGCCAGTTTTTTTTGTTGTTGGACATGGTCCATTTTAAAATGGGGGAAATAAATATCCACAGTATGCATATAAGAATGCACCATAGATCGAGGCGACCGAGGATTCCCCATTATTAAAAAAAAGGCAATGGAAGAGGCAAATGTTTAGCAAAAATATTTTTTGAGGAACCTTCCATTGATTGGAGGCATGGGCCGGGCTCCCTGAGGATCGACCAGCTGGTATGCACCCCCGTCGTAGACTTGCTCGATGGCGTATGGTCCTTCCCACTTCGGCTCGAACTTCCCCCTCGTCTTGTGTGTGACGACGATGGGGCGCCTGAGCACAAGGACTAGCTCGCCTGAGCTGGGACGATGACGTCGATGCCCCAAGCATCGAATGGCCATGCGGGAATGGTGGGGTGTAGAGGCGCCGGCGGCTAATGCTTGAAGTCGCCATGGATTTGGCAACCGTGGCATGGCTTGGCCACCCGGAGACAGTCGGTCATGATGCCGGGCCAATAGTACCCAGCTAGGCGTATGCCATGGTACATTTTGGCCCCGCCTTGGTGGCCACCGCAGACTCCGTGGTGCATCTCCTGCAGGATCTTCTCAGCTTCACCTCGGTTGACACACCGAAGTAAAATCTCCTGCCCATGAGACCGTCTGTACAAGACGCCGGCCTTATAGACATAGGATGAGAGTTGTCGTTGCAGTTGGCTCCTCTTGACGGGGTCGTCAGGGAGGCTGCCGTGCTTGAAGTAGTCGAGCAAGGGTTGCAGCCACTTGTCCTCCTCCACGACATTTGTCGTGATGGTATTGACTTCGCCTTCCTCCGAGACGAGCTCCAAGACATCGGGAAGAAGCCACCGTTCTTCAACCGTCAACTGTGTGGATTTGTCACTTGGGAGAACCAGCGCTGATGCCAGTTTCGCCAACGCATCGCAGGTGCATTCCTCGTAGATGTCGTTGACTTGCCGAACGATGAGTTGAGAATCTCCATAGGCCCGTAAGGAACGGACTTCCATGGAGAGCGCTAGGAGAAGGCCGAAGATGAGCGCCTCGTACTCCGCCTCGTTGTTGGAGCACTCTTCCTTGAGGAGGGAGAATGAGTGGTACATCACCCCTCCTTGTGGTGTCTTGAACACCAGTCCCGCCCCTGCTCTCCGCCTAGGAGTTCCATCGGGGTCGACCTCCGTGCGGGAAACACCGTCGAAGTAGAGCTCCCATGGCGCTTCCAACTCGACGGCGAATGCCTCCTCGCCTGGAAGGTGGGTGATGAGCTGGCAATCATCGGGGACGGGGTGCGCCGCGATGAAATCTGCCAAGGCTTGCCCCTTGATCGCTTTCGTATAGGGTCTGCTCTTGTGACGAGCTGGATTTGTAGCGCTAGCATGTAGTGTCTCAACTTCTTCAAGGAGAAAATTAGCGCCAAGCATAACTTCTCTATTGGAGAGTAGTTCCGCTCAGCACCCACCATGGTGCGGCTTAGGTAGTAGCAAGCCACCTCCTTCCCTTCATCATTGTGTTGAGCGAGTAGAGCGCCTATCGAAGCAGGCTGCGCTGCAATGTACAGAATAAGGGGGCGCCCTTTTACAGGAGCTGCCAAGACGGGTGGACTAAGCAAGTACCTCTTGATGTCGTCGAAGCCTCTTTGACAAGCTTCATCCCATACGAACGGAGCTCCTTTCTTCATAAGGCTTGAGAAGGGCTGAATGCGTCCGGAGAGGTTGGAGATGAAACGGCGAATGTATGCTAGCTTCCCTTGCAAGGCCCGCAACTCCTTGAGATTGTAGGGTGGTGGCATGTTGAGGATGGCCTTGATCTTCTTGGGCTCGATCTCTATGCCTCGGTGGTGCACAACAAAGCCGAGGAAGAGCCCTGATTGAACGGCGAAGGCACATTTCAACGGGTTCATCTTGAGCTGGTGTTGACGTAGACGCTCAAAGACAGCCCGCAGGTCCTCCTTGTGATCTTGGCGTTCTTTGGTCTTGACCACCATGTCGTCGACGTAGCATTCCACCGAATGATGGATGAGGTCTCCAAGTATGTACGTCATGGCCCGTTGGTACGTTGCACCAGCATTCTTCAAGCCGAATGGCATGACGGTGTAGTAGAAGTTGCCCTTCGGGGTCCTGAAGGCGGTGTCGATGGCGTCATCTGGGTCCATCTTGATTTGGTTGTAGCCGGACGAACCATCCATGAAGGACAGTGCGCCATGACCCGTGGTGGAGTCGACGACCATCTCCGTGATGGGCAAGGGGAAGTCGTCCTTGGGGCATGCTCGGTTTAGGTCGCGAAAGTCCTGGCAGACCCGCACCTGGCCGTTCTTCTTCTCTACGGGCACGATGTTTGCGAGCCACCGAGTGTATTTGGCCTCCTTGATGAAACCTGCAAGGATAAGTTTATCTACCTCGGCGATGACTTGGTCTTCAAATTCAGGTCGTAAGTGTCGTGGAGGCTGCTTGACCGGGCGGTGATGTGGATCAATCGCCAGCTTGTGAGTGGCCACACGAGGGTCCAGCCCCGGCATCTCCTTGTAGTTCCAGGCAAAGCAATCTCGATACTCCATCAAGAAGCTTCGATAGCCTTCGCGCTCCTCTTCCGTCAGCGTGGCGCTAACGAATGTGGGGCGTGGATCATCCTCTGTCCCAAGGTTGACCTCCACGAGCTCGTCGATTGTGGGCTGCCCACCGTCTTCTAGCTCTCGCGGGGCTGATGTCGAGTCAAGCTCCCCCACCTCGGTTAGGTCGTTGTCGTTGTAGTTTTGTCGATGAAGACCGCGACATGAAGGTTCGGTGTCATCTCCTGAAGAGATAGATGTAGCATGGCACGTAGCTCGTGGGATGTAGGATGGCCCCTCTTCTTCATCGTCGAAGCCGCCAAGGTCGATGTAACCGAGCCCGAACTTGGGCCGAGCCTTGTGCCTCTTCTTGATGAGAGCCTCGGATTGTCTCCACCACGCCTCGCACACTGCGGGGGGCGGAGGGATCCTGTTGTTTCGCTGAAGGGTGAACCCAGCCTTCTCCAGCAGGCGAGCCACCTTGGGCTCGGCCTTCATTGTTGACGAAGCCTCTTCTGTATTAATGCGAGGTTGGGGAAGCTCAAATATGGAATCACAATGTTGTACCTGCGTAACTTTATAGAAAATGGTTTGGGTTCTAGACCCAGATGAACTTGGGATGGCCCAAACCTCCAATGGAGAAGCCACAGATACGTAGAGGGATGGGGGCTGGATGTCTCGAGCTCCCCTTGCGGCCTCTTCTATCTCCTTGATTCTTCTTCTAACCACGCCACCTTTTGCGGGTGCACATTCCTCCTTTGGAGCGTTGCGTACCCGTAGCGTGATGGTTGATGGCGCATTAGTGCCGCCGATCAACGTCTTCGGACTTTCCGGGACACCTGTAGAGCTTCCAAGTGTTAAACGACCGGGCTCTCGGTATGCCAAAGTCGACGAAGATGGAGTAGCTTCACATGGAGGTGTCGTGGCCGACCTCAACGTGATTTGCGTCGATGGAGGGAACCTCGCCTTCAGCAGTAATGGGGATGTCGGGGCAGGTGTAGACGAACCTGCCCCCAACAAGATTGGAGCAGGACTCCCAATCCCCTCCGGGAAGGATGGCTTGTAGTCTTCTTGCGTACTTGAAGACCTTCTACGCTCATGATTCCTGCGGCTTCGAGAGGATGAACCACTACAAGAAAAGTTCTGATAGACAACGTCCCAAAATCGTCAACTAAGGGGCATTTTTCGTCGCCTATGGGCCTAACCCGACGATATGGGTTCCGTTGTGGAAACTGCGTCAGCAAAGTCCAACGATTTTTTCGGTCCGTCGCGCTTGGGCGCCCTTCCGCCACGGAAAATCGGACCGTTGCGGAAGTGTTTTCGGGAGCCCGTTGACTGCTGACGTCATGCAAACCGACACGTGGCAGAGCGCGCGTTAACGGCGTTAACCGGCTGAAACCCCGTGGTAGATGGTAGGCCCACACGAGGCCTGCCACGTCTTAAGCGGGCGGGCCAGATGACATAGTTTGACCGGTCAACTATATAGCTGGGCTGGTCCATTAGTTACGGGCCGGGCCTAACCTCTAAGGTTGACGGTCAAAACTTAAATGGGCGGCCCATTTAACATGTGGGGTCCACCTTGAAGGGCGCCCAAGAAGCAAGTGGAGGCCAAAAACACAGTGGGTCCCACTTTCTGTTAAAGTGGCCCATTTAGTGTGTGGGGTCCACCGTATAGCAAGTGGGCGCCCAACAAGCTAGTGGGCGGGCCAAAACACAGGTGGGTCCCACTTTCCCGTAAAGGGTCGGCCCATTTCGTTTGTGGGGTCCACCATAGCAAGTGGGCGGCCCAACAAAATAGTGGGCCGCCAAAAACAGTGGGTCCCACTTTGTTAAAGGGCCGGCCCATTTAGTATGTGGGGTCCACCATATAGCAAGTGGGGCCAGAGATAGTGGGCCGGCCAAAAACACGGGTGGGTCCCACTTTCCTGTTAAAGGGCCGGCCCAATTAGTATGTGGGGTCCACCATATAGCAGGGCCGGCCCAACAAGATAGTGGGCGGGCCAAAAACACAGGTGGGTCCCACTTTCCTCTTAAAGGGCCGGCCCATTTAGTATGTGGGACCACCATATAGCAAGTGGGCCGGCCCAACACGATAGTGGGCCGGGCCAAAAACACATGTGGGTCCCACTTTCCTGTTAAAGGGCCGGCCCAACTAGTATGTGGGGTCCACCATATAGCAAGTGGGCCGGCCCAACAAGATAGTGGGCCGGGCCAAAAACACAGGTGGGTCCCACTTTCCTCTTAAAGGGCCGGCCCATTTATTTTGTGGGGTCCACCAAAAAGCAAATGGGCTGGCCCAACTAATTAGTGGGCCGGCCCAGTAGTTGGTGGGGTCCACCTTAAAGCAAGTGGGCCAGCCCAATTAGTGTGGGGTCCACAGTAAATCAAATGGGCTGGCCCAAGAAGTAAGTGGGCCAGCCCGTTTAGTTGTTGTTTATATGCCGGCATAATATGCGCTTTAGGATTTTGCGGGCAGGCACATATGTGATTTCGCTTAATTGGGCCGTTTAAGGGATGGGAATTCGTGATTTAGATACTGAGAATATTTACGCAGCATTGATTTCTGTCGGATAGCCTCACTTACCACAAGCACCAAAGAAAAAATGCGCGAAAGAACTATAAAAACTAACTAAATATTACATCAGCTGCAAGGCATTGAAAAAAATATTACAGAACCCAGAGAAATTGAATGGTAATTAAACCTAGCAATACAATGAAGCGATCCGGCAATCTTTTAAGTTGTCCATGCAGCACCTATATCTGAAACAAAGACATTACAAGTTAAGACAGCAACAATGGAAAGGCAAAGACACTACAATATTGTTTGGCAAAGAATTTGGAACTCATCATTTCGTCATTATAACAAGATCATTGTAATGCGCACAATAAGCAAACAAAGAGTGCATGCCGCATACCAACAGCCAATATAACAGAGCATGTTAGAATGAAACAGCAGACTTACTACTGTCGAGTCCCATGCAAACCAACATGTTCAGGGAGTACAAAATTGGCATGAACAACATAGTAGCAGGCTATAAATTTTGTAACAACGACTGAGCAAGATGAAGTTATGATGGCTACATCTACAGAGCAGGGAATGTAAACCAAAAATAGAAGTTACGATGGCAAAAGCTAAAGAGGAGGGAATGTGAACCAACATGTGCCAAGTGCAATTACTTCATTTTGGCCGTGAACTAAATAATACTCCTGAACTTATAGTGAAGGGGATGCAAATCAAGATGTTTCGGGATATAAACTTGTAATGAGCAACACATGGAGGATAGTTAATGCTGGAGCTTAGGATGGACCAGATACAGAATATAGTGGGATCACCTGTGAACTTGTATAAGAGGGAATGCAAACCAATATGTTCAGCTTTCCATATGTGAGCGTCATGCCAAGTCAGAGAAACAAGTCAATAATGCAGCTTTTGAAGAACAAGATGGCACGCAAAATTATTATCTAGTAGTATGACAAGTTTATTTGTACTACAGGCTAGATAGCAGAGTGATAGCATGCCAAACTAAGTCCTTACTTTGTTAGCTTACAATGAACTAGATACAAAACAATGGCATCACCTGTAGTACAGGGAATGCAAGCCAACATGTTCATGGAGTAAAAAATTGGCACAAACAACATAGTAGCAGGCCATAATTTTTGTAACAACGACTGAGCAAGATAAAGTTATGATGGCTAGATCTACAGAGCAGGGAATGTAAACCAAATATAGAAGTTACGATGCCAAAAGCTATAGAGCAGGGAATGCGAACCAACATGTGCAATTACTTAAAATTGGCCATGAACTAAATAATAGCAGGATGTTACTATAATACCTACAGTATAATTTTTGTAACAACGACTGAGCAAGATAGAAGTTATGATGGCTACATCTACAGAGCAGGGAATGCAAACCAAAATGTTCAATCGCTTAAAGTTAGCAATGAAGTAGAAAATAGCAACGTGTTACGGTCATAGCTAGGAATGAACTAAAAGAGCTTCAGACAAACAAGCATCTGAACCCAGAACATGGCGCTAAAACAAGGGACTTACATTAGGAGAAGCACTCTGTGGGAGTCACAGCAGATCTTCCTGGGGTTGATAGATCCGGTGATGAAGTACGCTACATGTGCTACTTGGGGTTGGAGAGACGGCCATTACACTTCATGGTTACTCATCTCATCTGCAAAAACGTAACGGCGCGTCGTTAGCACAAACAGGTTCCCCCAAGATTAAACAAGAACTTGCAGGCAAGCAATAGAAAAGCGACAGTAGAAGAGTTTAGATCATGCACGGCGCCGGTGAAGCAGATCCGGTTCATGCACAGCGGTGTCGGTGAGCAAGATACGATGCGGTGGACGACGGATCCGGCGAAGCGGCTCCGGTGGGGTGGACGATACCGCAGCTGAAGCGACTGCGGTAGACTGCTGGATGAGCATATGGTTTCGAGGTTCGGCGGGGATGATCCGGTCCGGTTGATGACGGCGTCGATGAAGCGGCTCCGGCAGGCAGCCGGATGACGAGGATCGCGAGGGCTCGGGTAGGCCAGGGAAGTCCGGCGGGGATGTTCCGGTGCGGTGGTCGTGGAGGTGGGAGAGAGGGACTTGGGAAGTTCCGGTGGGTGGTCTGAGGGAAATGAATTTTTTTTGGGAGGGTTTCCGGGCTAGGGAGGTGGTGATCCAAAAAATGACGGGCAGACCCCCCCACCAACCGACTTTGCTGTCATCTCCACAGGGGTAGAATGGGAATTTGGAAGCGTACGAAATTTTTGTATTTTGTAGGCGGGAAGTTTTGCCGCTATGAGATTTTGAATTTCGCTAAGGTCCAAGTATAATGATAAAAAATTGTGAGACCGTACTAGTACCTCTGTTCAAGGCCGAGTGCAAAATCAAATCATCATCATCTTGAATATTGGTCACTACCATGGTCATGATCTATCTCTGAAATTAGCGTATCCGCTATATCAAAGTATAATGATAAAAAAAATTGTGAGACCGTACTAGTACTTCTATTCTAGGCCGAGTGCAACATCAAATCATCATCACGTTAAAAATTTGTTACCATGATCATGATCTATCTCTGAAATTGGCGCATCCGCTATATCTTTCAAAGTATAATTATACGAGTAATAAAAATTGTGAGACCATACTAGTACTTCTGTTCAAGTTCGAGTGCAACATTAAATCATCATCACGTTGAAAATTTGTTACCATGATCATGATCTACCTCTGAAAATGGGCGCATCCGCTAAAACTTGCAAAGTATAATGATACAAAATTGTGAGACCGTACTAGTACTTATGTTCAAGGTCGAGTGCAACATCAAATCATCATTACATTGAAAAGTGTGTTACCATGATCACGATCTATCTCTGAATTTGGCGCATCCGCTAAATCTCGCAAAGTATAATGATAAAAAAATTGTGAGATTGTACTAGTACTTCTATTCAAGTTCGAGTGCAACATCAAATCATCATCACGTTGAAAATTTGTTACCATGATCATGATCTATCTCTGAATTTGGCGCATCTGCTAAATCTTGCAAAGTATAATGATAAAGAAATTGTAAGACAGTAGTAGTACTTCTGTTCAAGGTCGAGTGCAACATCAAATCATCATCACGTTGAAAATTTGTTACCATGATCCTCTGAAAATAGGCGCATCCGCTAAAACTTGCAAAGTATAATGATACAAAATTGTGAGACCGTACTAGTACTTATGTTCAAGGTCTAGTGCAACATCAAATCATCATTACATTGAAAATTGTGTTACCATGATCATGATCTATCTCTGAATTTGGCGCATCCGCTAAATCTCGCAAAGTATAATGATAAAAAAAATTGTGAGACTGTACTAGTACTTATGTTCAAGGCCGAGTGCAGGATCAAATCATCATCATGTTGAAATTTGTTACAACGATCATGACATATCTCTAAAATTGGCGCATCCGCTAAATCTTGCACGTGGCGCATCTCGGTGCGGAGCAACAAGCCGGTGCTATCAAGGTTGAGGCGTCGGTAGCGTCATCGGGCTCTCCTCTTTTGATAGATCTTCTACATGGCGTGGCGCACCGCCCACCGAGAAGCAGTCATATGTGAGATCGAGGTGGAGACGTCGCCGGCATCCTCGAGGCGCGACCGCCCTTCTACGAGCCAGAGTCGACTCAAGGTATGAATCCATGCGCTGTCGCGTCCCTTCTGCATATGAAGTGGAATGCCTTAGATTTATTGTTCTTCTCTTACGATTATTTGCCGGACATGTGTGCTCTTTCTCTGAATATATTGCTTGAAAAGCTAACCAAGTTACTTAAATTCACTTCGTTCTTAATCTTGCGTGCCAATTTTGTTATTTTTGCTGACAGTGGTGCGCGCAAGGAAATTTATTTCTGGGTGTGCTGAGCTGTTAGGCCTAAGTCGAAATCCTCAGCTAAACAAGGCCTCAGCTTAACACATAAAAAGGTGTTCAATCTCGCCCACAATGTCCTCTTCTTTCCTCTTCCTTTATTGGAACTTGTTTTGCAGACAAGGAAAGTGGCACGTGTAATGTGAGTAAAACCCTCTTAGCCAAAATCAGCTACGAGCAAGATTTTATGTATTGTAGATTCCCCAATTGACTCTCATCCCCAATGTAGTCTTTTTTATGTCAGTATAGACTTCTTTACTGGATGTATACTATCGTACATGGCATGCATTTGCCTAATGAGGAGCATTGTATTGCCATTCTAGCCAACCTGATCGATCTGTCAAGCTTCATGCACGAGATGCCATGTTTAATTTACTCCCTCGCTCCGATCCATATTTATTGGTGTAAAATGAATGTGAATCGGAGGGAGTACTCTTCTTAGATAGTACTATACCAGTTCAAAAAAAAGTACTGTACTACTACATCACAAATGCATCAAAAGAGTACTACATCACAAGACCACCACGGTTGTACTAGTAGAGTTTAATGCTTAACTTCCAAAGGGAATAAGATTACACATATGAACTTTAAACAGGCGCTGTCCGATGTCTGCTTGTTTGGGAGCACAACATAAATAATACTACCCCCGTCCATACATAAGTGACTAAACTTTGTCTGAAGATGTTTCATCTATATATGTTTTTAGTGTGTAGATACATCCGTATCTTGAAGGAAAAAGGTGAGCCGCTAACTTTTTGAATAGAGTGAGTAATACAATTCGGATAAACAATGGTGTAGTAAAACAAATACTCCTGCCCATCATAAAACAAAACACAGACTGACTCAAATATATGTACAGATCACAAAAAAGGTTTCATCAGAACCCGAACATATACATGCAGAAATGACCGTTTGATCACATAAAACAAAGGTTTCGTGGCATATTTATGCCCCCAAAACAAGCAGACGTAGGACAGCGCCAACGTACTAGCAGCTAGCACTATGGAGCTGCAGTACAAACAAATGGTGCAGCGACATTTCCACCAGAACGAAAACTAAAAGACATCAGACCAAACAAAAGCTGGGCTATCACTTCTTGCCCAAACAAGCCTTGCTCCTTCATATGCGACTTCCTTTTCTCTTATGGATGTTGAACTTTGAATTAGATGGGTTCCTGACAGCGCGTTCTTTTTCGTGTCCTTGATGTTGCACTCTGGATCAGGTCGGTTACTGTCAGGAAATGAACAAATTGATCAGCAAAAGTCATATGTAAATGAATGCAAAGGTTACATATGAATGACTAACCCGGTCTAACTGAGTAGGGATGTAAAGTGCACCAACGTCTAGCAGAATTGTACTTTCTCCACTGCCAGTTGCTCATATCTAATTGGAATACTCCCTCCTTTGCCCGTACAACCAGCTCATTTTTGTCCTCAAATACGCAGAGTAACCTTACTGGATGTTTCCAATTGTATGGAAATGATGTGTCAAGGCCAAAAAAAGTATCCAATTCAAAATTTATATGACATGTCCATGACTCGTGATCGCCTGTTGATGATCTTGTACTGGTCCATGTTTGTAGGGTGAAGTCTCTTATAACAGCAAGGGCAACATCTCCATTATGTCCCTTGAAGATGTGAATGTTAAGCATGAATATATCATGCGTCTCATGAGGGCACTGAATATATTTCAGAGTCTTCTTTGCATGGTCAAGCTCAATGATATATCTAGACTTCGTTGGCCAGTACAAAATACCCCCTATGAGAGTTGCCGGTCTACGGTCAATCTCTGACAGCATCGGAGTTGATCGAGCTAGAAACTCCCATTCTTTTGAATCTGGTGAGTAGATATGAGCCTGTGCATCGTAACGTTTAGTTGTTATCCAAACAACCGAGAACTTGCCACAATGTGTAAACGGTTCAGAGTTGTTTCTCGAACAGAGAATTGAGCCGCTGCTTTCAATTGTGTGATTGCGCCACAATGGTGGTTCTGGTATCGCTGTGAGAACTTGCCTAATTGGATCCCAGACTGATATATACCCTCTGGATACATTAGAATGGAGTAGCACCATACCATCGCGGCATCCCAGGACATAGATTTTGGGACCGTTCACTTGAGACGGGATTGCCAGCATCTTCAAGATGGCCGGGTGAAGATCATGCTCTGTGATGAATCGATTGTCCTCGGAGTTGTTGGTGAAAAACCCTAGCAACGGGTTTCCTCCGTTGTGTGACACAGTTAGCTTTCTGAAATAATTGCTTCCCATACATTGCCTCCATGCTTTCTTGGTGCCTGATGCAGCTAGTAAGCAGGTTGGATGGGGAGGAAGCCTGACAAGAATCTGAGAGACTACATCTCCAGGCAGATCGTTGATTGTTGTGGGTGTCCTTCGACTGAAGCTGGTAGGATTATGCAAATCGCACGATGCATCGTCAAAATTATGTAAACAGCACACTGCATCATCTATTTTTTAAAACAAAATGCAACATCTAATTTGACTAAGCAGCAAAATGCATCATCTAATTCATCATCAAAGTTTCCTAAACTGCACGGTGCATCAGCAAAATCAAAATAGTGTAAACAGCACAATGCATCAGCAAAATCAAAATAATGTAAACAGGACAATGCATCAGCAAAATCAAAATAATGTGAACAGCACAATGCATCAGCAAAATCAAAATATTGTAAACAGGACAATGCAATTGTAATCCTGTTGCATAATCAATGAAGCCCTTAATTTGCAAAAAAAAACACCACAAAAATAGGACGCACCAACGGAAGGCAATCTCGCATATACAGTAATAATTGCTAACGTGTCAACACGATTGGAGGAAAAAGAGACCTCTACAGGACCCAAAACGCTGTGGTAACATCAGATGGGGTTAGCTTTGATATAGGTAATAAAATGTAAACAGCACAATACATCATCTAAGTTGACAGCAAAATTCTTCATCGAAATTTCCCACACTGTTCAAGGAATCAGAAAAATTACCTAAAAGGCTAAAAGAGCAAAATGCATCATCAGAGTAAAATATATGTAAACAGTACAATGCATCATCCAACTTTTGGCTAAACAGCAGAGAGCATTAGCTAGGTTGACAGAAAAACAAAAACAAAAAAAACCATGAAAAATTCCTGAAGAGGTGAGTGCATCAGAAAAATTACTACCTAAAAAGCATAATGAATCACCCAAATTACAAAAGAAGCAGAATGCATCATCAAAAATACAAAAACATCTCAATGCATCATCACGTCTGGTTTGGGCAAAAAACCCCAATCCACCAGATCTAACCTCATTGCAGTTGGGGAAGGTAGAACTTACAAAGGGGTTGACGAGTCACGATCATATGCAACAAGCGCCGCCTTAGATGAAGTCACCATCCAAGCTCTCGACGCGTTCAAAGCAGCCAGCTTCGAAGCCTCCGACGGTTCTCCCGGCTGCGCCGCCAAAACTCTCGAAGCACGCGCCAAGACTTTCCAACAAAATGCAGCTTCGATACGAGCATTTGCCAGCGCCACAGCGCCCGGGCCCGTCCTAGCCACCGCCTTCGCCTTTGCCTCCGCATCCGCTTTACATGTCTCCGCCGATGCATGCAGAGCATCCGTCTCCGCTTTCCATGTATCCGCCGACGCAGTGTAGGCATCGAGCGACGCCGTTTTCATTTCCTAGAAAACCCAGTAAGTTACTCACATTGCAATCCCCAAATTAAGGTTATATCGAACACAATGACCGATGAACCTCTGTACTCGCCGGAGGTTGGAGATGTACATACCTGCGAAGATCGGTCCGGTGGTGCTTGACGGTGGTGCGTCGGGGACGGGGGAGAACTCGGCGGGGAGAATGGTGGCGCGGCCCAAGACGGCGGCGCGGAGAGGGGCGACGGTGCGGTCATCGAACCTCGGCAGACAGTATTTTGTATATATATATGAGAAGAAGAATAAAGTCTGGTCGAATGAGGCAGCGCGACCGGCAGAGTACAACCGAAGGCTACTAGTGCTACCTTGGAGTATTGTAGTAATATAACATAATAAAAATAATGGCCTTGTTTAAACCACTCTTGTCAGTGTGGCATCGCTTCCAAATTTAATGCATTCTGTGGAAATCGGAATAATGCTGTAAAAACTCTCATACTAGTGTGGTATATATAGCATGCACCGACACTTTTCAACAAAATGTCGTCTCCATTTCATAGGAGACTGCTTGCACACTGGGATACGATGCTGACATGACGAAGGGCGCAGAAGTATTTTGGAGTATTTCATTCGAGCAGATCGGGGCGACGGTGCGTCTTTGGAGGGAATACCGTGTGGTGTGTCTTTGGAGGGAATACCGTACGTACTTAGGAGTATTTCATTCGAGCAGACTGCTTGCACACTGGGATACGATGCTGACATGACGAAGGGCGCAGAAGTTTGCGAAAATGGTTGTACTACCATCCGACCATTAGTATAATCGAGCAGCCTAGTATAATCATTGCGCGATAGCTTACACGAGAAGGAAAAGAGCCGAACAGCTGTGGATAATAAAAGCATTTGGCTCTTCGAGGATCCTTCTTCTACTGCCTTCTCAAAGGAGTACTACTATTGTAATCTTTTTTTTGTTTTTCTGGGACCTTCGGGTCCCTTCCCCGTTGAAAAGTGAAGTGTTTCGAATACATTCATATGCCTATGTTTCTATTTTTACAAGCAAATAAATAACAAAGGATGACTCAATGCACAAGTTGATCTCATTTTGAAATTTTTTAAAACTTCTTCTATTGTATTCAAATTTGATTAGAAGGAGTCGATCGATTGTACATGCCAATCGTATAGCTTGGTGGGTGGATTGGCATTTGAAGTTTGGTCATTGTGTTCTTGTTTGTTACCACCCTCGCAAGGCACGTCCAAGTATTTCCTGTCAGAATTTATGGCATGTATGTAGTTAAATAACCTACATTATTTCAATTATGAGTTTAATTACTAGGCAAAAGCTTAAAAATCCATATATAGTTCCAGATTAAGATGAACAAATCCTTGAACCTATATCTACAAAATTGATGGCACTAACACATCCTACCAAGCGGAAAGCATGTCTACCCTACTGCTTCCAAAAGGTGGAATTATGACAATAATGTGCAACTGTTAAAATTTGGTAGCCCTCCTTCACAATTAACACACATCTAGCCATTTTTGTACAGTAATAAAAAAGGGAAATCATTCTTTCATGCATGCATATAATTGTTAGAATCTCTTGTTTGTGAAGTTGCTTAAAATACGATCTCTTCCAAACTTGAGGTCATATGATAACTAAAAAGTTTTGTATGGCGGGATTTTGCATCAAAGTACATGCGCACAATACTCACTTGTGGGCAGAAAGCCAAACAAACTCATATTACTAGGTTTGTATTAATTTGTTCAAGAAATTTCACCATCACACATGATTTTGTGCTTGCGTTAATTTTACTTTAAAAACTTCTTCCAAATTCAAATTTTCTTCAAACATGCCAACGGTACATGTCTACCAATTAATAATTAAGGGTACACCACACGTACTGCCTCGTAGGGTACATAAAAAATTATACTATATTTTATGGCATGTACTAATTTCACATAATCTACAACTCAACGTTGAGTTTAATGATCAGCCCAGAACTAGAAAACAAATATACATATAGTTGCAAATTAACCTAGAAAAGCTCTAGTATCCTTTAAAACCCTAGAAAATGGACATGCATGCATGCATCCTACTCATAATAATTAATTAAGGTCTCGATCTCTATACTGCTCACGAAGTTTGGAATTCTGGCAAATATGCAACTTGTTTCATTAATTTACCATGGCGAGATAGATGCATGCACATCGATCACTTAAAAAATATAAAGTTTGTAAAGGATTTGGCATCCATATATGCTCACCGGATATATAGATAAGGCCAAGCAAACACATCGAATATTTCTGAAGAAATGTTTTTGCTAGAACCTTCAAATTTTTAGATTTACATCACACACAAAGAACACACCTTTAATTTCGCCAGGTTTGTGCACTAATAAAGTACTCCTACAGTACTAGAAATTGGATTGTTCTACTCCGGAGTGATATGCTCACCGGAGTATTTTTGGATCTTAGCTGGAGCGGCGTTTGGCGGTTGCACGAAGCCGTGCTGGATGTTAAGCCTGTCGAGGCACGCCTGGTGGAAAGCGTGCGCCACCTTAGCCTCATCGGCGCGCCGCTGCAATGCTGCGTCCCTGGGATTTGCAGCCGCCGCATTCTTAGCCTGCACGAAAGCTTGCAGAGCATCCCGGCATCTATAGAGTGCCGGGAACATCACGTTATATACGAGCTCCTTGGCGGTGTTGCTCCTGCAAAGGGCGTCGCCGTGATGCGCTTCGAAAGAACGGCCTGGCTCCACGGCCGGCACCGCCTGAAGTGCGGTCGGATTAGGCGGCTGGCCACGGGAGCTCCCTGCCTCCGCATCGTTCGCGCCGGCCGGGAAGGGGATCTCACCTGCTGGCAAAGAAAACCATGCGGCATGCGCGGGCGGAAAAGCCGGCCAGGGCCGAGCGGGCGTCGCATGCGGGGTTGCGTGGGAGATCCCTGCCTCTGCATCCATCGGCCCGCACGGGAAGCGGCTGGCGAGGGGCTCCACGGCCAGCGCCGCCGCCGCGGGCTGAACAACCGGCCAGTGCAGAGCGGGCGGGTTATGCCTTGGTGCGCGATGGACGAAGCGAAGGCGGCGCTGATGCTCCGCTTCCTCGTCGGTGGTAGGACTACGCGCGCGGCGACCAGAGCCAAGTCGGAAGGCCATAGATATGTCGATTGGTCACTTAAGCTGGAGAGGTTCTCTTACCATTTCGGAGAAGCGGAGTAAGAGGAAGTTGTTGCTTATACGGGTTCACTGCCACGTTGGGTTAAGAGGGGCAAAGTTGGTCAATGCCTAGGAAGTTGGAATCGTTTTGGCCCCAATTTTTTAATTACCTTGCGGTTCATCTCTCGGTCTCTCCCACCTCTTCACTATCCCTCCCCTTGCCTCCTTTCATGCTTCATCGTAGTGCATCTTGTTTTTCTAGCACCTTCACAAAAATCATACACATTTGGCCGATTCTGTCATTGTGTGCACTAATAAAGTAAAAAAATCCATTATATGTGAATAAACGTTTAATACACTAGCTCGCAAAGATGTTTCTCAAGGCGATATGCACAATGCCTGCCAAAAATGGGTCATGATAACTAAATTTCGTGTTAATTTTTGCATGACATGTACTCACTTGTGTATGAAGCCAAGCAAACTCATAATCTATACCAAAAAAATGTGAAAGAGTTCTTTTTAGTATCCTTCATACATGGGGTTCCTATTTTTACTTTCTATTTTTACTAGTTACAAGTACTCATGCATGAAAACTTTTGAAAATATGTGCATTTTGGGCTGTGTGGAGACATGGTACAATAATATATTCAAGTTGATATACAAAGTCTAGACATATTCAAACTAGACAAATAATGTATCTAACCCCCTAACCCTAAACTCTGTCTTATGAAGTCAAGCATGCATGAAGAGAATTGGTTTTGGGTTTCAAACATGGAAATTTCAAAATCATCCCAAAAGCTTCATTTTAGAGCGACTAAGAAGGATCCAGGCTTACCTTTCCATTTTCATGTTTTAAACTTGTTTAAATCTTGGTCAAATCCTAGATTTGACCAAGATTCAAATGGGCATAAAATAAAAAAATGAAAAAATGAAAAACCAAAGCGCACATAGTCTTCTTATATGTCATATAGTAAGCATTAAAGTTGGTAAACAAGGTCTAGACATATTCAAACTAGACAAATCATGTATCTACCCCCTAACCCCTAAACTCTATCTTATGACGAAGTCAAGCATGAAGATTAAGTGGTTTTGGGTTTCAAACATGGAAATTTTGAAAACCTCCCAAAAACTTCATTTTAGGGTGACTAAGAAGGATACAGGCTTCCCTTTTCATTTTCATGTTCTATACTTGTTTAAATCTTGGTCAAACCTAGGATTTGACCAAGATTCAAATGTGCATCAAAATTCCAAAAAAATCAGAAAAATGAAAAACCAAAGCACATAGTTTTCTTATGTCATATAGTAAGCATTAAAGTTGATAAACAAGGGTCTAGACATATTCAAACAAGAAAAATCATGTATCTACCCCCTAACCCTAAACTTTGTCTTATGTAGTCAAGCATGAAGAGAAGTGGTTTTGGGTTTCAAATATGGAAATTTCAAAAACCTATCAAAAGCTTCATTTTAGAGTGACTAAGAAGGATCCATGCTTGCCTTTTCATTTTCATATTTGAAACTTGTTTAAATCATTGTCAAACCTAGGATTTGACCAAGATTTAAATGGGCATAAAATTAAAAAATCGGAAAAATGAAAAACAAAAGCACATAGTCTTCTTATGTCACATATATATATAGTAAGCATTCAAAAGTTGATAAACAAGGTCTAGCTAGACATATTCAAATAAGACAAATCATGTATCTACCCCTCTAACCCTAAACTCTGTCTTATGAAGTCAAGCATGAAGAGAAGTGGTTTTAGGTTTCAAACATGGAAATTTCAAAAACCTCCCAAAAACTTCATTTTAGAGTGACTAAGAAGGATACATGTTTCCCTTTTCATTTTCATGTTTTAAACTTGTTTAAATCTTGGTCAAACCTAGGATTTGACCAAGATACAAATAGGCACAAAAAATGAAAAACAAAAAGCACATAGTGTTCTTATGTCATATCGTAAGCATTCAAGTTGATAAACAAGGTCTAGATATATCCAAACCAGACAAATCATGTATATATGTACCCCGTGTCGATCTTATGAAGTCTAGCATGAAGAAAAGTCGTTTTGGCCGGGTTTCAAACATGGAAATTTCAAGAACATCCCAAAAGCTTCATTTTAGAGCGACTAAGAAGGATCGAGGCTTACCTTTCCATTTTCATGATTTAAACTTGTTTAAATCTTGGTCAAATCTTGCTCAAGCATGAAGATAAGTGGTTTTGGGTTTCAAACATGGAAATTTCAAAAACCTCCCAAAAACTTCATTTTAGGGTGACTAAGAAGGATACAGGCTTCCCTTTTCATTTTCATGTTCTATATATACTTGTTTAAATCTTGGTCAAACCTAGGATTTGACCAAGATTCAAATGTGCATCAAAATTCTAAAAAAAATCAGAAAAATGAAAAACCAAAGCACATAGTCTTCTTATGTCATATAGTAAGCATTAAAGTTGATAAACATGGTCTAGACATATTCAAACCATACAAATCATGTATCTACCCCTAACCCCTAAACTATGTCTTATGAAGTCAAGCATGAAGAGAAGTGGTTTTGGGTTTCAAACATGAAAATTTCAAAAACCGCCCAAAAACTTCATTTTAGAGTGACTAAGAAGGATACATGCTTCCCTTTTCATTTTCATGTTTTAAACTTGTTTAAATCTTGGTCAAACCTAGGATTTGATAAACATGGTCTAGACATATTCAAACCAGACAAATCATGTATCTACCCCCTATCGACCCTAAACTTCGTCTTATGAAGTCAAGCATGAAGAGAAGTGGTTTTGGGTTTCAAACATGGAAATTTCAAAAACCTCCCAAAATTAAAGCTTCATTTTAGAGTGACTAGTTAAGAAGGATCCAGGCTTACCTTTTCATTTTCATGTTTTAAACTTGTTTAAATCTTGTTCAAACCTAGGATTTGACCAATATTCAAATGGGCATAAAATAAAAAATAAATAAAATAAAAAACCAAAGCACATAGTCTTCTTATGTCATATAGTAAGCATTCAAGTTCATGAACAAGGTCTAGACATATTCAAACCAGACAAATCATGTACCCCCTAACCCTAAACTTTGTCTTAATTATATATGAAGTCAAGCATGAAGCAGAGAAGTGTGGTTTTGGGT
Organism: Lolium multiflorum; assembly: GCA_030979885.1. NCBI lineage: Eukaryota > Viridiplantae > Streptophyta > Magnoliopsida > Poales > Poaceae > Lolium > Lolium multiflorum. The sequence continues at coordinate 44,019,868 of CM061750.1, read as the reverse complement.
TTCAAACATGGAAATTTCAAAAACCTCCCAAAAAGCTTCATTTTAATTAGACTGGCTGGTTAATTAAGAAGGATCCATGATTAATTACCTTTTCATTGTCATGTTTTAAACTTGTTTAAATCTTGGTCGAACCTAGGATTTGACCAAGATTCAAATGGGCATAAAAATTCAGAAAAAATCGAAAGAATGAAAAACCAAAGCACATAGCCTTCTTATGTCATATAGTAAGCATTCAAATTGATAAACATGGTCTAGACATATTCAAACCAGAAAAATCATGTATCTACCCCTAACCCTAAACTCTGTCTTATGAAGTCAATCTCTAGGATTTGACCAAGATTCAAATGGGCATAAAATAAAAAAACAGAAAAATGAAAAACCAAAGCGCACATAGTCTTCTTATATGTCATATAGTAAGCATTAAAGTTGATAAACAAGGTCTGGACATATTCAAACTAGCTAGACAAATCATGTATCTACCCCCTAACCCCTAAACTCTGTCTTATGACGAAGTCAAGCATGAAGATAAGTGGTTTTGGGTTTCAAACATGGAAATTTCAAAAACCTCCCAAAAACTTCATTTTAGGGTGACTAAGAAGGATACAGGCTTCCATTTTCATTTTCATGATCTATACTTGTTTAAATCTTGGTCAAACCTAGGATTTGACCAAGATTCAAATGTGCATCAAAATTCCATAAAAAATCAGAAAAACGAAAAACCAAAGCACATAGTTTTCTTATGTCACATACATATATATAGTAAGCATTCAAAAGTTGATAAACAAGGTCTAGCTAGACATATTCAAATAAGACAAATCATGTATCTACCCCTCTAAAACCATAAATAACTCTGTCTTATGAAGTCAAGCATGAAGAGAAGTGGTTTTTGGTTTCAAACATGGAAATTTCAAAAACCTCCCAAAATTAAAGCTTCGTTTTAGAGTGACTAGTTAAGAAGGATCCAGGCTTACCTTTTCATTTTCATGTTTTAAACTTGTTTAAATCTTGGTCAAACCTAGGATTTGACCAATATTCAAATGGGCATAAAATAAAAAAATAGATAAAATAAAAAACCAAAGCACATATTCTTCTTATGTCATATAGTAAGCATTCAAAAGTTCATAAACAAGGTCTAGACATATTCAAACCAGACAAATCATGTACCCCCTAACCCTAAACTTTGTCTTAATTATATATGAAGTCAAGCATGAAGCAGAGAAGTGTGGTTTTGGGTTTCAAACATGGAAATTTCAAAAACCTCCCAAAAAGCTTCATTTTAATTAGACCGGCTGGTTAATTAAGAAGGATCCATGATTAATTACCTTTTCATTGTCATGTTTTAAACTTGTTTAAATCTTGGTCGAACCTAGGATTTGACCAAGATTCAAATGGGCATAACAATTCAGAAAAAAATCGAAAGAATGAAAAACAAAAGCACATAGTCTTCTTATGTCATATAGTAAGCATTAAAGTTGATAAACATGGTCTAGACATATTCAAACCATACAAATCATGTATCTACCCCTAACCCCTAAACTATGTCTTATGAAGTCAAGCATGAAGAGAAGTGGTTTTGGGTTTCAAACATGAAAATTTCAAAAACCGCCCAAAAACTTCATTTTAGAGTGACTAAGAAGGATACATGCTTCCCTTTTCATTTTCATGTTTTAAACTTGTTTAAATCTTGGTCAAACCTAGGATTTGATAAACATGGTCTAGACATATTCAAACCAGAAAATCATGTGTATATCTACCCCTAACCCTAAACTCTGTCTTATGAAGTCAATCATGAAGAGAATTGGTTTTGGGTTTCAAACATGGAAATTTCAAGTACGTCCCAAAAGCTTCATATATTTTAGAGTGACTAATTAAGAAGGATCTTGGCTTACGTTTTCATTTTCATGCTTGAAACTTGTTTAAATCTTGGTTGAACCTAGGATTTGACCAGAATCAAATGTGCATAAAATTCTTTAAAAAAATAGAAAAATGAAAAACAAAAGCACATGGTCTTCTTATGTCATATAGTAAGCATTCAAGTTGATAAACAAGGTTTAGACATATTCAAACCAGACAAATCATGTATCTACCCCCTAACCCTAAACTCGGTCTTATGAAGTCTAGCATGAGGAGAAGTCGTTTTGGGTTTCAAACGTTTAAGCCAAAAGCCCCATTTCAAATATTTCAAACTTATTCAAATTTGGTTCAAATTTGAAAGACACACAAGTTATAGCACACATAGTGCATACATTCTCACACATACTGCACTAGATGCTAACCCGGCCTATAGTTTGAGGCCATTGGATGAGGTCGAAAAAAATCTTGGATTAGAAATGGGGTTGTTCGAACCCCGTAGTTGGATTTTTTGAACCTTGATCTGTAGTACTGGGCAAAGCCCTAGTTTAACCTATTTAATTATAGATTCGTAGGTCGATTTTTCTACCTTTTTATTATTACTATGCAGCACATGTGTGTTTGCCCGTCGAGTGAAACTCGGAGGAAGAGGGATCACTCGGAAGGAGAGAAGAAGGGAGAGAATTATGGTGTCTCCCCTTTTTCGGGTGATGATGTTGACTTTTATGCAGGGTTTGTCAGTGAGCAGGAGGTGCGAGCGAGCGAGCGAGCGAGTCGAGCGAGGCCGAGAATGAGAGAGATTTGTTTTTTTTTTGAGAGGGACGACCGAAGGATCCAGAAGGACCCACAGACTTCCAATACGCATCCTGATGCGTCTTCTCTTGACAAAGAAAATGTCTGGGAGTTTGCGTACCTATTGCACGTGACTTGTGCTCACTGAAGTGTGGGACCTCACGCATGGGCACCACACGTAAGTGACAGACCTGTTGGTGTAAAAACTCGGTTGATTATTATAGTGCATTAGAACAAAGTTTCCTATGGATTCAAGGGTAGGAAATCCAAGTTAACTCATTTACATGACATTATTTTTTCCATGAAGCAAAGTTAACGCACCTATCAATTGGTACATTTTGGAGTGACTAAGAAGGATCCAGGCTTACTTATTCGTTTTCACGTGTAAAACTTGTCTAAATCTTGGTCAAACAAAATTGGCAGAAAATTCAAAAAAAAACAGAAAAATGAAAAACCAAAGCACATAGTCTTCTTATGTCATGTAGTAAGCATTAAAGTTGATAAACAAGGTCTAGACATATTCAAACCATACAAATCATGTATCTACCCCTAACCCCTAAACTATGTCTTAAGAAGTCAAGAATGAAGAGAAGTGGTTTTGGGTTTCAAACATGGAAATTTCAAAAACCTCCCAAAACTTCATTTTAGGGTGACTAAGAAGGATACAGGCTTCCCTTTTCATTTTCATGTTCTATACTTGTTTAAATCTTGGTCAAACCTATGATTTGACCAAGATTCAAATGGGCACAAAAAAATAAAAAAAGCACATAGTGTTCTTATGTCATATCGTAAGCATTCAAGTTGATAAACAAGGTCTAGATATATCTACCCCCTATCGACCCTAAACTTCGTCTTATGAAGTCAAGCATGAAGAGAAGTGGTTTTGGGTTTCAAACATGGAAATTTCAAAAACCTCCCAAAATTCAGCTTCATTTTAGAGCGACTAAGAAGGATCGATGCTTACCTTTTCATTTCCATGTTTTAAACTTATTTAAATCTTGGTCAAACCTAGCTAGGATTTGACCAAGATTCAAATGGGCATAAAAATTCAGACAAAAAATCTAAAGAATGAAAAACCAAAGCACATAGCCTTCTTAATTATGTCATATAGTAAACACTCAAGTTGATAAACAAGGTCTAGACATATTCAAACCAGAAAAATCATGTGTATATCTACCCCTAACCCTAAACTCTGTCTTGTGAAGTCAATCTCTAGGATTTGACCAAGATTCAAATGGGCATAAAATAAAAAAACAGAAAAATGAAAAACCAAAGCGCACATAGTCTTCTTATATGTCATATAGTAAGCATTAAAGTTGATAAACAAGGTCTGGACATATTCAAACTAGCTAGACAAATCATGTATCTACCCCCTAACCCCTAAACTCTGTCTTATGACGAAGTCAAGCATGAAGATAAGTGGTTTTGGGTTTCAAACATGGAAATTTCAAAAACCTCCCAAAAACTTCATTTTAGGGTGACTAAGAAGGATACAGGCTTCCATTTTCATTTTCATGATCTATACTTGTTTAAATCTTGGTCAAACCTAGGATTTGACCAAGATTCAAATGTGCATCAAAATTCCAAAAAAATCAGAAAAATGAAAAACCAAAGCACATAGTTTTCTTATGTCACATACATATATATAGTAAGCATTCAAAAGTTGATAAACAAGGTCTAGCTAGACATATTCAAATAAGACAAATCATGTATCTACCCCTCTAAAACCATAAATAACTCTGTCTTATGAAGTCAAGCATGAAGAGAAGTGGTTTTTGGTTTCAAACATGGAAATTTCAAAAACCTCCCAAAATTAAAGCTTCGTTTTAGAGTGACTAGTTAAGAAGGATCCAGGCTTACCTTTTCATTTTCATGTTTTAAACTTGTTTAAATCTTGGTCAAACCTAGGATTTGACCAATATTCAAATGGGCATAAAATAAAAAAATAGATAAAATAAAAAACCAAAGCACATATTCTTCTTATGTCATATAGTAAGCATTCAAAAGTTCATAAACAAGGTCTAGACATATTCAAACCAGACAAATCATGTACCCCCTAACCCTAAACTTTGTCTTAATTATATATGAAGTCAAGCATGAAGCAGAGAAGTGTGGTTTTGGGTTTCAAACATGGAAATTTCAAAAACCTCCCAAAAAGCTTCATTTTAATTAGACCGGCTGGTTAATTAAGAAGGATCCATGATTAATTACCTTTTCATTGTCATGTTTTAAACTTGTTTAAATCTTGGTCGAACCTAGGATTTGACCAAGATTCAAATGGGCATAACAATTCAGAAAAAAATCGAAAGAATGAAAAACAAAAGCACATAGCCTTCTTATGTCATATAGTAAGCATTCAAATTGATAAACATGGTCTAGACATATTCAAACCAGAAAAATCATGTATCTACCCCTAACCCTAAACTCTGTCTTATGAAGTCAAGCATGAACAGAAGTACGGTGGTTTTGGGTTTCAAACATGGTAAATTCAAGAACCTCCCAAAAGCTTCATTTTAGAGTTACTAAGAGAAAGATCCAGACTTAATTACCTTATCATTTTCACATGTTAAACTTGTTTAAATCTTGCTCAACAAACCTAGGATTTTACCAAGATTCTCAAATGGGCATAAAAATCAAAAAATGAAATACCAATGCACATAGTCCTCTTAAGTCATAAAGTAAGCATTCAAGTTGATAAACAAGGTCTAGACATATTCAAACAAGACAAATCATGTATCTACCCCCTATCGACCCTAAACTTCGTCTTATGAAGTCAAGCATGAAGAGAAGTGGTTTTGGGTTTCAAACATGGAAATTTCAAAAACCTCCCAAAATTCAGCTTCATTTTAGAGCGACTAAGAAGGATCGATGCTTACCTTTTCATTTCCATGTTTTAAACTTATTTAAATCTTGGTCAAACCTAGCTAGGATTTGACCAAGATTCAAATGGGCATAAAAATTCAGACAAAAAATCTAAAGAATGAAAAACCAAAGCACATAGCCTTCTTAATTATGTCATATAGTAAACACTCAAGTTGATAAACAAGCTAGGTCTAGACATATTCAAACCAGAAAAATCATGTGTATATCTACCCCTAACCCTAAACTCTGTCTTATGAAGTCAATCATGAAGAGAATTGGTTTTGGGTTTCAAACATGGAAATTTCAAGTACGTCCCAAAAGCTTCATATATTTTAGAGTGACTAATTAAGAAGGATCTTGGCTTACGTTTTCATTTTCATGCTTGAAACTTGTTTAAATCTTGGTTGAACCTAGGATTTGACCAGAATCAAATGTGCATAAAATTCTTAAAAAAAATAGAAAAATGAAAAACAAAAGCACATGGTCTTCTTATGTCATATAGTAAGCATTCAAGTTGATAAACAAGGTTTAGACATATTCAAACCAGACAAATCATGTATCTACCCCCTAACCCTAAACTCGGTCTTATGAAGTCTAGCATGAGGAGAAGTCGTTTTGGGTTTCAAACGTTTAAGCCAAAAGCCCCATTTCAAATATTTCAAACTTATTCAAATTTGAAAGACACACAAGTTATAGCACACATAGTGCATACATTCTCACACATACTGCACTAGATGCTAACCCGGCCTATAGTTTGAGGCCATTGGATGAGGTCGAAAAAAATCTTGGATTAGAAATGGGGTTGTTCGAACCCCGTAGTTGGATTTTTTGAACCTTGATCTGTAGTACTGGGCAAAGCCCTAGTTTAACCTATTTAATTATAGATTCGTAGGTCGATTTTTCTACCTTTTTATTATTACTATGCAGCACATGTGTGTTTGCCCGTCGAGTGAAACTCGGAGGAAGAGGGATCACTCGGAAGGAGAGAAGAAGGGAGAGAATTATGGTGTCTCCCCTTTTTCGGGTGATGATGTTGACTTTTGTGCAGGGTTTGTCAGTGAGCAGGAGGTGCGAGCGAGCGAGCGAGCGAGCGAGTCGAGCGAGGCCGAGAATGAGAGAGATTTGTTTTTTTTTTGAGAGGGACGACCGAAGGATCCAGAAGGACCCACAGACTTCCAATACGCATCCTGATGCGTCTTCTCTTGACAAAGAAAATGTCTGGGAGTTTGCGTACCTATTGCACGTGACTTGTGCTCACTGAAGTGTGGGACCTCACGCATGGGCACCACACGTAAGTGACAGACCTGTTGGTGTAAAAACTCGGTTGATTATTATAGTGCATTAGAACAAAGTTTCCTATGGATTCAAGGGTAGGAAATCCAAGTTAACTCATTTACATGACATTATTTTTTCCATGAAGCAAAGTTAACGCACCTATCAATTGGTACATTTTGGAGTGACTAAGAAGGATCCAGGCTTACTTATTCGTTTTCACGTGTAAAACTTGTCTAAATCTTGGTCAAACAAAATTGGCAGAAAATTCAAAAAAAAAACAGAAAAATGAAAAACCAAAGCGCACATAGTCTTCTTATATGTCATATAGTAAGCATTAAAGTTGATAAACAAGGTCTGGACATATTCAAACTAGCTAGACAAATCATGTATCTACCCCCTAACCCCTAAACTCTGTCTTATGACGAAGTCAAGCATGAAGATAAGTGGTTTTGGGTTTCAAACATGGAAATTTCAAAAACCTCCCAAAAACTTCATTTTAGGGTGACTAAGAAGGATACAGGCTTCCATTTTCATTTTCATGATCTATACTTGTTTAAATCTTGGTCAAACCTAGGATTTGACCAAGATTCAAATGTGCATCAAAATTCCATAAAAAATCAGAAAAACGAAAAACCAAAGCACATAGTTTTCTTATGTCACATACATATATATAGTAAGCATTCAAAAGTTGATAAACAAGGTCTAGCTAGACATATTCAAATAAGACAAATCATGTATCTACCCCTCTAAAACCATAAATAACTCTGTCTTATGAAGTCAAGCATGAAGAGAAGTGGTTTTTGGTTTCAAACATGGAAATTTCAAAAACCTCCCAAAATTAAAGCTTCGTTTTAGAGTGACTAGTTAAGAAGGATCCAGGCTTACCTTTTCATTTTCATGTTTTAAACTTGTTTAAATCTTGGTCAAACCTAGGATTTGACCAATATTCAAATGGGCATAAAATAAAAAAATAGATAAAATAAAAAACCAAAGCACATATTCTTCTTATGTCATATAGTAAGCATTCAAAAGTTCATAAACAAGGTCTAGACATATTCAAACCAGACAAATCATGTACCCCCTAACCCTAAACTTTGTCTTAATTATATATGAAGTCAAGCATGAAGCAGAGAAGTGTGGTTTTGGGTTTCAAACATGGAAATTTCAAAAACCTCCCAAAAAGCTTCATTTTAATTAGACCGGCTGGTTAATTAAGAAGGATCCATGATTAATTACCTTTTCATTGTCATGTTTTAAACTTGTTTAAATCTTGGTCGAACCTAGGATTTGACCAAGATTCAAATGGGCATAACAATTCAGAAAAAAATCGAAAGAATGAAAAACAAAAGCACATAGTCTTCTTATGTCATATAGTAAGCATTAAAGTTGATAAACATGGTCTAGACATATTCAAACCATACAAATCATGTATCTACCCCTAACCCCTAAACTATGTCTTATGAAGTCAAGCATGAAGAGAAGTGGTTTTGGGTTTCAAAAATGAAAATTTCAAAAACCGCCCAAAAACTTCATTTTAGAGTGACTAAGAAGGATACATGCTTCCCTTTTCATTTTCATGTTTTAAACTTGTTTAAATCTTGGTCAAACCTAGGATTTGATAAACATGGTCTAGACATATTCAAACCAGACAAATCATGTATCTACCCCCTATCGACCCTAAACTTCGTCTTATGAAGTCAAGCATGAAGAGAAGTGGTTTTGGGTTTCAAATAACATGGAAATTTCAAAAACCTCCCAAAATTAAAGCTTCATTTTAGAGTGACTAGTTAAGAAGGATCCAGGCTTACCTTTTCATTTTCATGTTTTAAACTTGTTTAAATCTTGTTCAAACCTAGGATTTGACCAATATTCAAATGGGCATAAAATAAAAAATAAATAAAATAAAAAACCAAAGCACATAGTCTTCTTATGTCATATAGTAAGCATTCAAGTTCATGAACAAGGTCTAGACATATTCAAACCAGACAAATCATGTACCCCTAACCCTAAACTTTGTCTTAATTATATATGAAGTCAAGCATGAAGCAGAGAAGTGTGGTTTTGGGTTTCAAACATGGAAATTTCAAAAACCTCCCAAAAAGCTTCATTTTAATTAGACTGGCTGGTTAATTAAGAAGGATCCATGATTAATTACCTTTTCATTGTCATGTTTTAAACATGTTTAAATCTTGGTCGAACCTAGGATTTGACCAAGATTCAAATGGGCATAACAATTCAGAAAAAAATCGAAAGAATGAAAAACAAAAGCACATAGCCTTCTTATGTCATATAGTAAGCATTCAAATTGATAAACATGGTCTAGACATATTCAAACCAGAAAAATCATGTATCTACCCCTAACCCTAAACTCTGTCTTATGAAGTCAAGCATGAACAGAAGTACGGTGGTTTTGGGTTTCAAACATGGTAAATTCAAGAACCTCCCAAAAGCTTCATTTTAGAGTTACTAAGAGAAAGATCCAGACTTAATTACCTTATCATTTTCACATGTTAAACTTGTTTAAATCTTGCTCAACAAACCTAGGATTTTACCAAGATTCTCAAATGGGCATAAAAATCAAAAAATGAAATACCAATGCACATAGTCCTCTTAAGTCATAAAGTAAGCATTCAAGTTGATAAACAAGGTCTAGACATATTCAAACAAGACAAATCATGTATCTACCCCTATCGACCCTAAACTTCGTCTTATGAAGTCAAGCATGAAGAGAAGTGGTTTTGGGTTTCAAACATGGAAATTTCAAAAACCTCCCAAAATTCAGCTTCATTTTAGAGCGACTAAGAAGGATCGATGCTTACCTTTTCATTTCCATGTTTTAAACTTATTTAAATCTTGGTCAAACCTAGCTAGGATTTGACCAAGATTCAAATGGGCATAAAAATTCAGACAAAAAATCTAAAGAATGAAAAACCAAAGCACATAGCCTTCTTAATTATGTCATATAGTAAACACTCAAGTTGATAAACAAGCTAGGTCTAGACATATTCAAACCAGAAAAATCATGTGTATATCTACCCCTAACCCTAAACTCTGTCTTATGAAGTCAATCATGAAGAGAATTGGTTTTGGGTTTCAAACATGGAAATTTCAAGTACGTCCCAAAAGCTTCATATATTTTAGAGTGACTAATTAAGAAGGATCTTGGCTTACGTTTTCATTTTCATGCTTGAAACTTGTTTAAATCTTGGTTGAACCTAGGATTTGACCAGAATCAAATGTGCATAAAATTCTTTAAAAAAAATAGAAAAATGAAAAACAAAAGCACATGGTCTTCTTATGTCATATAGTAAGCATTCAAGTTGATAAACAAGGTTTAGACATATTCAAACCAGACAAATCATGTATCTACCCCCTAACCCTAAACTCGGTCTTATGAAGTCTAGCATGAGGAGAAGTCGTTTTGGGTTTCAAACGTTTAAGCCAAAAGCCCCATTTCAAATATTTCAAACTTATTCAAATTTGAAAGACACACAAGTTATAGCACACATAGTGCATACATTCTCACACATACTGCACTAGATGCTAACCCGGCCTATAGTTTGAGGCCATTGGATGAGGTCGAAAAAATCTTGGATTAGAAATGGGGTTGTTCGAACCCCGTAGTTGGATTTTTTGAACCTTGATCTGTAGTACTGGGCAAAGCCCTAGTTTAACCTATTTAATTATAGATTCGTAGGTCGATTTTTCTACCTTTTTATTATTACTATGCAGCACATGTGTGTTTGCCCGTCGAGTGAAACTCGGAGGAAGAGGGATCACTCGGAAGGAGAGAAGAAGGGAGAGAATTATGGTGTCTCCCCTTTTTCGGGTGATGATGTTGACTTTTGTGCAGGGTTTGTCAGTGAGCAGGAGGTGCGAGCGAGCGAGCGAGCGAGCGAGTCGAGCGAGGCCGAGAATGAGAGAGATTTTTTTTTTTTGAGAGGGACAACCGAAGGATCCAGAAGGACCCACAGACTTCCAATACGCATCCTGATGCGTCTTCTCTTGACAAAGAAAATGTCTGGGAGTTTGCGTACCTATTGCACGTGACTTGTGCTCACTGAAGTGTGGGACCTCACGCATGGGCACCACACGTAAGTGACAGACCTGTTGGTGTAAAAACTCGGTTGATTATTATAGTGCATTAGAACAAAGTTTCCTATGGATTCAAGGGTAGGAAATCCAAGTTAACTCATTTACATGACATTATTTTTTCCATGAAGCAAAGTTAACGCACCTATCAATTGGTACATTTTGGAGTGACTAAGAAGGATCCAGGCTTACTTATTCGTTTTCACGTGTAAAACTTGTCTAAATCTTGGTCAAACAAAATTGGCAGAAAATTCAAAAAAAAAACAGAAAAATGAAAAACCAAAGCACATAGTCTTCTTATGTCATGTAGTAAGCATTAAAGTTGATAAACAAGGTCTAGACATATTCAAACCATACAAATCATGTATCTACCCGCTAACCCCTAAACTATGTCTTAAGAAGTCAAGAATGAAGAGAAGTGGTTTTGGGTTTCAAACATGGAAATTTCAAAAACCTCCCAAAACTTCATTTTAGGGTGACTAAGAAGGATACAGGCTTCCCTTTTCATTTTCATGTTCTATACTTGTTTAAATCTTGGTCAAACCTATGATTTGACCAAGATTCAAATGGGCACAAAAAAATAAAAAAAGCACATAGTGTTCTTATGTCATATCGTAAGCATTCAAGTTGATAAACAAGGTCTAGATATATCTACCCCCTATCGACCCTAAACTTCGTCTTATGAAGTCAAGCATGAAGAGAAGTGGTTTTGGGTTTCAAACATGGAAATTTCAAAAACCTCCCAAAATTCAGCTTCATTTTAGAGCGACTAAGAAGGATCGATGCTTACCTTTTCATTTCCATGTTTTAAACTTATTTAAATCTTGGTCAAACCTAGCTAGGATTTGACCAAGATTCAAATGGGCATAAAAATTCAGACAAAAAATCTAAAGAATGAAAAACCAAAGCACATAGCCTTCTTAATTATGTCATATAGTAAACACTCAAGTTGATAAACAAGGTCTAGACATATTCAAACCAGAAAAATCATGTGTATATCTACCCCTAACCCTAAACTCTGTCTTGTGAAGTCAATCTCTAGGATTTGACAAAGATTCAAATGGGCATAAAATAAAAAAACAGAAAAATGAAAAACCAAAGCGCACATAGTCTTCTTATATGTCATATAGTAAGCATTAAAGTTGATAAACAAGGTCTGGACATATTCAAACTAGCTAGACAAATCATGTATCTACCCCCTAACCCCTAAACTCTGTCTTATGACGAAGTCAAGCATGAAGATAAGTGGTTTTGGGTTTCAAACATGGAAATTTCAAAAACCTCCCAAAAACTTCATTTTAGGGTGACTAAGAAGGATACAGGCTTCCATTTTCATTTTCATGATCTATACTTGTTTAAATCTTGGTCAAACCTAGGATTTGACCAAGATTCAAATGTGCATCAAAATTCCAAAAAAATCAGAAAAATGAAAAACCAAAGCACATAGTTTTCTTATGTCACATACATATATATAGTAAGCATTCAAAAGTTGATAAACAAGGTCTAGCTAGACATATTCAAATAAGACAAATCATGTATCTACCCCTCTAAAACCATAAATAACTCTGTCTTATGAAGTCAAGCATGAAGAGAAGTGGTTTTTGGTTTCAAACATGGAAATTTCAAAAACCTCCCAAAATTAAAGCTTCGTTTTAGAGTGACTAGTTAAGAAGGATCCAGGCTTACCTTTTCATTTTCATGTTTTAAACTTGTTTAAATCTTGGTCAAACCTAGGATTTGACCAATATTCAAATGGGCATAAAATAAAAAAATAGATAAAATAAAAAACCAAAGCACATATTCTTCTTATGTCATATAGTAAGCATTCAAAAGTTCATAAACAAGGTCTAGACATATTCAAACCAGACAAATCATGTACCCCTAACCCTAAACTTTGTCTTAATTATATATGAAGTCAAGCATGAAGCAGAGAAGTGTGGTTTTGGGTTTCAAACATGGAAATTTCAAAAACCTCCCAAAAAGCTTCATTTTAATTAGACCGGCTGGTTAATTAAGAAGGATCCATGATTAATTACCTTTTCATTGTCATGTTTTAAACTTGTTTAAATCTTGGTCGAACCTAGGATTTGACCAAGATTCAAATGGGCATAACAATTCAGAAAAAAATCGAAAGAATGAAAAACAAAAGCACATAGCCTTCTTATGTCATATAGTAAGCATTCAAATTGATAAACATGGTCTAGACATATTCAAACCAGAAAAATCATGTATCTACCCCTAACCCTAAACTCTGTCTTATGAAGTCAAGCATGAACAGAAGTACGGTGGTTTTGGGTTTCAAACATGGTAAATTCAAGAACCTCCCAAAAGCTTCATTTTAGAGTTACTAAGAGAAAGATCCAGACTTAATTACCTTATCATTTTCACATGTTAAACTTGTTTAAATCTTGCTCAACAAACCTAGGATTTTACCAAGATTCTCAAATGGGCATAAAAATCAAAAAATGAAATACCAATGCACATAGTCCTCTTAAGTCATAAAGTAAGCATTCAAGTTGATAAACAAGGTCTAGACATATTCAAACAAGACAAATCATGTATCTACCCCCTATCGACCCTAAACTTCGTCTTATGAAGTCAAGCATGAAGAGAAGTGGTTTTGGGTTTCAAACATGGAAATTTCAAAAACCTCCCAAAATTCAGCTTCATTTTAGAGCGACTAAGAAGGATCGATGCTTACCTTTTCATTTCCATGTTTTAAACTTATTTAAATCTTGGTCAAACCTAGCTAGGATTTGACCAAGATTCAAATGGGCATAAAAATTCAGACAAAAAATCTAAAGAATGAAAAACCAAAGCACATAGCCTTCTTAATTATGTCATATAGTAAACACTCAAGTTGATAAACAAGCTAGGTCTAGACATATTCAAACCAGAAAAATCATGTGTATATCTACCCCTAACCCTAAACTCTGTCTTATGAAGTCAATCATGAAGAGAATTGGTTTTGGGTTTCAAACATGGAAATTTCAAGTACGTCCCAAAAGCTTCATATATTTTAGAGTGACTAATTAAGAAGGATCTTGGCTTACGTTTTCATTTTCATGCTTGAAACTTGTTTAAATCTTGGTTGAACCTAGGATTTGACCAGAATCAAATGTGCATAAAATTCTTAAAAAAATAGAAAAATGAAAAACAAAAGCACATGGTCTTCTTATGTCATATAGTAAGCATTCAAGTTGATAAACAAGGTTTAGACATATTCAAACCAGACAAATCATGTATCTACCCCCTAACCCTAAACTCGGTCTTATGAAGTCTAGCATGAGGAGAAGTCGTTTTGGGTTTCAAACGTTTAAGCCAAAAGCCCCATTTCAAATATTTCAAACTTATTCAAATTTGAAAGACACACAAGTTATAGCACACATAGTGCATACATTCTCACACATACTGCACTAGATGCTAACCCGGCCTATAGTTTGAGGCCATTGGATGAGGTCGAAAAAAATCTTGGATTAGAAATGGGGTTGTTCGAACCCCGTAGTTGGATTTTTTGAACCTTGATCTGTAGTACTGGGCAAAGCCCTAGTTTAACCTATTTAATTATAGATTCGTAGGTCGATTTTTCTACCTTTTTATTATTACTATGCAGCACATGTGTGTTTGCCCGTCGAGTGAAACTCGGAGGAAGAGGGATCACTCGGAAGGAGAGAAGAAGGGAGAGAATTATGGTGTCTCCCCTTTTTCGGGTGATGATGTTGACTTTTGTGCAGGGTTTGTCAGTGAGCAGGAGGTGCGAGCGAGCGAGCGAGCGAGCGAGTCGAGCGAGGCCGAGAATGAGAGAGATTTTTTTTTTTTGAGAGGGACGACCGAAGGATCCAGAAGGACCCACAGACTTCCAATACGCATCCTGATGCGTCTTCTCTTGACAAAGAAAATGTCTGGGAGTTTGCGTACCTATTGCACGTGACTTGTGCTCACTGAAGTGTGGGACCTCACGCATGGGCACCACACGTAAGTGACAGACCTGTTGGTGTAAAAACTCGGTTGATTATTATAGTGCATTAGAACAAAGTTTCCTATGGATTCAAGGGTAGGAAATCCAAGTTAACTCATTTACATGACATTATTTTTTCCATGAAGCAAAGTTAACGCACCTATCAATTGGTACATTTTGGAGTGACTAAGAAGGATCCAGGCTTACTTATTCGTTTTCACGTGTAAAACTTGTCTAAATCTTGGTCAAACAAAATTGGCAGAAAATTCAAAAAAAAACAGAAAAATGAAAAACCAAAGCACATAGTCTTCTTATGTCATGTAGTAAGCATTAAAGTTGATAAACAAGGTCTAGACATATTCAAACCATACAAATCATGTATCTACCCGCTAACCCCTAAACTATGTCTTAAGAAGTCAAGAATGAAGAGAAGTGGTTTTGGGTTTCAAACATGGAAATTTCAAAAACCTCCCAAAACTTCATTTTAGGGTGACTAAGAAGGATACAGGCTTCCCTTTTCATTTTCATGTTCTATACTTGTTTAAATCTTGGTCAAACCTATGATTTGACCAAGATTCAAATGGGCACAAAAAAATAAAAAAAGCACATAGTGTTCTTATGTCATATCGTAAGCATTCAAGTTGATAAACAAGGTCTAGATATATCTACCCCCTATCGACCCTAAACTTCGTCTTATGAAGTCAAGCATGAAGAGAAGTGGTTTTGGGTTTCAAACATGGAAATTTCAAAAACCTCCCAAAATTCAGCTTCATTTTAGAGCGACTAAGAAGGATCGATGCTTACCTTTTCATTTCCATGTTTTAAACTTATTTAAATCTTGGTCAAACCTAGCTAGGATTTGACCAAGATTCAAATGGGCATAAAAATTCAGACAAAAAATCTAAAGAATGAAAAACCAAAGCACATAGCCTTCTTAATTATGTCATATAGTAAACACTCAAGTTGATAAACAAGGTCTAGACATATTCAAACCAGAAAAATCATGTGTATATCTACCCCTAACCCTAAACTCTGTCTTGTGAAGTCAATCTCTAGGATTTGACAAAGATTCAAATGGGCATAAAATAAAAAAACAGAAAAATGAAAAACCAAAGCGCACATAGTCTTCTTATATGTCATATAGTAAGCATTAAAGTTGATAAACAAGGTCTGGACATATTCAAACTAGCTAGACAAATCATGTATCTACCCCCTAACCCCTAAACTCTGTCTTATGACGAAGTCAAGCATGAAGATAAGTGGTTTTGGGTTTCAAACATGGAAATTTCAAAAACCTCCCAAAAACTTCATTTTAGGGTGACTAAGAAGGATACAGGCTTCCATT
This sequence comes from Lolium multiflorum, assembly GCA_030979885.1. Classification (NCBI taxonomy): domain Eukaryota; kingdom Viridiplantae; phylum Streptophyta; class Magnoliopsida; order Poales; family Poaceae; genus Lolium; species Lolium multiflorum. The sequence goes on along the minus strand of CM061750.1, from coordinate 44,003,693 downwards.
TTCATTTTCATGATCTATACTTGTTTAAATCTTGGTCAAACCTAGGATTTGACCAAGATTCAAATGTGCATCAAAATTCCAAAAAAATCAGAAAAATGAAAAACCAAAGCACATAGTTTTCTTATGTCACATACATATATATAGTAAGCATTCAAAAGTTGATAAACAAGGTCTAGCTAGACATATTCAAATAAGACAAATCATGTATCTACCCCTCTAAAACCATAAATAACTCTGTCTTATGAAGTCAAGCATGAAGAGAAGTGGTTTTTGGTTTCAAACATGGAAATTTCAAAAACCTCCCAAAATTAAAGCTTCGTTTTAGAGTGACTAGTTAAGAAGGATCCAGGCTTACCTTTTCATTTTCATGTTTTAAACTTGTTTAAATCTTGGTCAAACCTAGGATTTGACCAATATTCAAATGGGCATAAAATAAAAAAATAGATAAAATAAAAAACCAAAGCACATATTCTTCTTATGTCATATAGTAAGCATTCAAAAGTTCATAAACAAGGTCTAGACATATTCAAACCAGACAAATCATGTACCCCCTAACCCTAAACTTTGTCTTAATTATATATGAAGTCAAGCATGAAGCAGAGAAGTGTGGTTTTGGGTTTCAAACATGGAAATTTCAAAAACCTCCCAAAAAGCTTCATTTTAATTAGACCGGCTGGTTAATTAAGAAGGATCCATGATTAATTACCTTTTCATTGTCATGTTTTAAACATGTTTAAATCTTGGTCGAACCTAGGATTTGACCAAGATTCAAATGGGCATAACAATTCAGAAAAAAATCGAAAGAATGAAAAACAAAAGCACATAGCCTTCTTATGTCATATAGTAAGCATTCAAATTGATAAACATGGTCTAGACATATTCAAACCAGAAAAATCATGTATCTACCCCTAACCCTAAACTCTGTCTTATGAAGTCAAGCATGAACAGAAGTACGGTGGTTTTGGGTTTCAAACATGGTAAATTCAAGAACCTCCCAAAAGCTTCATTTTAGAGTTACTAAGAGAAAGATCCAGACTTAATTACCTTATCATTTTCACATGTTAAACTTGTTTAAATCTTGCTCAACAAACCTAGGATTTTACCAAGATTCTCAAATGGGCATAAAAATCAAAAAATGAAATACCAATGCACATAGTCCTCTTAAGTCATAAAGTAAGCATTCAAGTTGATAAACAAGGTCTAGACATATTCAAACAAGACAAATCATGTATCTACCCCCTATCGACCCTAAACTTCGTCTTATGAAGTCAAGCATGAAGAGAAGTGGTTTTGGGTTTCAAACATGGAAATTTCAAAAACCTCCCAAAATTCAGCTTCATTTTAGAGCGACTAAGAAGGATCGATGCTTACCTTTTCATTTCCATGTTTTAAACTTATTTAAATCTTGGTCAAACCTAGCTAGGATTTGACCAAGATTCAAATGGGCATAAAAATTCAGACAAAAAATCTAAAGAATGAAAAACCAAAGCACATAGCCTTCTTAATTATGTCATATAGTAAACACTCAAGTTGATAAACAAGCTAGGTCTAGACATATTCAAACCAGAAAAATCATGTGTATATCTACCCCTAACCCTAAACTCTGTCTTATGAAGTCAATCATGAAGAGAATTGGTTTTGGGTTTCAAACATGGAAATTTCAAGTACGTCCCAAAAGCTTCATATATTTTAGAGTGACTAATTAAGAAGGATCTTGGCTTACGTTTTCATTTTCATGCTTGAAACTTGTTTAAATCTTGGTTGAACCTAGGATTTGACCAGAATCAAATGTGCATAAAATTCTTTAAAAAAAATAGAAAAATGAAAAACAAAAGCACATGGTCTTCTTATGTCATATAGTAAGCATTCAAGTTGATAAACAAGGTTTAGACATATTCAAACCAGACAAATCATGTATCTACCCCCTAACCCTAAACTCGGTCTTATGAAGTCTAGCATGAGGAGAAGTCGTTTTGGGTTTCAAACGTTTAAGCCAAAAGCCCCATTTCAAATATTTCAAACTTATTCAAATTTGAAAGACACACAAGTTATAGCACACATAGTGCATACATTCTCACACATACTGCACTAGATGCTAACCCGGCCTATAGTTTGAGGCCATTGGATGAGGTCGAAAAAAATCTTGGATTAGAAATGGGGTTGTTCGAACCCCGTAGTTGGATTTTTTGAACCTTGATCTGTAGTACTGGGCAAAGCCCTAGTTTAACCTATTTAATTATAGATTCGTAGGTCGATTTTTCTACCTTTTTATTATTACTATGCAGCACATGTGTGTTTGCCCGTCGAGTGAAACTCGGAGGAAGAGGGATCACTCGGAAGGAGAGAAGAAGGGAGAGAATTATGGTGTCTCCCCTTTTTCGGGTGATGATGTTGACTTTTGTGCAGGGTTTGTCAGTGAGCAGGAGGTGCGAGCGAGCGAGCGAGCGAGCGAGTCGAGCGAGGCCGAGAATGAGAGAGATTTGTTTTTTTTTTTTGAGAGGGACGACCGAAGGATCCAGAAGGACCCACAGACTTCCAATACGCATCCTGATGCGTCTTCTCTTGACAAAGAAAATGTCTGGGAGTTTGCGTACCTATTGCACGTGACTTGTGCTCACTGAAGTGTGGGACCTCACGCATGGGCACCACACGTAAGTGACAGACCTGTTGGTGTAAAAACTCGGTTGATTATTATAGTGCATTAGAACAAAGTTTCCTATGGATTCAAGGGTAGGAAATCCAAGTTAACTCATTTACATGACATTATTTTTTCCATGAAGCAAAGTTAACGCACCTATCAATTGGTACATTTTGGAGTGACTAAGAAGGATCCAGGCTTACTTATTCGTTTTCACGTGTAAAACTTGTCTAAATCTTGGTCAAACAAAATTGGCAGAAAATTCAAAAAAAAAACAGAAAAATGAAAAACCAAAGCGCACATAGTCTTCTTATATGTCATATAGTAAGCATTAAAGTTGATAAACAAGGTCTGGACATATTCAAACTAGCTAGACAAATCATGTATCTACCCCCTAACCCCTAAACTCTGTCTTATGACGAAGTCAAGCATGAAGATAAGTGGTTTTGGGTTTCAAACATGGAAATTTCAAAAACCTCCCAAAAACTTCATTTTAGGGTGACTAAGAAGGATACAGGCTTCCATTTTCATTTTCATGATCTATACTTGTTTAAATCTTGGTCAAACCTAGGATTTGACCAAGATTCAAATGTGCATCAAAATTCCATAAAAAATCAGAAAAACGAAAAACCAAAGCACATAGTTTTCTTATGTCACATACATATATATAGTAAGCATTCAAAAGTTGATAAACAAGGTCTAGCTAGACATATTCAAATAAGACAAATCATGTATCTACCCCTCTAAAACCATAAATAACTCTGTCTTATGAAGTCAAGCATGAAGAGAAGTGGTTTTTGGTTTCAAACATGGAAATTTCAAAAACCTCCCAAAATTAAAGCTTCGTTTTAGAGTGACTAGTTAAGAAGGATCCAGGCTTACCTTTTCATTTTCATGTTTTAAACTTGTTTAAATCTTGGTCAAACCTAGGATTTGACCAATATTCAAATGGGCATAAAATAAAAAAATAGATAAAATAAAAAACCAAAGCACATATTCTTCTTATGTCATATAGTAAGCATTCAAAAGTTCATAAACAAGGTCTAGACATATTCAAACCAGACAAATCATGTACCCCCTAACCCTAAACTTTGTCTTAATTATATATGAAGTCAAGCATGAAGCAGAGAAGTGTGGTTTTGGGTTTCAAACATGGAAATTTCAAAAACCTCCCAAAAAGCTTCATTTTAATTAGACCGGCTGGTTAATTAAGAAGGATCCATGATTAATTACCTTTTCATTGTCATGTTTTAAACATGTTTAAATCTTGGTCGAACCTAGGATTTGACCAAGATTCAAATGGGCATAACAATTCAGAAAAAAATCGAAAGAATGAAAAACAAAAGCACATAGCCTTCTTATGTCATATAGTAAGCATTCAAATTGATAAACATGGTCTAGACATATTCAAACCAGAAAAATCATGTATCTACCCCTAACCCTAAACTCTGTCTTATGAAGTCAAGCATGAACAGAAGTACGGTGGTTTTGGGTTTCAAACATGGTAAATTCAAGAACCTCCCAAAAGCTTCATTTTAGAGTTACTAAGAGAAAGATCCAGACTTAATTACCTTATCATTTTCACATGTTAAACTTGTTTAAATCTTGCTCAACAAACCTAGGATTTTACCAAGATTCTCAAATGGGCATAAAAATCAAAAAATGAAATACCAATGCACATAGTCCTCTTATAAGTCATAAAGTAAGCATTCAAGTTGATAAACAAGGTCTAGACATATTCAAACAAGACAAATCATGTATCTACCCCCTATCGACCCTAAACTTCGTCTTATGAAGTCAAGCATGAAGAGAAGTGGTTTTGGGTTTCAAACATGGAAATTTCAAAAACCTCCCAAAATTCAGCTTCATTTTAGAGCGACTAAGAAGGATCGATGCTTACCTTTTCATTTCCATGTTTTAAACTTATTTAAATCTTGGTCAAACCTAGCTAGGATTTGACCAAGATTCAAATGGGCATAAAAATTCAGACAAAAAATCTAAAGAATGAAAAACCAAAGCACATAGCCTTCTTAATTATGTCATATAGTAAACACTCAAGTTGATAAACAAGCTAGGTCTAGACATATTCAAACCAGAAAAATCATGTGTATATCTACCCCTAACCCTAAACTCTGTCTTATGAAGTCAATCATGAAGAGAATTGGTTTTGGGTTTCAAACATGGAAATTTCAAGTACGTCCCAAAAGCTTCATATATTTTAGAGTGACTAATTAAGAAGGATCTTGGCTTACGTTTTCATTTTCATGCTTGAAACTTGTTTAAATCTTGGTTGAACCTAGGATTTGACCAGAATCAAATGTGCATAAAATTCTTAAAAAATAGAAAAATGAAAAACAAAAGCACATGGTCTTCTTATGTCATATAGTAAGCATTCAAGTTGATAAACAAGGTTTAGACATATTCAAACCAGACAAATCATGTATCTACCCCCTAACCCTAAACTCGGTCTTATGAAGTCTAGCATGAGGAGAAGTCGTTTTGGGTTTCAAACGTTTAAGCCCAGATACGTCTCCAACGTATCGATAATTTCTTATGTTCCATGCTACTTTATTGATGATACCTACATGTTTTATACACATTATATGTCATATTTATGCATTTTCTGGAACTAACCTATTAACAAGATGCCGAAGTGCCACTTCCTGTTTTCTGCTGTTTTTGGTTTCAGAAATCCTAGTAACGAAATATTCTCGGAATTGGACGAAATCAACGCCCAGGTTCCTATTTTTCCACGAAGCTTCCAGACCCGGAAGGACCAGAGGGGGGCCACAGCCCACTGACCATAGGCCGGCGGCCTGGGGGTGGCCCGCGCCCCCTATGGTGTCGCCGCCTCGTCAGCCCCCGCGCCGCCTCTTCGCCTATATAAAGCCCCGCATCGAAAACCCTTACGGAGAAAGCCACGATACGAGAAAAGTTCCAGAGCCGCCGTCATCGCGAAGCCAAGATCTGGGGGACAGGAGTCTCTGTTCCGGCACTGCCGGAGCGGGGAAGTGCCCCCGGAAGGCTTCTCCATCGACACCGCTGCCATCTCCACCGCCATCTTCATCACCGCTGCTGCTCCCATGAGGAGGGAGTAGTTCTCCATCAAGGCTCGGGGCTGTACCGGTAGCTATGTGGTTAATCTCTCTCCTATGTACCTCAATACAATGATCTCATGAGCTGCTTTACATGATTGAGATTCATATGAGTTTTGTATCACTACTATCTATGTGCTACTCTAGTGATGTGTTATTAAAGTAGTTTTATTCCTCCTACATGTGTGCAAAGGTGACAGTGCGTGCACCGTGTTAGTACTTGGTTTATGCTATGATCATGATCTCTTGTAGATTGCGAAGTTAACTATTGCTATGATAATATTGATGTGATCTATTCCTCCTACATATGCATGAAGGTGACAGTGTGCATGCTATGCTAGTACTTGGTTTAGTCGTTTTGATCTATCTTACACTTAAGGTTACTTAAACATGAGCATTATTGTGGAGCTTGTTAACTCCGGCATTGAGGGTTCGTGTAATCCTACGCAATGTGTTCATCATCCAACAAAAGTGTAGAGTATGCATTTATCTATTCTGTTATGTGATCAATGTTGAGAGTGTCCACTAGTGAAAGTGTAATCCCTAGGCCTTGTCCCTAAATACTGCTGAGTTACTACTGCTTGTTTACTGTTTTACTGTGTTACTACTGCTGCAATACTACCACCATCAACTACACGCCAGCAAGCTATTTTCTGGCACCATTGCTACTGTTCATATATATTCATACCACCTGTATTTCACTATCTCTTCGCCGAACTAGTGCACCTATTAGGTGTGTTGGGGACACAAGAGACTTCTTGCTTTGTGGTTGCAGGGTTGCATGAGAGGGATATCTTTGACCTCTTCCTCCCCGAGTTCGATAAACCTTGGGTGATCCACTTAAGGGAAACTTGCTGCTGTTCTACAAACCTCTGCACTTGGAGGCCCAACACTGTCTACAGGAAAGGAGGGGGAACGTAGACATCAAGCACTTTTCTGGCGCCGTTGCCGGGGAGGAAAGGTAAAAGGTACTCACACTCCGGATCTCGGCTACTAAGCTATTTTCGGCGCCGTTGTAAGTACTCGAAGCTATTTCCTTTAGACTCTGCAATTGCGACATTTGGTTTCTTGTTTACACTAGTTAGGCATAATGGAAAACAACAAAAATATGAGAGATCTTTATGAACTTTATCTTGAATTAGGACATGATGTGTTTGAAGAGAGAATTAAAAAACCCATGGAACTTTATATGCATGATAATGGGAATGTTATTAGTATGAATGCTTTGAACACCATTGTTGCTAATGCTATGGAAAATTCTAAGCTTGGGGAAGCTGGCTTTGATGAGCATGATATTTTTAGTCCCCCAAGCATTGAGGAGAAAATTTACTTTGATGATACTTTGCCTCCCATTTATGATGATTATAATGATAGTAGTCTTTTGTTACCACCTGTTATGGAGGATAAATTTGATTATGATTACAATATACCTCCTATATTTGATAGCTACTTTGTTGAATTTGCTCCCACTACAATTAATAAGAATGACTATGCCTATGTTGGGAGTAGTAATTATTTTATGCATGAGACTCATGATAAGAATGCTTTATGTGATAGTTATATTGTTGAGTTTGCTCATGATGCTACTGAAAGTTATTATGAGAGAGGAAAATATGGTTGTAGAAATTTTCATGTTACTAAAACACCTCTCTATGTGCTGAAATTTTTGAAGCTACACTTGTTTTATCTTCCTATGCTTGTTACTTTGCTCTTCATGAACTTGTTTATTTACAAGATTCCTTTGCATAGGAAGCATGTTAGACTTAAATGTGTTTTGAATTTGCCTCTTGATGCTCTCTTTTGCTTCAACTTCTATTTCTTGCGAGTGCATCATTAAAACTGCTAAGCCCATCTTAATGGCTATAAAGAAAGAACTTCTTGGGAGATAACCCATGTGTTATTTTGCTACAGTACTTTGTTTTATATTTGTGTCTTGGAAGTTGTTTACTACTGTAGCAACCTCTCCTTATCTTAGTTTTGTGCTTTGTTGTGCCAAGTAAAGTTTCTATGTCAAAGTTGATGTTATATTTGGGATCGCTGCGCAGAAACAGCATTGCTGTCTGTCACGAATCTGGGCACAAGTCTCTGTAGAAAATTCGAAAAAATCTGCCAATTTACGAGCGTGATCCTCAGATATGTACACAACTTTCATTAGTTTTGAGTTTTTCCATTTGAGCAAGTCTGGTGCCATTTTAAATTCGTCTTTACGGACTGTTCTGTTTTTGACAGATTCTGCCTTTTATTTCGCATTGCCGCTTTTGTTAAGTTGAATGAGTTTCTTTGTTCCATTAACTTTCAGAAGTTTTGTGCAATGTCCAGAAGTGTAAAGAATGTTTGTGTCACCTCTGAACATGTGAATTTTTGATTATGCACTAACCCTCTAATGAGTTTGCTTGAAGTTTGGTGTGAAGGAAGTTTTCAAGGGTCAATAGAAGAGGGTGATATAATGTGATCGAGAAGAGTGAAAGGTCTAAGCTTGGGGATGCCCCGGTGGTTCATCCCTGCATATTTCAAGAAGACTCAAGCATCTAAGCTTGGGGATGCCCAAGGCATCCCCTTCTTCATCGACAACTTATCAGGTTTCTTCTAGTGAAACTATATTTTTATTCCATCACATCCTATGTATTTTACTTGGAGCGTCTGTGTGCTTTTATTTTTGTTTTTGTTTTGTTATTTTCATTCTCTGAATAAGTTCATCCTTGTGTGGGAGAGAGACACGCTCCGCTGGTTCGTATGAACACATGTGTTCTTAGCTCATAATATTCATGGCGAAGTTTCTTCTTCGTTAAATTGTTATATGGTTGGAATTGGAAAATGCTACATGTAGTAATTGCTATAATGTCTTGGGTAATGTGATACTTGGCAATTGTTGTGCTCATGTTTAAGCTCTTGCATCATATACTTTGCACCTATTAGTGAAGAAATACATAGAGCATGCTAAAATTTGGTTTGCATAATTGGTCTCTCTAAGGTCTAGATAATTTCTAGTATTGAGTTTGAACAACAAGGAAGACGGTGTAGAGTCTTATAATGTTTACAATATGTCTTTTATGTGAGTTTTGCTGCACTTGTTCATCCTTGAGTTTGCTTCAAATAACCTTGCTAGCCTAAGCCTTGTATCGAGAGGGAATACTTCTCATGCATCCAAATCCTTGAGCCAACCACTATGCCATTTGTGTCCACCATACCTACCTACTACATGGTATTTCTCCGCCATTCCAAAGTAAATTGCTTGAGTGCTACCTTTAAACAATTCAAAATTTATTACCTCTGATTTGTGTCAATGTTTTATAGCTCATGAGGAAGTATGTGGTGTTTATCTTTCAATCTTGTTGGGCAACTTTCACCAATGGACTAGTGGCTTCATCCGCTTATCCAATAACTTTGCAAAAAGAGCTGGCAATGGGATTCCCAGTCCCAAATTAATTAACAAAAATAGACACTCCTCCATGGTATGTGATTGTTGGACGGCACCCGAAGGATTCGGTTAGCCATGGCTTGAGAAAGCAAAGGTGGGGAGGAGTGTCATCATAATAAAACTAAAATAAAAAGGCACTCCTTCATGGTATGAGATTGTTGGCAGGCACCCGAGGATTCGGTTAGCCATGGTTTGTGAAAGAAAGGTTGGAAGGAGTGCCACCCAAAAATAAAATAAAATGGGAGCCGCTCTTTGAAGGTTTGTCTGGCAAGGGGGTTAGAGTACCCACTACCATTCGTTGACAACAACAAACACCTCTCAAAACTTTACTTTTATGCTCTCTATATGTTTTCAAAATCAAAGCTCTAGCACAAATATAGCAATCGATGCTTTCCTCTTTGAAGGACCTTTCTTTTACTTTTATGTTGAGTCAGTTTACCTATCTCTCTCCACCTTAAGAAGCAAACACTTGTGTGAACTGTGCATTGATTCCTACATACTTGCATATTGCACTTATTATATTACTTTGCATTGACAACTATCCATGAGATATACATGTTACAAGTTGAAAGCAACCGCTGAAACTTAATCTTCCTTTGTGTTGCTTCAATACCTCTACTTTGAATTATTGCTTTATGAGTTAACTCTTATGCAAGACTTATTGATGCTTGTCTTGAAGTACTATTCATGAAAAGTCTTTGCTTTATGATTCAGTTGTTTACTCATGTCATTACCATTGTTTTGATCGCTGCATTCATTACATATGTTTACAATATGATCAAGTTTATGATGGCATGTCACTTAAGAAATTATCTTTGTTATCGTTTTACCTGCTCGGGACGAGCAGAACTAAGCTTGGGGATGCTGATACGTCTCCAACGTATCGATAATTTCTTATGTTCCATGCTACTTTATTGATGATACCTACATGTTTTATACACATTATATGTCATATTTATGCATTTTCTGGAACTAACCTATTAACAAGATGCCGAAGTGCCAGTTCCTGTTTTCTGCTGTTTTTGGTTTCAGAAATCCTAGTAACGAAATATTCTCGGAATTGGACGAAATCAACGCCAGGTTCCTATTTTTCCACGAAGCTTCCAACACCCGGAAGGACGAGGGGGGCCACAGCCCACCAGACCATAGGCCGGCGCGCTGGGGTGGCCCGCGCCCCCTATGGTGTCGCCGCCTCGTCCCCTGCGCCGCCTCTTCGCCTATATAAAGCCCCTGCATCGAAAACCCTTACGGAGAAAGCCACGATACGAGAAAAGTTCCGAGCCGCCGTCATCGCGAAGCCAAGATTGGGGGACAGGAGTCTCTGTTCCGACCCTGCCGGAGCGGGGAAGTGCCCCCGGAAGGCTTCTCCATCGACACCGCTGCCATCTCCACCGCCATCTTCATCACCGCTGCTGCTCCCATGAGGAGGGAGTAGTTCTCCATCAAGGCTCGGGGCTGTACCGGTAGCTATGTGGTTAATCTCTCTCCTATGTACCTCAATACAATGATCTCATGAGCTGCTTTACATGATTGAGATTCATATGAGTTTTGTATCACTACTATCTATGTGCTACTCTAGTGATGTGTTATTAAAGTAGTTTTATTCCTCCTACATGTGTGCAAAGGTGACAGTGCGTGCACCGTGTTAGTACTTGGTTTATGCTATGATCATGATCTCTTGTAGATTGCGAAGTTAACTATTGCTATGATAATATTGATGTGATCTATTCCTCCTACATATGCATGAAGGTGACAGTGTGCATGCTATGCTAGTACTTGGTTTAGTCGTTTTGATCTATCTTACACTTAAGGTTACTTAAACATGAGCATTATTGTGGAGCTTGTTAACTCCGGCATTGAGGGTTCGTGTAATCCTACGCAATGTGTTCATCATCCAACAAAAGTGTAGAGTATGCATTTATCTATTCTGTTATGTGATCAATGTTGAGAGTGTCCACTAGTGAAAGTGTAATCCCTAGGCCTTGTCCCTAAATACTGCTGAGTTACTACTGCTTGTTTACTGTTTTACTGTGTTACTACTGCTGCAATACTACCACCATCAACTACACGCCAGCAAGCTATTTTCTGGCACCATTGCTACTGTTCATATATATTCATACCACCTGTATTTCACTATCTCTTCGCCGAACTAGTGCACCTATTAGGTGTGTTGGGGACACAAGAGACTTCTTGCTTTGTGGTTGCAGGGTTGCATGAGAGGGATATCTTTGACCTCTTCCTCCCTGAGTTCGATAAACCTTGGGTGATCCACTTAAGGGAAACTTTGCTGTTACAAACCTCTAGCACTTGGAGGAGAAGTCGTTTTGGGTTTCAAACGTTTAAGCCAAAAGCCCCATTTCAAATATTTCAAACTTATTCAAATTTGGTTCAAATTTGAAAGACACACAAGTTATAGCACACATAGTGCATACATTCTCACACATACTGCACTAGATGCTAACCCGGCCTATAGTTTGAGGTTTTTGAAATTTCCATGTTTGAAACCCAAAACCACTTCTCTTCATGCTTGGCTTCGTAAGATAGAGTTTAGGGTTTGGGGTAGATACGTACATGATTTTTCTAAGTATTTTTACGCCCATTTGAATCTTCGTCAAATCCTAAGTTTGACCAAGATTTGAACAAGTTTAAAAACATGAAAATGAAAAGGGTAAGCCTGGATCCTTGTTTAGGGTTAGGGGGTAGATACATGATTTTTGTGGTTTGAATATGTCAGACCTTGTTTATCACCTTGATATATGACATAGGAAGACGGTGTGCTTTTGTTTTTCTTTTTTTTGAATTTTTATGCCCATTTGAATCTTGGTCAAGTCATAGGTTTGACCAAGATTTAAACATGTTTAAAACATGAAAATGAAAAGGTAAGCCTGGATCCTTCTTAGTCACTCCAAAATGTACCAATTGATAAATGAGTTAACTTGGCTTCATGGAAAAAATAATGTCATGTAAATGATTTAACTTGGCTTTCGTACCCTTGAATCCATAGGAAACTTTGTATAAATGTAGTAGTATAATAATCAACCGAGTTTTTACATCAACAGGTCTGTCACTTACGTGTGGTGCCCATGCGTGAGGTCCCACACTTCAGTGAGCACAAGTCACGTGCAATAGGTACGCAAACTCCCAGCCATTTTCTTTGTCAAGAAAAGACGCATCAGGATGCGTATTGGAAGTATGTGGGTCCTTCTGGATCCTTCGGTTGTCCCTCTCACAAAAAACAAATCTCTCTCATTCTCGCCCTCGACTCGCTCGCTCGCTCGCTCGCACCTCCTGCTCACTGACAAACCCTGCATAAAAGTCAACATCATCACCCGAAAAAGGGGAGACACCATAATTCTCTCCCTTCTTCTCTCCTTCCGAGTGATCCCTCTTCCTCCGAGTTTCACTCGACGGGCAAACACACATGTGCTGCATAGTAATAATAAAAAAGTAGAAAAATCGACCTACGAATCTATGATTAAATAGGTTAAACTAGGGTTTTGCCCACTACTACAGATCAAGTTCAAAAATATCCAACTACTAGTTCGATTTTGGGCTACTAATATAAAATTAAAATAAGTTGAACTAGTATTCCTCTAAAAAATCATTTTGGTATGCATTGTTTGATACTTTTCATAGCTATAGTGCATCACAAATTTATGATTTCATGCTTTGCTTTGCCAATTTCGATTTTTTCTAACCACCTTCTCTTTGATTTCAAATTTAGGTCAAACTATCGATGCCTACTATGTGTTCTACTTGAATTGGATGCAGCGTGCGCACATGTTTTGCCATTGTTCTGGGCTTCCACACATCTTTGGGGCATCCAAGTATTTAAGTTACCTTGTTTTTTTGAATTGTAATTCATACCCTTCCTCCCAATTTTTATGCCCATTTGAATCTTGGTCAAATCCTAAGTTTGACCAAGATTTGAACAAGTTTAAAACATGAAAATGAAAAGGTAAGCCTGAATCCTTCTTAGTCACTCAAAAATGAGAAGCTTTTGGGAGTTTTTTGAAATTTCCATGTTTCAAACCCAAAACCACTTCTCTTCATGCTTGACTTCATAAGACAGAGTTTAGGGTTAGGGGGTAGATACATGATTTGTCTAGTTTGTTGTTTAGACCTTGTTTATCAACTTGAATATAATGCTTACTATATGACATAATAATACTATGTGCTTTGGTTTTCATTTTTTTTTGATTTTTTCTGAATTTTTATGCCCATTTGATCTTGGTCAAATCCTAGGCTTAACCAATATTTAAACAAGTTTAAAACATGAAAATGAAAAGGTAAGCCTGTATCCTTCTTAGTCACTCCAAAATGAAGCTTTTGGGAAGGTTTTTGAAATTTCCATGTTTGAAATCCAAAACGACTTCTCTTCGTGCTTGACTTCATAAGACAAAGTTTAGGGCTAGGGGTAGAAACATGATTTTTCTGGTTTGAATATGTCTAGACCTTGTTTACCAACTTGAGTGCTTACTATATGACATAAGAAGGCTATATGCTTTGGTTTTTCATTTTTTTTTGAAATTTTATGCCCATTTGAATCTTGATCAAATCCTAGGTACGGTTTGACCAAGATTTGAACAATTTTAAAACATGAAAATAAAAGGTAAGCCCAACCTGGATCCTTTAGTCACTCTAAAATGAAGCTTTTGGGGGGTTCTTGAAATTTCCAAGTTTGAAACCCAAAACCACTTTTCTTCATGCTTGACTACATAAGACAGAGTTTAGGGTTAGGGGTAGATACATGATTTTTCTTGTTTGAATATATCTAGACCTTGTTTATATCAACTTTAATGCTAACTATATGACATAAGAAAACTATGTGCTTTGGTTTTTAATTTTTCTGATTTTTTTATTTTGATGCACATTTGAATCTTTGTCAAATCCTAGGTTTGACCAAGATTTAAACAAGTATAAAACATGAAAATGAAAAGGGGAAGCCTGTATCCTTTCTTAGTCACTCTAAAATGAAGTTTTTGGGATGTTCTTGAAATTTTCATGTTTGAAACCCAAAACCACTTCTCTTCATGCTTGACTTCATAAGATAGAGTTTAGGGGCTAGGGGATAGATACATGATTTGCCTAGGTTTGAATATGCATGTCCAAACCTTGTTTATCAACTTGAATGCTTACTATATGACATAAGAAGACTATATGCTTTTGTTTTTCATTTTTCTGATTTTTTTAAAATTTTATGCCCATTTGAATCTTTTGGTCAAATCCTTGGTTTAATTTGACACGGATTTAAACAAGTTTAAAATATGAAAATGAAAAGGTGGTAAGCAGGCATGGATCCTTCTTATATATATTAGTCACTCTAAAATGAAGCTTTTGGGAGGTTTTTGAAATTTCCATGTTTGAAACCCAAAACCACTTCTCTTCATGTTGTTGACTTCATAAGATAGAGTTTAGGGGTTAGGGGTGTAGATACATGATTTGTCTTGTTTGAATATGTGTCTAGACCTTGTTTATCAACTTTAATGCTTACTATATGACATAAGAACACTATGTGCTTTAATTTGGTTTTTATTTTTTTTAAATTTTGATGCACATTTTGAATCTTGGTCAAATCCTAGGTTTGACCGAGATTTGAACAAGTTTAAAACAAGAAAATAAAAGGTAAGCCCGCCAGACTGGATCCTTCTTAGTCACTCTATAATGAAGCTTTTAGGGGGGTTGTTGAAAATGTAAGCATGTATCCTTCTTAGTACGTCACACCACAATGCTTTTGGGAGGGTTTTTGAAATGTCCATGTTTGAAACCCAAAACGACTTCTCTTCGTGCTTGACTTCATAATTAAGACAAAGTTTAGGGTTAGGGGTAGATACATGATTTTTCTGGTTTGAATATGTCTAGACTTTGTTTATCAACTAGCTTGAGTTTTGGGTTTCAAACATGGAAATTTCAAGAACCTCCCAAAAGCTTCATTTTAGAGTGACTAAGAAGGATCCAGGCTTACCTTTTCATTTTCATGTTTTAAACTTGTTTAAATCCTGGTCAAACCTAGGATTTGACAAAGATTCAAATATATGGGCATAAAATTCAAAAAAAATAGAAAAATGAAAAACCAAAGCACATAATCTTCTTATGTCATATAGTAAGCATTAAAGTTGACAAAAAAGGTCTAGACATATGCAAACTAGACAAATCATGTATCTACCCCCTAACCCCTAAACTCTGTCTTATGAAGTCAAGCATGAAGAGAAGTCGTTTTGGGTTTCAAACATGGAAATTTCAAGAACATCCCAAAAGCTTCATTTTAGAGTGACTAAGAAGGATCCATGATTACCTTTTCATTTTCATGTTTTAAACTTGTTTAATCTTGGTCAAACCTAGGATTTGACCAAGATTCAAGTGGGCACAAAATTTAAAAAATCAGAAAAATGAAAAACCAAAGTACATAGTCTTCTTATGTCATGTAGTAAGCATTCAAGTTGATAAAATGGTTCATGCAGGCGTCTTAGCTCCTAAAAAAAATTATACACCAATTGATTTGACGAATTGATGATTTACTCTAGTCTGCTTCTAGACCATGCAGCTAGCGAGTATTCATATGTACTGCATGGAGCCCCCAACTTTTGACTTCCCGTGTCGGAAAAGGCCTGTCTAATAATGTGGGGCAGTGAGGTATCCCGAAGTATCTAGAGGGTTCCAGTGTTTCAGGCTTTCAGCATCGCCAGTCCAAGGGAAGGATGGGTGACGAATCCGTGCATTCACAGCCGTTTAGATCTGAAGAGTCCTTGTATGATGAGCGGTAGATAGCACCTCTAAGCTGCAAATCAACAGCTTCAATTACTTCAAATGAGCATTGGCCGGAACGCTGACAGAGTGAAAAAATTCAATTTCAAAAACTCATGTATAGAATAGAAAAAAAATAAAAAACATGTAGATAGAATAGAGGTATAGATAGATTAGCCCAAAAAAGAAGAGGACGGGGAAATTTCGAACGCTCGCCTTTAACTCAGCACAGCAGACACCTCCCTCGCGCACCTAAACTTTCGAACGCGCGCCCAATATTTCGAACGCTCGCCTTTAACTCAGCACCCAGCCCACCTTGTTCTTCTCTAGACACCTCCTTCGGCGCCCTGTTCTTCTCTAGACACACCCTCGGTGAACCAGGCCGCGCACCAAAACTTCCCCACGCTGTCTATCAGCCGCGTCAGCCGGCGACTGCTGGTGGCGCCGTTCTTCTCCAGCCGCACCGGCAGGCGCGGTCAGCTGGTAGATCCTCACGGTATGCATGCTATCTTCAGGCCTGGGCAAGTACGATTCATTATAGCTCAATCGAAGTCAGTCGCCGTCGCCCAGCCCTTATAAGTTCGTTAGTTCGTTCGAATCGATCGGTTGATATTGTTTTCCTCTCGATGTGTTTGTTTGACATTGTTTTCCGCTTTACCTATTTGCTCGAATTCGTTCGTACTGTACACTGTACTGCTCACCATTGCCCAATGTCTGTAGTCGTCGCTTGGTGCCAGTCCTCTATGGACCTGTTTGTAATCTTATTACTTCTGGGTTCTTTGCACTGCTAATACATCGGTGGATTTACGGCCAAAAAGAAGAAAGAATTTGTTGGTATTATATTGCTTTCGATTGATCTGTTCGCCCCCAAGCTTTTACAGAAGCCGCAAGAGATTCAAGGATGAAATGGCTCTCCTTGTTTGCGGTGGCGGATCTACAGGGTATGCCGTATATGCCACGGCATACCCTGCGTCCAAGCCGTGCAAGATCTTTGATAGTTTAATGAGCTGAGCAATTAATCAAGATGAGTGATGTATATGTATACATGCGGTGCTAATACATGTGGCGTGCAGCCATGCGAACACTGAGCTAGTGCATGTAACCGATTGATTAGACATCCGATTGATTTGGCCAAAATCCGGTGATAACACATGCCCCCCTGGTTTTGGTAATGATAATATCAAAACCATCTGTTTTTCCTTCGAGGGGTCATGTCGTGGCAGAGCAGAACCGTCGCAGTATTCTTCATCATGACGCCTTGCCTTCTCAACTTCTCTGCACGATTTGACAGTTTTGAATATTTTATGATTTGCCACACTTTTCTTAAAAGTGTCTATTATTTGCCACATGACCACCACATGTCTCTTTTTATTTAACCGCATCGAACAGTTCACTTCTTCATCCTCCTGCTTCAAACCAGCCATCGGCCCAAAAACCCTCCTCCTCTGTAACCATGTCTTCCTCTTCCTCCTCCCAATCCTTTTCCTCGAGTGAGCTGGAGCCAGAGGTCAGCCAGATGGAAGCGTACAATAGGCGCGCTCCCAAGCATTGGGACGAGCAAGAGTTCGACTTCGACTTCGTACCAGAGGGTCGACCCGAGGACCTCGTCTGGTCGGATGGCGACATGCCCCTGACTGACGGGGAAGATGACCTCCGATTCCTGATTGACGGAGAACTGGAGGCGGAGAGCGACGACGACGACCCTCTCTTCCGGGGTAAATTCACTTCCTCCACCAAAGAAGAAGAAGAAGAAGAAGAGGACGACGAAGACGAAGACATCTCCTCCGACACGAAGAAGGAACCAGAGGACGACACCTCCTCCGATGAACCGCCACCAAAGCGCATCCGTGGCTGGGCCTGGTCCGATGAGGAGGATGATGATGAAGAGGAAGAGGCCTCCGCTGAAGGTCACAGTAGCAGCGACGAGGAATTCGTCGACAGTAGCAATGACGGCAGCTACCCCAGCGACGACGAAGACGGCAACAGCCCTTAGAGTAGGGATTTACTAGCATAAGACTAGCCGTAGCAATCTGTTCCCCTTTTGTTGAGCAATCAGCTTCTCCTTGTAAGAAATCCCCTTTTAAATCAATGAAGATGGATAGATTCTTCCTTTTGAGGGCAATCAGCTCTTCTATGTAAGAAATCTGATCATCGATGAAGAATTTCCTCTAATTTGACTTTGTCGATTTTCTTCAAATTGATTTAGCCGATTTTCCCTCAATACTCCACTATAATAAATATAGCATATCTATGATAGTACTCTATGATACCACCCACTATGCACCCATGTTCCAAACACCACTCCCGATGGACTTGAAGATATATGCGTGGACAGATATGTGAATCGGCCTTGTGTATCAAGTTTGGGCTAGTTGGCCCGTGTATCTTTATAGTAGGTTACGTAGAAATTAGAGTTTATCTCGTGCACGGTTTAGTGCACGCCCACATTAGAAAGTCCGCTGGACTATAAATATGTACCTAGGGTTTATGGAATAAACAACAACCAACGTTCAACACAAACCAATCTCGGCGCATCGCCAACTCCTTCGTCTCGAGGGTTCCTCCGGTAAGCACCATGCTGCCTAGATCGCATCTCGCGATCTAGGCAGCACGAGCCTGCCTAGTTGTTCATGCGTTGCTCGTACTGAAGCCTTTTTGATGGCGAGCAACGTAGTTATCGTAGACGCGTTAGGGTTAGCATCGTTCTTAGCATCATATGCTCGCGTAGTGCAACCCTTGCGCGTCTAGCCGTCCTTGTGCCTCATCATGGGTGCAGGGGCGGCACCCCGCTTGATCTTTATTTAGTAGATCTGATCCGTTATGGTCGCTCCTTGATTCATCAAGGATTAGTTTAATATCTGCAATAGTTAGGCCTTACAAAGGGTTGGAGGATCCAGCGGCATGCAGGGTGTAGTTTGCTGCCCCTAGACAGGACGTTCCGAGGATCAACCTAGTGTTGGTTTTTAGGCCTTGTCTAGGGCTGGCTTACGTTTACCGTGCGTGAGCGCGAGGCCCAATCGTGAGTAGGATGATCCGATTATGCGGTGAAAACCCTAGATCGTCGTGGATCTCATATGCTTTATCTTGATCAAGCAGGACCACCATATATTCGGCCACCTTGGACGAATCATGGGTGGATCGGCTCCATGAGCCGATTCACAGGACAACCTGAGAGCCGATCGAGGCTCGTATTTAACGTGTACGTGTGTGCCCTGCAGGAAACTAAGCGAGGCATCATCCACACCTTCCTGACCAGGTATAGGTCAGGTGGCACGCCCTTGCGACCCGCATCGGCGCGCGACCAGGAGGCTTTGCGGGCCGTCGCTCTGAGGGACTGGGGCCAGCCGCAGCCCAGTCATTCCCGGCTCTACGGTGTTGGCCAGTCACTGCCCGCCGGTGGGTTTCTGACGTCAACACATTCTGGCACGCCCGGTGGGACACATCTTCAACGACAACCATCTCGCCATCCACATCAGAGATGGCGAAAAGCACCCCGGTCGAGTACGAGGATCGGAATGGCAAAGTCAGGGCCCTCCGCGAGGCCGACCCACGACGCCCGCTCCCATGGCGTCAACACGGTCGATCTCAGCCACTCCATAAGGGAACCAGGGTTCTCTTTCGATGCCAATATGGCAGGGTTCGTGATTCACCATGACGCGGACAAAGCGGAAAGCAGCCATACTCGTGGCAAGGAGAAAGACGAGGCCGCTCCACGTGACCGGCCCGAAGACGACAATAAACGATACCTGGCCAAGGAGGAGGCGAGAAGCATGCGGTATCCACGCCCATTATCCGTGCATCTCCTCAGCAAATATGATCAGCCATACGACCGACACCGCCCCGGCGAAGACGACCAAAGAATTCATCGGTCCGATGCAGGCGGGAGGTATCGTCAAGACAACAGCTATGACGACGGGTACGAACGTCGTGACAATGTGGACAGGCACTGGGACTGCCCCTTCTTCAGATACTGCTGGGATTCCGGAATGAGCCGATTGCCAACAATCGGCAATTGCCCAGAATGCAAACAAAAGGAGAAGGGTGCAGCTAAGTTATCCGTGTTCGAGCGCCTGGGGCCTCTCCCGCCTTGGGGCAGGCATACCGAGTCCGTTCAGATGGAAGATCACGAGGAACTCGAAGGCGGTGATGAAGAGGATAAGTATCATCGGCCAAGATGGTGTCCTGACGGGCTCAGCCGCTCCCAAAAACGTAGGGTTCAGCGACTACGTGCGTTGGAAGAAGCCGAAAGGTTATATCTGCACGCGCTGAGGAAGGCGCGGCCTGACCTGGCCGTCAAAATTCAGCGAACCTTGGATGAGGAAGGTCGGCCACAAAGAAAAGAGTGGCGCCCCAAGCAAAAGAAAGCCGATGACGAGACATCGGCTGGCACCAACATGGTTTTCATCCTTCCTGCGGAATTTAGCGCTCCAAGGTTATATGAAGCACCTGTGGCACAACTGGACTGCGGCCCACGGCCGGTCATCTTCGAGAAGCCGCGAGAAAGGAGTTACAGGCATCTGAAGGCCCTGTATTTACGAGGCTACATCAATGGACAGCTTGTCAATAAGATGTTGGTGGACACCGGAGCGGCAGTCAACATTATGCCATACTCTATGCTGCGGCGGTTGGGACGCTCCACCTCGGATTTAATCAAAACCAATGTAACATTGAGCGATTTCAACGGCCAAGCATCTGACGCGCAAGGGGTTCTAAACGTGGATCTGACCGTAGGAAGAAAGACTATCCCTACGACGTTCTTTGTTGTCGACAGCAAAAGTACATATGCTGTAATATTAGGGAGGGATTGGATCCACGCCAACTGTTGCATTCCATCCACGATGCACCAATGCCTGATTCAGTGGGATGGAGATGAGGTGGAGGTCGTCCACGCCGATGATTCAGCCGAGATTTCAACAGCCGGTATGGGCATTTGGGAGGCATCAGGTCAAGAGCCACTCTCGGGCATCAATTTGGACGACTGCGAACGCATCGATGTGACAAAGAACGGGGTAAGGCTGGTTCTATCCACCGGACTGACCGTATAACGAGAACAACATCGATGAGCAAAGGTGGTGAGGCTGATCCTTGCGATCGGCCCCAAAAATTTTGTGGAGGAACATTACAAAACCTTCACCAAGCACGCAATGTGGAGGCCGATTCCAGCAATCGGCCAAAATTATCCCCACCATCTATTTTGCCTGGGAGCGACATTTGACCCAGCAGGGGCTACCTAAAAAGCCGATATCATCAATTTTCTTGACAGAATCGGCTCGGGGGGGCATCTAGATGGATTAAATACATGTGAGGCAACATTATCAAGTATGGGGGCCGACGCACAAGTTGGCCGTGGAAAAGTTGAAAATTTTTGAGCACAGCCGATGCACGGCCATCGACTTAAGGGCATCAACCACCTTGCGACCGTCACACGAAGGAGCTTAAGGGAACAGTCATCAGGCAGCGAGGCTCCACTGAAGGGCGAATATGCCGGCGGCTCTTCTCAGTAGAATATGTGTCGACAATGTCGGGTCGCGGCCCCGCGAAGCAGTATGTCTCTTCTGGGACCAGGAGAATAGTCGATGATGAGGCGATCGGCTACGGCATGTCACGACCACAAAGGTGGGAAAACATCAGGAGACGTCCTCACCAAGAGCTGCATCAGCCTGCCAAAGATAATGAGCCAATATTATCGACGAAACGCAGGACTTGAACGGGAGAAGCTCAGGGAGACAGTTGGCCCTGAAGGGTCCTTCACTATAGTAGGCCGATTTTTCCCAATCGGCTGGCCCTGCATCCCAGCTTGCCTGAAGAATGATGCTGAGGTCGCCAGAAACATCAGTTTCTACATACAAGCCAATTGAGTGACACGCACGGGGCTTTGTTGTGGGCACCTGCCCGGAACCAGATGGCCAGCCCGCTGGATTGGCTAGCAAGGCTCATGATCTTGCTTGAGGTCTCATGGGGCAAAGCCGATGCTAGACCGTTGACTCAAGGGGTATGGTGGTTACAGGCAAAGATCTCATGGAGCATCCATCACCAAATCGGCAGTGTTCGCGCAAGCCTGCGGGTCAGTCTAGGGTCATGAGGACAACCGATGATCGTCCGATGATCTTGATGAGCCGAACCATTCGAGCCGAGCTATCTGCACCAGAAGCTGCATCAGTTCGCCCGAGATGATGAGCTAATTAGGACAGCAAGGTGGTTCCTCGGAGCTGCTGACCTTTCCAGAATCTGCCAGGGGCTGGCTCCTTGAGCCTAACACAGTGATAAGCTCGGGCAGCCGAAGGTTCCTTGTTCTATGGAGCCGATTTGGTTGAAATCGGCTTGCTCTGCATCATAACTCGTCAAGAGAGGGTGAATTATTGCAGACGGGAGTGGCTGGAGGTAGTGGAAGGAAGCAACGATCGCTGACGGACTTTGGACCAGGTGTGACTACGAAGAGATGAGGCATTATCAGGACAGTGGCAAAGAGGATCCGGTAGATGAGAATGCCGCTGAGGTCCATTAGTCCGTGTGGTTGAGTCTGCATTTCCAGGATCTAGGATTTGCGCGATTGCGGCTCGTCCTAGGGGTGGAGGTCTGGATGGATCTACCTCGAGTTTATCATGAGAGTCCGATGCATTGCCATCGGCTCCTTAAAGCACCGACCAGGTTGGCAATCGGCAAGCACGGTATAAAGGGCAATCGGCTAAATTATCATAAAAAAAGGGCGACAAGATCGAGTTGGGGAAGTTCTCCATTGATTAACTAGAGTTCTTACATAAAGAGCTGATTGCTCTCAAAAGAAGATCCTAGGGGCTACATTGCCCGTCTACTACTGATGGCCCTGAGCTAAGATCCTATCTAGGGGCCGTTGCTGCCTTCGTCGTCGTCGCCATCATCGCCGTCGTCGGCGCTGCTCCCAGCCGGCTCGTCGTCGCTGCTGTAGCGACCGCCGGCAGGACCTTCGTTGTCCTCGTCTTCTTCATCAGCGTCGTCGTCGTCGCTGTCGAAATCGCTGAGATTGCCGGGCCAGGGGCAGTGGCGCTTGGCCGGCGGCTCATCGGAGGAGCTGTCATCTTCTTCCTCCTCCTCCGGCCTCTCCTCTTCGGAGGAGGGGGCCCCGTCCCAGGGAAGGTGGTCGTCGTCGCTTTCCTCCACCGCCTCCTCCCTGGCAAGGAAGGAGAGGTCGCTCTCCCCGTCGGTCAGGGACTGGTCGTCCTCCGACCAGGTGGAGAAGTCGTGGCTTGGCTCATTCCCGGCCTCGATGGCGCGGCGAATGTTGGCCGCGTGGGCTTCCTCCGGTTTCCATTCCGGCGTCGGCTCGCGGAAGGGGGAGGACTGCGCAGAAAGGTCTGACGAAGAGGAAGACATGGTGGCACAGGAGGGTTTTTTCTTTGGAAGTACTAGTGCCTGGAGGATGAGGAAGAAAGCTACAGGGAGTGGCCGAATAAAAGGGGGAATATCTGGTTTAATGCCTAAGCAGTTCCCGAGAACGTGGTGCCAGAACCGTCAGGTCGTGCAGAGAAGGCGAGGAGGCAAGACGTCATCATGAAGGAAACTGCGACGGTTCTGCCACGACATGACCCGGCGAAAGAAAGCGTAATGATTTTGGAAATGTCATTTCCAAAACCAGGGGGGCATGTGTTATCACCAGAATTTGGCCAAGTCAGAGGTGGGCCGCGATCAAGATGGACTTGAAGATATATGCGTGGACAGATATGTGAATCGGCCTTGTGTATCAAGTTTGGGCTAGTTGGCCCGTGTATCTTTATAGTAGGTTACGTAGAAATTAGAGTTTATCTCGTGCACGGTTTAGTGCACGCCCACATTAGAAAGTCCGCTGGACTATAAATATGTACCTAGGGTTTATGGAATAAACAACAACCAACGTTCAACACAAACCAATCTCGGCGCATCGCCAACTCCTTCGTCTCGAGGGTTCCTCCGGTAAGCACCATGCTGCCTAGATCGCATCTCGCGATCTAGGCAGCACGAGCCTGCCTAGTTGTTCATGCGTTGCTCGTACTGAAGCCTTTTTGATGGCGAGCAACGTAGTTATCGTAGACGCGTTAGGGTTAGCATCGTTCTTAGCATCATATGCTCGCGTAGTGCAACCCTTGCGCGTCTAGCCGTCCTTGTGCCTCATCATGGGTGCAGGGGCGGCACCCCGCTTGATCTTTATTTAGTAGATCTGATCCGTTATGGTCGCTCCTTGATTCATCAAGGATTAGTTTAATATCTGCAATAGTTAGGCCTTACAAAGGGTTGGAGGATCCAGCGGCATGCAGGGTGTAGTTTGCTGCCCCTAGACAGGACGTTCCGAGGATCAACCTAGTGTTGGTTTTTAGGCCTTGTCTAGGGCTGGCTTACGTTTACCGTGCGTGAGCGCGAGGCCCAATCGTGAGTAGGATGATCCGATTATGCGGTGAAAACCCTAGATCGTCGTGGATCTCATATGCTTTATCTTGATCAAGCAGGACCACCATATATTCGGCCACCTTGGACGAATCATGGGTGGATCGGCTCCATGAGCCGATTCACAGGACAACCTGAGAGCCGATCGAGGCTCGTATTTAACGTGTACGTGTGTGCCCTGCAGGAAACTAAGCGAGGCATCATCCACACCTTCCTGACCAGGTATAGGTCAGGTGGCACGCCCTTGCGACCCGCATCGGCGCGCGACCAGGAGGCTTTGCGGGCCGTCGCTCTGAGGGACTGGGGCCAGCCGCAGCCCCAGTCATTCCCGGCTCTACGGTGTTGGCCAGTCACTGCCCGCCGGTGGGTTTCTGACGTCAACACATTCATGTGTTATCACCAGAATTTGGCCAAGTCAGAGGTGGGCCGCGATCAAGATGGACTTGAAGATATATGCGTGGACAGATATGTGAATCGGCCTTGTGTATCAAGTTTGGGCTAGTTGGCCCGTGTATCTTTATAGTAGGTTACGTAGAAATTAGAGTTTATCTCGTGCACGGTTTAGTGCACGCCCACATTAGAAAGTCCGCTGGACTATAAATATGTACCTAGGGTTTATGGAATAAACAACAACCAACGTTCAACACAAACCAATCTCGGCGCATCGCCAACTCCTTCGTCTCGAGGGTTCCTCCGGTAAGCACCATGCTGCCTAGATCGCATCTCGCGATCTAGGCAGCACGAGCCTGCCTAGTTGTTCATGCGTTGCTCGTACTGAAGCCTTTTTGATGGCGAGCAACGTAGTTATCGTAGACGCGTTAGGGTTAGCATCGTTCTTAGCATCATATGCTCGCGTAGTGCAACCCTTGCGCGTCTAGCCGTCCTTGTGCCTCATCATGGGTGCAGGGGCGGCACCCCGCTTGATCTTTATTTAGTAGATCTGATCCGTTATGGTCGCTCCTTGATTCATCAAGGATTAGTTTAATATCTGCAATAGTTAGGCCTTACAAAGGGTTGGAGGATCCAGCGGCATGCAGGGTGTAGTTTGCTGCCCCTAGACAGGACGTTCCGAGGATCAACCTAGTGTTGGTTTTTAGGCCTTGTCTAGGGCTGGCTTACGTTTACCGTGCGTGAGCGCGAGGCCCAATCGTGAGTAGGATGATCCGATTATGCGGTGAAAACCCTAGATCGTCGTGGATCTCATATGCTTTATCTTGATCAAGCAGGACCACCATATATTCGGCCACCTTGGACGAATCATGGGTGGATCGGCTCCATGAGCCGATTCACAGGACAACCTGAGAGCCGATCGAGGCTCGTATTTAACGTGTACGTGTGTGCCCTGCAGGAAACTAAGCGAGGCATCATCCACACCTTCCTGACCAGGTATAGGTCAGGTGGCACGCCCTTGCGACCCGCATCGGCGCGCGACCAGGAGGCTTTGCGGCCGTCTTCGTGATTTAGCCGATTTTCCCTCAATACTCCACTATAATAAATATAGCATATCTATGATAGTACTCTATGATACCACCCACTATGCACCCATGTTCCAAACACCACTCCCGCTGACTGTACCTTATTGTATCGAGCGATAAGCTTGATGAGCAACCCAAACAAACAAACAAAAAGACTGTACCTTATTGTACTTGCTCTTACCCGTATCTTCTCTTTCTCTTTCATCGCGAGTGCAGCTAATTCAGTTAGTCTTCCAATGAATATTAATATTTTGTCTCAATGATGTCATGTTTCGACTAACAATTAGCACTTTTGAATTCTTAGATTGCCTTTTCACACGATGCACTTCTTTTAATTTATTTTACCACATTTCAATGTGAACCTTGACCAAATAAATAGGACAACAATATCACGATCATATAATACATAAGCAGCATTGTTAGAATCGTGTTGGAAAATACTTTCTAATGATACCAGTTTTATATCAATTTTTTTATATACTTCATCCTGAAAAATATGTTTCAACTTCATCAAAACTTGCATGTATCTGCAAACTAAACTCATCTAAATACATGTATATCTACATAAAATTGAAACATCATTTTTAAATAGAGAGATATAGATTAATATTTTTTCGAAGATAAAATACGAAAAACAAGGGTGCATTGTTTATTGAAATGGAGTGAGTAGTATATATAAAATCATTTTAGTTGCCAATGATCATGTTGAGGGCCTCTATTTCTTGTTTTGCTCAGGCCCTCCGTATTCTCAGGTACGGCCCTGGTGGTCTATGAACCTGTATGTAATCTTATTACTTTTGGCTTCTTTGCACTGCTAATAGATCGGCGGAATTACGGCAAAAAAGAAGAAAGAATGTGTTGGTATTGTATTGCTTTCGATAGATCTGTTCGCCCCTCCCCCCCAAGCATTTATAGATGGCACAAGAGATTCAAGGATGAAATTGCTCTCCTTGTTCATAAGGCAAAGAGGAAATCATATCATGGGTAGAACATTATATATATATTTTGCTGCTTGGGATCTATGATCCTTTTAGTTGCTGCTCTCCAGCAACTTTTGTACATATTTCCCTCTTTTTATTAATAAAAAAATAATAAGTGGGGAAACCCAGTGGTCAGCCTAAAAAAATCTGTTCGCTAGGTAGCCGTAGTTTTGCACTCAGTTTGTTTGCTGAAATCGGCTCAAATAATGTAGCATTTATAGTTTTATATTCGACCTGTTTGCTCAGGTATGCTTGCTTACATTCGTAGGTGACCTGTTTGTTGAAATAGCTTATCGCTTCTCTGACCATCTATCTCCTCAACAGATGGACAGAACTTGGATATTATTTGACTCATTAACCACACCAACATATTTGAGTGGTATTGAAGACTTCATGAAGCACGTTAGTGATTTTACTGACGGCGACAAGACAAAGGAAGTGATTTGTCCATGCCGCGTATGTTTGAATATTGGGTCCAAGCCTCAACATGTAGTCTCAGATCATTTATTCGTTTATGGGATGGACCAGACATATATCAGGTGGATTAACCATGGTGAACACTATGATCAGCCTGACATTATTGATCCTCTTTATTCTGATGGTTATCAGCCTGAAGATCTCGTCCAGGATGAGGCTACTGCTAATTTGTTACGGGATCTGTATCCATATGCAAGCCAACAGCCCCATGGTTATCACAAAAAGCCTCTTTTCCATGACCTGATAGAAGATGCTAAGCGCTTAGTGGCCCCTGGTTCTGTTGTGTCAAGATTCGAATTAATTGTGAAATTACTTCATGACAAGTCATACCAGGGGATTACCAATAAAGCGTTCAATGCAGTTGCGAAGACATACAGCGATGCACTCCCTGGGGCTGGACTGCCAAAATCCTTTTATGAGGTGAAGCAGTACATCAAGGTACTGGGACTTGGATATGAGAAGATTGATTTTTGCAAAAATAACTGTGCACTGTTTTGGATGGAGTATAATGACCTCGATGAATGTCCAGTATGTAAGGAATCAAGATGGAAACATGATGGAGCTGGTGGTAAGAAAAAGATTCCTTGGAAGGTTCTGAGATACTTTCCACTTGTACAAAGATTGCAGAGGTTGTTTGCTTCAGAACAAACATCTCGGGAAACAAGATGGCACAAAGAGATTCTCACGCCCGACCCTGATTTACTGAGGCATCCTGCTGATGGCGATGAATGGAAGCAATTCGACCTGGATCATCCAGATTTTGCTGCAGATCCAAGGAACCTGAGACTTGGCCTTGCTACAGATGGATTCAACCCATTTGGCAACATGAGCAACTCGTATAGCATGTGGCCAGTACTAGTTACACCTTACAACCAGGCTCCCTGGACATGCACCGATCAGTCGAACTGTATGATGGCCTTACTCATCCCAGGTCCCAAATCTCCTGGGAAGGATTTTGATGTGTTCATGCAGCCTCTTATTAGAGACTTGCAAACATTATGGGAGGGTGTCCCTACACGGGATGTGTGTCAACCTAAAGAACAAAATTTTCTATTACGTGCTGCTGTACTGTATTGCACCCATGATTATCCAGCTTTGGGCACTATGTCAGGCAGAGTAACATCAGGTTATAATGCATGTGTTCACTGTGATACTGATCAGCTGGCAGTGAGGATAATAAACAAGATATGCTATATGGGCCATCGCCGTTTCCTTCCATTAGATCACAGTTTCCGAAAAAATAGAAAAAAATTGCAATTTATTGGTGATCAGGCCTGTAAAAAGACTAAACCGCAGCACTTTAAGAGTCACGAGTTGGAGGCGCACCTAGAAGCGGTCAGAAATGTTAAACCAGGAAAACCACCAGCCGCCACAGCAGGTACAGCAGAGAAGAATACAGAAGATGCAGCAGCAGTAGTAGCAGATAGAAAAAGGAAGAAGAGACGAGATGAACTGAGTCTAGCAGCTACCAAAAGGAAGATGGGAGGTGAAATAGCAGCACGTACCAAGAGGAAGGAAATGGAAAATGATAGACCGAGAATATTTTATAAGCGCAGGACCACTCTTTGGGACTTGCCGTATTGGGCTGGTAAGAAGCTTCGGCATAATATTGATATCATGCACATGGAGAAGAATATATGTGACAGCATTGTCGGCACATTACTCAACATTCCATCCAAGACAAAAGATAGCTCAAATGCTAGGATTGATTGTGCAACATTGAATGTTAACAGGCACTTGCAACTGGATCGTAATGACAAAGTGAACAAAGGCAAGGAAAAACATTATAAATTTCGAGGCGCGGAATTCACATTGCCGATGCCTAAAAGGAGATTATTTTGTGAGTACCTCCGAGGTGTGATGTTCCCGTTCGGATTTGCTTCCAACATTGCAAATTGTCTCAATGCTGAAGGAAACAAGCTCCAAGGGTTGAAAACTCACGATTGTCACATCCTGCTGCAAAGGCTTTTAGCTATTGGCATTAAAGATTTAGTGAAGCCAAATATGTACAACGTGATTGCAGAGTTGGGAAGGTTCTTTAGGGAAATATGTAGTAAAACTCTAAGCAGAGCTGTTGTAGAACGTCTTAAGGTGGACATAGCAGTAATCCTGTGCAAGCTGGAGCTGATATATCCTCCAGCCTTCTTTGATGTGATGGTGCATTTGGCTGTTCATCTACCTGATGAGGCACTTTTAAGAGGTCCGGTACAGTATGGATGGATGTACCCTATAGAACGTCGACTGTGCACTTTCAAGAATACAGTTAGGAACAAAGCTAGACCGGAGGCTTGCATTGCAGTGGCGTATATTGCTGCTGAAGCATATACATTTGCCTCAAGATATATTCCTGATATTGAGACCAGATTCAATCGGGGTCGCAGAATTTTGGAAGTTGGAGGATCTGTTTTTAAACATGGTGTTGAGCTAATAGGAAAGAGGACCGAAAAAACATTAGAGCAGTCTGAATTTGAACAGCTGTCTTGGTATGTGCTGAATAATGCTACAGAGGCTGATGAATATGTTAAGTGAGTACTATGCACACGAACTACTCAGTTCCTCGCATATACTATGAACTTGTATCAAAATGAAATATATTCAGCTGACTTGGCTATGTTTTGCAGGTTGTACATGGAAACGAATGGAAAGCTATCGGCACGTGGGAGTGGGTTTCAGGACTGGTTTGAGAAATATGTAAGATGTTCAATTGCACTCTGACTTGTCTATGTGTTTTCACATGAGATGACCTCTTGTCTATTTTGTAATCGTAGATCTCGAAACTCCATGCGGAGAATCCAGGCGCTGTTAGTGCTGATCTCCTTGTCCTATCACGTGGTCCAGATAAGAGGGTGTTGGTAGCTGCAGCTTGCAATGCCAATGGTGTCCATTACAGCTCCTATGAGCGTGAACAACATTTGAAGACACGAAATAGTGGCATCACAACCAGTGGAGATCACTTGACAACCAGAAAAAAGAGATCAGAGTCATTTGACCATTATGGTCACATAGAAGAGGTTATTCAGTTGTTCTATAGTGATAAGGTTACTGTCCGATCTGTGGTTCTATTTAAGTGTTATTGGTACAACCAAGATCCAAACAAGGGCAAAGGTGCCAGAAATGATGGGTATTTCATATCAGTCGATACTACTGCTCAGTGGTACAAGGATGATCCTTATATTTTGGTACCTCAAGCGGCCAAGGTACTTTTCTTGGAAGACAGATCTAGAAAAGGATGGCAGTATGTGCAAAAGTTTGTGGCAAGGAACATATATGATTTGGATGAGAATGCGGATCCAATAATTGGTGCCCAGCAAGATGATTTCGCTGGTTGTATGCAAACTAAAGTTGCTGACATTGATGAAACCTCGTTGGATACAGGTATCCCTGCACATGATGGAGAAGTAGATTTCACTGTTGAGGTTAGCATAGTCGACAAAGAGATGGATAAACTGAAGCTACCTGGTGAATCTCAGGAGGAGAATGGACAGGACGAGCAGGATGAGACCATGCACGAATATCAGAATGAAGACGGAGGTGATGATGATGATGATGATGATGATGATGATGATGATGATGATGATGATGATGATGATGATTAGACTCTTGTCTCTGTATCATGCTGTGAGATGAAGAACCATGATTTGTTTTGATTTTTCTATTTGGAAAATGTATGAGTCCTGAAGACAATTATCTGTTGGATTGTAATCCCATGATGACTAATTATTTATGTTTGTTGTCCTACTAAAAGTTGGTCAAACTTAATTGTGTGGAAGTAATCACATGCTGTTTGATTCATAGGGTCATATCCCATAGGAAAATAGAATGATAATAGATCAAACTAATGCAGAATATCTTATAACCACAATCAAATAGAATTTCTCTTGACATAGGATTCAAGTTGGCATGGCATCCCTATCATACAGGGTTTTTATTCATACTATGCTACAAATCGAAAATAAGATGGGTCAGCACTTTATCGCGGCAGATAGGGCAGCTGGCGTTCGTTACAAACCAGGAGAAGATGCACTTCCTATGGAACGGGTGTTTGCATCCCCGGAGACGCACCGTTGTGCGCTGCGACAGCCCCAGCATGCATATGCTGCAGTGGCCGTCCTCCGGCGCAACTAGGACCCAACTGTCCTGCAGCGCCGGCAAGTTGACGATGAGCCGGTGGTCCACCCTAAGGGTGAGGTCGAAGTGGAGGCCACCGAGCCGACGACACGCCTGCTGCCACATCAGGTGCATAACATCGTAAGGCATGATGATGTCCCACTCCTCCTCCGTGAGGTTCAGGTTCTTGAGCAGCCATACACGGGCAAGAATCTCGCGCATAGTTCGCACGACATTGCCCCCACTACGCAGCTTCCTCGGAGGCAAGCTAAGATCCAGCACCACCTCTTCGCAGGGTGTAGTGGTGATATCGTCCTCATCCAGTGGGGCAGGGAGGGGGCCGGCCATCCTCCTGAGCTCGTACGTCCTCGAGAAGAAGATGTGCACTGTCATAGTGTACGGGGACGCCTCGCCCTCGCCCACGGCCGGCGGCTCGCCGACGGAGAAGTCGGTCGTGCTTGCCGACACACGGCAGGCACGGAAGACATGTGGGCCAGACTCGATGATGCGCTCGCGTGAGGAGCGCTCTAGTAGGGGCGTCGCCGCCATTGGGGATTCTTCGGAGGGCTGTAGACTGGCGGCTAGTCGACGGTGAGGTGGTTGGTGTGAGATCTCTGGGATGAGGCCAGGGGAAGTGGGCGAAGTGCTCGGGACTAGGGACTGCCCTCAACTTTCCGCAGTAGTTTATGATAATAATTGGTGGACGAGGGAGACTAGTCCAGAGACTACCCAAAGTTGATAAATCATGTTCGAGGGAAAATGCCCAAGATTTATTATCAAAATTCAAGCTAATTTCGCCGATTTTGTTCTGCCGTTCATTAGACATCATCCAACGGCCTTTGGTCTCTGGGATTCGCTGCTACAGTGTCATCGAGTACTATTTTCTACCCAATTCCAGAAACATCCATAAAGCTAGTACAGTAGATAGCTTTCCTGCTTGTTGGCCCCACCCCATTTTTTTAATCTTTTCTTCCTTATCCCCTTCGCTCATGCTAGCAGCTACTTGCAGCCATTGCTACACCAGCGAGGTGATCTCTATATGATAGGCACGGTTTTAGTAAGACAGCAAGTTGTAGATAGCTAACCATGAGACACATGCCTCTCTGGTTGAGACTGAGCTCGCTCTTGTGATTGGGCTCCAATGGTCGAGGTGAGTCACAGCTGCAATGACAGAGGTTTGTGCTGAATTAATTAGCACAGAGGCGTAACTAGCACTAGATGGAGAAGGCATAGTACACATATCGGACACGAAGTCGCGTCTGGCGAGCAGCTCGCATTCACTTGCATCAGTGCGGTACAACAAAGATGATGAAGAAGGATTGGAGCTTTGAAGGTAGTCAGAAAAGTTACAAAAAATAATACGTGCAAAACTTAACCTGTATAAACGCACATGCATGGATAATTTTACATTTCTGCATGAGAAAGACATGTCAATTTTCAGTACGACATGGTTTGATTTGTCAAATTTGATGCTCCTTAATGCATTTTAAGTGAAAATTACAGGTTTATTCATTATAATTGCCGATTTTTAACGTTACGTGCAGCTGACTAGCAAACTATAAGTGTGTGATTGCTTGCTTCCAAAATAAGGATATGTAATCATTTTGTATAAGGTAGTACCAATTAGTCGTTATATTGCAGAACTTAAAGAGTTTTGAGAGATTCAACTCGTTGCTACTCCATAAGAATGGTCATGTTGACAAATTTGATCCAGTGTTGAACAGAGCCAGAAACATTTCAAAAACTTGAGCATGGAAGAGGCTAGGGGTAAATGCCCCAAGGCCAGCCGAGCCTATCGTAGGTGCCGTCCCGAGGAGGAAGTACCTTAATTTGGGGCGCGCGCGGACGCTGCGGTACCCCGAGCTCGAGACGCCGCCGTACCGGTAGCTCGACCCGCGACGAGGCATGGCGGCGGCGGCGGAAGCGGAGCGGCGGCGGCGGAAGGTAAAGCTCCTGCTGACAAACATATTAGGCACAAATGGGCAACCTTCAGTAACCCATGTTCCATTTTTTTTGTCAGGATAACCCCATGTACCACCTTCCCAATAGAAAAAGTACTGTTCAACCTTCCCCTGTTGGGCCCAATATTTCACTTTTGGGTTGCCAAGGAACATCTACATGGTAATTGTTATCGGTCTACTTGCTCCGGCCGTCGAAGCCCAATAACTTCAAATGGGCCTTTCTGCTCATGCAATTTCGGCCCTTTTCTAATGAAACACAGATCCTATGATTGGCAAAAAAAAATACACGGAGATTCTACATAAAAGTTATTTTTATTTATTTTGAATTATAGGGTTCCAATTTTTGAAACTGCTCATGCCCAATATGAAAATCCTTGATCGCTCCATACCCACATGGATAACGGTATTTTTAAAAATTCATTAAGTGGATTTGAAATTTAAAACATATCCTAATAATTCCTTGATTTAATCTATCAACTTGCAAGATCTTGGAGCCAAAGAGCTTGTATTAGTCTGCGAAAATAATACTGATAAACCTGTCGTTAACAAGAAATGAAGGTTTATCGTTCAGAGAGGATGCCATGTGGGACCCATGAGACAGTAGCGTCCTCAACGTTTCAAAGAAAAAGGCAAGTAGCCCGAAAATAGGGGTAAAAAATAAATCCTACAAAGGAAACATTTATAGTTCATAGAGGCTGACATGTGGGACCGATCTGCCAGCTGCATCCTCATCATTTCGAAGTCGGCAGGGATCAGAAGAAAAAGGCAAATAGCCAGAAATTAGGGGTCAAAAATAAATCCAAAAAGGAAACTTATATTCTTCATAGAGGATGACATGTGGGACCGACCTGCCAGCAGCGTCCTCATCGTTTCAAAGGCCGCAGGGGATCAAAAGAAAAAGGCAAATAGCCAGAAATTAGGGGTAAAAAAAATACAACAAAGGAAAGGTTTATTGTTCATAGAGGCTGACTTGTGGGACCCATGAGCCAGCGGCGACCTCAATTTCAAAGGCGGCATATGATCGAAAAGAAAAAGGCAAGTTAGCAAAAATCAGTGGGTAAAAAAAATCTAAGAAATGAAACTTTATTGTACAGTCCCATGAGCCAGCACCTTACTCAACGTTTCAGTGGCGGCATGAGATAGAAAGAAAAAGGAAAGTGACCAAATATCAGGAGCAAAAAATAATCCAAGAAAAGAAACTTTTATTGTACATAGATGATGACATATGGGTCCCACTTATACAAGCTCTTTCGCTCGAAGATCTTGCAAGTTAATTGTACATAGAGGATGACATGCGGGCCCCTTGTGTCAGCAGCTTACTCAACGTTTCCAAGGCGGCAGGGGATCAAAAGAAAAAAGGAAGTAGCCAGAAATTAGCGGTAAACAATAACTCCAAGGAAGGAAACTTTTATTGTTCATAGAGTATGACATGCGGGACCCATGCGCTAGCAGCTTCCTCAACGTTTCAAAGGGGGCATGAGATCGAAAGA
This sequence comes from Lolium multiflorum, assembly GCA_030979885.1. Taxonomy (NCBI): domain Eukaryota; kingdom Viridiplantae; phylum Streptophyta; class Magnoliopsida; order Poales; family Poaceae; genus Lolium; species Lolium multiflorum. The sequence continues at coordinate 43,968,914 of CM061750.1, read as the reverse complement.
AAAAGACAAGTGACCAAATATCAGGAGCCAAAAATAATCCAAGAAAAGAAACTTTATTGTACATAAAAGATGACATGCGGGTCCCATTTTGCAGCAGCGGTGTCAACGTTTCAAATGCGGCTTGAGATCAAAAGAAAAAGAGTAGCCAGAAATTAGGGGTAAAAAAACTCCCAGAAAAGAAAGTTGATTGTACATAGAGGATGGCATGCGGGTCCCATGACCCAGCACCTTACTCAACGTTTCAGAGGCGGCATGAGATCGAAAGAAAAAGGAAAGAGACCAAATACCAGGAGCAAAAAATAATCCAAGAAAAAGAAACTTTTATTGTACATAGAGGATGACATATGGGTCCCACTTATACAAGCTCTTCCGCCCCAAGATCTTGCAAGTTGATTGTACATAGAGGATGACATGCGGGCCCCTTGTGTCAGCAGCTTAATCAATGTTTCCAAGGCGGCAGGGGATCAAAAGAAAAAGGAAACAGCCAAAAATAAGAGGGTGAAAAAATCCAAGAAAAGAAACTTTTATAGTATCGAGGATGACATGTGGGTCCCATGAGCCAGCAGCTTCTCAACGTTTCAGAGGCTGCATGAGATCGAAAGAAAAAGGCAAGTGACCAAAAATAAGGGGGTAAAAAAAATCCAAGAAAAGAGACTTGATTGTACATAGAGGATGACATGCGGGTCCCACCAGTCAGCAGCTTACTAACGTTTCCAAGGCGGCAGGGGATGAAAAGAAAAAGGAAATAGCCAAAGATCAGAGGGTGAAAAAAATCAAAGAAAAGAAACTTTTATAGTACATAGAGGATGACATGTGGGTCCCATGGGCCAGCAGGTTCCTCAACGTTTTCAAGGGCGGCATGAGATCGAAAGAAAAAGGCAAGTGACCAAAAATCAGAGGGTGAAAAATAATCCAAAAAAAGAAACTTTTATTGTACATAGAGGATGACATGCTGTCCCAACGTTTCAAATGCGGTTTGAGATCAAAAGAAAAAGAAAGTAGCCAGAAATTAGGGGGTAAAAAACTCCAAGAAAAGAAAATTGATTGTACATAGAGGATGACATGCGGGTCCCACGAGTTTGCAGCTTACTCAACGTTTCCAAGGCGGCAGGGGATCAAAAGAAAAAGGAAATAGCCAAAAATCAGAGAGTGAAAAAAACCCAAGAAAATAAACTTTTGTAGTACATAGAGGATGACATGCGGGTCCCATGAGCCAGCAGGTTCCTCAACGTTTCAAACGTGGCATGGGATCGAAGGAAAAAGGCAAGTGACCAAATATCAGGAGCCAAAAATAATCCAAGAAAAGAAACTTTATTGTACATAGAGGATGACATGCGGGTCCCATTTTGCAGCAGCGGTCCCAACGTTTCAAATGCGGCTTGAGATCAAAAGAAAAAGAAAGTAGCAGAAATTAGGGGGTCAAAAACTCCAAGAAAGGAAAGCTTTATCGTTCATACAGGCTGACATGTGGGACCTATGAGCCAGCAGCTTACTCAACGTTTCAAAGGCGGCAGGGGATCAAAAGAAAAAGGAAATAGCCAAAAATCAGAGGGTGAAAAAAATCCAAGAAATCAAACTTTTATTGTACATAGAGGATGACATGCGGGTCCCATGAGCCAGCAGATTCCTCAACGTTTCAAACGTGGCATGAGATCGAAAGAAAAAGGCAAGTGACCAAATATCAGGAGCCAAAAATAATCCAAGAAAAGAAACTTTATTGTACATAGAGGATGACATGCGGGTCCCATTTTGCAGCAGCGGTCTGAACGTTTCCAAGGCGGCACAGGACCAAAAGAAAAATGAAGTAGCCAGAAATCAGGGGGTGAAAAAAATCCAAGAAAAGAAAGATTTCAATTGGGCTGCATCTAGACATCTGGGCCTTCGAACTATCCTTCTGGGCCTTTTGACACGTACAATTTCAGCCCACTCCAGAACATGATAGTTCGGATTTTTCTCAAAAAAAAAACAGGAAAGTCCTATGCTTCGCCAAAACAAAAAACAAGGAGATTCAAGATATATGTTGTAAAAATAAAGATTTAATTTATCCGTTTGCAATAGCTCAGAGCGCAATACACTGTTTATTGTCTGCAAAATAATCAAGATATCACATGTTTCTTGTACGGGGAGGCTGACATCGGGACCCATGAGCCAGCAGCGTCGTTTTAAAGGCGGCAGGGGATGGAAAGAAAAAATAAACCAAAAATCTGTTGGTAAAAAATCCAAGAAAAGAAACATTTTCGTTTTGAGAGGATGACATGCGGGACCCATGAGGCAGCAGCGTCCTCAGCGCTTATTGTTCATAGAGGCTGACATGTGGGACCCGTGAGCCAGCAGCGTCCTCAACGTTTTAAAGGCGGCAGGATATCGAAAGAAAAAATAAGCCAAAAATCATTTGGTAAACAATATCCAAGAAAAGAAACATTTACCGTTCGAGAGGATGACACGCGGGACCCATGAGGCAGCAGCATCCTCAACGATTCCAAGGCGGCAGGATCAAAGAAAAAAAAGAAAATATCCAGAAATTAATTAGGGGTTCAAAAAAATCCATCAAAGGAAACTTTTATTGTTCATAGAGGATGACTTGTGGGACCGACCTGCCAACAGCGTCCTCATCGTTTCAAAGGGGCAGGAGATCCAAAGAAAAAGGCAAATAGCCAGAAATTAGGGGTCAAAAATAACTCCAAGAAAGGAAACTTTTATTGTTCGTAGAGGATGACATGCGGGACCCATGAGCCAGCAGCTTACTCAACGTTTCAAAGGCGGCATGAGATCGAAAGAAAAGGCAAGTGACAAAATATCAGGAGCCAAAGATAATCCAAGAAAAGAAACTTTATTGTACATAGAGGATGACATGTGGGTCCCATTTTGCAGCAGCGGTCTCAATGTTTGTAATGCGGCTTGAGATCAAAAGAAAAAGAAAGTAGCTAGTAATTAGGGGGTGAAAAAAATCCAAGAAAGGAAAGTTGATGGACATAGAGGATGACATGCGGGTCCCTTGAGCCAACAGCTTACTCAACGTTTCAAAGGGGGCAGGGGATCAAAAGAAAAAGGCAAGCCAAAAATCAGAGGGTGAAAAAATCCAACAAAGGAAACTTTTATAGCACATAGAGGATGACATGCGGGTCCCATGAGCCAGCAGGTTCCTCAACGTTTCAAACGTGGCATGAGATCGAAAGAAAAAGGCAAGTGCCCAAATATGAGGAGCCAAAAATAATTCAAGAAAAGAAAGTTTTATAGTACATAGAGGATGACATGCGGGTCCCATTTAGCAGCAGCGGTATCAGCGTTTGAGAGGCGGCAGGGGATCAAAAGAAAAAAGAAATTGCCAAAAATCAGATGGTGAAAAAAAACCAAGAAAAGAACTTTTATAGTACATAGAGGATGACATGCGGGACCCATGAGCCAGCAGCTTACTCAACGTTTCAAAGGCGGCATGAGATCGAAAGAAAAAGGCAAGTGACCAAATATCAGGAGCCAAAAATAATTCAAGAAAAGAAACATGATTTACATAGAGGATGACATGCGGGTCCCATTTAGCAGCAGCGGTATCACTGTTTGAGAGGCGGCAGGGGATCGAAAGAAAAAGTCAAGTGACCAAATATGAGGTGCCAAAAAAATCCAAGAAAAGAAAGTTTTATAGTACATAGAGGATGACATGCGGGTCCCATTTAGCAGCAGCGGTATCAATGTTTGAGAGGCAGCAGATCGAAAGAAAAAGTCAAGTGACCAAATATGAGGTGCCAAAAAAATCCAAGAAAAGAAAGTTTTATAGTACATAGAGGATGACATGCGGGTCCCATTTAGCAGCATCACCGTTTGAGAGGCGGCAGGGGATCGAAAGAAAAAGGTAAGTGACCAAATATGAGGTGCCAAAAATAATTCAAGAAAAGAAAGTTTTATAGTACATAGAGGATGACATGCGGGTCCCATTTAGCAGCAGCGGTATCACCGTTTGAGAGGCGGCAGGGGATCGAAAGAAAAAGGCAAGTGAAAAAATATGAGGAGCCAAAAATAATTCAAGAAAAGAAAGTTTTATAGTACATAGAGGATGACATGCGGGTCCCATTTAGCAGCAGCGGTATCACCGTTTGAGAGGCGGCAGGGATCGAAAGAAAAAGGTAAGTGACCAAATTTGAGGTGCCAAAAATAATCCAGAAAAGAAAGTTTTATAGTACATAGAGGATGACATGCGGGTCCCAGTTAGCAGCAGCGGTATCACCATTTGAGAGGCGGCAGGGGATCGAAAGAAAAAGGCAAGTGACCAAATTTGAGGGGCCAAAAAAACTCCAAGAAAAGAAAGTTGATTGCACATAGAGGATGACATGCGGGTCCCATTTAGCAGCAGCGGTCTCAACGTTTCCAAGGCGGCAAGGGATCAAAAGAAAAAGGAAGTAGCCAGAAATCAGGGGGTCAAAAAAATCCAAGAATAGAAAGAATTTTGGTTCATAGAGGATGACATGCGGGACCCATGATCCTGCATCGTAAACGGCTCGATCGGAGAACGTTGAACGAGATGGCGCGATCTAGAAAAAAACAATGCCAGAGAGGCTGCCATCTGGGCCCTACATCCCTCGGCGGTGCGGATTTGCGTTGACTCGGCCGGCGAACCCGAGATTTCGAGATGCACCACGTCCCGGGCCACCATACGCCACGTTTTGGCCGCTTTCGTCGGGCTAGGTGGCCTCAAAAACGAGAAAAAAAGTTTTGACATGCACCACGGAGGGACCAAAATCGTCGGCCATGGTACACCAGCAACCACGGCGCGACTTCAACTTCGTCGGCCATGGCAACTTTTCTTGTAGTGAACTCCGTGCGCTGGCGGGGGAAGACGGCGTGATGAGGCGCCGTGCTTCAGCCACCGGTGCGACGCCTGGTTTGATTAAGACATCAACCGCTGGCGTTGATCGCCCCGTTGCTGGTCGCTATCTTCAACGGAAGTAGTACTCGCATCCGCGTGATGCGACTCCGGACGGTGTAGGGGTTGGTGTTGCCGGTGATGCGTTGTTGTGTGCCATTGCCGTCAAGAAACTTGAGGCATTGGTGAAGGGTAGAGGGCACCACTCGATACTTGTGGATCCACGGCCTCCCCAAGAGCGGGAATAGGAGGTGTTTGCTTCGATGACGAAGAAGCGCACCTTGAAGCTGAAAGTAGACATTTGGATCTTCACCGTGATGGCCCCCCTGTTGGCTTTCCTGGTTGTCGAAGCCGCAAATCATCACGTCGGTGGACTCCAGGTCATCCACCGTGAAACCTGCCCGCTTCAAGCTCCGAACAGCAGTATATTCACAGCACCCGGGTCGATGAGGATCCGTCGGAGGTGCGCAACGCCGATGTTCCCTCCACGTAGAGTGGACGGTTATGGGCGCCGTCCTCTATGATGTTGTCCTCCTCGTCGAACGTGATCTCATTCACGAACAAGGGGTTTGTGAAGAGACGGTGTTTCGCCATGCACCTCGTACTCCGGAGCTTGGAGCGCTTGACAAGGGCTTCACGCAGCTCGGCACCATCATGAGTGCATCGTGTACACTTAGAAGTGCGGGGATCCGCTTGAGGTGGAGATGATGTTGTAGTCGACGTCATGGGGTTTCGCTTTTCATCACCATGCCCTTTGGGCGCTTCTTCAGTGCGCGCCTCCTTCTCGGCTGTCGTCTTGTCCACCCTCATTTGCTTGGCCTTCACGGGGTCGTAGAACCCTTCCCCCACGTAGGTTCATGTTCACCTCTTCAACCTGCAAATTCTTCATGGCGCCTTCGCATCAAAGGCTTCCGTTCTTCAGAGTTAGCATGTCGTCGGAGTCGGAGCTAGGTGTGTCCTTGTAGTCGAGGACGACGTTGCAACTCTCCATGTTGGGCGGTCGAGAGGAGCTGGCTCCATCTTGTCCTGCCTCCGTCTCTTGCGTTGACGCTGCCTCCGGTCCCGCGGCATGAAGTGCGCCAAGGTGGGCGTAACTCGCCACGGTCGGGGAAACGACTCATCCCCTCAGACTTGGGGACAAATCTTGGTGGAGGGCGACGTTGACTTGGATCAACTCGCCTTAGAATTGTCGGGGGAGCGTGTGTTGATGATTGATGTCTACGGGAGCTTCTATTCTTGTAGACAGTGTTGGGCCTCCAAGAGCAGAGGTTTGTAGAACAGTAGCAAGTTTCCCTTAAGTGGATTACCCAAGGTTTATCGAACTCAGAGAGGAAGAGGTCAAAGATATCCCTCTCAAGCAACCCTGTAATCACAAAGCAAGAAGTCTCTTGTGTCCCCAACACACCAAATACACTTGTCAGGTGTATAGGTGTACTAGTTCGGCGAAGAGATAGTGAAATACAAGTAATATGGATGTATATGAGTGGTAATAGCAATCTGAATAAAATATGGCAGCGAGTAAACATGCAACAGAACAGTAAGTAAACGGTGTTTGCAGTATTGGAAACAAGGCCTAGGGATCATACTTTCACTAGTGGACACTCTCAACATTGATCGCATAATAAATACTTCTTCTCATATTGTTATCACCCGATTTTGGCCAAATCCGGAGGTGGGCCGTAAGTGAAGATGGGCTTGAAGGACGTACACGTGGAGCATCTTCGAAGCGGCCTTGCGCTAAGAGTTTGGGCTAAGTGGCCCGTGTATCTGTAAATTAGTAGATCGCATTGTAATTTAGATTAAAGAGATAGAGTCTGGCCCGTGCACGGTTAGGTGCACGCCTCAATTAGAAAGTCCCTTGGACTATAAATATGTATCTAGGGTTATCCAGAAAAGGAGGACAATCATCGTTCAACCAACACAAAATACGGCGCATCGCCACCCCTTCTCTTCGAGGGTTTCTCCCGGGTAAGCACCATGCTGCCTAGATCGCATCTAGCGATCTAGGCAGTATACGTTTATTCGTTATCCTTGTACTGCTCGTGCTGAAGCCTTGTTGATGGCGAGCAGTACTATTTATCCTTAGGTGTTTAGGGGCTCGCATTGGTGCTTTCACGTGCATATCTGCGTGGCAATGCCGTCCCTAGACACCTAGCTGCCCTTACGTCGATCTAGACGTAAGGGCAGCATCTTGCTTGATCATGCTTAGTAGATCCGATCCGTTATAGTTGCTCCTTGCATCGCAAGGATTAGTTTAATATCTGCATAGTTAGGCCTTATGCTGGGGTCGGACGATCCGGTAGTGCGTTAGGCGTTGTTTATCGTCCCTGCGAGGGATGTTCCGGGAATCAACGCATGTTGGTTTTTAGGCCTCTCGTAGGGGTGGTTTGCATCACCTCTCGTAGCTGCTAGGCCCGATCGCACGTAGGACGTTCCGATTATGCGGTGAAAACCCTAAACTGTCGTGGATCGCTTTAGCTTTGTCCTGATCAAGCAGGATCCCCATGCCATTGCTAATCCATCAAGGACCATGGGGCGATCGGCTCTTTGAGCCGATCCACAGGGAAACCTGAGAGCCGATAAGGCTCGTATTTAATGTTTACGTGTCTGCCATGCAGGAACAATCGAAGCACTAACACCTTCCTGATCAGGTCTAGGTCAGGTGGCACGCCCTAGCAACCGCCAGGACGCGCGCCAGAAGATTTGCGGGACGACGCGAGGTGCCAGGGATCCACTAAGCGGCCCTGGGAGCTTCCCGGCTCTTCGTGTTGCTTAACCAAAGCCCGTCGGGGGGTTTTGGAGGGTAACACATTCTGGCACGCCCGGTGGGACCTCTTCTGCAACATCCACGTCAACATCGACATCCGAGATGGCAGAGGAGCAGATCACCTACAAGGATCTCCCTGCGGAGCACAAGAAGAAATACGATGAGCTGAAGGCCATCTGTGAAGCCGAACTCATCGGCTCCTCTGAGACAACCCGTTCTCGCAACATCAAGCTCAGAGGAAACACGTGTCTGTCGCATGGCGTCAATACGGTAGATCTCAGCCACTCCATAAGAGAACCAGGGTTCTCTTTCGATGTCAATATGGCAGGGTTTGTGATTCGCCATGGCGCGGACAAAGCAGAGAGCAGCCACTCTCGTGGCAAAGATAAAGAGGAGGCCGTTCCACGCGACCGGCCCCAAGACGACGATAGACGGTACCTGACCGAGGAGGAGGTGAGAAACATACGGTATCCACGCCCATTATCCGTGCATCTCCTCAACAAATATGAACAGCAGTACGACCGACGTCGCCGCTACGACGACGACGATGAAGGATATCGTCGGTCTGATGCAAACAGGAGGTATCGTCAGCATGACAGGAACAACGACGGGTACGAACGTCGCGCCAGAGGGAGGTCAAAGGAGCAAGACAACGTGGATAAGCACTGGGACTGTCCCTTCTTCAAACATTGCTGGGACTCAGGAATGAGCCGATTGCCAACAATCGAGAACTGCCCAGAATGCAAACAGCAAAGAAGAAGGAGGGCAAGTGAAGTTTCAGTGTTCGAGCGTCTAGGACCTCTCCCACCTCAGAATGAACGAGCTGAGTCATCTCAAGAAGAAGACTTCGAGGAGTCAGATGAAGAAGATATGTATCACCGACCAAGGTGGTGCCCTGACGGACTCAGCCATTCTCGAAGCGTAGAGTGCAGCGTGCGAAACCTGGAAGAAGCCGAGGCACAGTACTGTACACGTTGAGAAGAGCGCGGCCCGATCTGGCCGCGAAAATCCAGCAAACAGTGGAGACGAAGGCGCGCCCGCCGAAGAGAATATGGCGCCCTAAACAGACGAAAGCCGATGCACAGGCATCGGCTGATGCCGATGCAGAGACGTCGGCTGGTACAAACTCAGTGTTCAGGATCTCATCAGAGATTTATGACCCGAGACGTGGTGAGCATACCTCCATCGAATTGCGCCACCATAATAAGAGACCAAGAAGTTGTAAACCCTCATCGAGCATTACAATGGAAAAGGAGGCCGATTTCAGCAATCGGCCAGCATTATCCTCAACATACACTTTGCCTGTGTTCAACATTGACGGGGCAGGCGATGGGAAGCTGGGTTATGGGTTTACGTCAGCCGACAAGCTAAAAGAGATAGAGGAAGTCAAGAAGGATCAAGCAGATGTTGGACGCCGGGTGCCTCGGCCGCATGTACACTGAATGGACTTCTAATGTGTACTTACGAAGAAAAAGGATGGCCGATGGCGCGTCGCTATAGATGTCCGGAACCTCAATGGCTCTACTCCCGGATGAATAGTCGGATCGACAACTGCAAGGGAAGCCGATTCCAGCGATCGGCTAAAAGATTATTCCTATTATGCGGATCCACTGTGGTGCTGTTTATCATGGTGAGGCGTGAGATAGTCTTGAATCGCTGAAAAGCCGACATCCTCAATCATTTGAAGGATTCGGCTTGGGGGGGCATACACAGAGAAGGTTTAAGGCCAGAGTTTGTACCCAAAGCCGATTCATGAGATCGATCGGCTAATAAAAAATGATGATCGGGTAACAAAAAAAGGGGCGAGTTCAGATACAACATTCGTAGCTCACACAGAAGGTGCTTCGAAGAAATTCATCAAGAGCGCGAAGGGCGTCAGCACGGATACGATCCACTTCGGCAATCTCAGCCTCGTCGTCTTCGTCTTTGCCTGTCACCAATTGGCCGCTCAGAATCTCCGCCAAATCAGTTTTCAGATCGGCTGTGAGGCCTTGCGCTTCCTCTCGAGAGCGGGCAATGAAGGTCTCCTTCTCTTGGATAAGCTGCTTGGTCATCCTCACCTTCTCTTCAAGGCTCTCCAGTTCCTTGCGCAGGGTTTCGAGTTCCGCATTATTGGCAGAAGTATCAGTCTTGGCGTCCAGAGCAGTCTTTTTCTCGTTAAGCCGTTGACATTTCTCTGCAATATCGGCTCTCAACGGGAGCTGAGCGCGACGAAGGGTAATTCTTTGGCGAGCCGATTGCACTCCTGACTTGAAAGCCGACAGGGTCGCAGCTGGCCAAAGCTTCACCCGCAGTGTCATGGGGAGATGAGGCTGGATCTCGTCAAGGATACCTTTGATTGCCTCGGGATTTTCGACCAAGATCTCAATTGAGGAGGAGAGCAAAGCCTTGAGGCGCTGAAGGGGACCGTGGACCATCTCAAGGCTTGGCCCTTCATCTGCTTTGGGTGCAGCTGGCTCGATGGATTCCGGATCGAACGTCAGTAAGCTCGAAGGATCACATCCCTGACAGGCAGACAAGAGCGACGTGAACATGCAACACATGAAAGCGTAGAGCCAAGGGAATGGAGTATACCTCTCCCAAAGAAGGGGGAGCGGCCGATGTAGGAACGATCGGCTGAGCCGTGGGTTGGGCCAGATTAGCAACTGGACCAACCGCACTTGTCGAGGCGGCCAGACCTAGTGTGGCCGAGGGCATTGGGACCTCCTCGTCGTCCCCGCTAGATATCTCATTAATCTGCAAGAGGAATGGTGAGCCGATCCAAGCAACATCGAGACAAGAGGATATGAATGGATGAAGTGGTTACATTCGAAACCTCTTGACTTGAGGAGGGAGCTTGCGAGTCTCTGCGAACCCTTTTGACGCACCGACGCTTCACACGGGACCTTGCTTGGATTGGAGCTTGAGGGGCAACAGGCTCGGGAGTCGATTTCTTCCCCAAACTGACGCAGGTGAGTCCGTATGGCTCTGCGTGGTGGATCTCTCAGAATTACCTGGGCTCGAGTCCCCCTGGCTAGAATGTGCCTCCTCGCTGGAGTTTTCTTCAGTGGAAGTCTGCAAAAGGAGATAGATACATGTCGGAAAAGGACTGGGAGGACAGATGGCAATCGCTTGGGTTAACTTACGTGCAAGTGTTCTTGGATAGGAGCTTTGCGCTTCAGGGTCTTCCTGGCAGCTACTTTCCTCACCGCCTTCCTCGCTTGGGTAGAAGCTCGGGGGGCAACAGGCCCCGAAGATGCTTTGCTCTGGGGAGCCGATTTTGGTGAAATCGGCTGGCCTTGCATTATGACCTTCTTCAAGGCCGGCGAGTTCTGGCAGAAGAGAACTACCGGAGCTGGCGGAAAGAATGTGAAGGGAGAGCCGTCGATCTGCGTGGGCTCTGGGCCGTCTTGTTCCTGCCAAGAAGTAAAATCAGGTTTTTAGACAATTCTCATGGGCAATTGCAAGAAATTTCAATGCAGTGGTACCTGATGTGCGGGAATGCTATATTCAGCATCGAGTTGCCTCAGCAACGGTCCTAGAGCTCTTCTGAAGGCATGGGTCTTCCACATGGACCACCAGGTATCAAATCCATCGGTAGTGGTGGTGAAACGGAGGTTGTGGGGAATTGGGATGGCCAGAGCGTCAAAGAAGGTGTAGCATCTTTGGCCAGTAAGGATGTCAGGCAGTTCAGCTCTGCTTGCTGTCAGGTGATGAAGAAAGAAGTGTGGAGGCACTTGCCCAAGACCGAGCTGACGAGCTACCACCACTGGTTGGTAAGACTCGTAACCAGGCTTGATGATCCGGTTGGAGGTACTCATGCCAACTGGGAGGAAGCAAGGACGGATCATGATGGAGTACAAGTGCCGGGTGCCAGCGTCATCGGCAAAGCTGTCTAATCGGAAGGAGACTGGGTTCTCGAAGTTCTCCGATTCAGTGTAGGGGAAGAACAGGGGGTCCTCTGAGCCTTGGAAGAAGATCTGGAACCACCCTCACTACTTCTTTAGGCTTTAGCCGGCTCCTGGCCGGCCATACAGGGCTGAACATAACCGGCGAATAGGTAGGACGGCCCGGGGGTAATACCGCCGGCGAAAATAAAATCGAGGCGCCGGGGGTGCAATGGGCCCCGGGGTCCCAATTGGGCCTAGCCTTACCGCCGGCGTCTTCGGGCCGAAGCGCCAGGGATAGTGGGCTCTACCGCCGGCGAACGCGCGCAGTAGATGCCGGCGGTATAGCCAAGCCAGGGTGGGCCACCTGGCCTTAAGTTACCGCCGGCGTTTTCGGCCAGCAGATGCCGGCGGTAACGTGCCCTACCGCTGGCATTTTATGTTATAGGCGCCGGCGGTAACCTGGGCATGTCCATTTAGGACGACCAGCCACCTACCACCACCCACACACACTCATATGTGATGGCAAATCAACCCAAGCACTAGTTAGCTCATTCCCCCACCCATTTTAGCTATTTCAACCACTAAAATATGATGTATTTGAGCAAATCATGCACTACCTAGCCCCTCTTGCATGATTTGCATAATCTAGATCTAGATCTATCTCCTCCCACCACCTTTTGCACTAGATCTAGCTAGATCTCTCCATTTCTTAGATCTCTAGATCTCTCAAGCATTAAAGTCGACGTGTGGCGTCTCTCCGGTGCTTTTGGACGTCGCGTCAACTAATAGGTACATAACTAAATGAGTGGAATGTTCATGTGTTGGCGACATTGCGCGGTTATATCACTAGTACTAGTGGTGGCAAAAGGCGCGGTTCCATATATGTAAATGCATTGTTTTGCATTTGTTTACGCGTGCAGGAACATTGAGTTGCCAATGTTTTGCCGGAATGTTGATTAACTTCCGTTCCGGCGAATTTTGGAACTCCAGCATGACAATATTTAGCAAAGGTCATGCCGAATTTTTTCCGTGAAAACCGAGACGGCGGTGTAATCAATTATCTTGTCTTGTAGGCGGCGATGGTCATCGAGATGAGGGAAAGCGTCGTGGATAGATACGTGGAACGCGCGACGGCCGACATGTATCTAAAAAAGCGAAAGGATATAATGTGTCCTTGTCGAAGATGCAAGCTAGGATCGTTGTTTGACCCCTTGTCAGGCATAGTGAATCAACACCTGCTCAGGTATAGTTTCATGGAGGGGCATACTCAGTGGATGAGTGATGATGGAGATGATGATATCGATGGTGATGGAGATGATGATGGTGGAGATGATGATAACGAAGGTGATGGAGAGGATGCCCCACACGACAATGGAGACGAGGTTGAAGAGGATGGCGCACACGTTGATGGTGATCAAGAAGGCCGGGAAGAGCATGCGGCCGACGAGGACATGAGTAGAAATACCCCGCTAACCGCGGCCGTGCAGGACCGTCATGTTCAAGAACTTCTTCTCAGCAACACATCGACCGACCCCAAAATCGCTGGTAGACGGAAGGCTAAGCTAGATCAACTCGAGGTAGACTCGAGAACTCCGTTGTACGATGCAGCTCGTGGGACGGAGGAGAGCCGTCTGAGATACGCTCTCGATATTATGGAGATGAAGGCAAAGCACAAATGGACGGACACAAGCGTGGACGAACTCTTCGGATACTTGAAGATCCACTTTCCTAAAGATAACACGTGTGCCGGTAGCCTACAGGAGGCCAAGAAAATCGTGTGCCCTCTCGATTTACCGCACCAGAAATACCACGCATGCATTAGTGATTGCGTAATATATCGGAACGAGCATGCCAATCTCGATACATGCCCACAATGTGGCGAATCTCGATACAAGAGAGGGACAAAAAAATCTCCTCGAAAAGTTGTGTGGTACTTCCCGCTCACGCCCCGTCTGCAGCGGTACTTCGTGGACCCCAAGGAAGCAAAGCTCATGCGCTGGCACGCGGAAAGAAAGGAGGCGGTGATGCGTGATGTAGAACGGGTTGAAAACCCAGTGCTAACACACCCTTCGGATGCAAGCCAGTGGAAAACATTAGACGATGAGTATTACGAAGAATTCGGGAAAGAACCAAGGAACATCAGGTTGGGTGCGAGCACCGACGGACTCAATCCGTTTGGGAACCAAAGCAGCAAGCACAGCACCTGGCCCGTGTTTGTATGGATGTACAACCTCCCTCCATGGCTATGCCTGAAGAAGAAGTACATACACATGAGTATGCTAATCCAAGGGCCGACGCAGCCAGGGAGCGATATCAACCTGTATCTGGAGCTATTGAAGGAGGAGCTAGTCACTCTGTGGGAGGAAGGGATAGAAACTTGGGACGCCTACGGACAAGAAACTTTTCGTATGAAAGCCGCACTGTTGACGACGGTGCAGGACTATCTTGGATACGGATATATCGCGTGCCAGGTGTGCCACGGACACAAGGCATGTGTGAGATGCATGGAAAAGACGCCGTTTTTACAGCTGGGTAAGGATCCCGGGTCTTCAAAAACCGTCTACATGAGGCATCGAATGTGGCTTCCCAAGAATGACCCGTGGAGGAAGCGTGGAGACCTGTTCAATGGGAAGGATGAGGTCGAGGGACCTCCACCTAGGCGAAGCGGCGAAGAGATAGATACTCTGTTGAAAAACTGGAAAGACTGCCCTCCGGCGGGTAAGATAAAGATCCAGAAGCGGAAGAAAGGAGACAAGAGAAAGAAAAAGGAACCCGGGCCGCTCTTGGGGGTATGGAAAAGGAGGTCCGTGTTTTGGGACTTGCCGTACTGGAAGATCCTCGGTACGCCTCATAGCCTTGATGTCATGCATATCACGAAGAACGTGTGCGAGAGCTTGCTTGGCACTGTGCTCAACATGCCGGAGAGGACCAAAGACGGATCGAAAGCAAGACACGACCTGATGGCCCTTCATATCAGAAAAGAGCTTCATTTTGCGCAGGTTGACCAGGAAACTGAGGAGGAGGAGACGGATGGTCGCAAACGCAAAAGGGTGGCCAAGCAGCGCGAAACTCCTCGCCCCTCCTGCTTCACTCTAAATCCCGATGAGCTCGAACAATTCTTCAAGTGCCTACTAGAAGTCAAATTTCCCCTAGGCTACGCGGGGCTGATACGCAGATGGCTGGACCCGACGAAAAAAATCTTCAGCGGGATGAAGTCTCATGACTGTCATGTCATGATGACGCAGATACTTCCGGTTGCTATCCGAGGGATAATGGAACCGCACGTTCGTGCGACGCTGACTGACCTGTGTAACGTCTTTGACGTCATCACTCGAAAGTCGATAACCGTCAAGAAACTCGGGAGGCTGCAGGAAGAGATCGTCACCATCCTATGCGAGATGGAGATGTACTTCCCGCCCGCATTCTTTGACATCATGGTCCATCTGCTGGTGCATATAGTGGACGATATCGAGGATCTTGGGCCCGCGTTCCTTCACAACATGATGGCGTTAGAAAGAATGAACGGCTTCATCAAAGGATATGTTCGTAACAGGGCACATCCGGATGGAAGCATCGTCCAGGGCTTTCTCACCGAGGAGTGCATCTCTTTCTGCAAGAATTATTTAAACGAGGACGACCCACGTCCGGTTGGATTGCCCGCCAACAAGCACCTCGGCAGATTCGAGGGAGTAGGCCACAACGCTGGCAGGAGGGAACTCGACGCCGATCAAGATGATAGGAGAACAGACTTTAACAGGGCCCACTTAGTAGCACTACAGCACATGAACGAGGTAGAGCCTTGGGTGGATCAGCACATAAACATGATCAAGAGCAGGGCTGACAAGCCGATGACGGAAGAAGAGGTATTTAGAGCGCACAACTCCTCTTTCGCGAGCTGGTTCAAAGACCAGATTGATGCCAATCCCCCACCAATGGCAAGCGACGTAGACAAAATGATATTGGCCTTGTCTTATGGGCCCGCCCCCAACCTCATGACTTATCAGAAGTACGACATCAACGGTTACACATTCTCCACAGAGGAGAGAGACAAAAAAAGCGACTACCAGAACTCGGGTGTGACGATGGAATCGTACACGGGTGAAGAGAAGAAAAGGTACTACGGAAGGATCGAGGAAATCTGGGAGCTCGACTACGTCGGGGAGAAGCTACCGATGTTTCGTGTCAGATGGGCTACGGACGTCACAAAAGAAGATGCGTATGTCACCACCATGCGACTGCCCCCCAAATCCAAGACCAAGAACCCCACCGCGCAAAATGAGCCTTGGGTATTGGCTAAGCACGTCGAGCAATGCTTCTTCATAACTGACCCGTCAAGGCCCAGCCGTGTTGTCGTAAGGAGAGGAAAAAGGGCCCTCGTCGGAATGGATGGAGTTGCCGATGAGCAAGACTTCGACGGCCTCGTCGGAGACCCAATGATGGAAGAACCCGATGAAGACGATAGAACCTACACACTAAGAAGAAGAAGGACGACGCTACCTAGGTCAAGTGTTCCTCCGTACACAAGGAGTCGCGACGATACCGGTGGGGTCACAAGGACCAAGCGGAAGGGACTTTGAAGTCATTTGTGTATTTCTAATAATTATCTCTCGAACAACCATTTGTCCTTCTCAAGTGTATCCTAAATTTATGTCTTGGTTTTTTATCGGATATCCTCGAAAGGACTTTGAAGTCATTCAAGAATTAAAATCATCAATTTATGTCTTGCAATTTTATCCTTCATTTAATTTTTATCGGATGTTTTAGCTAGGAAAGGGAAAGGAAAAAGGAAAAAGGTGGCACCAAAGGTATTCGAACCCTGGTGCTTCGGGTGTGCACAATGAGTGGCACCACCGTGTTAATGGATCGGTTTGATTAATCTATAGGTTTACATAATTAAAGGTGGCTCGCCAAATGGGAAGGAAAAAATGTTACCCCCGGCGAATTAGACGCTTTGCCGGTGATAAGATTGGCCCCACCCGTATGCGATAATGTTACCGCCGCATGAACGGGGTCAGTCCACTTAGACTTAGCCCCCCCCCGTCCCCGTCATCCCCAAATCCATCGATCCCCAAATCTCCCCTGCCGCCGTCGTCGCTGTCCATCGCCGCATCGATCCACCGTCGTCGCTGCTGTCCCACTGTCGTCGCTGTGTGCGCCCCCTCTCATCTTCCCCATCTCCTATCCCTTGCCTCTTCTCCTCTCCTCCTTCCTCACCGCGGCCATTCTCGATGGCGCATGGCAAATGTGGCGGCGGCAACCCTAGGCGAGGCGACCGACGGAAAGAAAGGGCGAGCGGCGGCAGCGGCAGCAAAGAAGGCCGCATCCTTGCGGCGACGGCGTGGAGCCCCGAGCCGAATCCTTGGCGACGGCGCCCACGGCCGGACACCTCTCCTGTGTGCGGCCACGTGGACAGCGAACGGCGGGTTGGCTCGGTGTACCTGGCACGCGCCGCCCGTGCACCCTCCACGCCGGTGATCTCCACTGCACCTCAAAACACAACTAAGGTACACATTCCACCCAAATCCGCTTGACTTTTTGAGATTGCAGTAGAAGATCATGTCGATGAGATATCAAAGCTGCCGGTGCTTAGTATTTATTAAATCAACTTAGCAAACAACAATATATTGTATGGCATACTCCGTATTGCAAATTTCGAAATGAATGAGACTTCATTTTTCAAGGAAAACTTTTAGAAGCTTTGGAAAACCTGGGAATGTTTAAGGTTTATTAAGTGGTACAACTTAGGTGTTTGTGCAACATGGATGCCCTTGTTAGTTATTAGTATTCACAGTAACCTATTAATCACAAGTTCATGCCCATACACAATCATAGGAATGTTAGTATTTTCTTACAGAAACATCTGAATACACATACTCTATGAAACGGCAAGAAACAATAATCGAGCCCATTTTCTTGTTATCATCCATCAACTGAAACTATAATTCAGTTAAACTTGGAGTGACCATGTAGCGCTGCACAAACATGTTTTCAGGTTAGAATAAAAGCAATCTCTAGATATAACAACAATCTAGAATATCAATTTGTAGTCTGCTCAATTAGTATGTCATATAGATATCAAGTATTAACTAGGTCAATGGAGTTGGGAGTGTCCTCAAGATATTTACCGATGGTGCTTCCGTATGTTCTTCAGTTATTGTGGGGACTATCTACGCAAAATTCTTTTCAAATATCCGTCGTAGTTCACACTCGGTACTCAAAAACAATATTAACTATGCTTAATGAACATTCGTGGGCTGAATGCGTAGGCGGAGAGTTTGGTACTGCCTATATCGTGTGAACTATTGGTTATGTTATGAACTGTGTATGTTTTATTTGCTTAGAGAGTAGATTTGATTAGAGAGTAGATTGCAATATTTATTTTGCAATTCTGGACTGATGAATAGCCTTCTTTGCTATGTAGCTCCTCCGTCAGCAGCTCACGCCGCCTCTCCAGCCCGCCGACAGGTGCCAACCGCCGCAGAACAAGCTGCCCGCCTCTCCGACCTCGTCTTCACCGCTCACTCCTACAGAAGCTCAAGGTAATTAGAATGGGGATGAATGTGAAATGGCTAGACCTGAGCATATGCTGGACCTGATGTGGTGGTGTGATGGCGTGTAACTCACACGTTCGTTGGGAACCCCAAGAGGAAGGTATGATGCGCACAGTAGCAAGTTTTCCCTCAGAAAGAAACCAAGGTTTAATCGAACCAGGAGGAGCCAAGAAGCACGTTGAAGGTTGATGGTCGCGAAATGTGATGCGGCGCAACACCAGGGATTCCGGCGCCAACGCGGAACCTGCACAACACAACCCAAGTACTTTGTCCCAACGAAACAGTGAGGTTGTCAATCTCACCGGCTTGCTGTAACAAAGGATTAAGCGTATCGAGTGGAAGATGTTTGCAAAGAAAACAGAAACAAGTATTGCAGTAGATTGTATGCTATGTAAAGAATAGGACCGGGGTCCACAGTTCACTAGAGGTGTCTCTCCCATAAGATAAAGCATGTTGGGTGAACAAATTACAGTCGGGCAATTGACAAATAGAGAAAGGCATAACAATGCATATACATGATATGATAAATATAGTGAGATTTAATCCGGGCATTACGACAAAGTACATAGACCGCCATCCAACTACATCTATGCCTAAAAAGTCCACCTTCAGGTTATCATCCGAACCCTCCAAAGTATTAAGTTGCAAAGCAATAGACAATTGCATTAAGTATGGTGCGTAATGTAATCAACAACTACATCCTTAGACATAGCATCAATGTTTTATCCCTAGTGGCAACAACACATCCACAACCTTAGAACTTTCTGTCACTGTCCCAGATTCAATGGAGGCATGAACCCACTATCGAGCATAAATACTCCCTCTTGGAGTTAAGAGTAAAAACTTGGCCAGAGCCTCTACTAATAACGGAGAGCATGCAAGATCATAAACAACACATAAACAATAGATTGATAATCACCATAATCATAGTACTCTCTATCCATCGGATCCCGACAAACACAACATATAGTATTACAGATAGATGATCTTGATCATGTTAGGCAGCTCACAAGATCCAACAATGAAGCACAACAAGGAGAAGACGACCATCTAGCTACTGCTATGGACCCATGGTCCAGGGGTGAACTACTCACTCATCACTCCGGAGGCGACCATGGCGGTGTAGAGTCCTCCGGGAGATGAATCCCCTCTCCGGCAGGGTGCCGGAGGCGATCTCCGAATCCCCCGAGATGGGATTCGCGGCGGCGTCTCTGTAAGGTTTTCCGTATCGTGGCTCTCGGTACTGGGGGTTTCGCGACGGAAGCTTTAAGTAGGCGGAGGGTCAACGCGGGGGCCACACGAGGGGCCCAGAGGCTAGGTCGGCGCGGCCAAGGCCTGGGCCGCACCGCCCTGCCCTCTGGCCGCCTCGTGGCCCCACTTCATTATCTCTTCGGTCTTCTGGAAGCTTCGTGCAAAATAGGACCCTGGGCGAAAGTTTCGTCCAATTCCGAGAATATTTCTTTACTAGGATTTCTGAAACCAAAAACAGCAGAAAACAGCAACTGGCTCTTCGGCATCTTGTTAATAGGTTAGTTCCAGAAAATGCATAAATATGACATATAATGTGCATAAAACATGTAGGTATCATCAATAAAGTGGCATGGAACATAAGAAATTATCGATACGTTGGAGACGTATCAGCATCCCCAAGCTTAGTTCTGCTCGTCCCGAGCAGGTAAAACGATAACAAAGATAATTTCTGAAGTGACATGCCATCATAATCTTGATCATACTATTTGTAAACATATGTAATGAATGCAGCGATCAAAACAAAAGTAATGACATGAGTAAACAAGTGAATCATAAAGCAAAGACTTTCCATGAATAGTACTTCAAGACAAGCATCAATAAGTCTTGCATAAGAGTTAACTCATAAAGCAATAAATCAAAGTAAAGGTGTTGAAGCAACACATAGGAAGATTAAGTTTCAGCGGTTGCTTTCAACTTATAACATGTATATCTCATGGATATTGTCAACATAAAGTAATATAACAAGTGCAATATGCAAGTATGTAGGAATCAATGCACAGTTCACACAAGTGTTTGCTTCTTAGGTGGAAGGAGATAGGTAAACCGACTCAACAATAAAAGTAAAAGAATGGTCCTTCAAAGAGGAAAGCATCGATTGCTGTATTTGTGCTAGAGCTTTTATTTTGAAAACATGAAACAATTTTGTCAACGGTAGTAATAAAGCATATGAGTTATGAAAATTATATCTTACAAGTTGCAAGCCTCATGCATAGTATACTAATAGTGCCCGCACCTCGTCCTACTTAGCTTGGACTACCGGATCTTCGCATGCCATGTTTCAACCAAGTGTCACAAAGGGGTACCTCCATGCCGCCTGTACAAAGGTCTAAGGAGAATGCTCGCATTTCGGATTTCTCGCTTTTGATTATTCTCAACTTAGACATCCATACCGGGACAACATGGACAACAGATAATGGACTCCTCTTAAATGCATAAGCATGTAGCAATGATTATTATTCTCATATGAGATTGAGGATATATGTCCAAAACTGAAACTTCAACCATGATTCATGGCTTTAGTTAGCGGCCCAATGTTCTTCTCTAACAATTTTGCATGCTCCAACCACTAAAATGATAGATCCTTCAGACAAGACGGACATGCATAGCAACTCACATGATATTCAACAATAGTTGATGGCGTTCCCCAGAAGCATGGTTATCGCACAACAAGCAACTTAATAAAAGATAAAGTGCATAAGTACATATTCAATACTACGATAGTTTTTAAGGCTATTTTGTCCCATGAGCTATATATTGCAAAGGTGAATGATGGAATTTTAAAGGTAGCACTCAAGCAATTTACTTTGGAATGGCGGAGAAATACCATGTAGTAGGTAGGTATGGTGGACACAAATGGCATAGTAGTTGGCTCAAGGATTTTGGATGCATGAGAAGTATTCCCTCTCGATACAAGGTTTAGGCTAGCAAGGTTATTTGAAGCAAACTCAAGGATGAACAATGTGCAGCAAAACTCACATAAAAGACATATTGTAAACATTATAAGACTCTACACCGTCTTCCTTGTTGTTCAAAACTCAATACTAGATATTATCTAGACCTTAGAGAGACCAAATATGCAAATCAAATTTTAGCAAGCTCTATGTATTTCTTCATTAATGGGTGCAAAGCATATGATGCAAGAGCTTAAACATGAGCACAACAATTGCCAAGTATCACATTATCCAAGACATTTTAGAATTACTACATGTAGCATTTTCCAATTCCAACCATATAACAATTTAACGAAGAAGAAACTTCGCCTTGAACATTATGAGTAAAGCCTAAGGACACATGTGTCCATATGCAACAGCGGAGCGTGTCTCTCTCCCACAAAGTGAATGCTAGGATCCATTTTATTCAAACAAAACAAAAACAAAAACAAACCGACGCTCCAAGTAAAGAACACAAGATGTGATTGAATAAAAATATAGTTTCAGGGAGGAACCTGATGATGTTGTCGATGAAGAAGGGGATGCCTTGGGCATCCCCAAGCTTAGACGCTTGAGTCTTCTTAAAATATGCAGGGGTGAACCACGGGGCATCCCCAAGCTTAGAGCTTTCACTCCTCTTGATCATAGTATATCATTCTCCTCTCTTGACCCTTGAAAACTTCCTTCACACCAAACTTCAAGCAAACTCATTAGAGGGTTAGTGCATCATTAATAATTCACTCATTCAGAGGTGACACAATCATTATTTTCACTTCTGGACATTGCATAATGCTACTGGACATTAGTGGATCAAAGAAATAAATCCAACATAGCAAAAGAGGCAATGCGAAATAAAAGGCAGAATCTGTCAAAAACAGAACAGTCCGTAAAGACGAATTTAAAGCTGGCACTAGACTTGCTCAAATGGAAAAACTCAAAACTAATGAAAGTTGCGTACATATCTGAGGATCACGCTCGTAAATTGGCAGATTTTTTCGAATTTTCTACAGGGAACTGTGCCCAGATTCGTGACAGACAGCAATGCTGTTTCTGCGCAGCGATCCTAAATATAACATCAACTTTGACATAGAAACTTTACTTGGCACAAAAACATGATAAGGAGAGGTTGCTACAGTAGTAAACAACTTCCAAGACTCAAAAAACAAAAAATTGCTGTAGGTAAAAACATGGGTTGTCTCCCATAAGCGCTTTTCTTTAACGCCTTTCAGCTAGGCGCAGAAAGTGCAAATCAAGTAACATCGAGAGTAGAAGCATCAACATCATAGCTTGTTCTAATAATAGAATCAAAAGGCAACTTCATTCTCTTTCTAGGGAAGTGTTCCATACCTTTCTTGAGAGGAAATTGATATTTAATATTACCTTCCCTCATATCAATAACAGCACCAACAGTTCGAAGAAAAGGTCTTCCCAACACAATTGGACAAGATGCATTGCATTCGATATCCAAGACAACAAAATCAACGGGGACAAGGTTATTGTTAACCGTAATATGCACATTATCAATCCTCCCCAAAGGTTTCTTTTTAACATTATCGGCAAGATTAACATCCAAATAACAATTCTTCAATGGTGGCAAGTCAAGCATATCATAAATCTTTTTAGGCATAACAGAAATACTTGCACCAAGATCACATAAAGCATTACATTCAAAGTCATTGAATTTCATTTTAATGATGGGCTCCCAACCATCCTCTAACTTTCTAGGAATAGAAGTTTCAAGTTTTAGTTTCTCTTCTCTAGCTTTTATGAGAGCATTTGTAATATGTTTTGTAAAGGCTAAATTTATAGCACTAGCATTGGGACTTTTAGCAAGTTTTTGTAAGAACTTTATAACTTCAGAGATGTGGCAATCATCAAAATCTAAATCATTATGAGCTACAGCAATGGGATCATTGTTCCCAAGGTTGGAAAAAATTTCAGCAGTTTTATCACAAGCAGTTTCAGCAGTTTTAGCAATTTCAGGCAGTTTTGTTCGCTTTGCACTAGGAGTAGAAACATTGCCAACACCAATTATATTACCATTGATAGTAGGAGGTGCAGCAACATGTGAAGAATTAGCATTACTAGTGGTGGTAATAGTCCAAACTTTAGCTACATTATTCTCTTTAGCTAGTTTTTCATTTTCTTCTCTATCCCACCTAGCACGCAGTTCAGCCATTAATCTTATATTCTCATTAATTCTAACTTGGATGGCATTTGCTGTAGTAGTAATCTTATTATCAATATCATTATTAGGCATAGCTTTCAATTTTAAAAGATTAACATCGGAGGCAAGCCTATCAACTCTAGAAGCAATAGTATCAATTTTATCAAGCTTTTCCTCAACAGATTTGTTAAAAGCAGTTTGTGTACTAATAAATTCTTTAAGCATGGCTTCAAGACCAGAGGGTACACTCCTATTATTATTGTAAGAATTCCCATAAGAATTACCATAACCATTACCATTAGCAGAAGGATATGGCCTATAGTTATTACCAGAGTTGTTCCTATAAGCATTGTTGTTGAAATTATTATTTTTAATGAAATTCACATCAACATTTTCTTCTTGAGCAACCAATGAAGCTAAAGGAACATTATTAGGATCAACATTAGATCTACCATTCACAAGCATAGACATAATCACATCAATCTTATCACTCAAGGAAGAGGTTTCTTCAACAGAATTTACCTTCTTACCTTGCGGAGCTCTTTCCGTGTGCCATTCAGAGTAATTTATCATCATATCATCAAGAAGTTTTGTAGCCGCCCCCAATGTGATGGACATAAAGGTACCTCCAGCAGCTGAATCCAATAAATTCCGCGAAGAAAAATTTAGTCCTGCATAGAAGGTTTGGATGATCATCCAAGTAGTCAGTCCATGGGTTGGGCAATTCTTTACCAAAGTTTTCATTCTCTCCCATGCTTGAGCAACATGTTCAGTATCTAATTGTTTAAAATTCATTATGCTACTTCTCAAAGATATAATTTTAGCGGGAGGATAATATCTACCAATAAAAGCATCCTTGCATTTAGTCCATGAATCAATACTATTCTTAGGCAAAGATAGCAACCAATCTTTAGCTCTTCCTCTTAATGAGAAAGGAAACACTTTCAATTTAATAATATCACCATCTACATCCTTATACTTTTGCATTTCACAAAGTTCAACAAAATTATTGAGATGGGCAGCAGCATCATCAGAACTAGCACCAGAAAATTGATCTCTCATAACCAAGTTCAGTAAAGCAGGTTTAATTTCAAAGAATTCTGCTGTAGTAGCAGGTGGAGCAATAGGTGTGCATAGGAAATCATTATTATTTGCATTTGTGAAGTCACACAATTTAGTATTTTCAGGGGTATTCATTTTAGCAACGGTAAATAAAACAAACTAGATAAAGTAAATGCAAGTAACTAATTTTTTTGTGTTTTTGATATAGAGAGCAAGACGGTAAATAAAGTAAAACTAGCAACTAATTTTTTTGTGTTTTGTTTAGGTGCAGCAAACAAAGTAGTAAATAAAATAAAGCAAGACAAAAACAAAGTAAAGAGATTGAGAAGTGGAGACTCCCCTTGCAGCGTGTCTTGATCTCCCCGGCAACGGCGCCAGAAAAAGAGCTTGATGGCGTGTAACTCACACGTTCGTTGGGAACCCCAAGAGGAAGGTATGATGCGCACAGTAGCAAGTTTTCCCTCAGAAAGAAACCAAGGTTTAATCGAACCAGGAGGAGCCAAGAAGCACGTTGAAGGTTGATGGTCGCGAAATGTGATGCGGCGCAACACCAGGGATTCCGGCGCCAACGCGGAACCTGCACAACACAACCCAAGTACTTTGTCCCAACGAAATAGTGAGGTTGTCAATCTCACCGGCTTGCTGTAACAAAGGATTAAGCGTATCGAGTGGAAGATGTTTGCAAAGAAAACAGTAAACAAGTATTGCAGTAGATTGTATGCTATGTAAAGAATAGGACCGGGTCCACAGTTCACTAGAGGTGTCTCTCCCATAAGATAAAGCATGTTGGGTGAACAAATTACAGTCGGGCAATTGACAAATAGAGAAAGGCATAACAATGCATATACATGATATGATAAATATAGTGAGATTTAATCCGGGCATTACGACAAAGTACATAGACCGCCATCCAACTGCATCTATGCCTAAAAAGTCCACCTTCAGGTTATCATCCGAACCCCCTCCAGCATTAAGTTGCAAAGCAACAGACAATTGCATTAAGTATGGTGCGTAATGTAATCAACAACTACATCCTTAGACATAGCATCAATGTTTTATCCCTAGTGGCAACAGCACATCCACAACCTTAGAACTTTCTGTCACTGTCCCAGATTCAATGGAGGCATGAACCCACTATCGAGCATAAATACTCCCTCTTGGAGTTAAGAGTAAAAACTTGGCCAGAGCCTCTACTAGTAACGGAGAGCATGCAAGATCATAAACAACACATAAACAATAGATTGATAATCACCATAATCATAGTACTCTCTATCCATCGGATCCCGACAAACACAACATATAGTATTACAGATAGACGATCTTGATCATGTTAGGCAGCTCACAAGATCCAACAATGAAGCACAACAAGGAGAAGACGACCATCTAGCTACTGCTATGGACCCATGGTCCAGGGTGAACTACTCACTCATCACTCCGAGGCGACCATGGCGGTGTAGAGTCCTCCCGGAGATGAATCCCCTCTCCGGCAGGGTGCCGGAGGCGATCTCCCGAATCCCCCGAGATGGGATTCGCGGCGGCGGCTCTGTAAGGTTTTCCGTATCGTGGCTCTCGGTACGGGGTTTCGCGACGGAAGCTTTAAGTAGGCGGAGGGTCAACGCGGGGGCCACACGAGGGCCCAGAGGCTAGGTCGGCGCGGCCAAGGCCTGGGCCGCGCCGCCCTGCCCTCGCCGCCTCGTGGCCCCACTTCGTTATCTCTTCGGTCTTCTGGAAGCTTCGTGCAAAAATAGGACCCTGGGCGAAAGTTTCGTCCAATTCCGAGAATATTTCTTTACTAGGATTTCTGAAACCAAAAACAGCAGAAAACAGCAACTGGCTCTTCGGCATCTTGTTAATAGGTTAGTTCCAGAAAATGCATAAATATGACATATAATGTGCATAAAACATGTAGGTATCATCAATAAAGTAGCATGGAACATAAGAAATTATCGATACGTTGGAGACGTATCATGGTGCCCTGAGCATATGCTGGAGGCTCAGGTCATTGCTATATTGATGTGTCTGGAAGTAAAAGTGATATGTCTCTGCAGGTACACATTGAGTGCCAATGTTTTGCCGGAATGTCGATTAACTTCCGTTCCGGCGAATTTCTGGCACTCCGGCATGACCTTTAGCAAAGGTCATGCCGAATTTTCGCCGTGGATTTCCACCTAGTAGTGTTAACAGAATATACTTGGCATTTTTAACAGTATTTGACAAAGCATGTTAGATAGTGCAGTTCTTGAAATTTTCAACTGCTGTGTATTTTATGGCTATTAGGGTAGTAGGTGAACTACCTTTTACTTGCTGCTAGAAGAGTTAAGCACATGCTTTGATAATCCTATTCCTATACATATATGTTGTACACTTGTACTTCACACTGTGATGCTTGCTGGTTATAGCACCATATATAATAACCAATTATCATGGTAGCACGCTTTATTCGAACATGGTAGCACACAAGTATGTTGTCTTTCAACAAAGCACCCCATTTGGTGAATCTAATCTTTCAAGAAAACATGATCTTGTTTTACTTTTTCTAGCCACAGTATATGAATTTCTGAATTTGTCAAGTGATAGTTACAGTATATGAATTTCTGAATTTGTCAAGTGATAGTTACAGTATATGAATTTCTGAGTATATTTTTAAAATGAACACTTACAGTAGCTTTTGCACTTACAATAGCTTGTGCACTTACAGTAGCTTATGCACTTACACATTGTTTTTTGTGGGGGACTATCTATAGCTGCAACATTGTTTTTTGATGGCCAATAGCTCTAAGGTTGTGACTGTTTAGTAATTGAACCCTTGAATTTGACTAACCAATATTGGTACAGAACACCAAACTGTGTCATTGGGTCGGTATACTTCATCTAGGCCTCTGTTATGAAAAAAATGAAGGATTAGGTGTTCAACTTGGCTTCATCTGCATGTTTACAGTCAAATTTCTGAAGTAAACTTACACTAGTAGTGGCCATACTGAGTAGTTTCTTGGTTGAAAATAAATCACCTGGCTTTGTTATACAGTAAAGCATGTTCCTAATTAAAACACTACCTGATTTCTTTCTTTGACTAATAGTAGTTCCAAATACATGGCAGAAGCACGTAGCTAGCGATGTCGTCTTCTGCAGACCCCCACAAAGACGTTGACGGGTCTTCTCAGCGGAAGTTGGATGAGCACTACAGGCTCATGGTCTCGGATCAGCTGGAGGACCTTCCAGGCAGCGATGACGAGTCCTCGGAGGAGGGGGATGATGAGATGGACAACGATGGTGAGGATGAGAGGGGGGCTGCCGACGAGACCACCGACAGTGGCGTTGCCGGGGGTAGCTCGGATACTACTACCGAGGCCAAGAGGAAACGGAAGCAGCGGCGCCCAAACAGGGTCGGCACCACTCGCGAGATAATCACCGCGGTGGACGCCAAGACCGGTCTTCCTACTGAGCCCAAGCACGTGGCGAAGGGGTACGGCCTCCAACTGGGAGCAATCCTTCGGGACGTCGTCGACGTCAACGAGACGAAACTCCGAACCAAGAAGAAGCAGCATCTGCAGGCCCAACTCCTTGCGCGGCTGCACGCACGGTATGAGTTCCCTGTGGAATACAGGAACGAGGATCCCAAGGATAACATCGTGAACAGACGAGCCCTCTCTAAGTTCTCCAAGAACCTCAGCGGTTATAAAACCATGCTGAGGGGGATGCTTGGTGACAATGAGACTTGGGAAGAGATCCAGCGCCACTTCCCGCGGATGACGCTGGAGCAGTATAATAAATTCTTGGAAAACGAGGAGCTCGAGTACACCAAACAACAATCGACCTGGGGGAAGGAGCTGGCGGAAAAGAACATCGGTCACCACAATCTCGGTTGCCGTGGCTTCGAAGGCAAGCAGCCGGTATGGGACAAGGAGGACCAGGCCTACATAAATGCTGGCCTCGAGCCCCCTTTTGCCAAGTACAAAGACCCACTCTTCAGGGCATATCTCAGGTCCCGATACCATAGAGAATTGGGTGGGAAACGTGTCACGAAACCTGATGTGGTGGTGGGAGTTGAGTTGGTCGCCGACGCGAAGGTGATGGCACTTGAGAAAGCAGTGGTAAGCAATTTACCAGCTTATTAATTTGATACTGCTCACCAAGTCCATTACATTCTAAAATTGTTCATGTTACTTCTGGCAGTTGACGGAACAAGCAGCCGCCGAATCAGCTGGCTCCTCGTCCCAGACGTCGACTGGCAAAGTCCCGTGGGACACGCCTTTTATCAGGGGTCTGAACACCGTGAAGGCGCGGCCGCTTTTGGACAAGCCCCACCGTGTCCCCGGCGCCGGAGGAGGTCGCAAGCTTGCCGACTATGGCTTGGACGTGCCCGCAAGCACTAAGGAGTCGCGGCAGGCGCAGAAGGACCGGGAGCACGAGGCTCTTCTGAAAAAGGTGGCCGACTTGGAAACAACCATGGAGCAACGCGTCAGTGCCGAGGTTCAGCAACGCGTCAGTGCCGAGGTTGCTAGCAAGGTCGATGACGCGCTGGCCAACAGGGTCAATGAAATCATCCCTGATCTTGTGCTGTCGATGAAGAATTACTTCGCCGGCGGCCAAAAGGGACCGATGCCGGTTATCAGCCTAGGCGCCAGCAACTCGGACAACCGGCCTCCAACTAGACACGCTCAATGCACACCCAACTTGGTGACTCCACCCGCCGGCAATGTCGGCGCTAGAGAGGATTCGCCGGACCTGGGGGGCCCCAGTACTAGCCCCTCAGTCACCTGCACGCCTGGCCTCGGTCCTTCAACGCGAGCCGAGCTCGACGCCCTCACGGTAATTAATTTAGTCTCTCAAGCTCTACAAATTAGTTACTTTGTCGTCGCCCCTCTCTGACCTACACATGTTTTCACAGGAGAACGCGACTCCTTGCACCTTGCTACTGAATGTGGACAACAAGTTGAAGGCTGTAGCGAGCGGCAGTGTCATCCTGCCAACACAGCGGATTTTCCACTGCGTCAGGATGGATGATAGCTTGAGCCGGGTTCGCGTGAACCGGTCGTTACCGGGATGCCAAGACCTCCATCCTCCTTATCAACCCCCGGAAACGGAAACCCCGCTCACTCTCGGGGACCTCAAGAATCACATCCTTCTATGGCCGAAAGCCCTAATTCGGCTGAACACCGCCGCCTCAGGTTCGGAGGCAAGCTATGGCATGGTCACTCCTCAGGATGCGACGGCTGCCCCGAGCCAAGCCAAGGTCCCAGCTCCAACGACTGCTTTGACGGCAGGCAAAGGCAGGGCCAGTCCTCCACCGGCTTATGATCATTTTGAGCCCGATAGTCAGCCCGATAGTCAGCACGAGAGTCAGCACGACAAGGCGTTGGACATCGATCAAGCTCCCATTGATACGTTCATCGCCGAGCTCGACGCCGACGCGGTTTCTCCTTACAAGCCACCCGCCGGTCATATCCTAAAGAAGAAGTTGTTCCTTTCACAAGAAACGCCCGAGCAGGAGGACACTACCGCCTTCACCGCTCCGCCCCGAGTTGGGCTTACCCCGAGGACACTCCTTGGTGCGACCACGGAGGGTATGAAACAAAACGCCACTCCCAGTTGCAGTAAGAAGAAGGGCAGGAAGCGGAAGAAGTCGGGAGATGTTGCCAAAAGCAAGATAGTGGTTAATGACAAGTTGCCGACCCCGTGGAGGAAGTTGCATCACATAGGCCAGCCGATGCTGCCGGCACACGTTGTAGACAAGTTGACGCCGGATATGAGGAACGTGCATGATACTATTCTAATGAAGGAGAAGCTACTTCTTAAAGAAAGAAATCCCTCGTACCCGATTGTGATAGCCAAGGTGCCCACTGGCTTTGGCTTTGTCAACACATACCCTGCGGACTTGATGTTCATTCGGTACGAAGACATCTTCAGGCTCTTGCACATGCAACAGCTAGACCGAAACTTGGTCCGCCTCGTATCGCTCAGTATGGCGCACGATATCGCCATGGAGAACACAGCGCACATCGCTATCATGGACCCCTTCTACATGACTCCAGCTACCACCCAGAACGAACAAGCGTTTCTCGCGAAGTATATCAAGGATTTCTTGGTGTTAAACAAGGATAAAAAATGCTTTGTCATACCATATTTCCGCGAGTAAGTATTTGGTTACTAAAGTACCCTATATTACATTCTTTCATGAATTTCCTTAATAGCTGAGTATGATGGTTTATTTCCATTTTGCGCAGACTCAAGTACTGCACCCTCCTCCTCTTTCACCCGTATCATTCCCATGTCACTTATCTCGACTCCGGGCTTGATAAGGAGAAAGACTTCACCGACGTTAAGTCTACACTTGATAAAGCCCTCAGCGGCTTCATAGCTGAGATTGGCGTCGACAAACTCAGGCATGAGAAGAAAGTTAAAGGTTGCCATGTGTGCAACCACATAACCAAGTTCCCCTGCCTCAAGCAATCGGCGGATGACAATGGGATGGAGGCATGGTTTGCCATCCTACAGATGAGGGCGGTTGTAAGGTCTCAGAACGATCTCTTGTTGCCATCTGGTCTTCAAGGGAATTTCGTCAACATGTCGGACACCACCGATGAAAACGTGAGAGCCGAGTTCCGTGCCATCCAGCGGACCATTTGCACAATACTATGGAGGGATGTCGTCATGAATGGTGGCTTGTTCAACTATGGCCCCGCACTTTCTAATTTCGAGATAGAAGGCCGATTAGAAGATGGATGTGACGAGAGAACATTCAACACGCTCGAGGGCATCCTTCCCTTCCCGCCGAAGCCGACTTGACTCAAAAACTTTTGTCCTTTGCAAATGTTAGTCATAAAATTACTTAAGTATTTTTTATGTTTGTTCTTTTGCACACCTATATGTTATATCTCTCTCTATGGATGTACTAACAACTTACATTTCTTTGTTGTGTGTTTGCATAGATGACGTACTATGTCGTCTACCACGGCAGGGTTCCTGGAGTCTACGAGGACTGGGAAGACTGTAGGAGGCAGGTCCACCGTTTCAGCGGCAACAGCTACAAGGGGTACACCACTTTGGAGGAGGCGGAAACTCGATACGCCAACTTTCGAGCGGGACAGAGGAGGGAGATGTGGAGGACCCCTTTCATCGTGATGATGCTTGCCGCCACCGCCTCTCTAGTTTATTATGTCATTGTTGTTTAGCTAGGTCATCGACACTGGACTTATATGTATTTCTGTAACATGTGCTACTTCGAGTCGTGATGTTTGAACTATGGTCGACACTTGTGTTATTGATGCATGCATGCATGTTATGGACATTTCGGGACTTTCTAATGATGTGTATCATTGCCAATGATGTGTATCTTGCTAATGATGTCTATTTTGCTGTCATTCTGGTAATTGCCTGTATATTCTGTGTATATGCTTGAATTCTGGTGTATATGTCAAATTCGAGATTTATTTACTTCTCCTGCTAATGTTAACGCTGGCGAAATGTACATGTATCCCTGGCGTTTTGCAATCGCAAGACTACGGCCTTTCCCCGGCGAAATGGTAAGACGCCGGCGGTAAGACTAACCCGGCGAATTGACAACACTTACCCCCGGCGAAGAACGCCGGCGGTAAGGGCACTTACCCCGGCGAATTGGGAGGCGCCGGCGATGAGGCTTTACCACCGGCGAGGTGATCGGGCGAATGCAAGAACGCCGGCGGTAGGTTTCTGACGCCGCGGTAGGCCATTTCTAGTAGTGCTGCTGCTTCTTTAGGAATTAGCCTGCTGCCTGGGAGGCCATACAGGGCTTGACCATAACTGGTGCATCGGATCTCCCTCCCGTCGGTATCTGGGAAGGTGCAGGTGGTCAAAGGTGGAAAGTCTGGGATTTGGTTCTGAAAGTATAGCTGAGCCCATAATTGAATAAACCACCAGGGACCCCCTGTCTTTACTGTTCTTTGAGAAAACAGTTTGACCGACATCAGCTGGAGAGATCGATAAACCTCCCCAAGGAACAGTTTGCCAAGGCCAAGGCGAGTGCCTTTAGCAAGTTCGTAGGCCAGGGAGAGGTAATTCTTAGTTGGAGCGAGAGAAGGACCGCAGAATATGAAGTGCTCCAGCCAGAAGTTTAAGAAGGCCGTGTGTTCTCTCTCGGTTACAGGGCCTTTGGTTTTCATGTAACGCTTCAGATAGGCGCCCCAGCTTGTGCACTCTTTTTTGGAAGAGAGGGTGAACGGGACTTTTGGCAATTTGAAAGCAGAGGGGCTGGGAGATGCAATATCAAGGCCTGTGATCATGGTTACATCCAGCAGAGTTGGCGTCATGGGGCCATGGCCAAACATAAAACAGTTTAGTGCGTCGGACCAAAAGTAGCCGATGGTTTTCAGAATGTTCTCATTCTTTTCAAGAGGAGACAGTGATAATGACAATGCATCGGCTATCCCTATCGTTTCCCAGGTGGCGTAATGGGTCTTAGACACTCTATTGTACCATGCTACCCAACCTTCAGGGGGATTAGGCCAGGCTCGCAGGCAGTCGGCCCAGGAAGTCAGATCTAAGTTCTGGTTCGCGAAGGGGATTCTGTTGGCCTCACAGGAGATTAAATGGGCAGGGCTCTCGGAAGAACGGGGGCCAAGACACATGGAGTTTGGGAGAGAAGGATGCGGCAACAGGATATCGGAGACCTAAAATTAACAACGGGACAGAAACATTAATTCAGGTGTTCCTCCGTTCAATCCTGAGTTTAATCCTAATGGCGAAGAAGCAGTGGAGTATTACCTTCAGACCCGAGACCATGGCGTTGGCGTTGGACGATTCCGCCATTGGATGCGTTGCGGAGGTAGGGCGGCGCTGTTGAGATCTGAAGCTTGTGGAGCTGCTCGGGTCGCGGATTTTGGGGATCTGAGATGGAGGCTACAAGTTACCGTTTGAGAGGGACAAAATAAGGTCTGCCCTCGCTCGTTTTATGGTAGAGGCCGATGCGACACCATCGGCTCTTTTTTGGAGGTTGTTTGACTTCGGCCGTCGACCAAGTTAAGTAGAAGCCGATAGTTTAAAAGGGAAAGGACGAAAAGAAGAGCCGATTACTCGGGAGTTGCCAGAGCTGTCAAATCATGCAGAGGAGTTGAGAAGGCAAGATGTCACCATAGAGAATACTTCGACGGTTCTGCTCTGCCACGACATGACCCCTCGAGGAAAAAACAGATGGTTTTGGTATTATCATTACCAAAACCAGGGGGGCATGTGTTATCACCCGATTTTGGCCAAATCAGGAGGTGGGCCGCAAGTGAAGATGGGCTTGAAGGACGTACACGTGGAGCATCTTCGAAGTGGCCTTGCGCTAAGAGTTTGGGCTAAGTGGCCCGTGTATCTGTAAATTAGTAGATCGCATTGTAATTTAGATTAAAGAGATAGAGTCTGGCCGTGCACGGTTAGGTGCACGCCTCAATTAGAAAGTCCCTTGGACTATAAATATGTATCTAGGGTTATCAGAAAAGGAGGACAATCATCATTCAACCAACACAAAATACGGCGCATCGCCACCCCTTCTCTTCGAGGGTTTCTCCCGGGTAAGCACCATGCTGCCTAGATCGCATCTAGCGATCTAGGCAGTATACGTTTATTTGTTATCCTTGTACTGCTCGTGTGAAGCCTTGTTGATGGCGAGCAGTACTATTTATCCTTAGGTGTTTAGGGGTTCGCATTGGTGCTTTCACGTGCATATTGCGTGGAAAACCCCCGGGCGGTAGCCAACAGTAGAGCCGGGAATGACGGGGCTGCGGCTGGCCCGAGTCCCTCGAGCGACGGCCCGCAAAGCCTCCTGGTCGCGCGCCGATGCGGGTCGCAAGGGCGTGCCACCTGACCTATACCTGGTCGGAAGGTGTGGATGATGCCTCGCTTAGTTTCTGCAGGGCACACACGTACACGTTAAATACGAGCCTCGATCGGCTCTCAGGTTGTCCTGTGAATCGGCTCATGGAGCCGATCCACCCATGATTCGTCCAAGGTGGCCGAATATATGGTGGTCCTGCTTGATCAAGATAAAGCATATGAGATCCACGACGATCTAGGGTTTTCACCGCATAATCGGATCATCCTACTCACGATTGGGCCTCGCGCTCACGCACGGTAAACGTAAGCCAGCCCTAGACAAGGCCTAAAAACCAACACTAGGTTGATCCTCGGAACGTCCTGTCTAGGGGCAGCAAACTACACCCTGCATGCCGCTGGATCCTCCAACCCTTTGTAAGGCCTAACTATTGCAGATATTAAACTAATCCTTGATGAATCAAGGAGCGACCATAACGGATTAGATCTACTAAATAAAGATCAAGCGGGGTGCCGCCCCTGCACCCATGATGAGGCACAAGGACGGCTAGACGCGCAAGGGTTGCACTACGCGAGCATATGATGCTAAGAACGATGCTAACCCTAACGCGTCTACGATAACTACGTTGCTCGCCATCAAAAAGGCTTCAGTACGAGCAACGCATGAACAACTAGGCAGGCTCGTGCTGCCTAGATCGCGAGATGCGATCTAGGCAGCATGGTGCTTACCGGAGGAACCCTCGAGACGAAGGAGTTGGCGATGCGCCGAGATTGGTTTGTGTTGAACGTTGGTTGTTGTTTATTCCATAAACCCTAGGTACATATTTATAGTCCAGGGGACTTTCTAATGTGGGCGTGCACCATACCGTGCACGGGTAAAACTCTAACTTCTACGTAACCTACTAATAAAGATACACGGGCTAACAAGCCCAAACTTGGTAAACAAAGCCGTTTCACACATCCCTCCACGCATATATCCTTAAGTCCATCTTGATCGCGGCCCACCTCTGGCTTGGTCAGATTCTGGTGATAACACATGCCCCCTGGTTTTGGAAATGACATTTCCAAAATCATTATGCTTTCCTCTCGTAGGGTCATGTCGTAGCAGAGCAAAACCGTCGCAATACTGTCTATTAACACTTCTTCCACATAACTCGACGATTCTAGCAATCTTTAAGCAATCGGCTCTTTTTTCTACACAATCGGCTTCTAGTTAACTTAGCCGATAGTCAAAGTCAAACAAACCCCGAAAGAGCCGATGGCGTCGCACCGGCCCCTACCATATAACAAACAAGGGCAAACCTGGTTACCCCTCCAAACGGTCACCTGCAACCTCCGTCTGAGAAAGCAAACTCAGATCCCCAAAATCCGCCACCTACGCAATCTCGCGAGCTTCAGATCTCGACCACAGCGCTCCAAACTCCGCAGCGCACCGAATGGCGGAATCATCCAACGCCGCCACCATGGTCTCTGGCTTGAAGGTAATACTCCACCGCTTCTCCTCCATTAGGGCCAATATAAGGATTGAATAGAGGAACACCTGACTTAATGTTCTACTCCGTCATTGATTTTAGGTCTCCGACATCCTATTGCCGCATCCTTCTCTCCCAAATTCCATGTGTCTTGGCCCCCGTTCTTCCGAGAGCCCTGCTCATCTAATCTCATGTGAAGCTAACAGAATCCCCTTCGTGAATCAGCACCTAGATCTGACTTCATGGGCCGACTGCCTGCGAGCCTGGCCTAACCCCCCTGAAGGTTGGGTGCCATGGTACAATAGAGTATCCAAAACCCATTACGCCACCTGGGAATCTATAGGGATAGCCGATGCCTTATCATTATCATTGTCTCCCCTTGAGAAGAATGAAAATATTCTGAAAACCATCGGCTACTTCTGGTCTGACGCAATGAACTGCTTCATATTCGGCCATGGCCCGATGACACCAACCCTGCTAGATGTAGCCATGATTACAGGCCTGGACATTGCGTCTCCAAGCCCTTCTGCTTTCAAACTGCCGAAAGTCCCTTTCACTCTTTCTTCTAAAAAGGAGTGTACCAGCTGGGGCGCCTACCTCGATCGCCATATGAAAACCAAAGGCCCTGTGACAGAGCGAGAACACACAGCCTTCCTAAACTTTTGGTTGGAACACTTCATATTCTGCGGCCCATCACTTGCCCCTACCAAGAATTACCTCTCCCTAGCCTATGAACTGGCCAAAGGCACCCATCTCGGCATCGGCAAACTGTTCCTTGGAGAGGTCTATCGATCTCTTCAATTGATGTCTGTCAAGCTGTTTTCTCAGAAGACAGTTAAAACTGGCGGCCCCTGGTGGTTTATTCAGCTATGGGCGCAGTTATACTTTCGGGATCAGATCCCAGACTTCCCACCTCTGACCTCCTGCACCTTCCCAGATGTTAACGGGAAGGATATTCGATGCACCAGCTATGGACAAGCCCTGTATGGTCTCCCAGGCAGCAGGCTGATCCCTAAAGAAGCAGCAGGGTGGTTCAAAATCTTCTTCCAAGGTCTGGACAACCCCCTGTTCTTTCCTTATACCGAAACGGAGGAATTTGAAAACCCAGTCTCCTTCCGATTGGATAGTTTTGCCGATGACGATAGCACCCGGCATCTATATTCTATCATGATTCGTCCTTGCTTTCTCCCTGTTGGAATGAGCACTTCAAACCGGATCATCAAACCCGGTTACGAGTGTTATCAACCAGTAGTGGTAGCCCGTCAGCTCGGCCTTGGGCAAGTGCCTCCGCACTTATTCTTACACCATCTGACCGCAAGCGAGCCGAACTGCCTGACATCCTTACCAGCCATAGGTGCTACACCTTCTTTGATGCTTTGGCCCTCCCAATTCCTCACAACCTCCGTTTCTCCTCCACTACTGATGGCTTCGAGACTTGGTGGTCCATGTGGAAGACTCATGTTTTTAGGAGGGCGCTAGGACCGCAATTGAAACAACTTGACGCCACGCATGTCATCTCCGCCGACCAGGTACTGTTCCTTAAAATATTTCCCGCAACCCTTTAATGGTAACTTGCCTGCGAACTGACTTCACTTCTTGGCAGGAACAAGACGGCCCAGCTCCCCTGCAAGCCGATGGCTCTCCCTTTGAATTCCTCCCTCCTGCCCCAGTGGTCCTCTTCTGTCAGCGTTCACCACCTCTGAAGAAAGTTATAATGGAAGGCCAGCCGATTTCACCGAAATCGGCTCCTAAAAACAAAGCATCCTTGGAGTCAGTTGCCCCCCGAGCCTCGACCCGGGCGAGGACGGCGGTGAGGAAGGTGGCTGTCAGGAAAACCCTGCCGCGCAGAACTCCTGCCCCAGCGAATTCGCAGGTAAGTTGCACCATATTTCGATCGATCGCACTTGCCTTCCCAACCCTTGTAAGATGGTCGTATTCCTTCTTTCAGACTTCCACCGAAGAGAACTCCAGCGAGGGAGAACAGTCCAGTCCCAGGGCCTCCTACCCACGCGGCACGGACAGATCCACTACACAAAGCCAGACGGACTCGCCAATCCCGGCTTCTAGAAAACGGTCGACTCCCGAGCCTGCCGCTCTTCAGTCTTCAGTCCAAACGAGGTCGCGCATAAAGCGCCGATGTGTTCAAAGGGCCCGCACGGGCCCTGAAGCCTCTTCCCCTAGCCAGGAAGTTTCAAAGGTAACCCTCTTGATAGCTCGTGTTCCCTGTTGTCTTGTCGCTAACCGGACCACTTTACCAATCCCCTTGTAGATCAATGAGACTTCTAGCGGGGTCGTTGAAGAGGTGCCGATGCCATCTACTGCCCCTGGTCCCTCCAACTCGCCACGTGTGACGGACCAGTCGTCTGACCAGCATACTGCAAAGCCGATTGTTACCACCTCGGCTTCCCTTCCTTTCTTGGGAGAGGTACACTTTCCTCTCTCTCTACTTCCTTTATATCTGCCGTATGCCCATACCGTTCTTGCTCTTTTGCCAGGGGTGCGATCCTTCGAGCTTGCTGACATTCGACCCCGACTCCATCGAGCCAGCTGCCCCCAAAATAGGTGAAGAGCCAAATCTTGGTGCAGTCGACGGCCCGCTACAGCGTCTCCGAGTCCTGCTCTCCTCCTCGGTTGACGCTCTGGTTGAGGACCCTGAGACGATCAGGGGCATCCTTGTGGACATCCAGCCTCGTCTCCCAGTGGTGCTGGTAGCTAAACTCTGGCCGACAGTGACTTTGTCAGTTTTCAAGTCAAGGGTGCAGTCGGCTCGTCAAAGGATTAATCTCCGCCGCGCCCAACTCCCGTTGAGAGCTGATATTGCAGAAAAATGCCAGCGGCTCAACGAGAAGAAGGCTGTTTTAGACGCAAAACCGCCACTTCCACTCATAGTGCCAGACTTGAGACCCTACGCAAAGAGCTGGAGGACCTCGAAAGGAGGGCCAGGGAGACCAGACAACTCATCCAAGACGAGGAGTCCATCATTGCTCGCTCCCAAGAGGAAGCGCAAGGCCTCACCGCTGATCTGAAGACCGACCTGGCTGAAATACGTGCCCTCAGCAGCCAGCTGGTGATGGGGAGAGACGAGGACGACGAGGTCGAGATCGCTGAGGTTGATCGAATCCGTACCGATGCTCTCCACGCTCTTAATGCATTTCTTCAGTAGGGCTTTTTAATGAACTGCCACTTGTAAACTTGTTTTCTGTTCTCTGTCAAGTCAACTGCCATGTATCAGTTCTGGTCGCATCCGAATTTTTTTTTATATTCGGCTATAAAATCTTCTCCGCATATGTCCAACGGCGTCGCGCGCGCTCCCTGATTGGGTGCCCCCCGAGCCGATTCTGCCAGGTGACTGCTGAAATCGGCTCTATGTTTAGCTAAGGTACTGTAGTGCAAACGTCGGCTTTATTAGGACCAACGTGGATTCCTTCCAGCGCCACAGACAACGCATCCCATTGTTCATTAGATCGATGTTGAGCCCGGACCGGAACACGATTTTAGCTGACTCCTAAAATCGGCTCCTACGTTCGTAGGCCCACGAGTCTGGCGATGCTATGTTTAGTACGCCGCCTTTTCGAGCTCGTCGGGTAGATTTTCCCTTTGTATTCGCCACGGCGGCATGCGAGCCCCGCCGTGCTGATGCCAAAGGAGAACTCTAGCTTCCCTCCGCAGTGGTTAAAATCTGCCATGTTGATACCAGGATGAGGGTGTGTGTCTCCGTTGCTTGATGCCGCGCAAACATGTCTCCCTACGGAAGCCGACGAGTTTGGTTCCGAGGACCCCCTTGAGCTCGTCAGAGAGCCCCTCGTAAGTGACCGGAGTTTCTTCCGCCATCTCTGATGTGGATGGTGAGGTGGTTGTCGTTGAAGATGGTCCCACCGGGCGTGCCAGAATGTGTTGACGTCGAAACCCACCGGCGGGCGACAGCCAACACCGTAGAGGGAATGACTGGGGCGGCTGGCCCCAGTCCCTCGAGCGACGGCCCGCAAAGCCTCCTGGTCGCGCGCCGATGCGGGTCGCAAGGCGTGCCACCTGACCTATACATGGTCGGAAGGTGTGGATGATGCCTCGCTTAGTTTCTGCAGGGCACACACGTACACGTTAAATACGAGCCTCGATCGGCTCTCGGGTTGTCCTGTGAATCGGCTCCATGGAGCCGATCCACCCATGATTCGTCCAAGGTGGCCGAATATATGGTGGTCCTGCTGATCAAGATAAAGCATATGAGATCCACGACGATCTAGGGTTTTCACCGCATAATCGGATCATCCTACTCACGATTGGGCCTCGCGCTCACGCACGGTAAACGTAAGCCAGCCCTAGACAAGGCCTAAAAACCAACACTAGGTTGATCCTCGGAACGTCCTGTCTAGGGCCAGCAAACTACACCCTGCATGCCTGGATCCTCCAACCCTTTGTAAGGCCTAACTATTGCAGATATTAAACTAATCCTTGATGAATCAAGGAGCAACCATAACGGATTAGATCTACTAAATAAAGATCAAGCGGGGTGCCGCCCCTGCACCCATGATGAGGCACAAGGACGGCTAGACGCGCAAGGGTTGCACTACGCGAGCATATGATGCTAAGAACGATGCTAACCCTAACGCGTCTACGATAACTACGTTGCTCGCCATCAAAAAGGCTTCAGTACGAGCAACGCATGAACAACTAGGCAGGCTCGTGCTGCCTAGATCGCGAGATGCGATCTAGGCAGCATGGTGCTTACCGGAGGAACCCTCGAGACGAAGGAGTTGGCGATGCGCCGAGATTGGTTTGTGTTGAACGTTGGTTGTTGTTTATTCCATAAACCCTAGGTACATATTTATAGTCCAGGGGACTTTCTAATGTGGGCGTGCACCATACCGTGCACGGGTAAAACTCTAACTTCTACGTAACCTACTAATAAAGATACACGGGCTAACAAGCCCAAACTTGGTAAACAAAGCCGTTTCACACATCCCTCCACGCATATATCCTTAAGTCCATCTTGATCGCGGCCCACCTCAGCTTGGTCAGATTCTGGTGATAACACATGCCCCCCTGGACACCTAGCTGACCTTTCCGATCTAGACGTAAGGGCAGCATCTTGCTTGATCATGCTTAGTAGATCCGATCCGTTATAGTTGCTCCTTGCATCTGCAAGGATTAGTTTAATATCTGCATAGTTAGGCCTTATGCTGGGGTCGGACGATCCGGTAGTGCGTTAGGCGTTGTTTACCGTCCCTGCGAGGGATGTTCCGGGAATCAACGTATGTTGGTTTTTAGGCCTCTCGTAGGGGTGGTTTGCATCACCTCTCGTAGCTGCTAGGCCCGATCGCACGTAGGACGTTCCGATTATGCGGTGAAAACCCTAAACTGTCGTGGATCGCTTTAGCTTTGTCCTGATCAAGCAGGATCCCCATGCCATTGCTAATCCATCAAGGACCATGGGGCGATCGGCTCTTTGAGCCGATCCACAGGGAAACCTGAGAGCCGATAAGGCTCGTATTTAATGTTTACGTGTCTGCCATGCAGGAACAATCGAAGCACTAACACCTTCCTGATCAGGTCTAGGTCAGGTGGCACGCCCTAGCAACCGCCAGGACGCGCGCCAGAAGATTTGCGGGACGACGCGAGGTGCCAGGGATCCACTAAGCGGCCCTGGGAGCTTCCCGGCTCTTCGTGTTGCTTAACCAAAGCCCGTCGGGGTTTTGGAGGGTAACACATCTGTGCACGATAATGAACACATTGCGTAGGATTACACGAACCCTCAATGCCGGAGTTAACAAGCTCCACAATTCAATGTTCATATTTAAATAACCTTAGAGCATAATAGATCATTGCAAAATAAACCAAGAACTAACATAGTGCACACACTGTCCACATTACACTATGAAGGAGGAATAGATCACATCAATACTATCATAATGATAATTAACTCCACAATCTACAAGAGATCGTGATCATAGCCTACGACAAGAACCACACGGTGCACACACTAATCACCTTTACACCAAGTAGGAGGAATAGACTACTTTAATAACATCACATGAGTAGCACATAACTAGTAGCGATACAAAGCTCATCATATGGATCTCAATCATGTAAAGCAGCTCATGAGATCATTGTATTGGAGTACAGAGAGAGAGATTAACCACATAGCTACGGTAGAGCCCTCAGCCCCGGGGTGAATTACTCCCTCCTCATCATGGAGACAGCGATGGCGGTGAAGATGGCGGTGGAGACGGCGGTGGAGATGACTCCGGGGGCAATTCCCCGTCAGGCAGGGTGCCGGAACAGAGACTTCTGTCCCCCGAATCTTGATTTCGCGATGGCGGCGGCTCTGGAAGGTTTTCTCGTATCGTGGCTCTCGGTACTGGGGTTTTCGCGACGGAGGCTTTAAGTAGGCGGAAGGGTAGGTCAGGAGGGCTGACGAGGGGCCCACACCATAGGGGCGGCGCGCCCCCCCTGGCCGCGCCTATGGTGGCGGCCCCCCGTCGCCCCTTCGTTATCTCTTCGGTCTCTGGAAGCTCCGTGCAAAAATAGGATCCTGGGCGAAGATTTCGTCCAATTCCGAGAATATTTCTTACTAGGATTTCTGAAACCAAAAACAACAGAACAAAGCAACGGCTCTTCGGCATCTTGTTAATAGGTTAGTTCAGAAAATGCATAAATATGACATATAATGTGCATAAAACATGTAGGTATCATCAATAAAGTAGCATGGAACATAAGAAATTATCGATACGTTGGAGACGTATCGCATCCTGCTTAGTTCTGCTCGTCCCGAGCAGGTAAAACGATAACAAAGATAATTTCTGAAGTGACATGCCATCATAATCTTGATCATACTATTTGTAAACATATGTAATGAATGCAGCGATCAAAACAAAGGTAATGACATGAGTAAACAAGTGAATCATAAAGCAAAGACTTTTCATGAATAGTACTTCAAGACAAGCATCAATAAGTCTTGCATAAGAGTTAACTCATAAAGCAATAAATCAAAGTAAAGGTGTTGAAGCAACACAAAGGAAGATTAAGTTTCAGCGGTTGCTTTCAACTTATAACATGTATATCTCATGGATATTGTCAACATAAAGTAATATAACAAGTGTAATATGCAAGTATGTAGGAATCAATGCACAGTTCACACAAGTGTTTGCTTCTTAAGGTGGAGGGAGATAGGTAAACTGACTCAACAATAAAAGTAAAAGAAAGGTCCTTCAAAGAGGAAAGCATCGATTGCTGTATTTGTGCTAGAGCTTTTATTTTGAAAACATGAAACAATTTTGTCAACGGTAGTAATAAAGCATATGAGTTATGTAAATTATATCTTACAAGTTGCAAGCCTCATGCATAGTATACTAATAGTGCCCGCACCTCGTCCTACTTAGCTTGGACTACCGGATCTTTGCATGCCATGTTTCAACCAAGTGTCACAAAGGGGTACCTCCATGCCGCCTGTACAAAGGTCTAAGGAGAATGCTCGCATTTTGGATTTCTCGCTTTTGATTATTCTCAACTTAGACATCCATACCGGGACAACATGGACAACAGATAATGGACTCCTCTTAAATGCATAAGCATGTAGCAATGATTATTATTCTCATATGAGATTGAGGATATATGTCCAAAACTGAAACTTCAACCATGATTCATGGCTTTAGTTAGCGGCCCAATGTTCTTCTCTAACAATTTTGCATGCTCCAACCACTAAAATGATAGATCCTTCAGACAAGACGGACATGCATAGCAACTCACATGATATTCAACAATAGTTGATGGCGTTCCCCAGAAGCATGGTTATCGCACAACAAGCAACTTAATAAAAGATAAAGTGCATAAGTACATATTCAATACTACGATAGTTTTTAAGGCTATTTTGTCCCATGAGCTATATATTTGAATGATGGAATTTTAAAGGTAGCACTCAAGCAATTTACTTTGGAATGGCGGAGAAATACCATGTAGTAGGTAGGTATGGTGGACACAAATGGCATAGTAGTTGGCTCAAGGATTTTGGATGCATGAGAAGTATTCCCTCTCGATACAAGGTTTAGGCTAGCAAGGTTATTTGAAGCAAACTCAAGGATGAACAGGTGCAGCAAAACTCACATAAAAGACATATTGTAAACATTATAAGACTCTACACCGTCTTCCTTGTTGTTCAAAACTCAATACTAGATATTATCTAGACCTTAGAGAGACCAAATATGCAAATCACATTTTAGCAAGCTCTATGTATTTCTTCATTAATGGGTGCAAAGTATATGATGCAAGAGCTTAAACATGAGCACCACAATTGCCAAGTATCACATTATCCAAAACATTTTAGAATTACTACATGTAGCATTTTCCAATTCCAACCATATAACAATTTAACGAAGAAGAAAC
Organism: Lolium multiflorum; assembly: GCA_030979885.1. Lineage (NCBI taxonomy): Eukaryota > Viridiplantae > Streptophyta > Magnoliopsida > Poales > Poaceae > Lolium > Lolium multiflorum. The sequence continues at coordinate 43,925,046 of CM061750.1, read as the reverse complement.
TTCGCCATGAATATTATGAGTAAAGCCTAAGGACATATTTGTCCATATGCAACAGCGGAGCGTGTCTCTCTCCCACAAAGTGAATGCTAGGATCCATTTTATTCAAACAAAAACAAAAACGAAAACAAACCGACGCTCCAAGTAAAGAACACAAGATGTGATTGAATAAAAATATAGTTTCAGGGGAGGAACCTGATGATGTTGTCGATGAAGAAGGGGATGCTCTTGGGCATCCCCAAGCTTAGACGCTTGAGTCTTCTTAAAATATGCAGGGGTGAACCACGGGGCATCCCCAAGCTTAGAGCTTTCACTCCTCTTGATCATAGTATATCATTCTCCTCTCTTGACCCTTGAAAACTTCCTTCACACCAAACTTCAAGCAAACTCATTAGAGGGTTAGTGCACAATTAATAATTCACATGTTCGGAGGTGGCACAATCATTCTTTACACTTCTGGACATTGCATAAAGCTACTGGACATTAATGGATCAAAGAAATGAATCCAACATAGCAAAAGAGGCAATGCGAAATAAAAGGCAGAATCTGTCAAAAACAGAACAGTCCGTAAAGACGAATTTAAAGCTAGCACCAGACTTGCTCAAATGGAAAAACTCAAAACTAATGAAAGTTGCGTACATATCGAGGATCACGCTCGTAAATTGGATTGTTTGAATTTCCTCTGTGCCCAGATTTCGTGACAGACAGCAATGCTGTTTCTGCGCAGCGATCCCAAATATAACATCAACTTTAACATAGAAACTTTACTTGGCACAAAAACATGATAAGGAGAGGTTGCTACAGTAGTAAACAACTTCCAAGACACAAATATAAAACAAAGTACTGTAGCAAAATAACACATGGGTTATCTCCCAAGAAGTTGTTTCTTTATAGCCATTAAGATGGGCTCAGCAATTTTGGTGATGCACCCGCAAGAAATAGTATTTGAAACAAAAGAGAGCATCAAGAGGCAATTCAAAACACATTTAAGCCTAACATGCTTCCTATGCAGAAGAATCTTATACACAAATGAATTCATAAAGAGCAAAGTAACAAGCATAAGAGGATAAAACACGAGTAACTTAAAGATTCTCAACATAAAGAGGGAAACTTAATATTATTAAGATGCATATAACCATATTTCCCTCTCTCATAATAACTTTCAGTAGCATCATTGATGAAATCCACAATATACCCGTCACTTAAAACATTCTTATCATGGTTCATATGCATAGAAGTATCATTAATTTTGGCATAAGAAGAGTTATTCTCATTAATAGTAATTGGAGCAAGATTATTATCAAGAATTTGAACATGGTAAACAAGTTGCATATTAAAAGAATTGTTTTTGGTAATCCAATCATGACTATGACAAGTTTCATAAGGATAGTTATAACCTATATCATAGCATTCTTTATAATAATCATCAAAGATCGGAGGCACAGTGTCATCATAAGAAATAGAATAGTTATCTTTCACAATCGGTTTATCTATGACCATACCATCATTGTTATTAGAAGGAGATGTATCAAGAACATAATGACCAGTAGCAAAAGGATTTTCAAACACCTCCTCCCCAAGCTTAGAGCTTTCTATATCATTATGGGAGGAAGCATGGATAGCACTGACACTATGGAAATTATTATCATTTTCAGAATTAGTTTCCCAGAGATTTGTAATATCAAAAGTAGTATGCTCATTCAAATCATGATCGCTAATGTATGTAAAGGGCATAGAAAGATCATCGTATTCAGATTCATTATCACAATAATCATTAGGAGCAACATACTTACGGTTACCTAGCGTTATCTCATTCACGCGGGGATACGCCGTTACCTCTTTCTTTTTATTCTCCTTCTTCTTCTTCTTCTTCTTCTTCTTCTTCTTCTTCTTCTTCTTCTTCTTCTCTCTACTTCCCTCTCCTTGCTCCCTTCTTTAGGAGGAAGAGGCTTGAAGGGTGGCTTGTCCGCATAACCTGATTTACTTTTAGAAACAATAGAAGAAACTTGGGAGGATCCCTCCTTTTCATTAATTAATTGAAAACACACAGCGGTCCTATCATATTTTGGCAAGGTGTCATCTTCTAAAATATTCTGTATGTAAGTATTTGTATGGCAATTATTAATGCAATAAGAAAAACACCCATGCAGGACATCATCAATATCAAGATCGTTAATATTTAACAAAGAAATTTTTCTTGATAACTCTTCACATTTCAAAAATAAGGTAAGTTCATCATGCTGATTAGGAATAATTTCATCATCACAATACAAATTTGCAGCACTCATGGGGTTTGAATTATCATTGGAGGAGCATTGAAAATTAAAATGACCAACTCTATGGCAAAGTTCACAAATAAAAGGATAGAGGGCACACACTTTTTCTCCAAGATCATCTAGAGCTCTAGACCACTTTCTAGTTTTTTCATTTCTGTGATGGATACAATATTCATCTTCTATTTGATTAATTCCACAAGGTCTATGTATTCCACAAAAATTAACATGCTTATAGGAAATAGCATTTTCAGAAGTTTCAACATGTTCATTGCAATCATTAATAACAGTTTCATCCTTCATGCAAGCGTCTTTAAAAGGTTCATGATACTTATCAAAATTCTTCCTAGGCAATTCAATGTGAGAAGCAAAGCTTTATAAAGATTTGCAGCAACTTGAGAGTCAAGACCATAAGTAGTACTCATATTTCGAAATTCATCAGTATTCATAAAAGTTTCAATGCATTCATAATCATAGTTTATACCTGATTCTTTACCTTTGTCATTCTCCCAATCTTCAGCGTTCTCCTTAATCCGATCAAGAAGGTCCCTTTTAAACTCTTCTTTGTTGCGCGTGAATGATCCAGAACAAGTAGTATCCAGCAAGGTCTTATCTTGAAAAGAAAGTCTTGCATAGAAATTATCAATGATGATATTACCTGGAAGCTCATGATTGGGGCATTTGAGCATTAAAGTCTTCAATCTCTCCCATGCTTGGGCAATACTCTCTCCATCATGAGGCCAAAAATTATATATATGGTTTCGATCTTTGTGAATTTCACTTGGAGGATAGAACTTGGAATAAAATAGAGGCACAATATCCTTCCAATCAAGAGAGCGCCCGTCCTTCAATAGTTTATACCAATGCGCCGCTTCACCAGATAGCGACATAACAAATAATTTCTTTCTAACTTCATCCATTGAAATACCTGCACACTTGAATAACCCGCATAATTCATGCAAAAACAGTAAATGATTCCTAGGATGGACAGTTCCATCCCCTTCATAGCGGTTATCCATAACACGTTCAATAATTTCCATAGGTATTTTATACGGAATACTTTCAGCAGGTGGATTTAAAATATCAGAAGCATCATTAGAGTTATCGCATATGGGAGATAAAGCATCATCAGAGCAAAATATTTCTTCTAAAGCGGAGGAGCAAAAAAGATTATTTTTATGTAAACTAGCTTCCCCAAGCTTAGACTTCTTCATAGCATTAGCAGTAATTGCATTCATACTAATAACATTGCTACTATCATGTAAATAAGGTTCCATAGGTTTTTTAATTTTTGTATCAAACAATTCTAAATCAGGAAAAAAGATTAAAAAGCTCACCAATTTTTTTGTTGTTTTCCATTATGCCTAACTAGTGAAAATAAAAACAAGAAACAAAAAGATGCAATTGCAGATCTAAAGGAAATAGCTTCGAGCACACACACAATGGCGCAGAAAAGTACTGTTACCTGGAACCGAAGTATGAGTGCCTTTTACCTTTCCTCCCCGGCAACGGCGCCAGAAAAGTGCTTGATGTCTACGGGAGCTTCTATTCTTGTAGACAGTGTTGGGCCTCCAAGAGAGGTTTGTAGAACAGTAGCAAGTTTTCCTTAAGTGGATTACCCAAGGTTTATCGAACTCAGGGAGGAAGAGGTCAAAGATATCCCTCTCAAGCAACCCTGTAATCACAAAGCAAGAAGTCTCTTGTGTCCCCAACACACCAAATACACTTGTCAGGTGTATAGGTGTACTAGTTCGGCGAAGACATAGTGAAATACAAGTAATATGGATGTATATGAGTGGTAATAGCAATCTGAATAAAATATGGCAGCGAGTAAACATGCAACAGAACAGTAAGTAAACGGTGTTTGCAGTATTGGAAACAAGGCCTAGGGATCATACTTTCACTAGTGGACACTCTCAACATTGATCGCATAATAAATACTTCTTCTCATATGCTCTACATACACTCTTGTTTGATAATGAACACATTGCGTAGGATTACACGAACCCTCAATGCCGGAGTTAACAAGCTCCACAATTCAATGTTCATATTTAAATAACCTTAGAGCATAATAGATCATTGCAAAATAAACCAAGAACTAACATAGTGCACTCACTGTCCACATTACACTATGAAGGAGGAATAGATCACATCAATACTATCATAATGATAATTAACTCCACAATCTACAAGAGATCGTGATCATAGCCTACAACAAGAACCACACGGTGCACACACTAATCACCTTTACACCAAGTAGGAGGAATAGACTACTTTAATAACATCACATGAGTAGCACATAACTAGTAGCGATACAAAGCTCATCATATGGATCTCAATCATGTAAAGCAGCTCATGAGATCATTGTATTGAGCAGAGAGAGAAATTAACCACATAGCTACGGTAGAGCCCTCAGCCCCGGGGGTGAATTACTCCCTCCTCATCATGGAGACAGCGATGGCGGTGAAGATGGCGGAGACGGCGGTGGAGATGACTCCGGGGGCCCCGTCCGGCAGGGTGCCGGAACAGAGACTTCTGTCCCCCGAATCTTGATTTCGCGATAGCGGCGGCTCTGGAAGGTTTTCTCGTATTGTGGCTCTCGGTACTGGGGTTTTCGCGACGGAGGCTTTAAGTAGGCGGAAGGTAGGAGGGTGACGAGGGGCCCACACCATAGGGCGCGCGGGCCCCCTCTGGCCGCGCGGCCCTATGGTGGCGGCGCCTCGTCGCCCCACTTCGTTATCTCTTCGGTCTTCGGAAGCTCCGTGCAAAAATAGGACCCTAAGATTTCGTCCAATTAGAGAATATTCCTTACTAGGATTTCTGAAACCAAAAACAGAAACAAAGGCTCTCGGCATCTTGTTAATAGGTTAGTTCCAAATGCATAAATATGACATATAATGTGCATAAAACATGTAGGTATCATCAATAAAGTAGCATGGAACATAAGAAATTATCGATACGTTGGAGACGTATCAATGATGCCTGATGAAGAGGTCGGGGAGGCAGGTTCCTCGAGTAGGGCCTTCGGCGAACCGTGCTCCATGGCTCTTCCTTGCACATGGATGGGGCCGCATCTCATCGAAGGAGAGGCGTCGATGTTGACTCAAGGATGAGGTTGGTTAGCTGGCCTTCAACTTGGGAGAGAGGCACCCATGCATCTCCGCCCTCCACTTCTTGCCTTGATGATGAGGATGATATGCTCACCATGTTCACCGCATGGTAATCTGGATTGATTGCTTCTGGATCCAAGTTGATCCTCTTCTCGTTAACGGCTCTTTGGAGCCATTCTTTGAAGGCGACGCAGTCCTCAATGACGTGCCCCACATACCTATGATATGGGCAGAATAAAGCATTATCAGTCATCCTCACCTGATCGGGCCTCCGAGGTTCCGGCAGGTTCAGCGCTCGATGCTCTATCAGCTGGTCGAACATATCCTTCACCAGCTCCCTGCGGAAGATGTATTGTTTCTTGAGGAGCTCTTGCATTGATGGTCGTTGTCTTCCTCCCGTTTGCTCGCCTCGTGCGCCCAAAAAAGGCACATTCCCTTGTGGTGTGGAGGAAAAGACTTTGGTGGCATTCGCCTCCGCGGGTGCCTTCATCTTGGCGCCATTGTTGCTTGGCTTGGACGTTGAGGCGAAGCGCTTGGTGGGGTCGAATGCACTGGCGTTCTTGTAGAGCTCCATGATGTGTGGTGACTTCTCGAACTCCAGCTTCGTGGCCGCCACCGCCGTGCTTAGAGCACTAAAGGTTCTAGGCTCGCGCCGAGAGACTTCAAGTGACCAGTGCTGCTGCATCCCGTGGACGCACATCTCTATAGCATCTTCAAGGTGCATCTCCCGAGCGAGACGCACGTAGTTGTTGCGGAAGCGAATCACGTAGTCATCGATGGACTCGTCTCGTCGCTGACGAACCTGTGCCAGTTCCACGACAGAGAAGTCCTTCTTCATGGCGACGAAGTGTTTCTTGAAGACCTCCTTCATGCCTGCCCAATTCCCAATGGACCCAACCGGTAAACGGCTGTACCAATGGAAGGCAGGGCCGGTTAACGACCCCGAGAATTGGCGAAGGAGAAGCGATGAGCTGTTTGCAGTGTCGCCGCACGCTGCCTCGAAGTACGCCAAGTGCTCCCTTCATCGCCAGTACCATCAAATTGACGGAACTTCGGTGGGTGCCATCCAGCGGGGAACGACACTCGGTCGTGCCACGCTTCATATGGCTTTTCCAGCTCACACTCTGAAGTGCGAGGTGTTTGATCGATCGTTAGTTGCCTAAATCTCTTTTCCACCATGTCTTCGATGATGTCGTGGTAGCTTTTCAACAAGCTCGGTTGCGCTGCTGCGTTTGAAGCACCAGCTGGGCTAGCCCACTGTCGAGTCTGCGCGCTTGGTTCATGATGTTGGGTGCTTGGTTCTTGATGTTGGCGCCCATCATTCAGCCGCCCTGTCGCTAGAGCGTCGCCATGCAACTCCTCTTCTTGTGGGTCTACCGCCGCGTGTGGCATTCCTTGCGGTGGAACGACGCCCCCGCCACCATTGTTGTTGTTCATCATAGCTTCGATGAATCGATCGAGTTTTGACGCCAGTTGGTCAAGGTTTTGGCCCTGCTTCTTCACTTGTTCTTCAAGGGCCACTTCTCGCGCCGTTGATGTGCTGGCTTCCGCGGATGCTGTGCCGTCTTTGCTCACGCCGTCCACCGCCATGTGGGCGGGTGCAGTGTGCAGATCTTCAAGTCCATCTTCACAGTCTGATAGCACGGACGGGGCTAGCTCGTGATAGGGAGGAGAGCTTGGGAGTTTCACCAATGAAGATGAGGAAGAAGAGTCGGAGAAGCTTTCTTCATCATTGTCGTCGTCCAGCTCCCCCTCGTCAGCAGACCCAACCGCAACATTTTGTCGTGCGATGGACCGTAGCCGTGTGTTGGCTCCAGAACGACTTGCAATATGTAGCAGTTCGTCGGGATCCTGAGGTAGTCTTGAGGTGATGTCGGTGTAGCGGCGCGGCGATATATCTGGATGATATCCCGAGTCACCGTCGGATAGTGAGCTCTTCCCCGTCATGATAGGTAGGCACGGTGCAGTTGATCTTGCTCCGTCTTGTGACGCAGATGATTCTGCCTCGACGCCCTTGAACCATGAGCGTACATGGCCGAGGCGTGGCAGGAAGCCCCTCTTGAAGTCCGCCTTTGGGTTTGGCATGATCTCCTCATCCGAGGGATAACCAAACTCGTGGGTGACCTGAGGTGGTTGCCATCCATCATTTGGCTCGAGCCTAGGGCGCACTGCTACAGTGCCGCACAAGGCGAGGTTCTTCTCCTTTGCCTCTTTATCACCCCCAGCTCCCGCTGAAGGACAGCCTCCTCCTCCTGCTCTGCTCTCGGAAGAGGGGCAAGAGATGGCTCATTGGGAGGCATCGCGCTTCGTCCCGGGGCAATGGTGGTTGCTTCCTCAAGATCTGCCTCCGTGTTGGAGGAGGCAGGGGTTTCTTCGACGCCCTCCATTGGCGTAGCTGTTGGTGCTGGTGTCTTTTGTCGTCCCGAAGGTGAGGACGTGGAGGCCTCCTTCACTTGCTGGCCATCCAGTTTGGGTGTCGATGAAGGAAGTGGCGGTGCAGCCGTCGTGTTCCTTTGTTCGGCACCCCCTGCGGATTCCTTGCGCGGTTTTGGAGCTAGGCGGTTGAGCAGGTAATTGTACCGCTCATGCCGCTCCAACTCTGGGGAGATACGGAAGCCAATCTTGTCACTTTCTTGAGCGATCCCGCCATCCGGTCGCACCCGCACTTGGGTATGACGGAGCACCAAGTCCTCGAGTTCTTTGTATAGAACTCGGCGGTTCCTTCGGCGCCTCTCACGCTTGCGTTGATTCTCCGTGGGAGCGGCATGGGTTCTAGGAGGCATCGACGGTGTGGGTAGAAGTGGTGGCGCAGTTCGCCTTGTGGACGAGGCACGCCCTTCCCTTAAAGGTTGCACGTGAAGTTGATCTCCACGCCTAGCGGGTGAAGAAGCTCGAGGAGGAAGTGGAACTCGTGGAGGATCCCGGGGTCTCCACTGTTGAGCGGGACGAGGGTTCCTCTCGTCCTCTTGGTGACGTGACCACCGGTTCCAACGTGGGGGCATGTAAGGATGCCCCCGCTGGATGTGTCGAGTGGGTGAAGCTTGCCGTCGAGGCCCCAATGTTTGGCGCTCGTGTTGAGGACGATGGTTAGGGGCCTGGCGCCTCATCCTTCCCCCAGCTTCCGCTGATGAAGAACTTGGTGCTCCTTGTTCGCGGAGCCGCCTTTGGATATGGTCCATATGCTCCTGTAGCCGACGGAACTCCTGCCGGAGGTCCTCTCCGCGTGGCGCAGGTGCCTCGCTCCGAAGAACGGCGAACCTGTTGTCGTTGCGGATGGAGCGTCCGCCTAACTCCAAAGTGTGGAAGCATGGTGCACACATGCCTCTCCGAGCATCTTCGGAGCTGGCGGAGACCGTACAGCCTGCCAGAACAGGCTCTTTGCGGGAGCGCCGTTTCCAGAACTCCTTCATGACGGCTCGTCTCACCGCCTCCTTTGCTCTTGATGACCCACTCGCCCCGTCGCCGGGGGGCAAGTCACGTGTGATTGCCTTGTCCACGAGGTCCTTAACGCCGAAGGACCAATCCTCCTCTTGCATCGCACTCCGAGCGATGCGGGAGCTCATTTGTTGGTGGAGTCGTCGCACCTTGCGGTACTTCCTCCTGTAGTTGCGTAGGGGATGCGGGCTATAAGACAAACGCGCGTTCGTCACAAGCCTCCGCAAATTCTGCGAAGCATCCTCCAAGCCTTTGAGGAGCTCCACTTCGGTGCGCCAAGTCGTCGTAGGGGCGCGAAGTGATGCCGCACCCGCCTTCTTGCTTGCGGCCTTAGCTTGGAGGCGTTGAGAGGCCTCCGCGCTGCCATTGATGCCGGCCCTCGTTGACTCCTTCAACAGGGCACGTGCCTCGAGCATTAGCTCGCGGCGCTCCTTCTGTGCTGTGGCGGAGGCCCGCCTTTGTGCCTTCCTGGATTGCACAGTTTGGAACTGTGCTGGCTCCTGGGCTTGGTGCATGTAGGTCTTGGCGTCATGCGTGATGACGACCATGGGAGGCAGCTTGGATCCAAAGTGGATCACCCAAGGCTCCGAGGTGTTGGCGCTGGATAGTCCTCCTGCATGAAGAGGATTCTTTATCAGCGGAGCTCCACGCTGGTGGCTTCTCATGCAGGATGCTGTGTGGATTGGATGAACCGGCGAAGACGACTTTGACGACCACAGCGAAGCAAAGATGGGAGGAGAACCATGTCCCACCGGGCGTGCCAATTTGTTTGACACGAGAAAAACGTCTGTGAAAGACAGGTGCGCTACGTTGAGGGGGAGGATGGTAGCGTGTTTCTCTCATGCGCCGGGTAAAATAAAGAAGTGCGGGCGTGCCAGTGTACCGTAGTACACAACAAAAAGATAGGGAAGCGTGCATTTCATTAATCTCTCTTGGAGAAACAAAGTACAAGTTCCCGAATACAGAGCGCTCCGTGGCCTGCTTGCGCGGCCAGCCTGACTATGGCGATTGCGATCTCCTGGTTCCCGGGGCCTCGGAAGGCACCCGGTTAATTACTCTCGCGGGTTACGCCGCGAGACACCTCCGATTAAGCCGTGTGGTCGTCTTCGTCGTCTTCGCTTCGCGTTCTCCATGCATGATGTGGTGGTGGCGTGTGTGTGGGCGGCGGCAGAGCCCGTGTCCTCATCGGTACACGCGCCGCATGTAGCGTGGCCTTTGCTCCGGCCACGCCCGCCCTCGCCGTCGTGCCTCGTCGGTCTTGACGGAGTTGGTTTAGTTGTAGTTGGAGTAGCATGGGTCCGCTCAGCTGGGACTTCTCGACGACCAGCAGCCTCGTCGGGGTGCGCAAGGGGTATGCCTCGCGGGAGCAAAATGATGGAAGAGACCGGCGTCGGTGTGAAAACCAACGCGCGCACGTAAGTCGGTGGTGTAGCCGATGTGGTCGGCGCCTCGTCCTTAGCCTGACGCCAAGTTTATGGCTGTCGGCGTAGTCAAGGACGCCGTCTCACGGGCTCGCAAGGAACGGTATCATTGGGGGCGTCACCCCACACGACGACAACCCTGGCATGGATGTCGTCATCGCGGCAACTGTGATTGCCCGTCTTCAGCCACCTCCGTGGGGCTAGCAGCGTGATAGTCGCCACGCCTTAGGTAGCTCTCAGGTTGGCGGCGATATGCTCAGGTCGCGTCTCATGGGCGGCCAACTGGAGCAGATGTGTGGCTTGAGCGTGTGCACCAGCCAAGCGTATCGCTGGAGGTGGAGCCACGGCGTCTTGAGTGTCGAGGTGGCCATCAGGTGCAAACGTGTGGCTTGAGCAAGTGCACCAGCCAGGCGTGCCGCTGACCATGGAGGCACAACCGGTGTTATCAGCGTTGAGGCAGAAGAAAAGTTGGGCGGCAGCTCCAACATGGCAAATGCCATGCGGCTACCCTGATGTCCGTGTGAACCTGCATAAGACTAAGTTGGCATGCACGCACTGGCTGTGCCTTACATGCCAAAGGTAATTAACGCTAGCTAGTTAGCTAGCTTATGCACCGTGTTCGTGCATGTCACCGACATGTCCTGGCATGGTGATGTCTCTCGGCCGTACGTTAGCCGCGCAACCTTGGCATGCACGTGTATGGCTAGGGTGCCAATACGTCAGCAGCGCGCTGGCCCCCCATGCTTCCACTGCGGCGGCTGCGCACCCCGGTCTTCGGCCTAGCTCGAAGGTTGCCATGGGCAGCCGCGCGTCAAGGTCGTCGTCGTCGCGCCTCGCGGGTGCCGTCGAGATGGCGCCACGCTGCGCGCCGGCAACCTCGTCAAGGTCGTCGTCGCGCCACGCGGGTGCCGTGGAAATGGCGCCGTGCTGCATGCCGGCAGCCTCGTCAAGGTCGTCGTCATCGCGCCTCGCCGGTGCCATGGAGATGGCTCCGCGCTGCACGCCGGCAGCCTCGTCAAGGTCATCGTCGTCGCGCCTCGACGGTGCCATGGAGATGGCGCCCCGCTGCACGCCGGCAGCCTCGTCAAGGTCGTCTCCGTCGCGCCTCACGGGTGCCATGGGGATGGCGCCGCGCTGCACGCCGACAACCTCGTCAAGGTCGTCGTCGTCGCGCCTCGCCGGTGCCATGGAGATGGCGCCCCGCTGCCCACCGGCAGCCCCGTCAAGGTTGTCGTCGTCTAGCTCGTGGGTGCCGTGGAGATGGCGCCGCGCTGCCCGCCGGCAGCCTCGTCACGGATGCATCGCTGCGCCTCGCCGGTGGTGAAGATGGCGCCGCTGCTGCACAATGGCAGCCTTGTCGAGGATGTCATCGCTGCGCCTTGGCGGTGGTGGAGATGGCGCCGTTCTGCGCATCGGCAGCCCCGGCACGGACGTCGTCGCCGCGGCTCGTGGGAGTGGTGTCGATGGCACCGTGCTGCACACCGGCAGCCTGGTCACGGACGCCGGTATCGCGGCTCATGGGGTGGTGTTGATGCGCCGCGCTGCATGTCGGTAGCCTCGTCAAAGCCGTCGCCATCGCGCCTCACGGGTGCCATGGGGATGGCGCCGCGCTGCACGCCGGCAGCCTCGTCAAGGTCGTTGGCGTCGCGCTCGCCGGTGCCATGGAGATGGCGCCCGCTACCCGCCGGCAGCCCCGTCGTCGTCCAGCTCGTGGGCGCCGTGGAGATGGCGCCGCGCTGCCCGCCGGCAGCCTCGTCACGGATGCATCGCTGCGCCTCGCCGGTGGTGAAGATGGCGCCGCTGCTGCACAATGGCAGCCTTGTCGAGGACGTCATCGCTGCGCCTTGGCGGTGGTGGAGATGGCGCCGTTCTACGCATCGGCAGCCCCGGCACGGACGTCGTCGCCGCGGCTCGTGGGAGTGGTGTTGATGGCACCGTGCTGCACACCGGCAGCCTGGTCACGGACGCCGATATCGCGGCTCATGGGGTGGTGTTGATGCGCCGCGCTGCATGCCGTCGCCATCGCGCCTCACGGGTTCCATGGGGATGGCGCCGCGCTGCACGCCGGCAGCCTCGTCAAGGTCGTTGGCGTCGCGCCTCGCCGGTGCCATGGAGATGGCGCCCCGCTACCCGCCGGCAGCCCCGTCGTCGTCCAGCTCGTGGGCGCCGTGGAGATGGCGCCGCGCTGCCCGCCGGCAGCCTCGTCACGGATGCATCGCTGCGCCCCGCCGGTGGTGGAGATGGCGCCGCTGCTGCACAATGGCAGCCTTGTCGAGGACGTCATCGCTGCGCCTTGGCGGTGGTGGAGATGGCGCCGCTCTGCGTGCCGGCAGACCTGGCACGGACGTCGTCGCCGCAGCTCGCGGGAGTGGTGTTGATGGCGCCGTGCTGCACGCCGGCAGCCTCGTCACGGACGCCGGCATCGCAGCTCATGGGGGTGGTGTTGATGCGCCGCGCTGCACGCCGGCAGCCTCATCGCGGACATCGTCGGCTCGCCTCACCAGTGTCGCGGAGAGGACGCCGAGGGGCACGTACGTCACGAGATGCATGCGTGCATGTGTGCTGGAGAAAGAGAGAAAGGGAAAGTGGAAGAGGGAGATTCAATTCAACCGTGTTCCTCAAGCTGCAGCTTCGTTTCCATGGCTCCTTCCCAATACGTGTATATGTGTAGTGTTTGGGTGTATGTGTTTTGATGGTGTCGATGGATGAGCTGCTTCTTTTCTCAGATGTGAGACGCGCCTCCGATCCGATGGCCTCCGAGTGCGTGCTCTTCTCCTGAGTCTTCTCCGCAGCCTCCTTCCCCGTGTGTCTGGTGGCGAACTCCGGCTCTCCTTCTCCTGCTCCTGTTCTTCGCCGTCCCCTTTGCTTGGTCAGCTGTGCCTGCGTTTTATAGGCAGGCTGATGGATGGATAGCGCGTGGAGCGCCTCTCCCGCTGGGATGCTTATCGCATCCGCTTTGTTAGCTGCGGGCTAACAAATCTCAGGCACCACGTACGCACGCGGTCGACCGGCCGGCCGGATCGTAGTATTTTTGCTTGAATACGTATACCAGCCTGACTTGCACTTCTTTTACAAAAACTCGTCGAACGCTGCGCGATCGCCTTCTCCCGTTCTAATGCCTCAGCTATCGCCGGCCTTCTTCGCCGTCCCGGCAGCCTCTGGCTTTGTCTCCGGCGACGCTGCCCCGCCGTCCTTTTCCTGGTCTCCAGCTCCTCCGCGGACGCCACCTCCAGCGCCTCCTCTCGGGATACTCCCCACGCAAATTCTAGCCCCTAGCAAATCCTCTCCTCAGGCCGTTATTCCCGTGAAGGTACAGGAGCAATCTTAGATGGAGCTCTCGCCAGTACGCTGCAATATGTGGGCCTGTGCGGCTGCCGCTACTAAGACATATTATTTAGCAGGATTCTCGCGTAAGCCTACTTAATTATGCAGGCATGTGCGGCATGATGCGGGACTCCCGCAGGCAGGCCCACTTACAGCCTGAGCCTCCACGTCCATTCCTTTTTTTTATCGTCCATGGTCTGATGTAGGAAAGTACAATAGATCGTCATCATCGCTGCATCAACCCCGCCAGACTCAATCTTTCGGCTAGAGCCTTGCGCCACTCCACCTATTGAACCTTTGGGATGAACCTAGAGAAAACCCATTAGCTAGATCGAGCCGAAACTCCATTCGACACCTTCATCAGTGAATCGAACGGGACTTAGTGATCAGCCTCCGGGTTCAGCCCTTGTCAAGGGACAACACCGGCCATACCCACCTCTGCAACCGCAAATGTCGGCTAGCCAACACCTCATGGTTGGAGCAGCACCAATACACCAACATATATTGGTCTCATTTTTCGAGGATGACGGGGGGGGGGGGGGCAAGGCGCCCCACCGGTTGTATATATCTCGAAGAGGCCAAGAAGCCAGTCAAATGTACAAGGGTGTGAGAGGTACAGCGGGGGAGGGGAGAAGACACACGCCTCTATCTAGCTCTAGTCATAAAGAAACTACGAAGAGCATCAATGTCGACACGATCACGAACCGAGAGCCGCCACCGCCAAAGGGACAGCTCTTCACCGGCCCGAAGAAGAATGAGACGAGCAGGGGAGCGCTCATCTCTGAACACCAGGCTGTTGCGAGCCTTCCAGATGGACCACAGGAGAGCCGCAACTCCCATGTGCCAAGAATCGGGTGAGAAGTCTGCAGGGCCTCGGATGGCCCAAACAGAAAAACTCCCGGTCGGGATAGGGACATCCAACCGAGACCAAACCTCAGCGGCGACGAGGCAATCGAAGAAGAGGTGCCTTCCGGTCTCAATATCCGGGCAGGAGGCACAAAGAGCGGAGGGGGCGCAGCTCTTGTGGAAGAGGTTCGCCCTAGTGCTCAACCGGTCGATGTCCGCCAAGTAGGTAAAGATCTTCAACTTCCGGGGGAGTCGGAGTGACCAAGCCACGCAGGCCGACTGATCCCTGGGGCGCGCCGGAGACAGCATAATGTAGGCCTCACGCGAGCTGAACCGAGGTGACGAAGGAGAGTCGATGAAGCGTCTGTCGTGGCCGGAGCGAGGAGGCGAGGCGCTGATGATGCTCAGGACCTCCAAGAGCTCGCCTTCCGCGGTAGAAGATAGCCGGGCCTGCAGGTCCAGACCGTCGGCGGCCACGGTAGCCACCGTGGCATGGCGACGGGTGCTGTGGGAGAAGAGCGCGGGGAAGCGGACGGCGAGAGGTGGCCCCGGTTGCCATTTGTCCAGCCAGAAGGACGTGGTGCGCCCATCAGCAACCTCGACACGAGTAATGCCCCTGTAAAGGGGGAGACACTCGTCGACAATCTGCTCCAGGAAAGAGGGGGATTTGGAAGTTTCCCCCAAGTCACGACCTGTAACAGAGAAGAACCAACGCTTCCAAGGCAAGGGGTTAGGTGTATGGAGGGCATGAATGAAATTAAGTAGCAAGCACCTGTTTTGTCGGTGGAGATCCTTGATGCCGAAACCTCCCTCCTGCACAGGCAACACCGCCTTGTCCCAAGCGATGAGACAACGAGCACCAGAGCAGGTATCCTTCCCAGTCCAGAAGAAAGCACGGCGTCTCTTGTCAATCCTGTCAATAACCCCACGGGGAAGCAAGTACGAGCACATGTAGTATGTAGCAAGATTGTTCAAGACTGAGTTACACAAAATAAGCCTGCCCCCAGCCGACAACAAGTTCGCGCGCCAACCAGAGAGACGACGGTCAAAAGAGCGGAGGAGAGGGTCAAAGGCTGCCGCAGGAAGCTTATGGGGGGAGAGGGGGAGTCCGAGGTAAGGCTGAGGGAAGGAGGAGATGGGACAACCCAGCGTAGTGGCCATGGCCGATGCCTCATGGGGGAGACATGCATTGGGATGAAGCAGGATTTGTGGAAGTTAATAGCAAGGCCAGTGGCTGCCGCGAAGGATTCAAGGACCTTTTTGAGGGTTGCAGCCGCCTCTGGGGTAGCTTTGCAGAGAATCAAGGTATCGTCAGCGTATTGGAGGACGGGGCAGGGGGTATCCGCCGAGAGGGGGTGCTCCAGAGCACCATGACCCCAAGCCTCACGGATAAGGCGTTGGAGGACGTCGGCCACGAGGATGAAAAGGTAAGGGGAAAGGGGGTCACCTTGTCTAAGGCCATTCCGGCATTTAATCCAGTCCCCGGGGATACCATTCAGAAGGACCGCAGTAAGATCTGAGCGGAGAATACGCTCCATCCAGAGGCACCACCGTTCGTCGAACCCTCGGGCCCTCAAGATGGTTAACAGGCTTTCCCAGTTAACGGAGTCGAAGGCCTTACGGAAATCAATCTTAAAGACAATGGTGGGGGCTTTCCTGGCGTGGCAGCACCGGAGCAGGTCCGCGGCATAGACAATGTTTTCGGAGATACGCCGCCCAGAGAGGAAACCAGTCTGATCAGCATCCACCAGGGTTTGGATGACCGCTTGGAGCCTGGAGGTTAGCACTTTTGTGATGGCTTTCATCACGCAATTTTGGAGCGAGATGGGCCGGTACTGAGAAGGGTGAGAAGCAGCTTCAATTTTTGGGAGGAGAACCAGGAATTCCCGATTAATCCTAGAAAGGTCGATCGTACCCTCGTAGAAGGAGTGGAAAAGCTCACAGACATCCGGAGCCACGGTGGCCCAGAAAGTGGAGAAGAAGGCAGGGCCAAAACCATCCGGGCCAGGGCTAGAGAGCTTGTTCATGGACATGAAAGCTGCCTTAATCTCGGCTTCGGTGAAGGGGGCACTATAGTGCGGGGAAAGGCGAGGGGCATTAGGGTAGAGGTCCTCCAAGCGGAAGTCCCAAGCCGTAGGAGTCACAGTGCCAAGAAGGTCGAGGTAGAAGTTTTTGAGGATGGCAGCTTTGCTATCGTGGTCAGTTGACTCCACCCCATCCACCTGGAGGGACGGGATGGAGTTCCGTCGCAACCTACAAGTGGCAGAGGTGTGGAAGAATTTAGTGTTCTCGTCTCCCTCAAGGATGTAGCGTATCTTGGCCCTAGTCCGCCAGTATAGGGCCCGCTCCTTGAGAGAAAGGTGAAGGGCATCCATGGTGAGCATACGGAGGCGTTTTTCCGGAGGGGAGAGGGCACGACCCTCCTCCAGGAGATCAAGGAGGATAATAAGAAGGCGGCAGTCAGCTTCCCTTTGGGCCGAGGGGAGGACGCGACGAGCCCAAGTCTTGCAAGAGGAGCGACAGAGGCGAAGGCGGGCAACCACCCTGGCAGTGGGGTCCCCTCTGTAGGTAGAGCGCCAAGCCGAACGGATGGAGGTCCTAAAGCCGTCGTGAAGAGCCCAGGAAGGCTCATATCGGAAAACACCCCCACGAGGGATAGACGTAGAGATTTTAGCAACGAGAGGAACGTGGTCAGAAGTGTCTCGACAGACAGAGGAAAGGGACGAGGCAGGAAAGCGATCGTTCCAGGCCTGGTTGATGAACATTCTGTCGAGGCGGATAAGCGTAGGGTTTGCACGGCCGTTAGTCCAAGTAAATTGGCGGCCCCTAAGGGGAAGCTCGATTACCCCAAGGGAGTCGACAGCGGTGTTGAAAAGATCAGCATCAGAAGCAGAGAAATTGGCATTATTCCTGTCTGCAGGGTCCCTGGTGAGGTTAAAATCTCCTGCGATGATCCAGGGGGTATCATCGCCAGGGTCATGCGCAGGCAGGTTCTGGAGGAAGAACTCCTTCCCCTCCCGATCACACGGCGCGTAGACGTTCGTGAAGAGGAAAGGAGTGTTATCGCAGGCGAAAGCCAGATCAACAGACAAAGAGTGTCGCGAGGCGAGAGAGCCCACGGGAAGAAACATGTTCGAGTCCCAGGCCGAGATAAGGGGAGAGGGGAGAAAGGAGGCGGCTTTAGAGGGGGGGATGTTTTGGAGCTTGGTCTCCTGAAGACCAACGAGAGAGGGTTTCATGGAAAGGAGGTCAGCACGAACGTTAATGCACTTGTCAGAATCACCAAGGCCACGCACATTCCACGATCCGATAGAAAAACAACGATTGCCATTCATTTGATAACATAGGGAACACCATGGCTAACCAAAAAATACAAGGCATGCTGCAGTAAACAACGGCTTAAGGCCAGAGGGGGGCGAGCAGGAAAGAAAAGGGGAAAAACAAAAGAAACACAACTCCAGGCCCAACGCACACAGGCCCAGGGGCTGGAGTAGCAGCAGCGAGGCCCAGCTAAGCTAGACGAGAACGGGGGCGAAGAAACCGCAGCCCCAACGTCAACGGAGACGTGCTGCGGCGGCGAGACGACGCAACAAGGCCGTCCGATCATGGGAACTGGACCTGCACCTCATCAACGGCGTCCACGGCGTCAGGGTCGACGCCGCACACCGTTGCAAGCTCGCGCAGACGGGGAAGAGGGATGGGCCCAGGGGCGTCGTCGCCCGAGAAGCCGGCGGCAATGGCCGCGGCCTGGAACCGAGGTGACCCACCGGCGACGTTGAAGCGTGACGCCTTCGCGGCCTTGGCTTTGGCCAGCATGGTCTCGAAGTGGGGGGCCTCCTTGGCAGCGAGCCTGGAGCTCCGACGTGCTCTGAACGCAGAGTCAACCGCGTGTTTGCGGCGGACCCGCGCCTTGCGGGCGGAGCTCTCATGCTCGGCGTCACTGGCATTGAGCAGGGGCTCAGCGACGAGCGCGCCCGACCCAACGGGTAGGTCCAGCGTGAGAGGCTCCAGGGCATCTGCGCGAAGACCGCCGTCCGCGACATCTGTGGTCACCGCGGCAGTCTCAGGGACAAGCGGCGTCGCAGGGACAGAGAGGGTGTCGTACCACTGCAAAAGAAGAGGCATTTCAGCAAGAGAGCAACGGGAGAGGGGAGGCAAGGGACAGAGGTGGGCGGGGGAAGGCACCTGATTCTCGTCCATGCCCGTCTCAGGGAACTGGGCGGCGAGACGCCTGGCAAGGACGCGATCCCAGAGCAAGGATGGAGGGCAGGACGGAGCGGGGGGCGGGGTGAAGGTAGTCGACGCGGGCAGCCCGTCGATGTCATCCAAGGCCGCAGCACGGGCCATGCCAGCCCGACGGCGCGCGACCACCCTCTCCCAGAGGCTGAGCACGGAGGAGGTAGGTGCGCGAGCAGCAGGGGCTGGCGAGGGAGGGGAGCCGGGGAGCGCGGCTTCGTCGATGTCGCTGAGACGAGGGTGGCGGGGGCTGGCGGAGCCACCAACATCGTCGAAGTGGGTGCCCTGAGGAGGATGCCCGTCGACGTCGCTGGACCAGGCACGGACGCGGCGCACGCGCACCTCCGTCGAGCACTCCCCAAAGGCGTCGTGGACGAAGATGACTGGGGGGATGTCGTCGGCGTCGACAAGCTTGATCACCAAACGCAGCGCAGAGCGGTCTGACCCGTCGAGGCAGCGTGGGTCCACGCAGCAGACGCTGCCGACGGAGCAGAAGGCCGCGCGGATCCCATGCTCGTTCCAGAACTCGAGGGGGAAACCAGTGGCCGAGAGGAGCGCGAAGTTGGACGAGGTCCACGCCGCCCGGTTAGCCCCATCCTCAGGCCGCTCCAGGGAGATCGTATGCCCCTCGAAGGGCATGGGGAAGAGGGCGAGCGTGGCCTCACGCGCGGCAGGGGAGGCGAAACGGAGAAGGAGGGCGCCGAAGTCGCTTGCCGCGAGCCCCACGTCTGGGTCGCCGCCGCGCTCCTCAAGCGCACGGCGGAGGAGGAACCCGGGCGCATCCGCGGCAGGCTCAAAGACGGCCACCGCGAAACATCTGCAGAGGTCAGCGTCCACCGGCGGAGGCAGGTAGACATGGGCACAGCCAGCCCGAGCCTCAACCGTCGCAGCAGCGGGCGCCGGCGTAGCCAGAGAACGGGGAAGGGGGGCAAAGGTCGGCGGCCCCCTGTGCGCCAACCGAGGCGGCGTGCCGCGCGGCCCACCAGAAGGCTGGGAGCCCTCGCCGGAGCGGACAGAGGGCGAGGCAGAAGGCGGGAGAGGAGGCTGCACCAGACCCCGTGGGTACGGCGTGGGAGCCCGGACGAGGAAGCCACAGCGCAGGCCGGCGCCCTCAGCCCTAGCCAAGGGGGAAGCAGCAGCAGGAGCCGGGGTCACCGGCGAGGTCGAACGCGAACCGGCCGCACGCAACCTGGGAGAAGGAGGGGAGGGTGGGTCAGAGGAGGGGAGGGCGGAAGAGGAGCGGCAAAAGGTGAGAGGAGGCAACTCACATCCTCGAGCTTTATGGCCAAAACGGCCACAGGCGGCGCAGCGAAGAGGTCCCCGGCAGTCACGCACGCCGTGCTCCGGTGAGAGGCAACGGAAGCACAAGGGCTGGCTGGGGTCCGGTGAGAAAATGAGGCGGCGAGATGGGGAGGAGCAGGCAGGACGCGGTGGGGAGGAGGAGAGCAGCGCCTCCAAATAGGAGGGCTGGCGGGAACGGGGCTCCGAGATCCCGGAGCTGCCACCGGAGGCGCAGTCGACGGACCGGTCCGTGGGCTGGAGCTCCAGACCGAGAGCATCAAAAGGCGCAACAGCAGTATTGGGGCGGCACGGATCCGGAGGAGGGGACGCCGGAAAGAGGGGAGGCCAGGAGGAGAGCTCAGAGAGAGCACGGGCGGCGCAGAGGTAGGCTTGGCCATCTAGCGGCGGGTCAACCGGATTCGCGGCGGAATGGGGCAGAGGTCTGTGGTCAGCGGAAGGAGAGAGGAGGGGTTCGTCCACGGGAGAGGAGAGGGCAGAGGAAAAAGCAGGGGACGGCTCGCAGAAAGGTGGACCGGGGCTTGCCAAAAATGGCTGAGTGCGCGGCCCAAGGCCAGACGTATCGTCCTGGCCCAAAAGGCACATGGGCCTGTCCACGGGGTCGCACGCATGGGGCAGCCCACATGCAGCGTCCACGCATGCAGGCGAGACGACGCCCCTGTCCACCGATCGAGGCTCGAAGAGGACCAAGTCTGTGCACGGCGGCCAGGCAGGGAGGCGAGCCACGGCGCAGAGCGCCTCCGCCATGGACCTGTGCAAACGATAGGAAGTACGGCCGAGGCGGAAGGATCTATGCGCGACAATGAAGTCGCGGATGGCCGGAGAGGCAGCGAAGGAGGAGAAGACGGCGACGCCGCGGCGTCGGACGGAGAAGGAGTCGGGGAAAGCAGTGAAAGTGTAATTCAAAGCGGTGGCGACGCAAGAACAGTTGGTCTCATGGGAAAACCATTTTACTTTTCTTCTTCCCTTTATGACAAGAATCTCCTTCATCATCTTTTGGAAGATTTTTCTTCCGTGATAGTACCGGTCCTTTTCTTTCCATCTATGCGGCAAAACTTTGTGCAAAGTGGCCTTATCCGGATCATGCATATGTCTTTTTTCTTTGAAAATTATATGCATATATCATTGGTCCGAAGGCATATTCTACTCTCCGAGCCGTTGATACCATATCATTGCTAATGAGGTGTTGTATACGATAAGCCAGGCATATCCTATCGAAATGCGGATCGCTAGCTCTCCACGTGACTTTATCGTGCACGGCAATAGCTAAAATATTTTTGGCGCTCAGTTCCCCTACCGGCCTACGCCTACTCCTCTACGATCTTCACCCAACAAATGAAAGGTGAGGTTTGCCTAATCCCGAAAAAGCATGTCAACAAATTCAGACTGAATATTGATTTTCTGTCAGTTAGTAGAACAAAACTTTTTCGCCCACGAAAACTCACGAGACTTATCTGACGGCACAATCTTGTCAATCAACTTTGGAGAGTCTCAATTCGCATAAGCGAACCATTTTCTTTACAAGGGGAGAAAGGGACCATTCACTCATACAGGTTATGGAGTCGGTGAACAGAGAGAGACAAGAAGCCGCGGCGCATGCAGCATGCTGGCATATGCTGAAGATACGTCGCCGGTGGCGGTAGGTGCGTGGGTCAGTTGGTTCTTAGGTCGGGTCAGTGGGCGGCGACGGCGTTGCAGCGCCGCTGGCAGAAGTTTTTGATGCGGTCCATGCACTGGTAGACCGGCGGGTCGACGCTGAGGGCGGACCTGACGCACTGCCGGCACGCTGGGTGGCAACCGCCGGGCGCCGCGTCCATGCACTGGCACTGCGGCGGGATCGACTTGGTGCACCCGCCACAGTTGTCGCAGCACGGCCACTCCCTCTTCGCCTCCTTCGTCGGCGACACCTGCTCTTCATCTCCGTCTCCTTCGCCGTGCCCTGCAACCAACAGATTTCATCCCCAATTAGTCAAGAGTTAGGATGGAGTAGCACTAACTAGAAGCTAAGAAGAAAGTATCGATTACACGTATCTCTGCTTTGGACATGGGAGTGGTGGTGGTGGTGGTGGTGCCTGCTGCTGGATTCGGCGAGGTGAGGAAGAGCCGCGAGGAGGACGGCGAAAATTACCAACAACGGCACCGGGCTTCTTCCTCTCCCCATCTCCATTCTATTTGTTACGCTTGCAAGAGTCGTCTTCTTCGTCTGGCTGTGTAGCTCTCTCTATGTCAATCTGTACGCGGCTAATGGAAGAAGTCTTCACTTCTTATAGAAGAAGGGGTCCGGGACAGGGAGAAGGAAAGCTCTGTGTGCGCCTGGCAACTGAGACGACGACGGATCAGAATTCAGACAAGGATCGGATAAACTTTGGTACGAAGCCTTTTACTCTTGCTTGATATAATTGCAGTTGCAGGGTTACCCTCTTTCTGCAGGAGACTCCATGCCCTTTCTCAAAACTGCAAATGGGGTCTATGATTATTTAAAAAAATCCCCGAATGCACAATTCTATCTTTTGAAAATAAATGGAAGTCTTATACTGACTGATCCATCTCGGGCCTAGGGGATACACCACAAAATAACATCTTCCACGAGATGATGGTCCTGGCCTTTTCAATCTTGACATTTACCGGTCCTGGTTTTTAGTGGGCTTTGTGTAAGAGCAACTCTAGCAGTTCATAGATAAGCTGTTATTGGAAAAATATTTTTAGGAGACGTTTTGAGATACAAAAATTTAATCAGGCAGAATATAAACATGAAATTGCCCCTCAAAATCATGCGTATCTACATGTTAGTTTCTTTTTCGCTTTTACATTCTTCTTCATGGCCGGCTTGTGCACATGCTCATGCATGCGCCCCTCCCTTCCTCGTGCGCGTAGCTACCGGACCCCCCGGCACGCGCCGTCGCCTCTAAATTTCCGCGTGCTTCACGATGGAGGAAGCTCCAAATGCACCACTATTTGGCCTAGAACTAGGTCACTATCAAAACATGCCCGTTGGGACTCGAGGATTGACGCTGGAGTCGAGCCTCCTCGTTGTGGAATCGAGCTCCGGTGTCAACACCGACAGAGCATTGACTCATACCACAAATCATCTGGAAAGCCAAAAACTGGTTATATTATGCATTGGAGTTTTAATATCGGGCATACTGGAAAATATTTTGCGGTTTTGCAGTTTTTCGACATCTACTAAAGTTGCTCTAGGCGCGAGCTAGTGGTTTGCACGTGTGGGTGTGTTTATGTTACACTTGGCATTTCCCCACAAAAAGTTACACTCTCTTTTTTTCGATAAAAAAGCATAGCCTCAGCCTCTGCATCAATAGATGCACACGGCTTGCTTATTAAAAATAAAGTATCAAGTCACCGTATATCCATCATCACTTATTACAATCATGGAAAGGCTAAGGTGGATACATGAATCAACCAACTGAAAATATGGTAAACAGAAAAGCTATGTATTTGCTATTCTATTAAGATGCCACCACCCATCTAGAAAAAGAAGTCCTGAGCAACCACTAGCATCCGGTTGCATCCAATAACCATAGCCTCCCGCTACTCCATTGGGAGAAGTAAAACCCATTGCTGAATTGAATGAGCAGCTCGCCGGATAACCTGCAAAAAATTAGTTCCACTTTGTTTGTTAAAGATAATATTATTTCTAGTCCTCCAAATAGCCCAACAAAGGGCCGAAACACCTATTCGAATCTTTTGTTTGTCCTCTTTCCTCACACCATTCAGCCATCTACCAAACATATTAGTAATATTAGCTGGTGGAGGATTGTTATAAGTAAGGTACATCATACGCCATATTATCTTCGCAAAAGGGCAATGAATGAATAAATGATTAACGGTTTCCATGGAATCAGAAAAACAACAATTTTGACATCCCTTCCACTTCCGTTTAGCTAAATTATTCTTAGTTAGAAGCACCTTATTATTAAGGAACCATATAAAGATTTTATTCAAAGGAATCTTTAACTTCCATAGATATCTGCGAAGATAAATAGTATGCCTATTCATCCAGTCAGGTACATAGACTTAACTGAAAAAATACCCGAATCAGTGAGTTTCCAAATAAACTTATCATATGTTAAGTTAATTGTAGTTAATCGTTGGCATAGATGTAACCATTGCACCCACTTATTATCGTTCAAGCCTCTTCTAAAAGAAATGTTGATAGGTTCAGTAGCAAACACAGTCGATACTAACACATTTTTATGTTGAACGATATTATACAATGCCGGATATTGATGGGATAATGACGTATCTCCCAACCACACATCCTCCCAGAATCTCACAGATGTTCCATCCCCTACTCTGAAAAAACCTCTCTGGAAGAAATCCTCTTGCACATGCATGAGACCCTTCCAAAAAGGTGATCAGTAGGTTTAACCTCTACTTGTGCTAGTGTTTTATTTTTAAGGTATTTGTTACATAAGAGCTGCTACCACATACCCTCCTCTGAAAAGATTTTAAACAACCATTTGCTCAATAAACATTTATTCTTTAATTCCAAAACCTCAATTCCCAACCCCCTTTGATCCTTTGGTCTACACAAAATATTCCATTTAGATATAAATATTCCAAAAAATTATACTCTCTACATTGCGCACGATATCAATAACATAAAGTAATACAATCGCACATACAGAAAAAGCGGCTAATAAAGTGCATTGCTAAACAAGATTATAACTTTACAAGAAGGAACAAAGAAGACTACATTACTGACCAATGTGAGTATGTGAGCGATGGGGAATACATGGCTACCCAGATTCAAAGAGCAATCTTAACAAGGCATCAATAGTTGCATGATAGGCTGATCAAGATCACCTTCGTCTTTCTTATCTAGAAGGTCGAGCTAGCAACCGAGGAGGATTATGTGGTGGCAGTGCTCGAATGATCTGAACCAGATTAAGCTAGAGTTACCAATTTTCCCTCAACATCAACAAATTACGATATGTTTATTTAAAGACTTATTTTCATTATGAATTTCATGACTGCTGAATGTATGACAGTTGCTTGACTTATCACTTGAAACAACAAATCCATTTTACTTCCCTAAAAAGAAACAAATCCATTTTACCGACTATTGTTTATCCACAATGCAATCTTTGTTTGTAAGATATGATTTTACTTGACTAGTAACATGAATCTTATTTTTATGATTGGGGTTTTCAGACATGGCTGGTCAAGACGCTGGTGAGGAGGAGCGTGAAGAGTATCATCTCGTGGTTAGCAAGACCTTCAGAAGTGAGGAAGCCGGATACGAGTTCTATGATGAGTATGCAATTGTCGAAAATTCAATATTAGGAAGCAGAGGTGAAGAAGGATTCTTGATCACTGATTCTTCATCACAGATGTGTTAAGTGGATTCAAACGCCACACATGGACATAGCTTGTACAAATGTTTTCTTGCTGCTTTGAGTAGAAGCCGTAGTTAATTTGCTGGAAAAAAAACTCAATATTGCATGTTTAACCAAGATTGTTTATTGCACTTGGTGCCCAAATTTTCAGTCTATCTCCTTAGAAGAGTGGACAAACCAAACTAGTTACAATTTATCACGTGATCAAAAGTCAAGAAAACAGCAGCTGACGATTTTTTAAGAATAAGCATAAAGAATCACCTGCAGACATAGCGGCGGCGGGGGAACCTCCCGCAGGAGCATGGCGGAAGAACGAGGGATCGATCTTACCCGCTGCGATCGGCAGATCTTGGGCTGGTCCAGTTTATTGGGCTGGGTTCGTCTATTAGGCCAGGCCCGTCTTCATTTTTTTTCCCGAGGAGCGAAAATTTCAAGAGGTATGTAACATACCTCTGCAGTTTTGGACTGTGGTATGAATCAATTTCAGCCATTGGATGGACGGAAATGAACGCTTTTAATTTATTTGAGGGTACCACAAAAGAACTCTTCTTGTAAGATTGTTAATTTTTTTCCATTTTCTCATTCTAAGTTGCTAGAGATTATATGCCCAAGTTGATTTTCAAAAAGTGCAATTTTAATAAATGAAATCTAACTTCCGATGCCCAATTGATTGAAATGGTGTAATGTAAAAAAGATGTAGGTTACAGTTTTAACTAAACTAAAGATGCACATTTTAGTGCGACTTGGACGCAAAAAAATCTCTGCCGAAATAAATTTAAACGTACCAATTTTTTTTTTGTAGAAAACCAACCAACTTATTATTCAGTTTAATAGGTAGACATGAACATATTATCTATTATTTTAATATTCTTTTAAAAAAACTTCTCTTGCCACCTCCACGGTGATGTTGTTGCAAATATCCCCGGTGGATACACCTCATTCCCATCCCGACAACGTCCGTTATCGTGATATTCAGCCCGTCATCGCCATCACTCCCGCGCCTCGCCGAGCTAGACGACATGGGCATGAGAGACATTGTTTAGAAGGTGAACTAATTAAGGGAAGCTAGACATAATGGCGGCGATGCTAGTGATGTTAAGATATGATTCTTTTGCACTAAATTTTAACTTTAGCCTTTGGAATGCGGTTGCACTCACTTCAACGAATATAATTGCAAGGAAAATAGCATCCTTTGTTTACTTTTGCTAGAAACTACATGTCTCACCCTTAAAAACTTTTGGCTGAACATATTTTTCTAATCAGGTAGAAATGCAAAAGAACTAAAGCACATGTCTTCTTGATTTATTTGTCACAAACATATCCTAATTATTTATACTAAATAGTTTTACTTCTGCGTAGCTATAATTCTTTCTCTAAGCATACGTTTTTGAACATAATAATTTTCTATTTCTACTTAATAAACTTAACCACATAATAATGCGATAAATCTTAAGATACGGTGCACTTGCACTAAGTTTTAAATGATGTTTTGTAAAATGCACTTGTAGTAGATTCAATTAATATAATTGCAAGGCAAGCTACGTTCTCTTTACTTTCCAAGAAACTACATGGTTGCCTCTTATAAACTTTTGGTTGGATATAATTTTCCAGATCAGTTTGAAATACAACAGAACAAGACCACATGTGGGCACAGATTTATTTGCGCCGCTTAGATGAAGTGCAATATATCTACGCAATAGTATCTATTTCCATAAAGTTGAAAGATGTTTCTAGAGTCTTTGTTCAACAGGCGTAAGTAAATATTGTAGGAACAATTATTATCAGCATATTAAATATAAATCTATAATACGGAGTAAAAGTTTTGTTTTCCGAATAGTTGCATTTTTTTTGGTTCTTTAATGGCCAAAATATGCCTTTCACGTTCGTTCTTCAACCAACACCATGTTGGAGAACACACTTACTTATTCGCATAACTTCATGGGAGAATGATTTTACTTTTGAGGCAGACAAAAACAATACATGAAGTCTATGGAAGTGCATAGTTGTTTTTCTTTTTATTTCAGATTACCACAATCATTTTCTTCTTTTCTAACAACGTTTGTAAATCTTTCGCAAAAAAAAACGTTTATAAATCATTGTCGATGAAGTTTATGCAACAAGTAGACTAAGAGCATCTCCAGCCGCGTCCCCCAAACCGCGCCGGATTGAGCGTTTGGGGGACGTGTTTTGTTCGTGCCGCGTTTGGGGGACGTGTTTTGTTCGTGCCGCGTTTGGGGGACGTCGCTCCCAAACCCCAAACGCCCCCAAACATTTAAAATAGTTTTTCTTGGCATTTTTATTTCAATTTCCACAAACTAATACATAATTGGGAACGTGGTTTACACGAAGACATAGTTTGGAACATGGTTTTCCACAAACTAATACATAGTTTGAACCATGGTGGACACAAATATAAAATATTGCAAAAAAACTAAACCTAACTAGGCCGTGCATCGGCGGTTTCTGTGTTCGCCTAAGAAATAACACTCCAGGGCACAGAGTCCCTGGAAAATCCAGTGGGAGGATGGTGCCCTTGTTGGTTCTACCGATGAGGCGAACAGCGAAACCTCCGTGCACGTATTCGCTGCGAAAACAACACTCGGTCGTCCTCCGAGTCGGTTGTCGTCGTGGGAGTCCCCGTCGACGTGGTAGTCCCGCGGCGACTCTCGTCGAAGACCTTGATGCTCATGTCCTTGTTGCCGAAGAGGATGAAGCCGGCTTGGAGGGTGTGGTGGCGCGCGAACCCAGCCGATGTTGAGGTACATCTTGCCGCGCGCGTCGTAGATCGCGTCGACGATCCACCGGCGTAGCCGCACGAATGCTCCCGCAGATGCATCGTGCGCGGCGTCGCCGACGTACTCGGCGAAGAGTCGGCGCCTCGGATGCCGCGCGGGTCGCCTGAGGACGTGGACGAACTCGAACAGGATGTCCGGCTCCACGTCCATCTCCGACGATGAAGACGACGGCGCGGGAGCGACGGCGATCGTTCAGCTATGCCGCGGCCACGACCACGACCACGGCCGCGGCCGCGAGGTCCTCCGCCTCTACCAGACATGGCGGCGAGTCTTGTTGAGAGATGGTGGCGGCTAGGGTTTGGGAGAGCGCTAGGGTTTGTGTGTGAGAGGGACGATGAGAGCGCCCTTTTTATAGGCCGGAGGAGCGGAGGAGCGGTGGCGCTCATTAACGCCGGCACGCGAGCTAGGCGCGACGGGACGCGTCTGCGCCCTCTGCGAGCACCGTCGTCACACGCAATAACTTCCGTCGCGAGTGGCGACGGTTAGGTTTAAATTGTGCCGGGTCGGCCCCGCCACTTCGTTGTGTCAGCGTCGGGCGTCCCGTGGGACGGGACGGCTCGGCGCCGACACCGTATCGGCGCGCCCGGACAAAAAGGGCGGGGGGGAACGATTTTTGTCGGCGCAATCATGGGGACGGTTTGGGGGACGCGGTTGGAGATGCTCTAATCTGGATAACCTGAGGGGCTGCGACCAAAAATCATCCACAAAGAGATAATCGATGAGACTGAGCTGTCGCTGCCACTCCCATGGTGAGATGAGTCACGACGAGATAAGATCGACAAAGCCCCGCCCCACTCCCGTGCAGAATTATTCCCGGATTATCCTAACCTGCCGTACTCTCGTCGGGATCCCCTGCGCCGGCTAACACCGTCGGCACACCAAGAGAGCTGCCGATTTAGACTTGGCAGCATCACAACAATGGAGGGGCAAGCGTCACGGAAGATCCCAGAGGGGCTGATCATGGGACCGCGGCGACGCGGAAATGTTGAAAAATGAAAAGGACGCGGCCGTATTGGTACGTTTGAGCTCGTGGCTTATCTCCAATCTCGCTTTACTTTCCTCCAATAAACATATCGACTTGACCTGCTAGTCTGCCACTGGCATGTAAAAAATATGTGCTTGGGAAGATGGATATTCGTGACATGATACCCCCACGTATGGTGTGATGCTGTGTCGTGGCTGTGTGTACGTGTGACCGTACGACCACACGTCGACACGTGGGTGACTAGGCGAGTACGTGTACACCATTTTGAAACGCGGCCGCTCGTGCACCTGTGTGTTATTTTCGTAAAGGAAATAAAAAGAGAAAAAATGAAAAAAAAGGACCACTAAAGACAGCAACCAAACTCTAAAAAACATTCTTCGAAAGCAAATCCTCAAATAAGACGCACGGGTGAAAATATGAGGGCACATGACCGGATCATTTCCGATCTAGATATCTAGAAGCGGCATGACCCAATCAACGAAGATCTCCAACATGAAAAACCAGAACTTGTCAACGATCAGATCGAGGAGGTCGGAATCAAGCAGAACGCCAACTTAGCACAAGAAGTGTATAGCGCCAAATCTGCCAATCTTCACCACCGTGACCCAAGGGCTCCCCACGGGGAAGAAGCCGCCGCACGCGGAGACCACCCCACCGCCACCGCCAATAGAAGGACTTCATGCGTGTGCTACGAGTGAGGAGGGGTTGGGGACGCGGGAGACCATTCCTTCCTTATGACTAGCTACTCCATCCATTCGATTTTAACCGACACGAGGTAGATAAGAAAATCAACCGTCCAGGATTCCAACTAAAATTAATTAAATATAAACGGAGAAAGTATATGTTACTGAATTGTGAGGTGGTGTTTTTTTAGCTTCTTCCAGTTTGTGCGAATCTTCGTCCAGCGAGTGAAAGGGGAGGCAGCCTATTCGATGAAAAAACAAGCCACCAAATTCCGTTTGGAAAACTATTTAGTCATTTAGAACAAAGAAAAATTCGCCCACTAAAACTTCATAAAACTAATCTGATGGCAACCTCGTCAGTCAACCAATTACTAGTACTACCTCTTGTCCGTAATAATCGACGCGAGGAGTGAACTAATCTACGTACATGCAGTGTACTACTCCGCGTCGATTAAAAACGACCGGAGGAAGTAAGTAGTAACAACTCTGAAATTACCTGATTGACAAAAGCCAGCAGACGAGACAAAAGGAACCAACTCCACAAAAGGAACCAACTCCAGCTTAAACTAGATAAACTCTCCCTTCAGATTTACATTCACCTCCGAATGTGACGTTTAGACGGGTTTTACTTGGACAAAGACTTGTGGCATGGAATACCTTAATTCAACGGCTCGGAGATATTCAATTATCGCATGAACCAGACGAATTTAGATGGAACCTTCATGTAGATGGTACTTTCTCAGTAAAATCTTTCTACAACGCGATCCCTTCTGATTTACCAGTTGATAACAATAAAAAGATTTGGAAGATGAAGATACCATTAAAAATTAAAAAATTTGGATGGTATCTTGTGTGAGGTTATTCTCACCAAAGACAATCTTGTTAAGCGTAATTGGCAGAGTACGGTGCGTTTTTTGTCATGCGAAACAATCAAACACATTATTCCAAGTTGGGTTGCGAGATCTATATTGATCATCAAGTAGCGTCTACCTTGTATCCTCAGACTAGTGTTGCCAATGTCTTTGCAATTGGCTTCATGGTATCGATTCAAGGTTTAAGTTGCTTCTTAGGGTGGGGCTAATTATCTGCTTTTGGTATGTAGAAATAAGATCTTTAATAATATAAATTGCTTTCTGTTCGTCTATGGGTATTCGTTAAGTGGTTACCTCTTGGAGCGAGAACCTATTCTGATGCATACTGGTTGGAAATGGCGAGGGATTTTCTACATGGGTGGCGGCGTAGTACGGATAGATCACCTCTCTTAGGCGTTATATGATTCATCGTTAGATATGTATCTCTAGATTTTATTTTATTTTCATTTTTTGGACTTGAACAAATGTTTGTGCATCACGGTTATGTGGATGTAATTGCTTTCAAAAGTAATAAAAGCATCCTTTATAAAAAAAAAAACATTGCATCGAGGGGAAACAGAGGCACCATACACGTTACAGAGCAAGTCAGTCAACAAAGACAAGAGCTGCGGCTAATTTAAAACTGGCAGGCACGTTGGCTATGGCATAGAGTATTGGACTTGGTAAGATTCTTCGTCGCCGGTGGCGGTAGGTGGGCGCTTCCGCGGTGGGTCAGTTGGCCGGTTCGTTGGGTCAGGTCAGTGGGCGGCGACGGCGCTGCAGCGCCGCTGGCAGAAGTTGGGGATACGGTCCATGCACTGGTAGACGGGCGGGTGGACGCTGAGGGCGGACTTGACGCAGTCCCGGCACGCCGGGTGGCAACCGCCGCGCACCGCGTCCATGCACTGACACTGCGGTGGGATCGACCTGGTGCACGCGCCGCAGTTGTCGCAGCACGGCCACTCCCTCCTCGCCTTCGCCGCCGGCGCCTGCTCTTCGTCTCCGTGCCCTGCAACACAGAGAGATAATTCGCTATTAGCCATGAATCATGAGCTCAACATGTCGATCTGCCACACTGTTCCATTCATCATCCGTTTTCTTTCGAGAGTCGACAGAGTCTCGTACCTCTGCTTTGGAGATGAAAGTGTTGGCCGTGGTGGTGGTGGTGGTGCCTGCCGCTGGACTCGGCAAGGTGGGGAAGAGCTGCGAGGAGCACGGCAAGAACGGCCAAGGACACCAGCAACGGCGCCGGGCTTCCTCTTCTCCCCATCTCTCTTTCTCCCCTGGATTTTGTTCTTCTCTTGCAAGGATTTTCTTGCTCTGGCTGTTGTAGCTCTCTCTATCTCTCAAGCTGTACGCGGCTAATGGAACAAGTCTTGGTTTCTTATAGAAGGAGGGGGGTCCAGTTCCGGGACAGGGAGAAGCAAAGCAGCGTGCGCTGCCCACTGAGACGACGACGGATCGGTCAAAAGATTGGATAAAACTTTGGTGGGAACACCCTGTACTTTTTTTTTTTTTGAGAACACAGAGCTTGATCGTGTTCAACAAAACAAGGGTATGGTTAGCTCGGC
Organism: Lolium multiflorum; assembly: GCA_030979885.1. Classification (NCBI taxonomy): domain Eukaryota; kingdom Viridiplantae; phylum Streptophyta; class Magnoliopsida; order Poales; family Poaceae; genus Lolium; species Lolium multiflorum. Next base: position 43,892,863 of record CM061750.1, on the reverse strand, counting down.
TTTTGCACCGTACCTCTACTATAGTATTCAGTTTGTACCTTGATTTTCTAGTTTCCCATGATATATAGATTCGAGATTGTTGTTTGGCCCGCCCACCAATTGTGCCCAAGCTCCGCCATTGAAGCCAACAATGTGGGGTTGCACACCGTCGAAGATTGCCGTGTTGCTTTGTTTTAACGGAATTGCTTCACACACGACAATTTTTATACGATCTCTGTCCGATACTTCTTCCGCAGCACTACTTTTTTAACTGATCATAGCGCTAATCAAATCCTGTGTGCCCCGTCCCCGGTCCTCCGTCCCAAGCCCCCAGCCCAACCTTTTTTTTTTAACCAGACAAAAACATTGCCTTCCATTGAGTAAGAAAAGGAGTAGTCCGCTTAATTAATGGAATATCGGCTAAATTTGATACAAACTGGATTGAGTACCCAGCGGCGCGACGCAAACGGACGTTGAGCGACCGTTTGCGTCCATGCCGGCATGCGTCTCCGGCACCATGACGCGCCGTCATCGGCGACGTCGCTGCCCAAACGCCGCGCCTATGCTCTGGCGGACGCCGCGGACGCGAGTGTCCGCTCACGTCTCCACCGGCCCGCGGCGAGCTGCATCGAGGGCATCGCTTCCGCGACCATCGCTTTCCCGGTCAGCTTCCGCGTCTGCCGCATCCTTCGCCATCAATGTCACGGTTGCCTCTTCTGCACTGGCGGCGGCTCGGCTTCTGCGCCGGCATCAATGGCATCGTTCCCCGCGCGCAGCTGGCCTTAAAACTCCACTGGCACCGTTCCTCCATCGCCCACACCTCCACTCGCACCACCGCCGCCGTAGCACCATGGGGAAGAAGAAGAATGACTTCTAGGCGTCCGGCAGCGACACGAAGAAGGAGGAGCGGCCGGGCAGGGTGGCGCTACCCGTCACCATCAGGAGGATGCACGCGCACTGGACGCAGTGTGTCACCTTCGCCGCCATGCACCACGGGCGCCTCGCGCCGCCATGCCCCCAAGCGCCTCCACCACCACCACATCCCTGGCGCTTCCACGCGCCATGCCTGGCGCTCCACCTCGGCACGCGGCGCCCGGCGTACGCTCCGCTGGTTTCCAACTAGTCGTGGATGGTACCGGAGCTCATCGTGCTCGACAGCGACGACGAGCAGCAGTAGGCACGCATTTAGGGTTTATTTTCATGAGTTAAACTATGTAAATTATGTTTTCATGTAAAAAAAAATGATTCGACCAAAAAAATGTGTCGTGCCGCTGGAGCCACCCGACGCAAACGGACGTGCGGTCGATTTCGACCATTTCGGCTGACGCAAACGGTGATTTTTGTTACGATTTCGACCATTTCGGCCGACACAAACGGACTCATAAAAAATTGAAATTTGGCCTCTTTGTTAAGATGTAAAGATGATTTTTATTCAGAGTTTTTTATTGTGTCGATTCATTCCTTGTGAGGTTAATCAACTCATCTGCTTGTTTCCCTTCTTTGGCTTCTAGCTAGATAAGGTATTCTATATGATTTTTGTAAATAAATAAGTACAAGACACTAACTGCAGCAAGAAAAAGATCCAAATCTTCTTAAAATCTTAGTGCCAAAGTAGACCTAGTTAATGGAATCAGATTAAAACATTAATGGACTATATTTTAACACAACCAAAAATCAGATTAAAATATTAATGGACTATTTTTTAAGCACGTTGTTGCCTTGCCTTCTGCATTCTCTTTATCAGAAGGAAGGATGATATCATAACAAACCATTTATATGGGCTTTAATTTTGGTTAGGTAAGAGAAAAGGTAGAGTCCAACCGCTGCCCAAATGAAGCAAGCCTGTTGCTACAAAGATCGTACGGGTGTATCGGACGAAGTTGTCGTGTGTATAGCAGGGCTCTTGTTTTAACGGACACCAAGCCGGGAGCACGATTAACAAAGATGTGCTCTTGTCTTGTGAGCCACAACATGGGCAGAGTGGACAGTCAAGTCACGGCTGATCTTGCCAAAACTTAGCCTTAGTGCCAACTAATTACGAGTGCTTTGAGATTTGCATAGAAACCGGTCAAAGATGTAGACAATCTTGTCATTACAATAAGTTGGGGGCAGATTGGCAAAACAAAAGTTTCTAAAAAACAAATGAATGGAGAAAATAGCCTAAAGCTGTGCAAATCTACACGTAAGTCATGCCGATCCAGCTGAAACGGACAATAGGATGAGCGCCATTTTGTTTGAATCATGTCCAAGCCCATCCCCATGGTTTTAGGTCGTGTGCTCAATTTCTAGATAACACAGGCGTCGGCGTGCCTACAAGCCTAAACCCGATAACACGAGGTGGTACGTGTAAAATGCGTTGGGAAGAGGATAATAGCAGGTGGTGAGTCGGACCTGTCGTGGCCATTCCCACGGCGAGATAAGATCGACAATACCACCACCCTCATGGGCCACCGAGGCGCGGATCAGCTGCGCCGGCTACACCGTCGGCTCATTGTCACACATGCTCGGACAGCGGCGGCAGATACAGTGCGGGACTGGTTCTACCACTGGGCGAACGGCGCAGAGGATCGATGGCGCGAGCGGGTGAAGCACCGGAGACGACGGGACCGCGGCGACCAGGAAATGCAAGAGTGAAAGGGACATTGCCGTATTATTTTCATCATCCCCGGCGACCCGTGATACGTTTCCTTCTTGCCTTTATCATACTCTCCCTCCGCATCTTTACTTTCGCCGGAAATAATTAGCCTGACAGCCTGCCGCCGGCGAGTATAAAATTCGGGATCGCCGGAGGGATATTCGCGGCGAGGCTCCACGCGCTGCCCCGGCAGGTGGGTGACTAGGTTTGTCGGGTCACGCTCACTCACCCACGCTAGCTCTCCCTTTCTCTACCTGGTCGCCCCTTCTCCTCGGCCGGGCCGATCCGAAGCCCCTCCGCCGGAATAACCGGCCGGAGACGGTGGAGGTGGTGCGCCGGAGTAGTCTAGGTTTAGTTTAGGTCTCCTCCCCTCTAGTTCTTTGTTTACCCTTGTGGATATTGGCTTCATGCCTGTGATGAGGTGGTGGCAGCGGAGGATGGGCTACTCCCTGCTGCTGGCGGCGATGCTGCAGCTGCTCGTGGCGCTCCGGCGGTCGGAGCCAGAGGTGGGCGGCGGCAGAACGGCGTCATCCTCTTCAATAAAGCTCTCCCCCGAGCTTCCAGATGCGGGTGAGTTCGTCCTCGATCTTCCTCTCTGTAGTCACCATGGTGGTGGAGACTGGGAGGAGATCTTCGACGGAGGCGCGGTTGACGGATCTGCGGGCTCCTTATCCGGAGCTGTTCTTCTTCGTGCGAATCACGCGGTGACCATGCTTGTCACCGTGATCTTCGGCCAAAAAGGTGGCCCAACTTCTGCAACCTCCATGGCGGAGGCCCTTTCGATCGGTTGCTGGAGCTCGACCCCGACGAGGAGTCAAGTGGTGCGTCCCCGACTCTTTGAAGGTAGCCAGGGACTTGATCTTGTCGTCGGAGATGAGCGTTCGAGCACTCCGCGCTCTGGACTCGGCGGCGACGCCTTGAGTTCGCCGGCGGCGTGTGGCAGAGTCACCTTTGGACTTGATTGCTTTTTCCAATTTTTAGTCAGGGTGGTTTCTGTAAATTGGAAGGACCTTTCCTCAAATTCTAGGTTTTATAGGGCAAGAGATGTCAAGGGTCTTTCCTGTAATATGTACCTGCCACGTGGTTATCAATAGAAGCTCCACCGGGATCTTCTGGCCCCTTCCTTTGTGAAAAAAAAAGGTTTACACTGTCGGAAACACAGCGGGATGTGCTGCGTGCATCAACACCACGTGTGGCCCGTGTCTGCCGTTTCTTTGTCTTTTGAGTTTCTTCCGGTTCTTCCTCACAAACGAATGTAGTACAATACTATTTGTTTCGAAAACTGCAAACAGATGCCGAGCTACGTGTAGCCTTTTATTTTCAAAATTTTAGAAATTATAGTTTTAAGTTTTTAAAAAAATTGATACAAAATCTTGGATGTAGACAATGATGAAATCTACAAACATGCAAAATCTCAATGTGAAATTCTTTGTATTGTAAACTACACAAAAATGACAAAATCTGACATGTTTTATAGTTTTGAAATGCGTAGTATTCACTATTCTCATATCCACACATTTGTCATTTTTGTGTAGTCTAAAGTACTAAAAATTTGACATTGAGATTTTGCATGTTTGTAGATTCCATCATTGGCTACATCTAGATTTTTTTTCAGAATATTTTGAAACTTAAAAATATGATTTCCAATTTTTTGAAAAATAAAGAGCTACATTTAGCTTGGCCTCCATTTGTCCACTCTCATTATTTATGTAGCATCTTAAAAATGTGTTCTCCTTCTGCAATGTTTATCTGTAACACATTTACTTCCTCTGATCTATAATAAGCGTCGTGATTTTAGTTAATTTTTAGCTAATACCATGACACAGATGGTAGGGAGAAATATTTTTTGCTTAACTTATCTAACATTGAAAAAACACATATGTAACATTGATGTCCATCTTTCTTATAGTATATATGCATAAAAATTATTGTAGCCCAGTGCCCATACTAATAAAAACGACTGGCACATGTAGCGGATGACATGTTTCTACGAGCCAAACCATGTTCGTTCATTGACAACAATAAATCGCGATTCAAATCGAGGCGTCTTCATTCAAATTCGCAGGTGTATGCATATTCACAGGGATCCCTATAATCATTGTGACAAATCTAATCTATCGGACGGTCTTATTTCATCACTTGTAATTTCATCTTACCAACCAAGATGAGACAAGTAGAAACAGTTTTATCTCATTATAATGACATAACTCTATATATTATTGTGTCAATCCTGCAGCTAGATTCTCATATGCAACCTACCTCACTTGTTTCATCAGTTTAGCCACCCTCATGCCTGATGTCAAATATTTCACGAGAAGAGACGATCTCTCTAGCATAGTTTTAAAAACCGGACCGGTAACCGAACCGGTGAGGCTCCGGACCGGTGACCGAACCGGTGAGGCTGTTGGTTTAGGTTTTACTGGTCAGACCACTGGTTCACCGGTTCGTTGTCTGGTTTTTTAGATATAGAGTAGTATATTTTTACTCATAAATACTACAATAAATAAATAATCATTTATAAAAATATATTTTAGACTTGCAATTTGGCATAATAATCCACAAAGTAGTCAACAACTTGCGAACTTTGCCATGTCTAGGACAGCCAAGCACCTAACAGGCTAACACACGCTCATGTAGTTCTTTTTTTTGCAGCAAATGTAGTGTATAGTAACACCCACGTATGTCGTGCAACGGGAAAAAGTAGTGTGTGCTATGTATAAAAAAACTCTTCTTTAATCTTCAAACAAACGTAGCTCAGTTGGTCTTGGAGTGGGTCATGTCTTTTGGAGGTTGCAAGATCGAATCCTACAGCAGGCATACAATCCTGATTTTCTTCCAAAACCTCTGGTGGAGCCGTGGTCCGACCGGTTTTCACCGGGTCTGATGCGCGAGTGGTCTAGTGCACCTAAAATACAGGTGGAGGCACTGGTCCGGTTTATCTGGTTCAACCGGCTGTCCGGTCCAGTTTTTATAACTATGCTCTCTAGTGGACGGTAAGTATCTTACTATTGTTAATCAGTGATTGATGATGGGTATTGTTAATTATACTAAACATCTTTACTTCTATGTTATTATTGTTCATTATATGAATATATATTTTTGAATACTACAGTTTTTGTTGTACTAAATAAAATTAACAACATCATAATGAAGATAAGTATAAAGGTATGGTGCATTTGCACAGTTTTAAATCCTACTATGGAAAATGCACTTGCACTATATTCAAATAATATAATTACAAGGAAAGTGATATTTTCTCTTTACTTTCCCAGAAACTGCATGATTGCCTCTTTATTTTTTTTGGTTGAACATAATATCCTTGATAGGGTATAAATTAAATAGAAAATATCACAATACTTCGTAGATTTATTAATTTGTGCTGCTTAATTAGATAGATAATAGTATATTGTGTGACAGTATCTATTTTAGCTTCCTTCGATATCATTCTGAAGAGCCCTAATGTTAGAAGAGGTTTCTAGAGTGTTTGCTCAACTATTCTACGCTCAAGAAAATAGTAGCAACAATTATAATAAATATAAATCTACAATAAGATTGTTTCATTGAATAATAGTTGCATTTCTCTTTTTTGGTGGTTCTTTAATAGCCAAATGTGTCTTTCACGTTCGTTGTTTCAACCATGTACACAACCAAATACCATGTTAAGTACGTGAACAAACTACGTATTAGCATAACTTCATGAGAGTATGATTTTATATGTATGAACTCGCATATATATGTTAAATATCTCTAAATTTCGTCTGGTTTTGTCTGAATTCACCTATATTTATTCAAATTTTACATCCACTCTAGACTCGCCGCTGCAAATATGGGTCTCCCAGACCAAATGTTACATTCATCCGACGCTAAATAGCGTTACATCCATCCGACGCTAAATAGCGCCGGATTTTTGCTGGGGAGTGCCAACAGCTGGAGATGTTCTAAATGAGAGGAACCATACATCCACGTTACAGGGTCAGTCAGCAGCTCAGCATAGACCATAAGCCGCGGCTAATTAAAAAGTAAAAACTGGCAGGCACGCTGGCACAGCGTCGATAAGATTCTTCGTCGCCGGTGGCGGTAAGTGAGCAAGTTGGTCGTGTCAGTGGGCGGCGACGGCGTTGCAGCGCCGCTGGCAGAAGTTGGGGATGCGGTCCATGCACTGGTAGACGGGCGGGTGGACGCTGAGGGCGGACTTGACGCAGTTCCGGCACGCCGGGTGGCAACCGCCGCGCACCGCGTCCATGCACTGGCACTGCGGCGGGATCGACTTGGTGCACGCGCCGCAGTTGTCGCAGCACGGCCACTGCCTCTTCGCCTTCGTCGCTGGCACCTGCGCTTCCTCCCCTTCTCCTCTTCCGTGCCCTGCAATCCCAAAGAGAAGATTCCCCGTTAGCCATGAGGGGATGTGAACAGATCGATCTGCCACACTGCTCCATCAAGGAACATCGTGCTTAGTTCCTCTGTTTTCCTAATCGCCGGAAAATCTCGTACCTCTGCTTTGGAGATGGGAGTGTTGGCCATGGTGGTGGTGGTGGTGGTGGTGGTGCCTGCCGCTGGACTCGGCGAGGTGGGGAAGAGCTGCGAGGAGCACGGCCAGAACGGCCAAGAACACCAGCAACGGCGCCGGGCTTCCTCTTCTCCCCATCTCTCTTTCTCCCTTGGATTTTTGGTCTACGCTTGCAAGGATGGTGGCAGGAGTATTTTCTTGCTCTGGCTGTTGTAGCTCTCTCTATCTCAATCTGTACGCGGCTAATGGAAGAAGTCTTGGTTTCTTATAGAGGGGAAGGGTCCCGGGTCAGAGAGAAGCAAAGCTGCGTGGGCTGCCCACTGAGGCGACGACGGATCAGACAAAAGATCGGATAAACTTTCGTGGGAGCTGGTGAGTGGTGATACAATTGCAGGGTTATCACGAGGGCCATCTTTTGCACGGCAGCCCACGCCCTTTTCCAAAACTGCAAATGAGGTTCCAGACTGTATTTCAAATTTTCAATATACCAGGAATGCACGAACTTAAAAAATTATATTAATGCTCGGATCAAAATGATCAGCTTTGCTAATACTAAATCGGCGGAGCATTAGTGCAATGTCTAAGTTAATTTCTGAAAGAAAGGAAAAATTAACGTATTTTAATAGAAGTGTAAGTTGGACTTCCCACATGACCGAGTATATGGATTATACATGTATATCTATGTTGACTTAAACATAGAAAACTCATTCCCCTAGTCATTCTTTATGAAAGCCGATCTAGTCAACTCAAAATTCGCTCTTGGCTCATCCTTGCTTCTCTTGATTGCTGTCAAATACATTCTTCTTCGAATGGGACTCTTCTATAGAGTCATGCATTCTATATTTCTATCTCAGTGATGCACCATAAAATAGTTCAAAGCTCTTGGTATTTTTTAGGTAGATCTCTAGGTCTTTTTAGGAGGTGAGGGTTGCGATTTTAAATCTTGAAACTCCATTGTCCTAGCTTTTAGTGGGCTTTGTCTAAGTGTGAGCTATTGTCTTGGTGGTGTGCATGAGTACGCTTGCACTCGACATTTCTCCATAAAAGTTCATTGTCTCTACATTGCAGATGACATAGCCAACATATTATAAAGCAAGCAAATTGAAATAAATAGGTTAATAAAGTGTCTAGCTAAAGAAGCAGGGACAAAAAAACATCATTGCACCTCCCTTGACGCGAAGACTAATTGCTAACCAATGTGAGTGATTGGAACAAATGGCTACCTGAGTTAAAAATAGACTACAATTTGGACAAGGCATCGATCCTTGCATGATAGGATGACCGAGTTTAGTGTTGTGTTTCTTATCTAGAAAGTCGAGCTAGTTGCATCTTGCAGAACTATCACAATATCGATGAAGGTCATGCGTTGGTACTGCTTAAACAATATGAACTGTGGATCAAGTTAGAGTTACCAATTTTCGATCAACATCAACTAAAATTAATACATGTATGATATTGGGAGATATATTTTCTCATTCTAAGTTTCTCGAGATTTTTGTGTCCAAGTGGATTTCCCAAAAAGTGAAAATTTTATTAAGTAAAGTTTAACATTCTATGTGCAACTAAATGAAAAGTGTAAGTTATGTTTTTTCAATAAGTTGCACATTTTAGTGCTGACTTGCACATTAAAATTTCCCATTTGACTTAGATTTAGAAGGACACATTTATTTCCTTTACATTGAAACCAGTTGACCAACTATTTTTATAGCTACATAAATTCCTCTATGGCGCCGATAGAGGTGAACGATGGCCTAGATGAGCCATGCATCCTTGGCAGATCCATATCCATCCTTGACGTTCAAAGCATATGGCACAATGACATGAAGCCTACTGTCCCCATCCACCATCCCGCTTCGCCGAGATATGGAATCTCGACATGACGGACTTGGTTCACGAGGAAACATTTGCAAAAGATCTCAGAGTCCTAGTGTTGTTAATCCATGGATGATGGTTATTAATTATTTATACTAAATATTTTTATTTATGTATAATTATAATCCACTCTCTCCACATATCATTTACAATATTACAAATGTATGTTATAATGAATAAAATTAACCATGTAATAATGCAATAGAGATGCACTTCCACTAACTTCAAAGAATACAATCGCGAGCAAAGTGACATTTTTTTGTTTACTTCTCGAGATACAAAACACAACTTCCTCTTATAAATGATTGGTTGAACAGATTTTCTGGATCAGGTAGAAAAAAAATCACATGTCTTTATAGATTCATTTGGGCCACATGTTTGCATTACCATATACGTATTTCACCGTGTACATTTTAATTTCCTTAAATATCATTACGAAGAGCCCTAAAGTTCAAAGAGGTTTGTAGAGTGTTTGCTCAGATCTTTTTGTAGAGTGTTTGCTCAACTATTTTGACAAACCTCTTTCAACTTTATGCCACTTCGTAATGACTTTTAAGAAGCGAGCATATCCCATTTGATAGGGAAGCGGATGGACAATCCATATACCCAAGTTCAATTCCTCGTGGACATAGATTTGAGTTCTTATTATATTTTTTAAATCATTGTATCAGCTTCCCGTACCACATTCCCTATAAAATAGTAAGAATAACAGTTATCAATATATTAAAGAGTAAGGAAGAGAAATTCATGTGTGTACAAAGTTATTTCCTTATATTAAATATAAATATATAGAAATTTTAAAAGAGCAAGGAGAGCTTTGTCGTCAAATAGTTGCATTTCTCGTGTTTTGGTTCTGTAATGACCAAAATATATCTTTCATATTTGTTGTTTCGACAATATAGGGACCAAATGATGAGTAAACAAATGTACGCATTTTCTCTTTATTTAAACCGAATATGTCTCACCATATTTCTAGGAATATCTCTCTACACCTGCCAATGATCACTAATACGTGCATAAATGTTTAATCTTTTTTGTTACTCCCTCTGATCCATATTAGTTGCCACTAATATAGATCTATCTAGATATATTTTTAGTTTTAGTTACATTCATACTAGTGGCAAGTAATATGAATCGGATGGACTATTTTATTCTATGCGGGTTTGTAAGCCTCTTTTGGGAAGCAGTCGTAAGCCGGCTATGACCCTCTTTTGTTGTCTGGACCATCTTCGTCATGGGAGTTCCCATTTGGTATTTCCACGTCATTCATAGATCCTAAGACCCTCGTCTGTTTATTCTTAAATACTCGTGATGGGTAGTACTTGCGGTAGGACAAGACATCCATAGAGCATTCAACATGAATCATATGGTGTTGTTAGGTTGCATTGCTCACTTGTTCTTCCAATCTATATTATTATATGACACATGTTTGTTCTTCATTTTATCTTTATAATCACTTTTTAAGCACACCTGCAGTTAAAACCTTTGCCCATGTCATATCTCCGTCTATTGATACAAAACACAAAAAATACAACGTTTGGTCAAGGAAACAAAATAATTACAAAGTTCTCAAATTCTCGCTTGCAATGATATACATCACAACAAGAACTTCCCAAATGATTTGATGAACCTAGGTCTCCAGAAAAAAAAACAAATATACTACATCCGGAAACCGGATCGAAGGTATCACCAAATATCATGTTTAAATATGAGAACATGCTACTTATAATCCTCATGAGAAATGATTTTATTAGTGAGCAAGACAAATACAATACATAAAGTAATGATCTATGTATAATACCAATGTTTTTATTATAGTTCAAACAAAATTGTCTTTTTTATAGCAACGTTTGGAAATTATTTTTTGTGAACGCAGTTGGGGGAGGGTTCAATGTGATGCCAATGTGAAACATCTTGTTCGGCTTCATATGTTTCCCACACAGGAGGTACGTCATATCAAGGGCATGCCCAATAGAGAGTTGCCATCAATGTTAAACACGTGTATCCTACATGGTGGATCCGTGGATGAACACATATCAAGTGGTAAGCCCATTGCAGATGTTGTCTTATTCACAAGGTTATGTCCAACGCAATGGGTGTCACACCCTTATTACACCACCTCATAAGGATCACAGAGAGCAAAGCTGTCAATGGAGAACATACTTAAAGATATCAATAGAAAATATTTTCATGGGGCATCTAGATAGTTATCCAAATATTTTCGTAAAAATATCCTATGACGAATATACCCGTCATTGTATGTTATAGCGCGTGTGGCAAAACTCTAATTTCCACCCTTATTCTCCTTCCCCTATGAACAAAGGAGTCCATTAAAGGGAGTCAAAACCTAACATACAAGATAGGTTTGTTTCCTTCATTATATTACAAGGTTATCACGAGGGTTGTCCTTTTGCATGACCATCCATGTCCTTTTCTGAAACTATGAATGAGGTTCATGTTTTATCAAAAAATATTTACAAGCACTTACAATATTAAATTCGTAGTAAAAAATAATAAGCATTACTAATCCTAAATTGCTTCAATTTTTCTGATACCTAAGTTCATTTATGAAGAAAATTGCACCTTTACTTTAATCAAAGACTACAAGTTGTATTTTCACTTATCCGAAGTTGTATTTTTCATACCGATTTAGACCCAATCGACCTATAGGAAATATGCACCCTAGATATTCCTTAGGGAGGCTAGTATTGTCAACTCGAAACTTGTACTCAACCCACTTTTGTTTTTGCTGACGAGCCAACAATTTTATTTTATTTTTGGAGATGGGAACCTTTCACTGATTCATGCAATGTATTGAGGTGATACACCACATAGGGGTGCAGAGATCTCAAACTCTTTATGAGGTAGCAGTCATGATTTGTCAATCTTGAAAGTTGGTGTCTCTTGTATTCAGTGAGTGTTGTGTAAATGAGTGACTGTGTGCGTGCACATCTGTATTGTACTCGACATTTGTGGAAAAAAGGAAAATACTTGCCTCTGCATTGATGAACATAGCTAATACAACACAAACCAAACGAAAATAAAGAAACCAACTAATAAAGTAGCCATCTATGGAAAAGGAACAATGAAAAACTCCCATGTTTCTTTTACGTTAAAAACTCCCATGTGTTATGTCGTGATGAAAAGGAACAATACGAAGGTTTTATTCTTTAAAAAAAACTAATGGACATATCTAGAAGTTACACAGACCGTTACCCGAGCCTGAGACATGCCAAGCAAGGTGAAAAGGACTACGATAAGCACCGTGTGTTTGATTGAACCGCGACCAAGCTGATATACTTGGCCCATGGTTGCCCTGCCTCCGAACCTAGAAGGGCGTTTGTTCCATTTCAAGATATATAGTCGAAGTCGTTCCCGTGTCTATGCACGAATTCACGATAACTCGAGGTGGTACTAGTAGCAACACAAAAGCATCCCGAAGAGGATAAGGGAGGATGAGTTGGCCCTGTCGCGGCCATTCCACGGCGGCATGAGTCACCGGTTTTTTGCACAACGAAAGATGAGTCACGGGATAAGATCGACGAGCCCACAACCCTCGTGGGCCCACTAGCGACCGGATCCTCTGCGCCAGCTCGGTCCTCTTTATACTAGGCGCTGCGTCACAGAAGATCGCGCGAGTGGTGCGGTGCGGTACCGGACCGCGGCGACCGGGAGACGCAGTGGAGAAGATGAAGGAAAGAGACGCGGCCGTATTGTTCCGTTCCGGCGACCACCAATGCGTTTCCCTCATGGCTTATCTTATCTCTACCTCCGCTCTCCTTTGCTTTACCGCAAATAGTTTAGTCAAACCAGTTTGGCCTGACGGCCACTGTAAAAAAAATTTAAAAACTTGGCCTGACGGCCTCCGCCACCGGAGCGGCGAGTATAAAATTCGGGATCACCGGGAGGCATACATATTCGCGGCGCGGCGCGCTGCGCGGCCTCCACCGACACGTGGGTGACTGGGCGTACACCGTTCGAAACACGACTACTTGTGCTGTGTGCATCATGACCCACGCGTGTCCTGGTTGTTGCCTTGTCTCATTTTCTCTCGAGTTCCTGCCGGTTCTTCGGCACGGACTGAAGCTGCGCCGGGTTTTTCTTTTTCTCTAAAAACAATTCTGCCGAGTTGCCTAGCTGCACGTAAAGTTAGTTAGACATGCAGACCTTTCTTTTCCTTTATCAAGATCATTTGTGGTTGCAAGATCCAGATTCTAGTTATACTTGCTTGTTGCGAGGTGCAACAATCTAATTAATCTTACTTCATTTTGATGTTGTCGTCTTTCACTTGAAAAAATAAGTTTGTGTATGTTGATTCTTTGTAATGTATCACGTATAATGACGATGCAAAAAATAAGTTGAATCACACCACACTATGTTTGATGTTGTTATTGTGGACTTAACTATGCCACGTGGATGGAATCCCACTCTTAGTTGGAGTGACGAATATTTTGATGAAAAACAACAACACTGTTTTGGATAATTATAAGGAGTGATAAAAATCAAAAGGTTCACAAAATTACAAATCACGCAAAATGGAGTTTTTTTAAACCTCTATGTTATAGTACAAAGGAGCATCACGTGGAAACTACACGAAAAATGATAAACTACAAAAGATCTTGTTTACTAAACAAGATAATGGCGTTTGAGCTCGATGAAATACACTATAACAAAACTTGTTGTGATTGCCGGCATGGTGAGTAGGCTATTGAGCAATCTCTACAACTTCAAACGAGTTGATTTATACTTAGTATGCACATGTTAACTTAACGTACATGCATGCCAATAGTTTATACTAAACATTTTTACTTGCTATAATTTAACTAATACTCTTGACATATAGTCTTAAGTCATAATTTTTTCATTATACTTAACAAAAAAATAATGTAATATACACAAAAGATTGTGATAAGATTTTTCATTTATATAATTTCACATTGAGCATAAATGTGATTAATTGCAATATTTTGAAAACATATTTGGAAGGGAAATGACGTTAGTTATTTCCTTTTTTAGAAACCTCGTGTCTCTTCCTCTAAACAAAAGGACACACTTGGTTAGACCGTGTTGCTTTCAATTCCTTAGAAACCTCGTGTCTCTTCCTCTAAATAAAACAACACACTTGGTTAGACCGTGTTGCTTTCAATTCTCCTAAATATCATGGCAATGAGCTCAAAAACTAAAAGAGGTTTCTAGAGTGATGTATGTCTTTAGGGAGGTATTAGCACCCTAAACTTGTCAAGCAGGAGCAAATTCATACAAAAACTTACAAAAGTGATGATGCGGTAGATAAACTTGCACCAGAGGAGCAAATAAGTACAAAAGCCCTCAGAAGGTGACACGTGGTGTTGTAAATTTTGCAAAAAAAACCCTTGAATGTTTTCATTTTGAACTTGTAACCATGGAGCTGCCTTACATGCTGGTCCCACCTGTCAGCTGCTTACACGAATGATTAAAACTGCGTACACGGAGTGGCAATTCGAACTCCCGATCTAACACTGCAGCCTACACGAGTTCTTGTCAGTACACCACGAATCAATTTGTTAAATATGTTGGACATTATTCTTTATCTTTTGTTTGTGAATACTTGTGCGAGCACAACACAATGCTGATGACGTGGATGGGCCTGCGCGGCGTCCCGGCCTCCGACAACAATCACATTCGCAAACAGAGAAGGGTGAGGCTCAGTCATATGACGAGCATGAGTGGATGGGCGTCACGAGCGGCCCTCGCGCGGCGGCGCAAGGGAAGTAGGAGCATATGGCAGTGGTGAGCCAGCAGGAGAGGATGTGGATTCTAGCGGGTGGTCGCAGTGGTGGCCATGGCCGTGTGAGATGTTCGTGTGCAGCCTGCCGCGCAAGTGTGTCGTCGATGAACTGCTCAAGCTCTTCGGGGCCTAGGGCACTGTCCTCTCCGTCAAGGTACAAACACCTGCATTGAACGCCATCACGGCATGCTCTGCTCTCGATTTTGTAGTTAGTGTCACAAGCTGCACCGTACTATTTTAACCATAGAGAATTGGACGGACTCATAGAACACAAGTGACGCCCTAGCTCTGCATTTGGAGTTCATGGAATTATACAGTTGTTCGCACAAATCATGTATCCAAATCTCAAAGCAAATCGGACGGTGACCGAAATACCCACACTCATGCGTGTACAAAAGTATTTCACATAGTGGGTAGTACCATACAATAGCCAAATAAGATAAATGATTCTGAGGTTACTTAGATTTAGACGGATTTCTTTTAGAAAAACAACCAACGAATGTACTAAAGCTGGTCATAGTGGGTAGTACGGTATAAAAGTTCGTTCATATAATAGTAACAGCTTATAGAAACTGACAAAATCATCTCAGCTGACTTAGATTTAGGCACCTTTAAAAAAAACTAATGGAGATAGCTAGAAGTTACACGGACCGGTACCCGAGTCTGAGCCACGACAAGCTAGGTGAAAAGGACTAGGATAAGCACCGGTACATTTGAACCGCGTCCAAGCTCATATACTACTTTGCCATGGTCGAGACTAATAACGAATTCAGGGCGCGGCGCGACGTAAATGGTTGCTCAGCGACCGTTTTGGTCGCCGTGTCGAAAATCGTCTAGCCTTCTTGTGGGTGACACAAATATTGCAAATGGTGGGCGTCCGTGGAGGCAACGATCTAAATATCGCCTCGGATGCGTCACTGCGGACCTTGCGCGGACGCGAAAGTGTCCGCTCGTATCGGCGGACATTCGTCGGCCCGCTGGCAGCGACCTTGTGTTGATGCGTCTTCAGCAACAACGGGGCGCCCGTGCGTCGCCGGCGTCTGCGCCACGTTAATGGCGATGCTCGGTGCCTGCGGCGCGACCCTCGCCAACCACGTTAATGGCGTCGCCACGCGTCCGCGACCCATCCTCGGCCTATATAAAGGGGCCGCGTTCTTCTCCTCATCCTCCTCCAAAGAAACCCTAGCCACAAGCTCAGCCGCCTAGGTATTCTGCGGGGCCGCGAGGAAGACCATGGCGGGGTCCGTGGCCGACGAGCGATGAGGCCGCGGCCTGGCGGGGACGGCGGGGACGCCGTGGTGGAGCGGCTACGGCACGCTCGC
Source organism: Lolium multiflorum (assembly GCA_030979885.1). NCBI lineage: Eukaryota > Viridiplantae > Streptophyta > Magnoliopsida > Poales > Poaceae > Lolium > Lolium multiflorum. The sequence goes on along the minus strand of CM061750.1, from coordinate 43,876,781 downwards.
CGTCGCTGCCTCTTCGTCTTCCGAGCCGAATGCCCCGCTGAGTTCCTCCTCGCATCCGACGACCCGCTCGGCATCAGCGTCTCCGGACAAGTTCGCCGAGTTCGTCGATGGCGTCGAGCCGCATTTGCGGCTACGGGAGGCAACCGCGCTTGGACCGTGGAGTCTGTTGAGCGGGGACAAGATGTACACACACCGGGTGGGGCAAGTTTGCTCGTGACCTCGCGCTCGAGCCGGCTCCTTCCTAGGGAGACGGTGAGATGGTCGTCAGGTGTTCGACGACACGGCCTGCATGCACTACCACCGGCGAATCCGCGTCGGACTCCGATAGTTAGAACGTAGAGTGTTCTTTTTGTAGCGAATAAGCTACGGGCCGGGAAGCGATAGTGGAAGGTTTATACATTCCCTCGGTAGAACCAACAAAGACCGTCATTCCTCCATTGGATTTTTCAGTTTGGGTATTGGTGTCTCGAATGTTTTTCTTGGCGTGAACATCGATCAACACATGGTTTCTATTTTAAAATATTTATATTTGTGTCAACCATTGTTCAAACTATGTATTAGTTTGTGTAAACCATGTTCAAACTATGTATTAATTTGTGTAAAATAATCTTCCAATTTGTAATATTTGGAACTTTATTCAAATGAAAAAAGAAAAAAGGTGCCGCTGGATACCCGAGATGCAAAGCCCGCAGAAAACAGTCATTTCAACGTTCTTGGACGAAACGGACGTACGGACAATAAAATGCGTCCCGCCCTGGAGATGTCCTCGCCATAACACGAGGTGGTACGAAAGAAAAAAAATGCATCCCGAGGAGGATCACGGACGATGAGTTGGACCTGTCGGCCATCGCGGCCATTCCCGTGGCGAGACGTGTCACCGGATTTTTGCATGACGAAAGATGAGTCACGGGATAAGGTCGACGAGCCCACCACCCTAATGGGCCCACTGACGACCGGATCCTCTGCGCCAGATCGGACCTCTTCTATACTACACGGCTATGTGCCTATATCACAGAAGATCGCGAGAATGGACGCAATAACACGACGGACGTTCAGACCGCGGCGACCGGGAGAAGCTGCGGAGAAAAGGAATGAAGGAAAGGGAGTAAGAGCATCTCCACTCGTCCACGCGTGGCATTTTTACATCCGGACAGCGTCATCAGCGTCGCCCGATTCTCGTTTTGTCCGGTTGGCCCTTCATCCATCCGGCGACATATCCCCCCAGGCGTCGAGGACTCAGGACAAAAGATTTGGCACGGCGTCGTGTGGACGCGTGTCGCGGGAAAACCAAATCTGTCGATTTTCTCTCCAATTTGCTTGCATATCCCCATTCCCAATTTGCTTGCATATCCCCTCTCCCGCGAAATTGCCAATCTCCTCGTCTTCCGGCTCCGTTCCGCGGCGTCTTGCGTCCGCCGCGCTCTCCTCTCGTCTTCTCGTCCACAATGCGCGAAGGCGCGGCGAGAAGATGCGGGCGAGAAGCGAAGCCGCGGACATGTCGAACGCGAGTGGGCGGCGGACGAGAAAGCGGCGCGAGGTGAAACAAGCGGCGGCGGAGAGGGTGAAAGAGCGCGCGCCAAGAGGGCGACGGCGGCCCTGGACGAACAAGCGAGGATAATCAGCATGACCATGAGCGAGAAGTGGAAGGAAACTTGCACGAGCCCTCGGCAGTCTTCGTCGTCTCCACCACCTCGTCTACCTCACCATCTACCTCGTCATTGCGGGCGCCGACGTCCACGCTGCTTCCTCGTCGCCGCGGCAGCCCGCCACGGCGTGTGGCGGTCCATCGGACACCGCCGTGCGCCGAGCTGCAAGCAGCCTCCGTGTAATTTCCTCCGATCGCCGATTGGTGATCCTTTTGCTCCTTTTTGCCGATCAAGCGCCGTACTTGTAGCGCGGGACGGCGATTTGTTTGAATTTAAACTCTATCCGCCGAACTCCGGGTGGACGACTGAAAATCGATCTACGCTTAATTTCGTCCAATCCGACTGTTGTTTCGTCCGGATTTGGGCGTGGAGAGCGCCAACGAGTGGGATGCTCTAAGGGACGCGGCCGTATAGTTCCGTTCCGGCGACCATGATACGTTTCCCTCGTGGTCGTGGCTTATCTTATCTCTACCTCCGCTCTGCTTTGCTTTACTGAAATTAGTTAAATCAACTTGGCCGGATGGCCTCGGCCACCGGCGAGTATAAAATTGGGATGGCCGGGAGGATATTCGTGGCGTGGCTCCACGGCATCGCGCCGCCGGTACCGACACGTGGGTGACTAGGTGTACACTGTTCGAAACACGGCTGAATGTGCTGTGTGCATCGTGCATGACCCAGTTGTGTCCTTGGTGGTTGCCTTGTCTCATTTTCTGTTGAGTTCCTGCCGGTTCTTCGGCACGAACTGAAGCTGCGCCGAGTTTTTTTAGAAACAATTCTGCCAAGTTGCCTAGCTGCACATATGTTTACTGATCCAGAGTTTTTTTTATCATGATAATTTCTGGTTGCAACATCCAGATTCCAGAGTCTCGTTGTTATAAGGTACATACAAAAATGTAATTTTACTTTATGACGATGTAGTGATCTTTCATGTGAAAAAATAAGTTGGTGTTGATTCTTCGTAATGTATCATGGTTATATCAAGACGATGCAAACATAAATTAAATCACACCACATTATGTCTAGACTTCCTTATGGCTTGTTAAAGGGACCCACTTTTAAGTGAAATGACAGATATTTTGATGAAAAACAACAAACATTATGTTCGACCCCCAATCATAAGGAGTGAAAATATCAAACGGTTTTCAAAATTACAAACAATGTCAAATTTTAAAATTTAAACATCAACATTATAATACAAAATGAGAACAGCTTCAAAACTACAACAAAATAGATGAATTACAACTGATGTTGTTAACTAAATACGACATAAAGACCTCGATGAACCACACTATGAGCGAGCTAACCGTGATTGTCGGTGTGATGAGTAGCCTACTGAGCAACCTCTCGAAGTCAAACAAGTTGATTTGTACTTACTAGACCCATGACAACCTATACTAGATGCATATCATATTTCATACTAAACATTTTTACTTACTATAATTTAATTCATACCCTCAACAAATAATCTTAAAACGTAATCTTCTATTGTATTTAACAAAAAAGACAATAATGTAATGATGCATAAAATTGTGATAATATATTTCATTATTTAATTTTAAACATTGAACATAAATGTGATTGCACTAATTTGACAACATATTTGGAAGGGAAATGACGTTATATGTATGTTGTTTCTTAGAAACCCTTTGTCTCTTTCTCTAAATAAAATACTTAGTTAGACCCTGCTGCTTTTAGCTCTCTTAAATATCGTGGCAATCATCTCAGAACTAAAAGAGGTTTCTAGAATGAATGTTCTATTTAGGTCGTAGTAAATACAAAGGTTAATTATCAATGTGCTAGACAGAAAACTCTACTCCATCCGTTCACTGTTATAACTTATAAGACATTTCAGATTTTGTAAATGCATGTATCTACATGTGTTTTAGTGTATAGGTTCAGTCATTTCAGTCCGTATCTAGCCCATATTAAGTTATCTAAATCATTTGTAATAGCGCAAACAGAGAGTAGAACATAAGTAAAATCAACGAAGACTTTTGACTGGTCAAGAACGAGTTTTCTAACTACTTTGCCCACCATTCCTCTTCAAACAATTGACATAATGAAAGAGATTATATCTGGCACTACTTTTGTGATCGAAAATATATTTTGACTAGTTTACTATTTTTTAAGGTTTTGCCATCATTTTCCTATTCGAAATGGTTTTACCATCATTTTCTTTCCTTTTTATTTTTGTATCTTACTTTTTCTTCATTAATTTATTAGACTTATGATATATATTTTCATTTTTCTTTACCCCTTCTGCCTTTTTCCCGCATGCTAATTCACTCCTACTATTTTAATTCCTACTACTAACATTGTAAAGTGTTTCATCAAGTTTTGTTTTGTTTTCCGCAATAGTTTTCTATTGGACCAATATTAATTTTATTTTTTCAATTTTAGTTATTTTGTAATATTTACATGACAACACAAGGTTCCACATATACTTTGATGGTGCATACTCTCATAATAATTCCCTTCTTTCTTTAAAGAGCGAGACACTTTGCTCCGAGCAACATAACCATTTTCACAAGTATGGCACATACTTTCCACAAGCATGATGGACTCTTTTCGCATAGAAGACAAATGTTTTGCATGGATGGTGAAACATATTTCTTAAGGAACATTACAAATTATCAGAGTAATTATTTTTATGAATGCGAATATGTTGTTGTCATAAACTATCACTTTTCTTGTGTAATTGCGATGAACATCCCACACTTCATACTGTATCTACTATCAAATGGAACTTTTCAAATATTCTAGTGCTACGATGAGAATTATGTTCATACTTCAGTGAAAACATGCTCATGTTTCCATGCTCACTCCAAAATGTGTTCTAGCTTAATACTGGACCCAATTATTCCTGACCCAGTATACCACGGCATACCATAGGCCAGCCTTGCTTAGCAGCCCAACTTGAAAATAATCATGCAATCAACTGATGCGAGCACCCTAGAGCGATTCCTGGGCTATCCACGATAGACACGAGGCACTCACGGGCTGGGGCGCTGGCCTCCCGTCATCTGCACCCGCTGGCCCACGTGTCGCCATGTAACTGGCTCAAACGAGTCACGTAAAAAAATCCTGGGGAAAAGGAGTTCATGAGGAGAGGCAGCCCGAGCCCTACTCCAATCCCTTGCGCTGCCGCCTCTCGCCTTCTCCTCTGCTCGTTGCCGCTGTATCTCGCTTTCTCCTCTCCTCGCTACCGCCGCATCTCGCGCCCCTCCCCTCGTGCCTCGTCCTCGATCTCCTCCGCCCTCACACGCCGCTGCACTCGCAGGTAAACCCTAGCTCTGCCCACAAGCCCAAGCCGTAGCCCCTGCGCTGCGTGCTCCCCTTCCCCTACGCCCTCCATGCGGCAGGGGCGGCGGTTCTTATTTTCCTCTCCCTCGTCACTAGCAATGCCAAAGGCGCATCGTCCACCGCGGCTGTGGAGCAGCCCCGCACCACCACGCCGCCGATGGTGATAGATCCCCTCGGGGAAGGCAGTTGAGAAATCCCGGAAGTTGTTTGACGGGGCGCTGAATCTCCTTCGGTCCTCAAGCACTATGGGCGGCTTTGCCATGGCCAACGGAGAGGTGGTAGACTATGGCAAGAAGCACCTCAACAAGCTCAGCTACAAGTAAGATCTCTGGAGGGATGGTATTGCTATATGGCCACATTTATTCCTTCATGTTTTTGCCTGTTCGTTACTTACTCTTTTGAGTTAGATGGATGATAAGATATCTCATATGTGAGGCTATATTTGATCATATATGGTAGACCTCTGACTGAATTTGTTATTACATTTCTTGGCTATTTTTGTTTCGATAGAAACATGTTATTTTGTGCATCTGGCTTCTCAAGAAATGTACTTAGGAACATGAAATTCTGTTGCACGTCTGGCAGACGCAGTTTAGTACGATGTCTATCTCCTTTTCGACGATGACGGCATTCACGAAGATCACACTGTTGTATGTGAGCGCGTGGGGATTGGTTGTCATCTCCTTATTCACTTGGTTCATCGACATCACCAACCATGACCGAGAACTACTCCTCCTTCGATGTAAGCAAATACACTCCCCTTTTTGGATGTCACCATTCTTTGATTCGTGGAATTCTTTTCATGTTCACACCATAAGGTAGGTTAACTACATCATGCTTCACAAGTGTAAATGATTGCAATTCCTTTGATTAAATAGTCATCTTCTTTAGGGACCGTTGAATGTATATGTTTTCAAAGATCATTGCATCTAGATTATTAGATCATTATTTCTATTCTTCGATTGTATGTAGCAATTAAAGTCCACCTTCTCTTTTCATATTGATGGAGTGGTGCTTCTTTCCTGGTTTATTCTAATCTTCTGTAACAATCTATTACTCCTTTTAAAGTATTACTAGTTGAATGCCCGTGCTTCGCTGCGGTTTCTTAAATGTTTTTTTCTTTGAACCTCTTACACATATAAAGCATGTAGTAGATGACTTGTGTGTTTGTAACAAATAAAAGTGCAGAATATCATTTGTAAAAAGTCATTCTCAAAAGTGCATAATATGACACATATATAAGAAGTCATTCTTTTGTCCTAAATGTATGCCCTAAGTGTGGTTCATGACAATAATGTGACATGTGATGTTTGTGATACCATCATGGTACATGTTGAAATCAACCTATTACTAATTTTCTATATTCTCAATGATACATGTTGTCGCATCGGTCCTCCGCATTGTTAGACGGAGGGCTAAAGGGCAGCGTGCGTTCGAACCCCATGGCCGCACGGAGGCATGGAGAAGCCCTCACAGGCCCGGGCAGATCAAGGTACGTGCATGGGAAGGGGCCACGCCTCGCCGGAAAGATCTTCAAAGCCGCAACAGTTTGTTCCTCGCCGCATCTAATCAGGAAGATTTCTGTCTTACTCAGATTTGTCTTCAACCCTGTGGCGCCCCCGAAACAAGTGAGTATGGTGGTGATGGCAATGAGATCCCGCGAATCGAGTCCTACAAAAATCGCAGCATCATCGGCGTAGAGGGAAACTCGAAATCTTCTAATTAATTCATCCCCATATCTCTCCCTCTCTCTCTCTCTCTCTCTCTCTCTCTCTCTCTCTCTCTCTCTCTCTCTCTCTCTCCCTCTCTCTCCCTCTCTCCATCTCCCTCTGCCTCTCTCCCTCTCCCTCTCCCTCTCCCTCGCTCTCTCTCTCCCTCCCTCTCTCTCTCTCTCTCCCTCTCCCTCTCTCCCTCTCTCCCCTTCCTCTCTCTCTCTCTCTCTCTCTCTCTCTCTCTCTCTCTCTCTCTCTCTCTCTCTCTCTCCCTCCCTCTCTCCTCTTCTCTCCCCCTCTCCTCTCTCCCTCCCTCTCTCTCTCTCTCTCTCTCTCTCTCTCTCTCTCTCTCTCTCTCTCTCTCTCTCTCTCTCTCTCCCTCCCTCTCTCGTCTCTCTCTCGTCTCTCTGCGTGTATGTGATGTTGTTCAGCCACTACCGGCACCGTTCATAGTTCCTCACTGGAATTCGAACCAATATTGGCCGCCCTCCTCCACCGCCCATCAAGCCTCTGGACCACTATCGCTTGTCCCTCTAGAACGATGACCTTCAGCAACATGGTGTTGGATGCAGGGACAACGGTGGCTGCAGCGGCACATCATGGGAAGACGAGGAGAAACCCAGCTCCTGCTGGTTCACAAAATTTCATCACTTGGGATTGATTTATTGTGCTGATAATAAATCAAAGAAATGGGCACACAATTGGGTCATGCTTCTTGGCGTGAAAACATAAAAGGATGGTTTATATTATAGCTCTAATAAGGTGAGGTCCAATCATCGTCAATAAGGATGTTGTTGAGATTTTCTTGGAGATGGAGTCGTTTGGTTCTAGACGAAAAGATAGGAGAAGATAGGTGTGCCTATGGTAGCGTTTGTTAGAGAGGTTGTTTTATACGAGATCTACATGGGTTTGTTAGAGAGAAAAATCTTCGGTGGCATATTTGTAGTTAAGGGAAAATGTGACATCACCAGGCATTCACATGTTTCACCTCAATAGTAAAAATCACTATGTGTTGCACCTTGCTATTTGAAAGTGGCAAATAACTTTACTTCTTCAATGGAACGAGCCATCAAATTAACCTCACACGTTTGCCATAGCTAGGAAAATCCTCTCCGAATCCACAAGCCAAAAATATTGACAAGGAGAAGCAGCTCATAATTCATTTGGGTACCACAATGCTGCATAAGAATTATTTCATCTGATCTCCAACCTATATTTTATTGAAGAACCTGTGGCTATAGAAAGTGAGGAAACTACATGTAAAAATCACAGCATACCTATTATATGCTCTCCAAGTTTCAGGATGTTAATTATCCAATAAAAATTGGGTCATTTACATAGTTAAGAAACGGTTGTGCAATAAATCAAAACAGAGCATACCTGCTGCAACTGGCCTTAAATGCAGAGAAACGACTTTGTTTAGGATTAGCACCTGCAATAGCTGACCGTAGATGCACACTCCATAGGAAGAATGCACCTGCTTTCTATGAACCAAAGATTGGAGAAATCTTAAATCCAAGCATCTGTGGACATTGAGCAGTTCCAGAGGTTGAGTGCGAGGGAATCAGTAAAGGAGAACATCGGGTTGTGTTTCTACCGTGCTTTCGGTGTTGGTGATTGCAACCTTTGAGGGTATTCAAAGTAGACTGAAGATGCAGCGATGCGCTCGGACTCAACTCTCAAGGCAAGTAAAAAATGGATTCAGTTTCACTGTGGCGCACTGCATATGCATCCCTTGGTGCCAGCCTTCTGCACAACGCGGAAGCAGGTGTCCGGTCTTCTGCACGACTTGGAAGCAGGTGCATGATGGTGCAGATGTTGCCGGGACGCCGGACGCGGCCGGCGAGCCGTACCAGCACGACCCTGGCGTGGACGACTTCCTCGCAGGCCGAGTCGGTGACCTCCAAGAGGCAGCGCCGGCCTCCCCTGCACTCCTGCACCGCTAGGCCTCCCCTCACCTTATTACCCTCCCACCGGCCTCCTCCCATCCCTAGCGTGGCCGGTTAGGCGTCGTCGACCTGCTCTGCATCGTGCAGATGGAGCGGCATTGTTTTTCTCCAAGCCAGTATGTCCGGCCCTGATGGTCGGGCTGTGATTCCCAGCGATGAATCCTGGACTGTGGACACTACCGCCGGCAAGGATGTGCTTGTTCTAACGAGTCCCCAGCTTTGACTGTGAGATCGCTGCCAATGATCGGATCATTCACGAGGGTATGGAACAAAATAGGAGATGTGTTGCTCTCACGTTCTCAGCGACCGCCGCCAAGCCGTCGTCAGATCTGCAATCGTGTCGAAGCCAACTGCGAGTGTACCCCTGGGCCGCCGCCGCCCTGCCTACCACCAACTGGCCGTCTCCTATGCACAAATTTAACATCGAGCTCGATCCCTGTCGTCCGAGATTGGTCCTGACAACCGTGTCACGTCGCCTTCCGTACTGGGCAGCCGGATCTCTTCCTCGCCATCTTGTCTCCTTCTCTACAAGATCTCGGCGGTGGCTCACCATCAGTTGTGTAAGAACCGAGCACCATCGAAGATGGAGCCAAGGCACAACTACTTCGGCGGCCAAAGCGCAGATCCGATGGCGGCGACACGAAGGGGTTGGTTGATGAACTGATTTGTTTCAGATCGAAGTGTTTGGCTAGTTCTGGTGTATTACTAATGTTGTGCAGTAGATTCATCGACCTGGTCACCTGGATTTTGTGTTTTTCGTTGAGAATAAGGTGGAGTTAATCACGGTGGTCAAGGGCCACATATAATGCGCGGATAATCTGTTACTTAGCGGGGTGGCATGTTTTGTAATTTTTTTAGATATGTGACATGGGCTGGAGTTGTTTTGTTAGTTGCGTTTTCTTTGTTCCGCGCGCAGGTTTTTTTTTTCAAGATTGCATTGAGATAAATCATCTTGGTAGGATAAAGACGTGTTAGTTGAGAAATAGTAGGTGTTTGTTGTGCCATTTGAAAATTTGAAAAGCTACGCCTAATGGTGTGGAGTTGTTTGTTGCATTGAGATAAATCATCTTGAATAGTAGACGTGGGGGTATTATTGTCCATCCTGAAAATGTGACACCAGGCATTCACCAGTTTGCTCTTAATAGTAGAGATTATTATTCACTATGCACTATTTATTATATATTCCATTTCATAATTCACCATGGTGATATTGCATTATATATATATAGTTGATCCATGTTGACAGGATACAACATATCTATAAGCATGCATTGAGATTCACATGGAATCTATTCTTTACATATGGATCAGGTAGACTTTGAACCTGCTCAAAAGTGGAGCGCTACAATATTAGAAGCTGATGAACATCCCTCAGTGGTGAAGTCTACAATACGGTAATCTGAGTGCTGAAAACAAGCTCATCTATATCAGCATGTTATTTTGTCACATTAATAAGTATGGCTCTGTACTTATTATAATACATGGATGCATGCAAACAACCAATTCTGAATGGAGGTAGAGGAGGAATATGCAATTATCTATATCAGCTTTAGGCCTTCGTCCGATGAGTCAGGTCAAAATAAGGTAGAGCGAAGCTGTATAGTTGGTATTTGAAGTTAATTCATGCATAATCAGATAAAATAGTCAACTGTTCTTGCTCACCATTTGTCTAAAATTGTCAGCTAATCCAGTTAATTCATGCATAATCAGATAAGTATTTGAAGTGCCATGTCTTCATATTTTTGGTTATCCACAAGTACAAATTAAATTGCAGTTGTTGGTTCTATTTACATGTTTACATGCATTTTTGTTAGTGCGAGAATTCGAGGAATCGTTTATTTACGTCTCTTCCTTTTTGAATTATATATCTGAATCATATGCACACCCAGATGCTTCTATGTAATTATTTTGGCAAAAAACATATTCTATCAATGATAAGGAAGTACAAGGTCCTTTATCTTAATAGGAAAGAGCTCGCCTTCCAAATAATTGCCTACCCATGGACATTCAGATGCTAAGGTTCAGCTTGAGTTTTGCTGCACTTAGATTTATCCTAGATAATCCATTAATAGACAATATACTTGTTCGTAAGGTTCTTGAACTGAGTAAAAACATTCATTTATTTGTATGTTTAGTAACAGGGTTGTACACTAAAAGAGCTGAACTAATTTGAGTTAGTTTTATATTCATTTTGCGGGCTAATATTTTTGTCAGTATGTGACTGAAATTGATTTAGGCTGTTTGGTTTTGGTTAATTTAAAGAGGAATAAAAAATAAAGAAAACACAGGGATAAGATAACAAGGTGTATTCTCTCAATCTGTACATAGTGCAAGCCAAAATAAAGTAGTTACTGCAGATATATGCCTTTTTTATGAGCTCTATTTGCATCATCTCTAGAGTCTAGATCAGTGTATTCTCTCAATGTGGGAGACACTCATTGCTTCTGCTTCGCTGACCACTATATTGATGCAGGGAAAGCTAAATTAGAGCATCGGCCAGAGTTACAATAGGATACAGTGTCACCCAGAATTTCTTCCTTGGTACTGTATGGATAGATTTGGTTTGATATACCATCAATATACTTATTGAACTCTCAAACTACAATCCATAAGGTACACTCTACATCCTTTACTGGTACCTGAGTTCCTTTGGTCATGTGTGACAATCCGGTGGCACCACTTTGTCCTTTATAAACATCTGTGACAAAGGCGACTTATCTATGCAGTTTTTTGTGTTCATTCAGAACAGTTTCCATCGAAGTGCACTGAAGGTAATTGAAATGGACCGAATATTATGCACAGTCGCCTTCATAGCCACACAGGAATATGTTGTTTCAAAGGTACTTGAGCTTGTTTCAATGATACGCGGCAGAGATTTAAACTTCAGTATATTTTCTTGCTCTGAGCGGTACTTAATGATATCCCATTGGTTTGTAAATTTTCGTGCATTTGGTACAAAGTTTACATCTAGGTTCTGATTGTTTTTCTTCATGACAACCTTCGATAAAGATTATCTTTACTGCTTATTGCTGATTTTCTTGATGTTTGTGAGGAGTTTTTAGTTCTATATCCTTCCAGTTTGTTTAGCTCACTTGTGTCAACCAGAGAAATTGAAAAAGGATTTGGATTACAATAAATTCAGAGATTTAATTATAGGCTTTTTAAATATCTGTTTCATAAATGCCAATGCTGCAGATGGTAGCTTGTTTCTGATGTGGATCTGGGAAGTAGTCATTGGCTGATTTGTGTCCATGTTGCGTGACCGTGGTTCCATTGGGGCCATGTGACAAGAACTGATCAAGTGATCATGCATAAAGATTTAATGCTTCGATGAATAGGTGTACTCAGGCGCGGAGGTATTGTCACATACTCACATGGACATTTTTATACATTCGTTACATCTTCGCATATCCAGTTTAGTCTTTGTTAAAGAAAGGGTGTTGCTTTTGCGGTTTGTCTAAACAAGGCATTTCTGATCAAGTTTATTTTTGTGAGGTTTATATTAGGAAATAAGAAAATATGATAAATTTATTTCTAAATACGGTCTTTTTTACATAGCTAGCTTAGCTCTATGAATCAGAGACCATGCTTTTAAGTTTGAACTTATTTTGCTAGGTCAATCAAAACCACTTGTAAAATGATTAATGTCTCACTTAAATCCTAAAACCTGCTGGTATGTTGCAGTTTCAAAAAATACTGAAAGAAACATCAAAAAATGTGTTATGTTTATAAATGTTCCTCAGTTTGGCTTTGATCTGTCCTGCTGATTTGCATTAGAGGCAGCTTCACTTTTATGTGCAGAACTACATAAACTATCAAAGCTCCTTTATTTAGCATGTTTATGAGCTCGGGAAATTAGATTTGTTTCATGCTACTCCCTCCAATCCAAATTAGTTGACGCTGATTCCCTGAATCTAGACAACTAATTTGGCTCAAAGAGAGTAATAGATGTCATTTTAGTATTTATTGAAGTAGTGCCAAAAAGCAAATACTTTTGCTCACAAGAATTATATCTTTTGTTTCTCAAAATGTGTCATGCGAACTGTGGCTTCCATTCCTTTCTGTGCATCCAGTTATTTCAATAAAGGAAACACATATGCTAGGATTTTGTACCAGTAACTAATGATCTGTAGTAGTAGAAAGAGCATTGCCCTTGTCTTGTTGCTTTCAGCTCTATTGATCATATTTTATTTAATAATATTACTAATATAGGGGGAGGTTTGGCTCTTCGGTCGGAACGGTGTGGGCCGTGATCAAGATCTGGTAGCCTATCAACCCGAAGAGCGTCCTGAAGTCCAAATCACTCGCCAAGATAACTATTAAGGTCGTGTGTGCCGATCTCTGATTGAAGAGCAGCCAGAGTAAATAGAGAGCCAAGCCGCCTTCATCACAATCACTTGCAAACAGAAGCCTGCATTTTCAGTCCCCGCTGGTGTGCGACATTGTAGATATGTGTGGTAGGAATAAAGAGCAACCTGAGTGCCATGTACTTTTCCTCTGCTGGCGTGAACGTTTGTGTTCTGAGTGGATCGTTGTTTGCTCTCTTTATGAGCTGACATGTTGATGAATGGAGGGTTACTACTGGTTTTTATGGTGTTGATTGGTTCCAAAGAATTTGAAACTGCCGCATATTCTTGCAATTAAACTAATCTCTTGTTTTCATTTGGCTCTTTGATAAACGCACAATCCCATTTTTTTCCTGAACTAAAGGCCAAAAAAATAGAGTGGCTTCTTTTGTCCTTGATTGGGACCCCAAGGACCAGTGAGGAGGCACCCCAGGGACGCCCCAACCACTAGTCGATATAAAGCACAAAGACCATACTACCACGTTCAGCTAGCTAGGTCCAGCCGAGCAAAGCATCAGCGGATCATCGATCCAGACTTTGGGACCTAGATGCCGATTACACCGGGACCGAGGACCTGGATGCCATCGCCCTTCAGGCCTTCACCGCTCGTGTTGCTGTTCACGCTGACGCAAAGCACAAACCAGCAAGTCCGTCCTTCGCCGGCTGCCCGGATCCCATGATCACTTGTGGCGGCCATATGCATTATTTTGATGCAGAGGCTGGGGTATATCATCCATTTCGGAAAAAAAATGATCACTTGTGGCTACGATAATCGATGTCCGAACACCACATCAGCAACCAGGCGCCATGGTAATCTACGAAGTACTATCATCGTGTATATAAAAAACTAGCAATATTTACGATATGACCTGAAGCAAAAATAAAATATCTTCAAATCTTAACAAATTTCAACGGCAACTTTTGAGAAATCAACACCCGTCCTATTAGAGAAATAGGTAATTTCACATGCACATGTCCACCACCGAATGCTACACTACACAAAGGCAACCACAATTTAGTTTTGACAAGATAAAAACGATACCGACCTTGACACTGTTAGATGTATATATTTGTCTATTGTACTTTCCCCATATGTTAGGGGGCTTTCTGCATATGTGCACCTGTACATGTACTATATATTGTGGCCTTTGGCCCCCTGATAATACAACAAGCATATTGCTCTAACATGGTATCAGAGCTTTAGGTTAGCTCCTTCTCCTCCATCGCAGCCGCCGCCCGCCCCGGCATCTTGCCGCCGCGACCCGGCCGCCTTCGTCTCCGTCGCCCGTCTTCTTCCCTGCTCGATTGCTCGATCGCCCCGCGCGCGTCCGCCCAGGCCAGCGCCGGATCAATCTGATCTCCTCGCCCGCCCGCCGATCCGCACGCTCGCCGATCCCCACGCCCGCCGGATCGGTCCGTGCTGCTCCACGCGCGCGTGGCCGTGCTCCACGCGTGGCTCCTGCTTTGTCTCCTGTGCTGCGCGTGGAAACTAGCTAGCTCCTGTGCAATTGATCCGTGCTCCACGCGTGGCCGGATCGTGGTACAATTGATCATCTCCCCGGATCTCCTGTGCTGTTGAGCGTGGCCGTGCTCCTCTCTGCAGTTGACTTTCTTCTGAGGTACAAAAAAAAAAAAAAGCAAAAAAAAAAAAAAAAGCTCGTCAGCTATGTCTCCTTCCGCCGATCCCGCCTTCTCTTCGGGTCTCCCTTCGGTACTTGGTATTTGTCCGCTGCCTCCGTGTATGACGGGTAGCCATTCTTCATCGTCGTTTGCGGCCTCTTCACGCGGCTCGCCGCGCTTCACCGACCGTCTACGTCGGCTCGCCGCTCTACATCGACTTTGCGGCCTCTTCACGCGGCTCGCCGCGCCGCCGACTTCGTTTACGTCGGCCCGCCGCTCTACATCGACTTTTGCGGCCTCTTCCCGCGGTTATGGCCGCGCTTCGTCGACTCCGTCTGTGTTGGCTTGCCGCTCTACATCGACTTTCGCGGCCTCTTCACGTGGTTATGACCGCGCTTTGCCGACTCTGTCTTCATCGGCGTGTTGCTCTCTGTCGCCCCATTTGGTGGCCTCTGTGCGTGTGGATGATAGCTCCTCGTCGGCACCTGATTGTACGTCGACTTCTTCGGCGCCCTCTCTCTGCGCATGAGATAGCGCGGCTTCCTTTGCTTGATGCTTGGGATTCCAGTTTACGTCAGCAGCCTCGCGGTTCGAGTCTCCGCCCTCGTCCTCATTACTGTGGCAGGTTGGCCACACTTCCTCCACCTTTGGACGCGGGATCCCGTTTACGTCGGCGGTTCCAGGATCGTCGGCAGACCGGCTCTTCAGATCTTCGCGGTTGCACTCTCGATCGGGACATTCTCGGGGTCTTCGTGTCTCGCTACTCCGGACTCTTCCTCGCGGCGCTCTGGTTCTGTGGCGCTCTTCGCTTCGCGACCACCACTTTCTACGAGGTACGTCCCGTGTCTGGATTCGGAGCTTCCTTTCATATGACTTCTGAGTCTTCTATTCTGTCCGCTCTTCGGTCTCTTATTTCTCATGTCCGTGTTGTCACGGCTGATGGTACCTCTATTCCTGTTTCTAGTACAGGCACCCTTTCTACTCCCTCTTTCTCTCCCTGATGTTTCTCATGTTCCTCGTCTTCGATGAACCTTTTCTCTGCTCACTTGACTCACGATTCGGTTGTCGCGTCATTCTTGATCTGAGTCTTGTGCGGTTGGATCGTCGCACACATGCCCTGGTTGGAGCTGGTCTCGTAGCCGTCGGTCTCCGGGCTTTGGGAGTTAGGCGGCCGTGTTCCTTCCGTTGCCACTTCATCTGCCAGTTCTCCTTCGGTTGTTGCCTCTGTCACCGGCTCTTTTCAGCGGTGGCATCATCGTCTTGGTCACCTTTGTGACTCTTGTCGTCTTTGGTTCATCGTGGCCTTGGGGTCTGTCTCTGGAGATGGGTCGTTACACTGTCGGGGTTGTAGGTTAGGCAAACAGATTCAGCTTCCCTATCCTACTAGTGTGTCTGTCTCTCAGCGACCGTTCGATTTAGTCCATTCGGATGTTTGGGGTCCGGCTCCCTTCGCTTCGGAAGGGGGCCATCGATACTATATCTTATTCATTGATGATTTTCACGGTACACCTGGGTGTTTTTCATGCGCTCTCGCGGTGAGGTGCTCTCTATTTTTTTGCGGCCATGGTCCGCACTTAGTATTCCTCACCCATTCGCGTGTTCCGTGCTGATTCTGCTGGTGAGTATATCTCTCAGCACCTTCGTGGTGTCCTTGCTGAGGAGGGCACCCTCGCTCAGTTTTCTTGTCCCGGCGCGCATGCTCAAAATGGCGTCGCCGAGCGTAAGCATCGTCATCTTCTTGAGACCACCCGTGCTATGATGATTGCCTCTTCTCTTCCGCCACATTTGCTGAGGCTGTCGCTACGTCGGCCCACCTCATTAACATTCAGCCTTCCGCTGCTCTACAGGTGGCATTCCTCTCGAGCGTCTCTCTGGTGTTTCTCCAGACTACTCGACTCTCCGTTCATTTGGTTGCGTCTGCTATGTCCTTCTGCCTCCTCGCGAACGCACTAAACTGACCGCTCGGTCTGTTGAGTGTTTTCTCGGATACATGATGAGCATAAGGGCTATCGCTGTTGGGACCCCGTTGGTCGTCGGATGCGCATCTCTCGTGACGTCACATTTGATGAGACGCGTCCCTTCTATCCTCGCCCCACCTCGGGTACTTACCGGTGGATGATATCTCTTTTCTTCTTTTCCGGATGCACCCCCTACTATCCCGTCTCCTCCCCTCCTAGTCTGATGCGCCCTTCGGCGCCATCCTCTCCTCCGTCTAGTCCCCCTAGTACTCCTCGTTCTCCGGTTTCGGATCCTTCCGATGTTGTCCCTTCTTCCTCTTCTTCGATGAGTTGTCCTCCGCCGATGACCTTCCCCCTTCGGCCTGTTCGTCAACGTCGTGCTCCAGCTCGTTACTCTCCTAGTCAGTATGGTCTTTCTGTCGTTTCCGAGCCGACTTCTTATCGGGATGCCGAGCGTCATCCTGAATGGCAGCTCGCCATGCTGAGGAGATCGCTGCGCTTGAGCGCACTGGCACTTGGGATCTTGTTTCTCCCCCTTGTGTTCGTCCTATCACGTGTAAGTGGGTCTATAAAATTAAGACTCGCTCGATGGATCTCTTGAGCGCTATAAAGCGCGTCTTGTGGCTCGTGGCTTTCAGCAGGAGCACGGCCGTGACTATGATGAGACTTTTGCCCTGTGGCTCATATGACTACTGTGCGTACCCTTCTTCTTGTTGCTTCGCTGGTCTGTCTCCCAGCTTGATGTTCGAATGCTTTTCTTAATGGCGAGTTGAGTGAGGAGGTTTACATGCAGCCTCCGGGTATTCTGTTCCCGATGGGATGGTTTGTCGTCTTCGCCGTTCTCTCTATGGTCTCAAACAGGCCCTCGTGCCTGGTTTGAGCGCTTCGCTTCTGTGGTGACTGCTGCTGGTTTTTCTCCTAGTCTTCATGATCCCGCACTTTTCGTTCACACTTCTCCTCGTGGACGTACTCTTCTTCTTCTCTATGTTGATGATATGATCATTACTGGTGATGATCCTGAGTATATTGCCTTTGTCAAGGCTCGTCTTCGTGATCAGTTTCTTATGATGATCTTGGTCCTCTTCGCTATTTTCTTGGCATTGAGGTTTCCTCCACTTCGATGGCTTTTCTATCTCTCGGAGAAGTACATTCAGGATCTTCTTGCTCGTGCTGCTCTTGGGGATGAGCGCATGGTCGATACTCCTATGGAGCTTAATGTTAAGCTTCGTCCTACTGATGGTGATCCTCTTCCTGATCCCACCCGTTATCGCCATCTTGTTGGGAGTCTTGTTTATCTTCTTGTCACTCGTCCTGATATTTCTTATCCTGTTCATATGAGTCAGTTTGTCTCAGCTCCCCACTGTTCACTATAGTCATCTCCTCCGTGTTCTTCGTTATCTTCGTGGCACGATCACTCGTCGCCTTTTCTTTCCCCGTTCCAGCTCTCTCCAGCTCCAGTGCTATTCGGATGCTACGTGGGCGAGTGATCCTACGGATCGTCGTTCGCTTTACGCTTCTTGTGTGTTTCTTGGTGGTTCGCTTGTTGCTTGGAAGACGAAAACAGGTCGTTTCCGTTCGAGTGTTGAGGCTGAGTTGCGGGCTATGGCTTTGTTGATTGCGAGGTGACTTGGTTACGGTGGTTGCTTGCAGATTTTGGGTCTCTGTTACGACACCCACTCCACTTTTGTCTGACAGTACAGGTGCTATCAGTGCACGTGATCCGGTCAAGCATGAGCTGACCAAGCATATCGGTGTTGATGCTTTTTACACGTGCCAGGTACATGATGATGTTGTTGCGGTTCATTATGTGCCTTGATTTGATTGGCGGATTTCTTTCAAGGCCAGACGCGCATGATTTCTTACTCTCAAACTCAGTGTTGTGGATCCACCATGAGTTTGCGGGGGTGTTAGATGTATATATTTGTCTATTGTACTTTCCATATGTTAGGGCTTTGCGTATGTGCCTGTACATGTCTTATATATTGTGGCTTTACGATATCAACAAGCATATTGCTCTAACAGACACATGCAGCGAAGGAATTTACGAGAAACAGTCAGATAACTGCTTATTTTTTTTGTTTAGGCATACTGTGTTTTTTTCTTCTAAGGGTAAAAACGGCCGCAACTTATTTTCATCATCAATATAATTCATGGGTATCAAATTCATCCGGCGTTTGAATTGGCCTGATATGGCGACGGGTATCACGAGAGGCACAGGAGCGCGCTAAGCTACGACATATTTGAATTTTGAAGCTCTTCGGTCATGCACAAAGGCAACCTCTCCGAAGGCCGATGGTCTTGACTTGATCTTCCTGAGGCTTTCGTCGGGCAAGGCTTTCGTCAGCCGTTTACATTCTCATAGCATTGTGGGCTAACACGTTGCTTCCTAGACACTCCCTCTCGCATTCTCTTTTGGATGGGCTAAACGCGCCCGTTAGCACCTCCAGCTTCAAGGCCTGGTACGTAGCTGGGCTGGAACTTGGAATTCCTCATTACCAGTTTTCCTTGACTGATGGGCAGCGACGATATGGAGCCCTAGAACTATTTTTTCAACTTTTTTTAAAAGCATATCTGAAAGTTTAAAATTCCTAAGTTTTTATACAGATACATAAGGATCATCTATAGTGTAGAATTATGATGAAAAAATATGTTGTATTTGGCTACAAGAAAATCACAAAAAAATGTAGCTCTAGATAGGCATTATTATAATTGTTTTGGTATCAATATTTTTTTCATTTTTGTGTAGGTTGCATGTGAAAACATTTTGTACAAATTGACACATACATCCTAGACATAAATGTGTACTTGGATATCTTTTCAGTTTTTTTTTGAAAATGAAAAAAAATGAAGTTTCTCAATTTGTCAAATCTAGTCTCCCTAGAGCCTGAGCTTCTTTGCGAACTTCGGATAAATGATTCTTCTTTGTTTCATCTCCGAGTCACAACTATTCTAATACCCATGAGTCACCCTTCTATTAATAATCCATAGTAGTATTTCCCGCAAAAAAAAATCCATAGTAGTATAAAGAAACCAAAAGGTAATAAAAATTACAAATTGATCGTTAAAACACCTAGAGACGACTACAGAAACTAGCGGAAGCAAGAGGTGCGCCATCCTCCCATCATAGGAGTTGCAATACTTGTCGTAGTAGAGCTTGCTGGAATAGATAAACGGAAATTAGTCATGAAGAGACCAGAGGACCAACGCACCAGAGAATCAACCATCGTTGAAGTTGAGGTCCGTAGATCAGAATAGCTAGGCCTAAAACAACACCAAATAACACGAAAACTGACTGGATCCTAGAAGATCCGCGGGATGCACAACTCCACGCGCCTACCGCCGACGCTAGACGCAACACATGAGTGAGGATTGTTAGATGTATATATCTGTATATTTTAGTTTCCCCATATGTTAGGGGGCTTTCTACATATGTGCACCTGTACATGTACTATATATTGTGGCCTTTGGCCCCCTGTTAATACAACAAGCATATTGCCCTAACATGGTATCAGAGCAAAAATTGATCCTATAGTTCCCCGGCCGACGTTGCTCGTTCGTCTCCGTCCGTCGCCCATCCGTCCCCCGTCCTCGATCTGGTCGGCTCGCCAAAGCCTCCAAGTTGCTTCGCTCGGTCGTCGGATGCGCATCTCTCGTGATGTCATGTTTGATGAGACGCGTCCCTTCTATCCTCGTCCCACCTCGGGTACTTACCCGGTGGATGATATCTCTTTTCTTCTTTTTCGGATGCACCCCTGCTATCCCGTCTCCTCCCTCCTATTCTGATGCGCCCCATTCGGCGCCATCCTCTCCTCCGTCTAGTCCACCTAGTATCCTCGTTCTCCGGCTTCGGATCCTCGATCTGTCACTTCTTCCTCTTCTTCGATGAGTTGTCCTCCGTGATGACCTTCCTCCTTCACGGCATGTTCATTCGTCGTGCTCAGCTCGTTACTCTCCTAGTCAGTATGGTCTCTCTGTCGTTTCCGAGCCGACTTCTTATCGGGATGCCGAGCGTCATCCTGAATGGCAGCTTGCTATGGCTGAGGAGATCGCTGCGCTTGAGCGCACTGGCACTTGGGATCTTGTTTCTCCCCCTTCTAGTGTTCATCCTATCACGTGTAAGTGAGTCTATAAAATTAAGACTCGCTCTGATGGATCTCTTAAGCGCTATAAAGCGCGTCTTGTGGCTCGTGGCTTTCAGCAGGAGCACGGCCGTGACTATGATGAGACTTTTGCCCCTGTGGCTCAATGAATACTGTGCGTACCCTTCTTGATGTTGCTTCTGTTCGCCGCTGGTCTGTCTCCCAGCTTGATGTTCAGAATGCTTTTCTTAATGGCGAGTTGAGTGAGGAGGTTTACATGCAGCCTCCTCCTGGGTATTCTGTTCCCGATGGGATGGTTTGTCGTCTTCGACGTTCTCTCTATGGTCTCAAACAGGCCCCTCGTGCCTGGTTTGTGCGTTTCGCCTCTGTGGTGACTGCTGCGGGTTTCTCTCCTAGTCTTCATGATCCAGCACTTTTCGTTCACACTTCTCCTCGTGGACGTACTCTTCTTCTTCTCTATGTTGATGATATGATCATTACTGGTGATGATCCTGAGTATATTGCCTTCGTCAAGGCTCGTCTTCGCGATCAGTTTCTTATGACAGATATTGGTCCTCTTCGCTATTTTCTTGGCATTGAGGTTTCCTCCACTTCTGATGGCTTTTCTATCTCTCAGGAAAAGTACTTTCAGGATCTTCTTGCTCGTGCTGCTCTTGGGGATGAGCGCACGGTTGATACTCCTATGGAAATTAATGTTAAGCTTCGTCCTACTGATGGTGATCCTCTTGATCCCACCCGTTATCGCCATCTTGTTGGGAGTCTTGTTTATCTTTGTCACTCGTCTGATATTTCTTATCCTGTTCATATTGAGTCAGTTTGTCTCAGCTCCTACTGTTCACTATAGTCATCTCCTCTGTGTTCTTCGTTACCTTCGTGGCACGATCACTCGTCGCCTTTTCTTTCCCCGTTCCATCTCTCCAGCTCCGGTGCTATTCGGATGCTATGTGGGCGAGTGATCCTACGGATCGTCGTTCACTTTCTGCTTCTTGTGTGTTTCTTGGTGGTTCGCTTGTTGCTTGGAAGACGAAGAAACAGGTCGCAGTTTCCCGTCGAGTGTTGAGGCTGAGTTGCGAGCTATGGCTTTGTTGATTGCTGAGGTGACTTGGTTACGGTGGTTGCTTGCAAATTTTTGGGTCTCTGTTACGACACCCACTCCACTTTTGTCTGACAGTACAGGTGCTATCAGTATTGCACGTGATCCGGTCAAGCATGAGCTGACCAAGCATATTGGTGTTGATGCTTTTTACACACGTGCTGGTACAGGATGATGTTGTTGTGGTTCATTATGTGCCTTCAGATTTGCAGTTGGCGGATTTCTTTACGAAGGCACAGACTAGAGCGCAGCATGATTTCTTACTCCCAAAACTCAGTGTTGTGGATCCACCATAAGTTTGAGGGGGGGTGTTAGATGTATATATCTGTATATTGTAGTTTCCTCATATGTTAGGGGGCTTTCTGCATATGTGCACCTCTACATGTACTATATATTGTGGCCTTTGGCCCCCTGGTAATACAACAAGCATATTGCCCTTACAAGGATAGGGCAAGGAGAACCTTATTATAACTTCAAGATGTAGTTGCAGCCTCACCATCTCGAACAAGACACTGAAAATTAAGGTAAACAAAGAACGAAAACCCCCTACCGGTGAGGGCCCGTGGTCCTCCACGCCTCCAAGGCCTTGGCCACTCAAGGCGAAGCGGACCGGCAGCGCGGCCAGTGAGGGGAATGAAACCCTAGAAGGGTATTACAATTTCCTCATGATCTCCCATGTCTCTCCTGCCTCATGACTGATTCGGAAAACAAATATTTTTGATAGTTGGGGGACAACAGAGTTAGTCTAACCTAGAGTCTTAGTTAAGGAGCCACAACAAAAGCTAGCGTGTTCATGTTGTTAATCTAGACTACCCCACGCAAAAAATTAATGTCGCTTTATGTTCTTGATGTCCTTGTGTGCTATGAGAAACCAACTTCTCATCTTTTGTTTGGGTATATTTCAGTTTTTAAACTTTGTTGTTATTTTGGAAAAACATTTAGCCCATTTAAGAAATCATCTTATATTTACTCTTCAGTTATGAGCATGTGACCTTGCGACGGATTTTACTTCATTTTTTTGAACTTTTTTCTAAGAGCGGGGGTGGCACCGCTGAAGCTGAACCACCAAACTGGTTGCTGTACCTAACTTTAAAAGTTCTCCCGCAGTGACATTACTTTAAGTTATAGGTGCACAAAGATAATCATTATTAGGGGTAGCAAATTCTGCAGACTTCTTTGTTGCCATACTTATTTTTCGTGGGAGCGGCGATTTGGCTCCCGGGAGCATTTGCTCCCGGATTTTTCGAAAAATCAGAACAAATCGAAAACTTATCAAAATATTCCGTAAAAAATCATGCACGTACCTGACCATGGCACGCACCACCGTGTAAAATGTCGCTGCGAAATGTCATCGTATGCGCCCTGGGAAAAAATGACAAATTTCTGACATGAAATGAGATCTAAAAATTTGAATCTCAGATCTGGATATTTGTTATTTTTACCCAGGACGCATACGATAACATTTCGCAGCGACACTTCACAAGGTGGTGCGTGCCATGGTCAGGTACGTGCATGATTTTTTTGAGAATTTTTTGAAAAGTTTTGAAAAAAAAATTTGCTCCCCAAAAATCCGGGAGCAAATGCTCCCGGGAGCCAAGACGAATTTCCGTATTTTTCGGTGTTTTTAAGTAGAAACAATAAGTAAACTAAGAACAAAAAGGTAAACTAACCGGCTCCTGGAAGGCCGCTATGTTCATTATCAGTAAGCTCAAATTGCCAGACCACCTGTTTCAGATTTGTTTGGTCATCGATGTCAGTGTGTAAACGTTTCCTTTCTTGCATGGGTTCAGTTATCGAGTTCAGCGAGCGGCTGAGCTACTTCGGGATCGCGATGAGCCTGATGATCTACCTCACCAAGGTGCTCCACCAGGACATGAAGGTGGCCACCAACAACGTGCAGTACTGGATGGGCGTCACCACCCTGATGCCCCTCCTCGGAGGTTTCCTCGCCGATGCATACCCTTCTGCTTGTAGGAGTACCGAGTGGCAACGAGCACGTAGAACACCAAGCTAGCGACAGATGGTGGCGAGTAGCCAATAGAAGAGGTCCAGGCTACTCTTGCTAAGGTATTTTCAAAACCACTCGTCGATGGTGCCATGGCCATGGCTAGGACGGTGCCCGCCATTTTGATTCAAATTCGCCTTATGACATTGTGGCCATGGTTCCACTCACTGGCAGAACTATGTGTAAGTCGCACGGGGGGGGGGGGGGGGGGGGGGGGCACCGCCCCCCTAGACTTAATCGTTGAAGAAAATATTTTTTTGAGATATAGATGAAAAATGTCATTTGCCCCCTCCCCTTGGGCGGCAACGAGCACGCAGAAGCTGAGGTTGATGGCACAGTTGGAGGTCATCACCCAACCGAAAAGGTTGAGCGTGCTCCTGCTCAATCCCTTGCAAAACCACCCATCGCTGGCCGCCATGTGAGCTCATGTGGTCTACCGCCAAGATCACCAAGATGCTAAGGAAACTTCCTAGAACCGATCACGCTCAGGTACAACCAAATGGGAGGCTGAGGGCTCCCATGAACGCCGGCACTTTGTATCGTTGAATGATTACTGAAGTGAGATGCTGACACTTTGTACTTTTTGTTGGATACTTCACTTTACACATTTAAGATACTGTGTCACAATTTACTTCTTAGATGTGAGCATGTGAAAAGGGAATATTATGAAGTTTCTTAATTTTATCAAATCTGGTATCCCTCGATCCTAAGCTCCTTTTAAAATTTCCAATGAATGATTCTCCTATATTTCTTCTGAGTCAAAACTATTCTAATAACCAATGAGTCATCCTCCTATAAAAAACAAATAATGACCTATAGTCTCAGTTGAGGAGCCACAAAAAAGTCAGCGTGTTCATCGATGGCATGTTGTTCATCTAGACTACATGTCGCAAAAAGTTATTTTCCATACACTCGTATTTTCTTACAAGAAAGTGCAGTGGAATTCTTTTGTGATTTATGTTCTGGATGTCGTTATGTGTTACGAGGAACCCGCCACTCATCTTTTGTTTGGTTATATTTTCCTTTTTTTTATCCTTTTTTGAGATTTTGCGGCAACTTTTAGCGTATTCGAGAAATCGTCTTAGATTTACTCTTTATCTATGAGTCAACCTTGCAATGGATTTTACTTCATTTTATTAGTTTTTCTCTAAGATGGTAAACATGATTAACATGTGTGAAATGCATAATGGTGGAGAACATGGCCATGTATTTACTTACGTCGATGAAGAACAAAACTAGTGAAAAATAACCCACCCCAACTCTATGCTGACAATTGTACACAATCAATGGTTCAACACAACGGTGTCCGGGATCCCTATGTTCACAATTGCACACGTGAGATTGGTAAAATCATGCGAACGAATGAGCATGTTGTGCACTAGGAGCAAGGAAAATAATGCTCATGTAACTGTACACTTGTTTGGGGTCTGGTGACAAGTGTGGCGTTTTAGAGGCCAAGCTACATGTAGATTTTTATTTTCAAACACTTAAAATTCGTACTTTAAAGTTTCAGAAAAATCTGAAACAATTCGAGCCAGGCCGGGCCGGGCTTCAAGCCAGGCCTAACAAAGCTTGACGCAAAAAAACCCAGGCCCAGGCCCGGCCCGACCATCGGGCCTAACTTTCAGGCCAAAGCCTGGCCTATTACTATAAAAGCTCGTCGGGCCTCGGGCCAGGCCGCTTTCCTATTTCACACATTTTTCAGGCCCAGGCCCGGATGGGCCCGACCATTGGGTCCAAATCTTCAGCCATGCCCGACCTACAGACATGCTCGGGCTGGCCCAAGCACGAAAAATTCGGGCCGGGCTGGGCTGGGCCGGGCCGTTCGGGCCGGATTTCCCATTGCCAGGTATATTCTAGAGTAGCCAATGATGGACGCTACAATCGTGTAAAATCTTAATGCAAACTGATTTGTGTTCAAAGCTACACGAAATTGATAAAATCTGCGAAATTTCATAGTATTGAAATGTGCACTATTCACTACAAAATTTATCAAAATTTGTTATTTTTATGTAGCCAAGAATATGAAGTAGTTTATAAAGAATTTTACACCATTGTAGTATACATGATTGGCTGTCTCTAGAATTTTTTTTCGTATTTTTAAAAACTCTGAAACACGAATTTTGAGTGTTTTCAATTAAAGAGCTATGCGTAGCTCGGCCTCCATTTTAAATTTTCGGTCTAATGACACTATATTGATGTAAAACTTTACGACATGCATCTGATGCATTCAACCACAGGACATGAACAATCTACCACACAACCATCACAAGCAAACACATACATCTTAACCCCTTAATTTGTAACGATCGATGATGCTATTGTCATCGTCTATCATCCTTCGTCCTTCCCTAGCTAGCCCATGTCCAAATACTTATCTAATTATACAGTGCACCATTAAGCAGAGATGGCGGTGCCGCACTCGATGTCGCCGCCGACATTCTTCTCGGCGCTGACTCTGGTAGCCTTGACGACGTGCTTCTGCTTGTAGGAGTACCGGGTGGCGACGAGCACGTAGAACACCAGGTTGGCTGCACAGATGCCGGCAAGTAGCCAGTAGAAGAGGTCCAGCCTGCTCCTGCTGAGATCTTTTCCGAACCACCCGTTCCTCCGGCCACCGTGCGAGCTCACGTGGTCCGCGGCTGCGATCACCAGGCTGCTCAGGAAGCTCCCGGCCCCGATCACGCTCAGGTACAGCCCGATGCCGAGGCTGCGCATGGTGTCCGGCACCTGGTCGTAGAAGTACTCCTGCAGCCCCACCAGCGCGAACCCATCAGCCACGCCCATCAGCGCGAACTGCGGCACCAGCCAGAACACCGACATGGTGGTGGCGTAGTCGAGGCGGCGCCGCTCGACGACGGCTGCCACGGCCATGGCCAGGACGGCGATCGCCATGCCGATGCCAATGCGCCTCAAGACGCTGATCCCGCGCTCGGCGCCCGTCGCGCGCCGCAGGCACGGCTCGAGCACCTTGTCGTAGATGGCCACGGTGGCGATCATGGCCACAGCGGCGAGGGCGAAGATGGACGCCGGAGGGAGTACGAAGTGCGGGCCGAGGCGGCGGTCCATGACGCTGCCCTGTTTGATGAAGAAGGTGGACACCTGCGCCGCGGTGATGCCGAACGGGAGCGTGGCCAGCCAGATGGGCACCATGGACACCACCAGCTTCGTCTCCTCCACGTGCGTCACAGTTGCTAGCCGCCACGCCCCGCGCTCGCCGCCGTGCTCCACGATGGCCGCCTTGTCGAGACAACGGAGCTGGTCCGTGTGGCAGAGCAGCCTCTTCTTGCTGCCGACCTGCGCTGTCCCGGCGACCTCGTACAGCTCACTGGCATCCGCTGGCAGCTCGAGATGTCGCTTCCTGGCGGCGGCCACGGCGACCCGCACGAGTGGCGTGAGCGGGCTGCCCCCGGGAACCCTGTACCGGTACGTGCGCCATCCGGAGAGGAACACCACAAGGGAGACGCCCATGACGGCGGCGACCAGGACGGTGGCGGCGCCCCAGCCGACCCGCTCCTGGACGTAGACGACGACGGTGACCCCGAGCAGCACCCCAGAGCAGAGCGCGCAGTTCCACCAGTTGAAGTAGGACATCTTCTTGCGCCGCTCGCCGGCGTGTCCATCGTCGAACTGGTCGGCGCCGAAGCTCTCGAGCGCCGGCTTGTGCCCGCCCGTGCCGACCGACACGAGGTAGATGCCCACGAAGAAGAGCGTGCCGTGTACTCCCGGCGCGACCGTCGGGCTCAGGCGCGGCGCCAGCTGCGCCGTGGCCAGCAGGACGAGGCCGAGGAGGTAGACGGCGGTGGAGAGGATCACGGTGGCGAAGCGGCCGAGGTATGCGTCGGCGAGGAAGCCGCCGACGAGGGGCATGAGGGTGGTGACGCTCATCCAGTACTGCGCGTTCTCGGCGGCCACCTTCATGTCCTGGTGGAGCACCTTGGTGAGGTAGATCATGAGGCTCGTCGCGATCCCGAAGTAGCTCAGCCGCTCGCTGAACTCAATCACTGAAACCATGCAAGAAAGGAAACGTTTACACACTGACATCGATGACCAAAACGAATCAGAAACAGATGGTGTGGCAGTCTGAGCTTACTGATGATGAACATGGCGGCCTTCCAGGAGCCGGTGGCGGCGCGGAGTGGTGGCCGGCCGCAGTGGTCGACGGAGGAGTCGTCCACCCACTTCTCCCCCTCCATCTCCACCTCCTCGACGCCATGGCCGCTTAAACCCTGGTGCTGCTGCTTTGCCATGTCCACCTAAATCTCCAAACCGAATCACCTGTTTCTGTATATAATTCGCCGCAAGCTAGGCAGGACCCTGTTACACTTTCTACGGTGTGAGGCTGAGAAGAAAAGGGGGTCCTCGGCTCGCGTTATATAGCCGCGCGGCGTGGGGCAGCTGACATGGACGGAGGGAGGGCGGCAGGGGAGAATGGGGGGAGAAAGACGCCGTCGCTGTTGTGGAGATATATAGCCATAGCCGTTTCCAGTGTGCGCACGCGTGAACCGAATCCAGGAAAGGAGACCCTCGTTTTTTTCTAATTTGCGGTGAGACGGCGAGCGAATCGTTTGAAAGGAGTTGATTAGAAATGATACTAGTGTGATTTCTGCTTATTTCTTTCCAAAAGTGTGTTACTCAAAGCAAAGGAGTAGTGATTTTTCACACACTTTGACCCAGTAAACGAGTTGATCGAGTAAATCTTTTGACATGATTCGCAGTCATCAAGACGTTGCTTTGACCTATTAATATGGCACGAAAGAATAAATGAGCAAATCCATCATTCATTGAACATTTATGCGCAAACTCAAAATAGTAGTACTACTAGTATATTTCATCAATGTCGTATATCAATACTAGAGATCTTCAATTGCACATTTTGGAGCGAGGTGGTACTTTTTTTTTTTGACAAGTTTTTAAACATAAGGCATTACGCCCAGCTTTAAATTAATAAAGCCACGAACAGCAAAATTATATCGTGCTGAGGAGAACAACAACAAAACCAGAAAAATTACAGGGCAAGCAAGATCTAACAAGAAACGCAGCCTGCAAACGCCTAGGTTTTCAGAAGCCGAAACATTCACTGATCAAGGTAGAGATAGCGAAGCAGAGGAGGACGCCACACCAATGGAAGAGTGTGCCTTCATCTGCTACAAACACGGAGGAACCGCATCATGATACAACCCGTCCATCGCCGAAGAGGGCCCCTGCCCTCTCGCCCAGGTTCGAGGGCGCCATACCGTCACACAATGGCATGCTCACCCTAGAGCTCCAATTGCAGCCACTAGCCGGACAACCGAAGAAGAGGAGATTTTGTGCACACACCCATGGGGATACCACCGATCCAAAAGCCACTCAGTCGCATCCCATGAACCACATCACAACCACCAGTTGACATGGACCAAAGGCTCCAAAGGCAGCGTCTTCAAGAAGGAAGCGGTGCCAAGGCGTCGTCGCTACCCCGTCTGGCTAACCAGATCGAAGATTTTCACCTGGAGCCAATGGTGGAGGAGCACCATCCTCAATGACGCCTCCAAGGAGGGAATCGGCGCTCGAGAGCGTCGATGTCACTGGCACCGACACCGTCGGGCAGAGCTTTCGCCCGAATAGCCACCATCGTCCAAGGGACTACGCCAAGATCCGGGAAGGAGCCCGAGGACTCATGTGCCACGAATGACTCCCATGAGGCTATCCCGCTGCCCGCACAGCCGAGACAACCTACCAGCACCGCACGATGGCACCCACCGCCAGGAGCCACCGCGATCACCGCCCAGAGCCACCGCTCTCGAAACCAAGGAGCCAACCAAACCCGACTCCCTCCGGAGCGCAAGCCGCACGTAGCCGGCCCGCCCCACTGCCGCACGTACGCACCACCAGCACCCACAACCACCGTCACCAGCCCTACCCGCAGCAGGGAAGCCGGGCCTGCACAGATTCGTGAAGACTGGAGAGGTCCACGCCCAAGAGCAGCTTAGAGGCTTGCCATGGCTCAGATCTGGCCACATATACACAAGCTGTCTCTAACGATTACAAAATAAAGTCTAAAAGATACTAGCAAATCTTTGAGGTTTCCAAACTCTTTCTTCTTTCAAAACACAATCTTCTACTTTCCTGGAGGCAGCAAAAGATAGATAACAAACCTGGAGCGAGGTGGTCGCTAGTATGTTTCGTGAGCATGTACACTCCCTCCATTCATAAATAGAGAAATGGCTGGGGTTTTAGACATCGGATTTTTTAGAGATAAGCTGAATATTTTTCGTGATATAGTGGTTTTTTCCGCTGCATTTGATTAGTTTTCTTCGAAGCCATTATTTGTTTTTTCTATACTAGAACTTTTATCCATAATAATTACACATCCTAAAAATGTTCAACAA
The DNA here is from genome assembly GCA_030979885.1 of Lolium multiflorum. NCBI lineage: Eukaryota > Viridiplantae > Streptophyta > Magnoliopsida > Poales > Poaceae > Lolium > Lolium multiflorum. Next base: position 43,846,678 of record CM061750.1, on the reverse strand, counting down.
CTATATTTGTAAGGTAAATATTTGTGTTCATTTAATTGCACCTTTTGGCTTTCTTAAGTTGGTTTTTGTAATGTGCAACGTGTGTACCAAAGTGTGAATTTATTTTTTCATACTACTAAATATGTTTGCAAATTTAATTTTGGTTTTAGAACCGTATGTAGCCGGTTGCATTTTCTTTGGCTTTTGACAAACAGGTTGGCTACTTGTAAGTATGTTTTCATCATTCTCCTTGCATTCTATTTTCCACCTTTTAATTTTACTCAACTAAAACCTTGCATTTTGTGTTTGTTTTGTGTTAGTCTATTTTTTGTTTATTTCCACCGGTGAGGAGAACAAATTCTAGTTGAATAGTATGAATTAAAAAATCAGCCGCCCTGCTTTTCTATTCTTTCGTAGTGCATAAGAAAAATCTAGTTTTCTGGTTTGTAAACAATATCTAGTATGCTTGTGAGTAGTTTACCCTTTTGAACATTGGCATGTATATATCAGTCCAATTTGAATCCAATTCTAGTTGAAAGTTATGATTTCTACATCATTCAACAAAATATTCCTGACAAATATAACGATTAGTTTCGTCTTGCCAATCTAAATTTAATTTTAGAATTCAATCATCAAAGTAACTATTTTTACTACATGTTTTTAGCACGAATTGTGCAAAACCACATTTTGGGGGTCAATGCAACAAAATACACAACCCTATTGCCAAGTAAGGAATACCACAACTTTTGTTAAACTTGGTCAAACTTTTCATTAGTTGAGTATGGAAATACATATATGCCTCCTTTTCAGGAATTGTACAATATTATTCAATTCACGAGAGGAGAGAAAACTTGTATACATGATTTACAGTCCTCAACACCCAATTAATATGCCGCGCACCACTAGTCAAATTTGTAGCCTAAGTAAATCAAAACCTATTTTTAAGTATACCAGCATCTCTAAGTTCCGAAATAATTCAAAAATTATGCGTTAGAAGCCTACACTTGTTTTTTTTGTACCTTTAACTTAAAATGTTGCATTATCATATTTTCGTTCTCAAATGGGTCACAAATAATCATATTATTTGACGAAAACTTACATGGATAAGGTTCAACTCAATATATATATGTGTTTGATTTCTCCATAATTTCTGAAACTTGCAAATATTAGTAAGTTCTAGGAATTTGATTCCGATGTGATGTACCCATGTTTGTTATAGCAATGCAGCATTATGTATGCTTACACCATATGAAACGTATCAGTTTCCGCTGAATCGGGACGAAACCGAGATGAACCGTACGTCGTATATGCATGCTTTGCCATTAGCCATTTAACCTCATTGTTGACTTCAGTACGTGATCATGGCAATACACCTGGAGTACACCACTTCCGTAGTGATGTATACGTTCCGGAAAATAAGAGTAACGTACATGCATTAATTCACTGCCAGTACGCTTACACCACACTGCCCATCGTATGCAGAAATTAATGTATCCCGGCGTATTATACGCGCCTTTCTCTCGGCCCATCTGGAACACGTTTTTTTCTAAAATAATATTTTTCCTTTCAAGATACGCATGCAGGAGAGAAATTAATTTGCGAAAATAATCAGGAGGTATGCTCCTGAGATCAGTATCGATCTATAGCAGCGCTGGCACTGACTTTTGCATCAGCGGACGCGCTGTGCGGCGGAGCACGTGTTCCACGGGCGCCTGCTGTGCTCAATTCGGCAGGTCCCCTACGCCACATCGAACGGTCGGTATGGTCTCTCGCACGATCGAGGGCTAGGATTGCACAGGCGTACGCCCAAGTCTCCGAGTGCCATCAGCCACCGCCTACCGGCGGATCGCCGGTGCGTCCTCTTCAGTTGCAGGCGTACATATACTCTCCACTTGCCTGACGAGAAGATGTGATGGAGCTGTACGTGATGCGAATGCAGTTCAGATGGCCGTTTGCGCCGAATGGTGCATTTTCTTCCTTATCTTGTTTGGCCGATGGAGCCAGCACCGTTTCATATGTTGGGGTCTACTAGAGGGCCATCCTCGTTCGAAGACATGGAAGTTTTGCACGATGAGAGGTGAGTTAAGCATCGGCATCCCTAGGTGCTAAGAGAACACCCTAGGCCATGTACAATGCAAGGTGTTTAGTGGGATGTTTATTTTTTTGAAACGGGGTTTAGTGGGATGTTTGTAATATAAACCAAATTTTCTGTCAATTACTCGTGCTTATTTGTATAGGAGAGGTGTCTAGTTAGGCATCTGCCTAGTGTAAATAAGCACCAATGCTTAGATAATTTTTTATTTATTTTGCTAACCATCTCTCTTAGCACCAAAAATTTAGAAAATTTATATAGACATGTAATACTTGTCATAGAAACATAGATTTTTTTTTTCAAGAGGTCTAACTTCTTGCTAGAATTGCTATAGGATTGTAGTATAGAAAAGCAACCTATCGGAATTTTGGAGGGTTCAATCCTTTGAATCAAATGGCCTCTATAGGAAAAATTCCTATATGTAAGAAGTACTACAAAATTGTTTTAAAAATCCTCTAAATCAAACAACCCCTAAAGAGGGAAAAATAAATAAAGCTAACACCAATGCTAAGTAACATAAAGGGTATATGTTAAAATAGAACCACTAAGATTAGCATTCAATACTAAGCTAAGTAATTACTTTTTGGTTTGTCCATGTGCATCAACTTTTAGTTAAACGAGAAATTTAACTTGTCATCTCTATACATGCGCATGGTGCTAATAAAGGAATATGGAACAACTTAGAAAAAGAATATATAGACAGGTATAATGTTTTCACCCTAGCCTCTAATGTAAGTTCAAATGGCGTGGATGCTCTTAGAAAACCTTATTTTTTTATCTCTGATCTACAGTGTGTCATCATGAAGATTGAACTTCTAATTTAGATGTAATGGGTTGAGTTGATTGTGCAGTTTGTTTGAAGATGTAGTGTGAGAACGGTGATATTGACTATTATTTTCAAAATTAATAATAACTGAGACAATGTGATTCATGGCCTCTAATGTTTTTTTAGTTCGAATCTCCAAGCACAATGCACGGTGATGGAAACATCCACACCCATGCGTGTAAGTACAAAAGTATTTCCATGATTTTTAATATTGTTGTCATAATGTGCTAGGGAAAGGTACACGAATAAGAGAAAGCCCTTAACATGGAACTAATTATGTGCACCTTTGAGTAACTATATATCTAGTCTCAATATTAATTTTCATAAGAGCTAGATTTTCTATTTTGAAAGCACGAAAGATGACGAAAACCAATACAAATAACTTTTTTCGTGTGAATCTAGTTCTTTTCCTTTTAGGTACCTTGGGGCGTAGCAATTCATTATAGAAAAAATTGTAAGAAAAAAGAAAGCCTTTGGTGGACCGCTTCGAGCGGAACTTAGCATGCTGGCGAGGAAAAATGATCTCATAGGAGATCAAGTTGTCCTTATTAATATGTCCTGACTACCTTGTCAATGTTTAGGTTATCTTTTCTAGAAATACCCAAAGGGTTCTGTAAATGATTTGACTTAATAGATCTAGATTTTTCTGTCAAAGTGATGAGCATACACACAAATATAGGTTAACATAATGAAATATAATATGCATACCTAAAATCAGGGAGTGTTTGGTCATTGAGGTACTAGATAGGAGAAAACAAATGTTTACTTAGAAAGTGATTGTTTAAATTAGTAAATGAATTCCTTCAAACCAAAATTTTATCTAAAATTCAAGATAAGCTTATCAACCCTCCCTTTTGTAAAGGTCAAAGGTCGTATGATTGTTACAAATATTTTTTTACTACAGACTCTTTCCAAATAGGACATAGACCGGGTACCTTATATGATATTGTTCAACATAAAAGACTTTTCCATAGGTTATGTTCTATTGTAAGCACCACTAAATATTTGTTTACGAAAGGCCATAACTTGCAATAAGTGGTATGCATGGTCGCACTTGTTTCAATGTTTGATGACGGTTTTACGAGTAGATGAGCCATTCTAATGAAAACTGGATTCTCGAGTAATTTCTCTATAAAATAGATTTACACCACTGCAGTCAATTGTCATACTAGATTTCTTCGTAAGTACATATTGAAGTTAAGAATTTCTATGAAGGTCAAGATTCTTATGTGGTTCTTAAATATAAAAGTTTTGCTTACTAAGGATATATAACCTAACTGAGAGAAATCGAAATTGGAGTAAGAAATGTTGTTTTTGTGTTGCTGAGCAAACTACTCAACATTTATTCCTGTCATTTCCTTTTACACATGTTGAACATATTACTTTTAAATTTATATCCACCAACCAATATCAAAGATATGTTTGGGAATTGGTTGAATGGGATCGACGAACACACTCAGGCTAGAGTACGGATATGTGTTTGAAATTTATGTTGGTCAATATGGAATTGTCGAAACAATATTGTGTTTGACAAAACTGAAACTTTTCACTTCCTGCAGGTTTCAATGTGACTATGCATTGGATTAAGCTTTGGTATTATCTCCTCCCTTTGGAATAGCGGGAGGCTATATTTTTTTTGTTGCAACCGCCTGGTGATGGTCGTACATAGTAGCTTCAACCATGGTGGATGATAGTCCACTAATTGATTGCATAATGCATAGGTTCTATGTTAGATCTATTCAATTGGTTGATCTTCATTTCAACAGTTTGTGATCCTTAAAAATTAATACTTTGAATTATTATCTAGGAAATAAAGATCGTTGAAATGCACCATTGGAAGTGTGAAATTTTCTTAGAATTATTGTTTTGGACATAGACAAAGTCAAAATTTGGAAACTTTGTTTAAAACTATTCTAAAATTGTTCGAAAAGTTCAAATGCCTAAATTTATATTGATAATACTTTTCTACGATATATAATTTTATTGGATTTTTTACATATATTGATTTGCAATCTGTACTATAAGAAATAAATTAAAATTAGTGGTTATATTTGGTTAAGGTGTGCTTACGACTAAAATAACCTATTATATATTAGACTACATTTTACATGACGACGAGGTGGTCAAACCTCGTGGGACTATGGTAAAAAAGGGTTAGCCATGGGGAACGTAGTGGCGTAGTGATTATATATATAGTTTAAAGCAAGCACCTGATCGAATCATCAAGAGCATGTCTTCAAAAAAAAAAAAAACCATCAAGAGCAACTGCTAGTCTTATTCCAGGAATAGATGTCCTAGGTAGCCCATATCTGGGGGGAAATAATTGTTGGTTTTACTGTTTTACGACAAGTGCCACCACCTGAATACTATTTTGCGGTTGGCATTAATTTGACCAGGAGATGATAATCGGTTCTGTAATGGATGTAATCATCAGGGTAAAGTAATGGTGCTGAAATTGTCCCATTATTCTATTGCCAAGAACAGTAGAATCGCTGTGCTACAACTGTGGCCCCGAATTGGCATTTTTGTTAAGCAAAGGGAGCTGATCGCCTAATTAAGCTGACAACTTTCCAGGTTGCATTTCTTCTATCACAAAATGACGCGGATTTCGATATGTGGTTGAGAGCCAAAGTGCATAACTGATGGGATTTACTAACTAATCAAGAGTTTAAGATTGGTCAATGCCTCTCACTTTTTTTTTCGAAAAGGGGATATGACCCGGCCTCTGCATCGTGATGATACGCACAACCTTTATTAATAACCTCAAAAAATAGTAGTATTTAATACAAAATTCATGGATCACTCATAGTCGAAACAAAAATCAACCAGCAGAACATCAAAACTCGAAAACTAAGCCAACTAAGCATCATGTAGTCGACTAGTGTGACACTAACCAGTCTAGGACAAGATATCATGAGCGACCATCTGGAGATGGTTGCATCCAGTATGCATAAACACTCGCTGGTCCTGAGGAAGAAGTAACGCCCATAGTTGCACCCAGTGGACGACCATATGAATAACCTGCAAAATATTGAAAGAAGTTGATTTGTTAAACATAATATTATTCCGGCACCTCCATATTGACCAGCACAAAGTCGACACACCAATGCGTATTCGATCTTTTGCTTTTTGTCAACGCCATTCAACCAATTGCCAAACAAATTGGTAATATTAGTTGGAGGTGGGAGATCAAAAGCGAAGTAAACCATGCGCCATAATAGTTTTGCAAAAGGACAAGCTAAAAAAGGGTGTTCGATGGATTCTTGTGCACCACAAAAACAACACTTCGTGCATCCTTTTCAATTTCTTTTTGCAAGATTATCTATAGTTAACAAAACTTTGTTATTGAGAAACCACATAATTTTTTTATCTTGACTGGGATTTTCAGCTTCCATAAATATTTTCGCAGAAAAGGAGTGTGGTCATTCATCAAGTCTTCATACATAGATTTAACAATAGATATAATCAAGGATCAAGCATGCATGCATTGCAATTTTGCATGTGATCCGACAGCATCAAGTTTTTTTTTTTTTTTTGTGAATTCGACAGCATCAAGTTGGACACGATCGTTTTGATGGTCTGATGGATGGAGGCCACAACTTTAGATTTTGCTTTAAGGTGTAGTGCTTCCAACTAACCAAATTTGGCACATGGAAGAAATTGGCGGAAAATTTTCACGCTTAATATAGCTCGTACTGAGCTAGCACCAGCACTTACAATTAGTGCGTGACAGTGGAACAATGCATGCAGACCTTCGGCTGCTACAAGTGCTTCAGGTGCTCACAAAATAGGTAAAATACATCACTCACGTGTAGATATGGTCGAAATTGCAGGCGCCGCCGTTGATAAGATCTGCCGATCGATGGGCACTGATCAATCAAACCCCACTGTTACACCTAGCAGAGCTTTTGGACTTGCTGCATCTAGAATTATCTAAAATGTAATGAAATAAGGTTGACCCTGCAAGTGGGCAGACGCCCCCACCAAGGTCCAATGTTCAAACCCTACGAAAAGCTAGTTAGTGCATGAGAAATGCAATTTTGTTTTTGGATTCACGAACAAAATTTCTCGAAAAATCAACTATATGGTAACTTAATTTATGGTCTATTTGCATCTTACAAATCTTCAAAATTGTCAAAGGACTATAAATACTTTAACTTATACTAGTTACTTTTAACACGAGTTATGTAGCTAATTGCTCGTTAACATATTTTATTTATCTTTAGCTCGTAAATTTTTATACTTGTAACCAAGTTTTACATATATGTGCGTCTACTTGTCCTCTATATGTCTGAATCTTTATTTTTTCTAAATTTACAGACATGCTTTCGCCACGATCTGACTGTACATTTGGTTAGTGCACAAACACCTCCCCATAGATATGCTTTGTTTATAAACTACAATAAAAATTATGAAAAAACTTTTGAAGGATTGACCCAAGGTTTGTGGGCGATAGACATGCTAGTTGGTGAGCGTTGCAATCCAGCCAAAGATTGCGTGCACTTACATCATGACACACACTCTAACTACTGTCACTGTGACATGGATACGCGTTTGACTACTAGATCTGCAGTGCGCGGATTGTGATGGCTCCTCACTAATCTCTCTGCAGATAAAGAGGTGTAGATCCACGTGTTGATCGTCGGCCTGGTCTAGTTTCGTTAGCTCTCTCCCATAGTCCCATGACGTAAAGCAGAAACAAAAAAAATTCGCAACAAGGGAAGTTTTTATGACTCCTAATTGTCATACCGAGATGATATTATTATATATCGAAATGAATTTACATCCAGACTCTACATATAAGATGCAAACAATATTAGGAAATTACCATGCTTCATGTTGAAGATCGAACGGACAAAGACCCCCAACCGCATGATCTGACGACTTGTGAGGTCGTGATGTTCAGACGAAGAGATTGCTCTGACTTAATATTTTTCATGCTTATCTGCAAAAGGTATATCCGTGGTAGGTCATGTCATATGTCCAATGCTACACCTCAGGTAGGTCTAGATCCCCTACGTCAAATTCATGGATACTGTTGCTGGATTTGGATTGGCATTCCGGCATAACCCAACGTGCTGAAGATACGCTGTATGATGGATGGGGAATGCAATGCCGCTCAAAATGCAGAGCAGGTACAGATGGTGTCCATACCGAATTCCACTAGCTCACTCGACCAAGATCATGACAAAATCATGTTTTTAATCTTTGGACAGAAAAGATGTTTTGCAAATTATTTCAATATTGAGGCGAGCCAGAAGAGGAGAATTTGTCAGTGCTGCTACCACCCTGAAATGTTCATGTTTGTGAGTTTTGTACATTATTTATGTTTTTGTTGAAGAAAGAGGAAACATGTTTTGTTTTTCTTCTGCAACACTAGTTTAGTGCAGCTTTGAGTATAAAGTAGGTGAATACTGATAGGTTTGGATCTTCTGGTGCTAGAAGTAGAAGATTATGCTAATTGCATATGATTATGTTAAAAGGAATCAGTTCCTTGTGTTTTCAGTTTTGTGGCATGTGGCTGTGGGTAGCATGGAATTTCCAGCCACAGCTTCATGATGGGACTTAGAATGATTAGCTCTAAATTTAGTGGGTAATCTCCTGTTCGATGCAGCCTACAATTATTATTTTTAAACCTGAATCTGAATCTAGAGACAATTGAACACTAACTAGCAGTACAAGTACTTTTTCCTTCTGAGCTGACACTGGCTAGTAATAGTAATACTTAAAAACCCTAACTGGTACTAGCTGGCGTACTTAGCCACATGTTTTCTATTAGCCATTATTCCAGCATTAGCCAGGCTCTGCTCTGATTGGGACAGGCATATAGATTGTGGGATGAACCTTCTTTTCCATGATAGGCAAGGTGGTGCCTAGACACAATATGGGAATATTTAACATTCAACAACATCCAATTAATATACTCACAGTTGGAGTACCAATTAGCTAACCTTGATAGGAGAGGAAGAGCACATATTGCTTTGGGTATCTCACACTCAAATTGTTCCCCAAATGCCAAAGTGCGCATGCCATCACGAGGGGTAAACTTTAGCTTTGGTTAATGTTCTACTTTAGCATTGGTTAATGTTCTACTTGTCTTGTTGATAACAAACTACTAATAATTTACTGCAGGGCACAAGAGAATAAACCCTGTTTTTCTTGTACTTGCATAATCCCCTTTTGACATAATTTGAATGGAAGCATCTGTACTTGCCTAGCCACGAAATGCAGGACTCTGCACCAAAATAAAGGAGACAGAACATGTACGATACAAAAGTTGAATTGCTCCTTACCATGAGAGATCGTTCTGGAAAATGGCCGCCAATGTCCTCTTGTGAGGCTCATCTGTGATGTTATTTTTTCTTCCTGCACTTGAATTTTATTTTCGCAAGGGTATGGTTTGTACATCTTCGTGATGGTACCAAGATAATTTTTCCCAAATTCAGAACACATGGCTGACAATCATACGCAGAGGGCATATCATCATGGGACATTGAGAGATGTGCACTAGATTTGGATCGGAGAACAGATTTTGCCTGCAAAAAGAAGCAAATAGACAAAGTAAGAAAGGTATAGGTAGTAGCTGGCGACCGGCAGATTCTTGGAAGTGAACGGAACAGGATTCGGCAAACGTTGTGTCGACTGATGGGGAAATCCTTCAGATTCGGAGAAGACTCTGCAGTTGACAAAGTTACTTGTGAGCATCTGGTCTAACCACCATCCCGGCTGAAGCTATTTGACTGATATTGGTGCTGACTGCAGAGCAAGAACATATTCATCTTCCAGATGAACAGGCCGGGATGGCGAAATCTTGGCAAACTGAATCGACTGATAATTGTTGGCAAGACTTGTTTCTGAAGGCTCCCCAAATAATTATGTTCAAATTTTGCAGCAGTTGTGAGGCTGATGTCTGAAAGACTGGGCATCTGAATAAACTGTTGCAGTCTTCTGAAAAAAAGCGATAAACTGTCGTGGAATGAACCAGCCGAAAATGAAAAGATGGCATAAAGGCAGAAATGAATGGACTGAAAGTTTAAAGGAGATTAAGGTTGAATAGAAGCACGAGCTTTGCATGGCCTCAGTACGTGTACTGTGCAAAGCAGATCATATGCTAAAGCAGAACAGGACCAGTTTCCATCAGAATGCAAGGAACTGAAATCAAGATACATTACACGAACAAAACTTAAGAGGACACGTAAACGAACCCATACAATCAGAATGCAATCGCGTAGTTCAAGTAACCAGAGAATGTGCCAGCACAGTCATCGAAAAGGTGAAAAACCATGCAAAGAGGAAAAGATGAGCTGCTTCTCCGTTTGCAAGAACCAATGTTAGGGGCATGGAGATGCTTTAGTTTTCAGCACAAAGATGTTAGATAACACCACCAATTCGCATAAGATACAAGAGATACAACACATTCTAGCTGTTCCGGTGATTCGGGGCATAGAATGTTTGAGGACAAGAATACACTGAAAGGAAACATGATATTGCACTGAAGCCTGTTGTAAGTCTGCCAAACAATTGTCTCTACCAAAAATTTGCAACTACACATGGTATCTACCAAGAAAAATTTCTTTCTAGCAGTATAAATTGTGATTACAATCCCACCAGAATTACATGGCAAAAGGAGTCAAAAGTGACCTAAGTAACACCTATAGTGTCCTAAGATCCATGTGAACATCCTTCTGCAGATTCACCAGCTCTGTGTTCGCGCCTAGGTAGAGCAGCACCCTCTCTTCGTGTTACCAGATGAATCAGCAACGTTGATGGTAGTTCCTTGAATCGGAGGTCCACTGCCTGCTGCCTCTTGGGCAGCAAGCGCCTTCTTGCTAATGATCTGATGAATGTCAGAAAGAATGGTCTGAAATGCCTTCTCGACATTCAATGCTTCCAGTGCTGAGGTCTCAAGGAAGGACAGCCCTTCCTTCTCTGCTAACGACTGACCCTCTTCCTCTTGGACTGACCTCAGGTGGTTCAGGTCAGATTTGTTACCAACCATCATGATGACGATGTTGGAATCAGCATGGTCACGAAGTTCACGAAGCCACCTATTTATGTTTTCAAATGTTTGCTTCTTTGTTATGTCATAGACAAGAAGTGCTCCCACAGCTCCTCTGTAGTAAGCACTTGTGATTGCCCGGTACCTCTCTTGACCAGCAGTATCCCATATCTGAGCTTTAATCGTCTTTCCTTCTATCTGTAATCCGAATTTCAAACTCGATCAGTAAAACTAACATCACTATAATGCTATTACCTCGATGAAATTAACTTGGAAATTCGCTGGCTAAAATAGAACTTGCAAATAAAGTAACACGCGAATGGTATATGACTTATCACGGAAAAAAATTAGTGCAACATCTTAGGAGTTCTCTGTCATTACACAAAAAATTAAAGTGCTAAACTTCACAAGTCAATGTGCTCTTTAGGTTGCAATAAATTGATCCAGGAATCCATCTAGGAGTACATAAGGAGACCATGTTTACAGACATGAACATTAGAATTCCTAACCCACAAAATGATGACAAATACAGTTCCTACCATAAACATCACTTAAGTGATAGTTAAAATTAAATGGCATGCAGAAGAATAAAAAAAACTTATCCCAGTTTTATAATCGTTTGTTCCACTGAAACTGAACTTATAAAAAAGTACAGATGAGTTGTGAACAACCAGCAACCAAATGTAAAATTCAAAATATTATAGGTATATAAAAAATGATACACATAAATCACATGTCAAGGTATAATATGAACAAAAAGTAGAAACCAAACAGCTAATGTTTAGAGGCAAACAGAATAAAGAAGTGCTGTGTAGGATAAGATACATGTGTGGATGGACCGATAAGAGTTTGAAAAGACTAACGACTGACCAAAAGACACGTGAGAGGTGATTGTTACTTTACACTATCTATATTATTAGTACTTCCATGAAGCATTACAAAATTACCATACCCTTCATAAATTAACAGGACTAGCCTAACTTGCTAGCATCTTCAAGGTCAGCAATTTTCACTTTCAAGCTTTAGTAAAGTGCCCCCTCTGTTCCATAATGTAAGACGTTATGGTGAACTATTTTAGTTTTCCAAAACGTCTTAGATTATGGAATAGAGTAATAGCTGAACACTAACTAAACTGACATATGAAGGAAAAGGCACAAATCTTTCTGCAAGGAACTCATCATATTTATAATAGATACTCTCTGTTATAACTCAAGTTGCATAAGATCGAACAGAGGAATAATTTTTAATTGCGGCCATTGCAAAGATATATATAGCATTACTGGATACTTAATCTCACTGAGAACTAGCAACATTATTCATAAAATCTCAGTACCACATTAATCGACTAAATATGGATCTTATTTGCATTGAACATAACAAGACTAGTCAACCTTGCATCTTAAAGGTCAACAACTTTCGCTTTTAAGCCTTATTGAAGTAGCTGGATAATAACTAAACTGACTAATGAAGTAAAAGACGCAAATATTTCTGCAATGAACACATCATATTTGTATAACTGCTCTCTGTTACAGCTCAAGTTGCAGAAAACCAACATTGAAAGAATATTTTTAACTTGTGGCTTGTGGGCAACTGGGTATTGCATAAAAGTGTGGCATCAATGGGTGGTTTGTTCTCCAGAAGAAATAATAAAATTATTCATAGTAACAAATTTCAGTCCCGTTGATCAATTAAATATGCACATGACAGATGAGACATGGATCTGATTTACATTTATACCAAATACTGCAGTTTATGAACTTGGCACATTTTTCACGGTCAATTCAAGAGCCTCCTGATCAAAAGTTCACAACTTCGATGGCACATGCAAACGCAGTACGAGAGGTTGCATGATCAACCCCATCTCATTCTCCACAGTAGTTAGCTTGAAAATGAACGATCTAGATGAAAACAGGTCTATCGACAACCTACATCACAACATGCATAAGGCATCGCAGGGGGGCTTCCTAGATTCGTAATCACGAGAAGTGGACGAGCGGGGAGGGACGAGGAGGTACCTGAAGGGTGCGGGTGGCGAACTCGACGCCGATGGTGGACTTGGACTCGAGGCAGAACTCGTTGCGGGTGAAGCGGGAGAGGATGTTGGACTTGCCGACGCCGGAGTCGCCGATGAGCACGATCTTGAAGAGGTAGTCGTACTCGTTGTCCACCCGGTGCGCCATGTGTGGCAAGCAGCCGCCTCCTCCGCCGCGGATCCTGCACCAACCACGCGGCCGAGATCCAGCCGAGGCGGAGATCAGTCGGTAGGCGAGGGAACGGAAGAGAAGCGGATCGATCGAAGCGCGGGATCGGGGCCGGAGGATCGCCGCCGACGGAATTGGGCGTACCTCGGATTCGATTTGGCGCTCGTGGATTCGTCGGCGGGGGACGCGGAAGGGGCGCGACGGAGATGAGATGGGGAGATTTTTGGGAGGAAACCGAAACGAAACGAGAGGCGTAGTGGGGGTGGTGGGTATACAGCTAGTACAGCTAGGCAGGGGGAGAGGAATTATTGATTTTTTTTTAGTATTGTTTATTTTTAATTATCATTCCTTTTATTACTGGGGCGAGTTAAATCACCCCTTATCTCCCTCGGATAACTTTTAGTTGATTCGGATTTAGTACCAATTTATCATCTAATTTATTAAAATCTACTAATCTAGGTAGTACCTTTTTTTCGCCTCCGCGGAAGGATAACAATGGCGGTACCATAAACTTTTTGAATTTTCGACAAACTATGAGCTAAATAGCTTAAGATGGTTATCTTGTTCAAATGGCCATAAAAAATTCATTGGACATAGGTAGTTGCGACTTCGTGATTATCATTACAATACTAGTATTATTATTGTGGGAGGTTAAATCATTCCTTGCTGATTTATTTGACAAATCTTACTTTATTTTTTGCGGAAAAGATGCGAATCTATTTCATGAATTACAAGAAGTAAAAAAGCAACCCAACATAATAAAAATTACATAGAGATCATTGGAGCACCTAGAGACTACTACAACTGCCAGAGCGAGCCGTTGTCGCCTTACTTTCATCATTGACGCGGACCACAAACAATGGCGAACCTAGCGGGGAATTTTATTTTTTGACATGCTTTACTTTGGCACTATACGATTTGCCCTCTTTTACTTTGACTTCTACTTTTTGCCACACTTTACATTGGCAACTAAATTATTTGCCCTTTTGATTTATTTTCCTTCTTTTGAGAATTTAGAATAAACTCTATGACACAACTGCCCCTGGCAGTACACAGGGGAATAGAATTAGCTTATCTTCTTCTCCCCGGTTTAGAACAAGGCAGAGCTGCTCGTGCAGCTGCCGCCGGCGCCGGCGCGTCGGCGCTCGCCGCTGCGTCGTGGCCTGACACCGCTGCACCTCTCCGCTCGCCGCTGCATCTCTTGCGCTAGCTGTTGCCCCCCTTCGCCCAAAGGCCGCTTGTCGCGCGCCGCGCCGCCGCAGCACCTTAGCTGCTCTCTGCTGCCCCTACGCGGTACAGCCACACTGCAGCCACACGCAAGCTCCATCTTGGCTGCAGCACTGAAGCCCTTCTGCCCGCAGACTTCCAAATTGCGGGGGCCACGAATTGCTGCTCTCCATCGTATGCTCAGAACCTGCAAAAACTCTAGTGATTAAAGGATATTGGAGACATCAAATCGAATCAGATGAAAGAGAGATCAAGAGGGGCGAGTCAGGCGTGGCCGTCGGAGGAAACGGGCGCAGGAGGACGCAAGGGCGGTATGCGCTGAGCTCGGACGGCGGTCGTCGTTCGTGGCTGGGGCGGCGTAGCACGTACGCGGGAGGACTCAGGCGGAGCATGAGCGAGGGAGGAGGCACTAAATCCTCGGAATCGCGCCACCAACCTCCATCTCTTCCTCTGCGCGGGCCCCTGTGAGCGTTTCCGCCGACCGCCGGCCGCCGGCCGCCTTCGCTTCCTCTTCTTTGGCTGTGAGGGTCGACCTCTCCTCATCTCGATCGATCAGTTCTGGGGACATTTTCGTCACAGTGTCTTGGGCAAGGGTATGAAGGGGCAAATAATCGATTGCCAGAGTAAATAGTGGCAAAAAGTAGAGGTCAAAGTAAAAGAGGGTAAATCGTATAGTGCCAAAGTAAAGCATGGTAAAAAGTAAAATTCCCCAAACATTTCAAATGCGAACAAACTATCAACAAAAGTGCTTTGGGTACGGGAGTGGTTTTGGAACATGGGAGCATATGCTCCCTCTATTTTGAAATTCATCTTACACAAATTTTGAATTTCAAAAAAATTGAAACGAAAAATTCGCACGTACATCTTCACGTGCTACACGCTCACAAAGTTGTTTCATAAACAATAGACTTGTCATGTGACGTGTGTAAAAAAGACAAAACTCAGTGCTAAAAATAATGTTTTTTACAAGATAAATTTTCTCATTTTTACATAGACCACAAAAAATATTGATTTTTCATGAAACTTGACGAATGCTCATATATTATGGAGATGTACACGTAGAATTTTTTGTAAAAAAATTTCGACAACTCGAAATATAATTTTTTGGTATAGGGAGCATACGCACCCGGGAGCCGAATTGAATTTCCGTTTGGGTACTATTTTTTTTGTTCCAATCACAATAAAGAAAACTACTTTCACGCATGGCATTGTGTTGTCCAGCGTTAGATCAGTCCGTCCGATTGGACTAGATGAGGGCGAATTCGAAGGAGTGAAACTAGGCGCGGGATGGTGAGTACTTTGCCGACGGTGCAAGAAAATTAGGTCCCATAGGACTTAGAGGCATGTTTTGGTAGGGCTCAAAAAACAACCCAAGTTGACCATGTTGAAATCAATAATAAAATCGATCTAAAGATTCATGGTGGATTAAAAAGAGGAGGGGTCAATGAGGGCGTGGACATGGAGAGGAAGGTGGAAGAGGCATCCATTGGTGGTGGGGAGAAGAAAGGCTTCTAAAGCCATCGCATGTCCTCTTGTAAGGAAGTAGTGTCCTATACAAGATACATACTACTTCCATCGCCATTGCATATATTGCATTTGAACTTTATTGATATTTCCTTGAAATATGTTTTCGACCTAATTTGTAAATAACTCTACATGACATAATCGATATAAAGTAAAGAGGGAACCCGGTCCACCACCGTTGGATTCTGCTACTCACTAACGGCCACTAACGGCCACTCACTAACGACCACTACCTCGGTGGCCTCCACCTCGTGCATCTGAGGTCGCGCCAGTGTCTCCCCGGCCAAGCGTGTTGCCGTGCACATTCCCCGCGTCTCTCCGTCCTTCCACTCGACGCGTTGGACCGCGTCGATGCGTGTATAGTGCTAACGTTGTTAGACACGTATCGAGCAGAGAAGGGGTGCTCACGTATCTCCCTGATCACCAGGTTTCATCCGAAGCGAAGTATTGATATAAAAAAGAGTAGCTACATCTACAAGATGTACCACCAACTAGAGGTGACAACACACCTCCTTGTGAAACCACCACAACATCGCATCGTGCCCACCAAGCTTCCATCGTCATTGCATATGATTTTTATTGATATTTCGGTCACATTAGATCACCGGTGCCAGTCCATACAAAATAGTTAGGGCATCCATCGGCCCAACTCATTTCGTACATGAAACGCGTGCATTTTTGCCCAAATAGGTCGGGCCATGGACACTAAAATTGGCCTCGCCGTCGCATTTGTCCATTTGGGTCGGGGGCTGCCTAGAGGCCTGACGCAAATGATATTTTTTTGATAAATTTCATTAACAATAATATATATATATATATAACTTACATAGTTAAAAGGAAAAAAATGGAATTCAAAAAACGATCCTCCAAGGCCTCCAAACCCTAGCCCACTACTCGTCTTCGTCGGGAAGCTAGGTCATTTCAACGATCACCGACATCTCCATGGGGATCACCCGTGGCTGATCCCACGGCGAGGCCGGTGCGGTTGAGGATGCAAGGCCGGACTTACTGCCGACATGTGCGCACTGTCATACCTGGACTGCGGTCGCGGTAGCTCCCGCTACGGTGAGATCAAGATATGGCGAGCCTCGTCACCTCCTCTTTCTCCAGATCGTGGCTAGACAGGGATTTGGTCAAGCGTGCCCTCCGCATTGGCCTTCTCCGAGGTAGCCTATGTAGTTGTCGGTGTCATCAAAAGGTTCCTCGCCCATGGTGTCTTCGCCGTAGAAAAACACCTTCTCAGGTTCTGGAGGCTCCTCCATGACCTCCATCTTCATGTCCGCCGTTGGCGGAGGGCTGTAGACGAACTTTTCGTCGCCATAGAAGCCCGAGCGGCGCCTCGGGTCGAACTCGATGAGGGACAAGTTGTTCCACATGCGCGAGTTCACGTCGAATGTTGGATCGGCCAGGAGGCCTAGAGGAAGATGGGACCGTCGACGTGCGGAAGTTCTGGCCTTCAATTGCGAAGCGGGACTCCAAGCGGGTCCCATTGATGGCGTAGCAGAAGCCTAGCCACTGCCCGCCAGTCCTGGAACGGCCTCTGAAGTCGAAGCGTGCCATCATTGGCCCGTACCGGGGTAGTGACGCGACTTCCATAGGGTTGCAAGCGATGCAGGTAAGCGGTAAGAGCGGGTGATTGTGCTGCGTCCGATGGACACGGTACATGGGCTTGAAACAGGGCGACCGGGCGGTGCAGACACAAGGGGCTATGTGTATGCACTAAAGCCCAACAGACAGCCCAGCTAGACCAGCTATGGGGAATGATAAGAAATATTTTGTCAAAAAACATGCCGACAAAAGATAACGAAAGAGGCTTTTCAAAAATAATTTAAATATAAAAATATTTATTTGTAATGACGAATAATAAGAATTATTGTAGGAAAATAAATTCAAATAAGGAACAACACAATATTTTTAAACTAAAGCTAAAATATAAAAAACTCAAATTATTAAGAAATAATTTTAAAATAGAAAATGACAAAGAAATGTAAAATTATGCATTTTCCATTTTTTTGTTATATAATATTTCCCTCTTGTTACTATATATGAACTCCATCAATATGAAAATATAAAAAACTGCAAAATAAGAAGATCAACTCAGATTTTCTTGTTAATTTATCTACGTTATTTTATTCATATATAAATTCCTTGAATAATTTTAAATTTTAAAATATCTACCGAAATTACCATTGTTTTAGTTGAGAGGTAAACAAAGAGTGTGTGTATACTGGAGCTGACTGGAGCATTTTTCATGAAAATATATCTCAAGCTTATTGGAGCCATTTATTTTGAACATTCGAGAAAATATTTCCAAAGTTTCAAATATTCTCACAAAAATATGTACATATAAATACTTCAAGTGTGCACAGTCTTAGCCTGATATATGTTATATTCTATGCTACAGGAAAAAAATATAGATTTGAGTGTGTAAACAGTGCACCTTCGAACCATATGGAATTTTGTATTTCTTATGTCCCCTAGAATACAAAGTATTTCGGATTGGGACATTGCATTATTGAAATATACACCATTACATGTATGCAAATTTTTCTAGGAATTTTAAAACTTCAAAAATTATTTTCCATTTTTTCTTGGAAAGGGCACTAGTGATATGGGGCTCCAATAGTATTTTTCAACAATGCCTTTGAGAGTTCACTCACTTCCCATAACTAGTTTTACTGGTTTTGTAATCAGAGGTTGATATTAAACCCGTCATCCAATTCATCGTGTAATAATGAGGGTCGATATTAAACCAGCCCAAATGTTCGTGGTGTAATCAATACATATCTCTTTAATTCGCAAATTTCTCATAAAAGAACACACAATGTGTCCTAGGAGGGGAGTGTTGTGAATATGTGATAGTTGTGACGGAACCAAAGAAACACATGAGTAACAACATATCCAGCAGCATTTGTATACTCACCCAATCCCAAAAAGACCCGCCCAATCCTTAAGAAGGCGCCAAATTACGCTCAAGCGGAGTCCAAAAATTCTTTGGACGTCTAACTTTTTTGGGAGGACCCAAAACACCACCCTGACCCCTCTAAAAAGTGTGTCCCAAACCCAATTCCTACACGAGGGAATCGCCAACTGCTAGTCATGAGTTTTTTGCCTCCTCTGCCCCGCCTTGGCCTTGTGCCTACGCCCAACCGCCTTCCCGCATCTACGTCACCACTCCTCTCCCATAACCCATATCGGCATGTCTCATCCGTCGCCGCCTCACCATTGTCACCGACAAGAGCATTTGGCGAGCTCTGGCACCTCGTAAAACGCGTCGTGGCGGCTGTTTTCCATGCTCACGAGCTCTGGCCCCTCCCATGAGCATGCATCCTGAGATCTGCCACTCTTCGGCTGTCAGTGCACGAGCTGTCGCCCCGGCCTCCCCGGACGATGGATTTCACACTATTAAACCTAGCTAGCGTCGTCGTCACTGGGTATTGACATACAAACACGTATTCTGTCTCAGGTTTTAAATCTGAGTTTTGGTTGTTTGACACTAGGAAATAATTGTTTCTTTACTTATTTCTTTTTGTCAGTTTCATGATTACATCTGTTGAGTTGGTCTTGTACAAAATAGTTAAAAGCATGAGATTGTATTGTGTGATGTTTATCAAGTTTGAGGTCGGCGTGTGGGCCCTGCAAGATGCGAATAGAGAAGACCGTGTTTTGCATGTGGACGTGGGTAATACTTGTTGATCGATGGATTATTTGTTGGAGCAAGTTAATACTTGTGACTTGTGAGGGAGGACTGACAAAGGTTTTGTGTGCTTACATAAAACGCATCAGATAGAGCGAGTGGAGCCTTTCGACGCAACAAGGTTAAAGAAGCATTGCTACCATCCGCCAACAACACCGTACTGTCTCACTCCAATGGGACTCTCCAGCAGACCAGCACGACCGGTGCATGCATCGGCAA